>CM076582.1:1277627163-1278371209 GCA_034641835.2 Pinus albicaulis | reverse complement strand
GATGCTAACCTCCCTACTCACAGAGATTATCTTTCAAATGACTTGTCATAAGTTGATCAAGGCAAATGGTGAAATTTCAGTTCCCCTCAGCAAAGGGCAGTGCAATGAGACAGTGAAGAGCTCCTTCACAGGAAACATAAAGAGCAGCTCTCCTTGTTTCGCTTTCTAACTCTCATGAATGATCCCCTGTTTTTTCTTCTACCCACATTCAAAGAAGAAAGCTCAAAGAGACCTAGCACTTGCATCTACAGTCAAGCAAAACCTGTCACCTAATTAGATTTACATTGCAGGCAAGATTCTGGCATAATACCCAGAGCAAAAATGTGTTTGATCTAGTTTGTCTCTTACAAACAGGTATACAAGCTCATCAAGTACAAAAAAGAGCTTTGGCACAGTGTTTCAGGTTCTGGAAGTCATCAAAGGAAAAGTCTAAATGCCATTGCTCTAAAAGAGACTTTCCCTCCTTTAAGTGAGAACAATCAAAATTTCAAAGGACATTTTTCTCCACAAGTTATGATCTGAGTTTTGAAAAATTTGAAAGGCATGAAAAGAGAATCAGCATCCAAAAGAGGGTCATTTGACATATTGTCAGTGTTTGGGAGGTTTGAAACAAACACAGCTTGTTCATTATTTCAAAAAGACAGAGATATCATAGATGATATGTTCTAAGAAAGAAGGCATATTGGAAAAGGCGCCCTTCTTAAACAAGAGGCCATGGCAAAGTTCAAATAAGTACAGCAAATGTTTGGTACTTACAGTGGGGAAGGGGTTGAAAATATACCCGGAAACAGAAACTGACAAAACAAGTTAAGAGACAAGCCTTATCCTTCCAAATAACAGAGAATTTTTTCAATATCCTTTTTTAACAGATTTGGAGTGGAATTTCTGTTTTAAATAATCACCAACAGTGCTAAAAGTGTCATGGGATGGTGCACAAGTTCATCCAGCTTTTCTCCAAAACTGGAGCTCCTGTGCCAGATTTACGCCAAAGGGACCATGATATCAGAAAAACACTTTGTCAAGTCATTAATGTTATAAAAGTGGTTCATGTTGACTTGGTTTAAAAACATGAAATCCTCCGTTGCCTACACTATTTCAGAGCCCGAGCTTCATAATGTACCAAAGAAAATGTTGAAGTCCGAAGGCAACGCTTAAAGGTTTTGGTTTGAAAAAAAACACCCCATTCATTTCAGCCAACAAAGTAACCGTTGGGGTTTTTGTTGTTTCAAAAGGGTAATGTGGATTGACCAACTTCATTTATGAAATCTCCAAGCAAGAGTATCGAGTAAAGCCTCTCTGCTATCCTCAAGAGCAAACAAAGAAGAGTGCAGCATTTTTTTCTAAGAAGTCTGCCACAGTTTCTCTGCGCGACGCGCCTGTAAGTTTGCGCGACGCGCTCAGAAGTGTTTTTGCACTGACCGATAACAGTCGCGTGACGTGCTTGTACATGTGCGCGATGCACCTATACACGATTCCCGACCACAACCAGATAGGCCGCCCAGTTAGATTTTTGCGCGACGTTCTTTCTCTGTAGAGTGCCGCACAAGTTTAAAACCTCCAGCGCGCCTCTAGTTCACATAAAAAGTTGCTCCAAATCTCCACAAAGGATTTTCATCAAGTTTGAAGGTATTTTTACGTGTTCTCCCCCTTGGTTTCAAAATTGCTAAGTACTGTGAGAGGTTTTAAAAACTACAGTTCAAGTTTATAAAAAACTAGCTATTGATGTGGTGATGAGGTTAGAAGCAAACACCAAAGGGTTGAATTAAGCACTAGTATGAGTGACCATTGCAATTTGCTCTCAAAATTGGGATAAGACAAGGTCAAAACTTTCATGTTATGTGCATTATTTGAACCAGTCAGAAGTTTTCCAAGGACACTTTGAAGGCGTGTAGGTCAAATGATTATGAGGAACAGTGATACAAAGGAAAGATAGTTGTCATGTGAGAGGTTTCTCATATAGTTTGAATGATAAATGTTGGTTGCCATATCATAAAAACATCAAAAAGCAGGGTTCTATTACCACCAACACTAGAAAGTGCCATCACTGTGTTTTCTTTGGCTTGACTGTGTATGCCCTTGTTTGAAACCATGCTGGAGTGATAGATATATTGCTAAAAATGCCTATAGAGAAAACAGTGTGTCGAAACTGCTACAAATTTTTCACACCACAGCATACAAAACTTTCAAACCTTGTCACCATAGCTGAAAAAACAGTGTTTTTTGCTGTGTGGTAAATTTGAGGTGTAAAACTGTGGTGAAATGCTGAATGTGTTATTAAAGGCACCTACAGGAAAGAAATTGTGTTGAACTAGGAGCTGTATGTTTTCACCTTCATTAATCAAAGGACCAGAGATCCTATACCTTCAAAGCATCAAAGGGTAAAATTTAACCCTATAGAGCACAGAAGGGGCAGTTTTTTCCTGAGTTTTCCACTTGACTGTCTTGTTCTTCAAGCTTATTTTGAAAAGTTGATTTTCAGATGGTGTAGGGGTTTTTTTCTACAAATGACAGGGTTTCCATATTAAATAGGAGTTTTGATTGTGGGAAATAAATAAGCTGCTACAACCTCTGTTGAAACTTTAGAGCTTGTTTAAATTTTGTCACCTTGTTCCATACCAGTAAGATTGACTGTATGCCCACACTAGAGATTGACCATGTATGTGGTATAATTTTGTTTGATGGAGTGACATACCAATAGAGGATAGTAAGTATAATGAGAAAAAGGGTTTTGGTTAGCGAGCAGTTTATTGGTTGAAAGCTACAGGGCAAAGTTGCTACTATTTCTCACAGAAAAGACAGTTTTCACTGTGTAGTTTGCCTGACTGTCTTTTATTCCTCAAAGCTTATTTAATAAGTTGATATCCATATAGAGCAAAGTTTTTTTAACAAAGCCAAAGGTGTTACATTGTTAAGAGGCCTTGTTTATTTTGCAAAGAGAAGACTCTTGCAGGCCTTGTTGAACTTTTTGAAGCATTTTCCAAAACTTTGTCACCTGGGCACATAAACTATGACATTGACTGTCTGATCATACTAAAGGTTGATTGCACCATATGTAAGTTTGCTGAGTGATTGACACACTAGGAAGAGCAGGTTTTTAATGATTGGAAATTCTACCTTGAGACAAAGATATAGATGTTTTGATTGACCTCTAAACTTCACAAGAACAAGGTGATTTCTTGACATTTTGAACAAACAATTCACCTAACAGTTGTATCCTTTTCACTGTATGGTCTCTTATTGAGAAATCTATTGACAGAGATACATTCAAGGTAGAAGGCCACCTTTTAAGGGAGAAGGGGTTCTTTATATTGTGAGAGAAAAGTGTGCATTCATCCAAAAACATTGTTCACTATCTAAACAGTGAATTGACACAGTTTGGCTTCAAGAAGGCAGTTTACACACAGTGAGGTAGTTGGTTTCTTCAAAAGCACATTTAGGTAAAAATTCCTCCAAGGCAAGACAGTAGAAGTGGTCCGCACAAAAGATATGAGCCAATCTCTACAGAGGAGGTTAATGCTCATCCATCCATCCTTTTCAACTTCCATGAAGTAGGTTGTCTAGACTTCTGCCAGAAGATACAGGAGGTCAAAAGTTTTTCGCCATTAACACACCTATGAGCCCTGAGGTTCCAGAATAAGCATTTCCCAGTAGCGGACCTTGATTTCAAGTTTTCTCCAAGATTAGTGTCCAAGGCCACCAAGATTCTATATCATGGCGAAAAATGGTTCAAACAGGCCCATCTTGACTTAGAAGATTACAAGCCTTTCATCAAGCCTGAGCATAGAGATGTTTTCACTGCTATTTTCCCTTTTTCTTACCTTCTTGACAGCTATGCTCCTATTATGAAAGTCATAATAAAATATTTTACTTGTGAAGGGAGGTTTGATCGAGTTTATGCCTACCATGTCCGACTATTGATGCATTTCACTAGAAACAAGAAACTAAATCTTCCTTAATTTTTATATAAAAGCATCGAGAAGATGGCATCCACAGTCCAGAAGAAGGCCCCACCTCTGCAAATACCTTCTCTTTTCCATCATTCTCTGATCAAAATTATCATCCTACACCAGCTAGAGAAAAAGGAGGTTCCATGGGATGTTTTTATCAACCACCCAGATTTCTCTACTGTTCCTCTGGTCCATGTATCTCCCACTCAGCCTGTTCATCGCCCTATACCTTTGTCCAGTAGGCCTACTCCTAGCAAGCTCAAAATTACCACTGAACAGTCAAGGCAGCAGGAAGAAGGAGAATGGAGTAGACAACAAGAAGAGAAAGGTAATGAGCAAGAGGAAAGGGAGGAACAGCAGCGAACACAAGATGAAGAATAGCAGCAGGACAGTGGTGAAGGTCAGCAGAAAAAAGAAGATGATGAACATCATATACAAGAGGAAGAGTAGCAGCTTGATATTGAAGGACAGGAACAGTAGCTTGGGTAGGAAATTAAGCAACATCTTGAGCCACAAAATGAACAGGAAATCCAATCACAGCAGCAGCTTGATTTTGGTGAAAAACAATAGCAAGTTGAAACACAAATTGAACAAGGCATTGAAGTAGAACATCAAGTTAATGTTGGTGAACAGGGGCAGCAAATTGAACAGCAAGAAGAAGACACACAACAGCCTCCAGGAGAGCAGCGGTCTCAAGAAGATGTCAGGGGTAAAACAGTTGTGTCTCCTCCTCCCAAAAGAACAAAGCCCAGCATAGCAAGCAAGAAAGGGCCTAAGGCTGCCACTCCAAAAGTGGCAAAAGTTGACCCTAGCAAAAGAAAATCCCCCAAGAGGACACCCACTAGCATGCCAAGGAGGAAAAGTGCAAGATTGGCCTTCAAAGGGAAAAGCAAGGTTGGAGAAAGTAAAAAAAATGGAGGTGCATTGGCTGTCATCCCAATCCAAAGCGATGACAGCGATAATGAGGCTCGCCTTCTTGAAAACCTCCTAATCCATAAAGAGGGGCAAATTGAGGCATTAGAGGAGGATCTTCAATGGGCAAGGAACTTCAACCACTTCTTGGAGATCCAAAATAAACAGATGAGTGTTCACACAACTGTTCATGAAACACGAGCTATCAAATACAAGAATGAGGCAGCTAAGGCGCAAATGAGGATAGAAGAGCTCATTGGTGAGTTTGATGAGGAAGAAGAGGGAGAACAGCCTAGGCGGAAGAGGCCTAGGACCATAGGGCTTAAAAGAGCCTTGGAAAAGCAGAAAGAAGAAGAACAAGCCCATCTCCAAGCCTTTCCTCTCACTGCACTCCTCGAGTAGGAAATTGAAGAAAAGAAAGAGGCATGGCTTGAAAGAGCCAACAAACACTTGGAGATGAAACTTGAAAGAGAAAAAAGAGATCTAGAGCTGCAAAGGAAGAGGACACATCACTTTCAAAAGTTGAGTCAGTTTTCCCGGCGCAAACTAAAGGCAGCCCAAGAGAAATTGAAGAAGGCAAAGGGGAAGCGCCCGGAACGGAAAGAGGAGAAAAGCACATCAGCTCTTGAAATTTTGGCCTCAGCTTCGGAGCATATTGCTAGGGACCCTTGAGGGTCATGTGCACCAATTTTGGGCTCGTTTCGACAACTTTTTGTTTTTTGGCATTTTTTGAGTTTTCGGTCAAAAGCTCATAAATTCACCATTTCATTTTGCAGATTTGTCAAGTAAGGAGGATGATACCATTTGATGCCATAATTATATGAGAAGGTCCTCAGCGATTTTCAGAGCATTTGGAGATCATTCGCCCCCTCAAAACGGCGAAAAATTCTCACTTTTTGCACATTCTGCCCGTCATATCAGTAGTACGCTATTTCCTGGCTTTTTAAACACAGGTACAGAGTTGGAGGACTTCTAGGCATTAGATTGAGGTGATTTCAGTTGCACGAGAAGGTAGACACAGAGAGATTTCCAACGGGCCATCATGAGCCTCATTTCGACACCAAGAAGGCTGCCAAATGTTTCCGAAAAGTCAAGGGACCTTTTTCTGATATAAATTTGAAGTATTTTTGTAATTTTTGAACCTCAAAAATCTGCTTTTTCCAAATGTGCGTTTAGCCATTTTTTCACTTGGAAAATGTTGCAAAGTCAATATAATTCCCTTTTTTAGCAATTTTTAAATATTTTATGAGATATTTTTGTGCCTTGGGCTTTGCAAAGCCTCAAGGACAAGTTTAGATATTTTGATTAGGCCAATGGGATAGCTAGTTGCACCATGAGGTTTTCCTCACTTGAGCCTATTTATTCCAAGGGCTTCATTGTAAAACAAGGCTGAACTTGAGAGAAGAAGTAATATATTGTTCATATGAGCTTTGAAGAACATACTTGTGTTATGATTTTGGACTGCCTCTTGGATGCTTTTGATGAATGATGAAGGATTGTTGATGGATTCCATGACATGGTAGAATGGTATAGTGTTTTCTTACTTTGTTGTCATCTTCTAGTTTTCATTCATGATACATGCTTCTTGTGGCTATAGATCAGTAGAGATTAAGTTTGAGATATGCCCATGGAGGCACCTCAAAATTCCTGAATCTTCATAGCTTTGTGTTTTCTTCTTCCTTAGTTGTACTAAAGAATTCTTAACTGCTCTTTAGTAACTTAAGGATATTGTTGCTAGTTTTATTCATAAGTTCTATGCATGTTGAGTAGGATGTATGGTGTGCCCTGCTTACCTATAACTGTCCATAGTTCTGTCCATGAAACTATCTCTTTGACTGATTAGTTTATCATCTTGTTGAACCAAGGAGGCCTAGTCCCGATCTAGCCCTTTGCCTAAAACTATGAAAGCTTGTTTGTCAAAGTGCCCAATGACTTAGAGACTATGTTTAGGCGTTCCGGCATAGTTTTATGAGTTGTTAGTCCTTCTTATGTGTTTTCCCCAAAGTCTGACAGCCATTTCCCAAAGTTAGAGGGTCTTATACTTCTATGTATGGCTGGAATGTTTGATTTCTATGTATTAATTAGCTCATAGTTACATTTAGCATGATTAATGGCTTGCTATAACATGTTTATGTCTGCTATCAACTAGTTACACTTGAAATCCCTCATCTTTCACAAACTTGATGTCCATTTACTCCATTTTTCCGAAAGATCCTTTCTACCTTGAATCAAATCGGCCCTACAGCAGCCTTACATCATCATCTGATAGCTTCCTTGACCTTTTTGACCCCATAGCCCAGTTGATCTAACTTCTTGTTACCCATTTTATATCTTTGATCAGTTTTATCCCTCACAAACTTAAAAAACCAAAAATCAAAAAACTCACTTCATAACTAGCCTAATATCAGAACACCATAAGCAAACACACCGATATCTTTACACATATAGAGAGAGCCCTCTCTGAGTCCAGGAAGGCTAGGTCCTTGGGATCCAAAGCTTGGTTTGATGTTACATCATCATTTGGCTCACCAATCGGCCAAATCACAGGACACTAACACTTCCTAAGGATTTCGGCTTCGCCTCATAAAAATTTTAGCTTCTTAAACTTCATAGAAATAAATTTATAGTGCAAATTCCACGATGACATGTTTTAGGTAGCAAAATCCTTGCATGAGGAGGATATGAGGATCACCATTTATATAAATGCTTACATTAAGAGCATCGTCAACAAGTGAAAGTGGGAGGGATTTTAGGAGCTTAAAAATTATTAATTATAGACTTTTAAATGACCCATGCCACAACCCCATGGGGTCTTAGCCTAGTAACTCTGGTTACCAACTTCAAACATGAATATGTCTCAAAAAGTGAAGAATTACATGGCGTGCCATATATCAATAGAAACATCTCGACAAGTAGAAACCATAAAAAATATTATTGAGCTAGAAGAAAGTAATTTGGAACATCAAAATTGAGATGCAAGATCGTGGTAGCCCCTGGTCCTGCTTGGGTTGACATCAATCACAACCACTGATCAAAAATCTCCCCTTTTGGCATTGATGGAAACACAAGTATGCCCCCTGCGATCATGACACCTCTTCCTACAACATTCTCTCCCCCTTTGACATCAATGGTAAAGGGTAGCTCCCTTTGACACACAACCATCCTGCAGACCTGTACACACTTCCACTCCCCCTTTATATTCTGAATAAGGAAAATATAATGAGAAATTGGGAGAATCCCAAGCTTCTAGTGAAGATATTCAAATGCTTGACGAGTACTCTTATGATCATCATCACTTCCTACCCAATATACATCTGTCAAGGATTGAATAATGAGATTGTTACCCTTGGGATACCACAAGCCATATTCTATTGTTCCCTTTATATATTGAAGAATTATTTTGACAACAATAATATGTGATTATTTTGGTGTTGCTCGAAATCTTGCTACTTTTCCAACTTGTTGCATAACATCTGGTCAGGAGGCTGTTACATATAGAGGAATACCAATCATAGATCTGTA
Organism: Pinus albicaulis; assembly: GCA_034641835.2. Lineage (NCBI taxonomy): Eukaryota > Viridiplantae > Streptophyta > Pinopsida > Pinales > Pinaceae > Pinus > Pinus albicaulis. The sequence continues at coordinate 1,278,362,828 of CM076582.1, read as the reverse complement.
AAACCTCTGATCCACATCCTTAGATGAGTCGTCTATGGTCAATTTGCATCATGTTACCATCAGTGTAAGGATGGGTTTGCAATCTTCCATTTTGAATTTATTGAGAATTTCCTTGATGTAATTGGCTTGACATATAGATATTCCTTTCTCTTGCTGAGATATTTGAAGCCCTAAGAAGTATGTCGACTCACCAAGTAAAGCCATATCAAATTCACTTTGCATCTTGGTACCAAAGTTGTTACTTAGGCGATCATCATTGCTAGTAAATATTATATCATCCTCTTTAGCTAGTAGATTTGCTTTAGTTGCTTCATCCAGAACATATATGTCATTTAGATCTCGACCTGCTGTAGCCACAATTTCACCATACCTGCCTTTCCTAATTTCACATTTTATGGAGTTGAATAGTATTGTGTGTTCTTGATCACACATGTGTACAACACTGATCAGATTTTGATTCATGTTTACAACCAATAGAACATTCTTGGCTAGGGCATATTTTCGTCCGAGAGTGATGGAACCTGATCCTATAACATTTTAAGATCCCTCATTTCCAAAAGATTCGGTACCATCCTTCTTCTCTTTTAGAGAGAAAAATTTCTTTCTATCTCCAGTCATATGCGCTGAGCAACCTCTATCAACATACCACACAACTTTGTTGTTTTGAGCCTTGAGAGGGAGAGCACAATTATCATTCTTCTTCTTCTTCCATGTTTTTTCGTTCTGTGGCTTCAAAGGTTCTTCTGGAGGATTTTCATGTTTGCAGTCTCTGGCTATGTGTCCAAAGTTTTGACATTTGTACCATTCAATATTATTTATTAAATTCTCAAATCTATTGATGTTTCGTTGAACCCTAGGAGGTTCATATTTCACAGATCTCCTGGGATTGTATTGTTTCCTAGGGTATGTGTGACATTCTATAGCTTTATGACCAAATTTTCCACATGAATAACAATATCCATAAGAAATATGTTGGTACCTAGATGGAAATCCTCGTCGAGGAATTGTCTTCCAAGGTTGTTCTTGCAAATCTTGTCCAATGAAGCCTACATTCATGTTAGATATCATAGGTCATTGTATTTTTTTGTAGAAGGTCCTACTTCTTCTTCTTTGTAACCGAGGCTAGTTTTGTCCTTGTAAGATTGTTGATTGTTGATGAGTTCTTCCAATTCCCTTGAGTTGTTGGCATAGTTTTCGACAGTTTTTCCCTTCTTCACTTCCTTACGCAGCGAGAATACTTTGGCTTCTAATGCTTCCATTTCTTCATTTATTTCTTCCAACTTCTTTTGAAGTTACTCTTCAATACATTTGTGTTCTTCAACTTCAATTTTGAGATCTTGAACTTGTTCTTCAAGAGTATTGGAACAGATCTTCTCAGCTTTGAGCTCTTTTATAAGCTTGATTGTCTCCTTAGAAAATTATTCTCTGGTCAACCCTTATTCTTCGTTGTTTGATACCTCTTGTTTAATGTTATTGGACATAAACAATACTCACTCATTGGCTTCTTCTTCACTGTCATTGTTTTCATCGGATGATGAGCTATCTTCTTTAGAGAGAAATTTCTTTTTGAATCCTTTATTTTTTCTTTGCTTGTTCAATTTCTGAAATCCTTTCTTCTCTTTTGAGTTTCCATCACTTTTGTTTGAGCATTTTGCTACAAAATTCCCAACCTCACCACATCCAAAACATATCAATGGAATTTTACCCTTCAATTTTCTCTTACCAATTTTTAGTTGTTCACAATATGATGTAATGTGTTGTCCTTGATGGCAACCTATTTGGTGAAGTAGTCCTCGATGGAAACCTACTTGATGAGTTTCCTATGATAAGCAACCTATGTGTTAAAGATGTAAGAATGATGTAGCTACATATTAGTTTAGATGTGACAGAGAAAATAATTCCAGTAAGTGCCAGAGAAATGATATATATAATATGTCACAATGTATACGCTACTTTTGTGAAGGAAAACCGTTTATGGATGCAATGTATACGCTAACTTTGTGAAGGAAACTCGTGTATACATTCAGGGTTATCATATATACATTTTTTATGAAGATAAGTTGTGTATACACGTGGAAACTAATGCTCCAATTCATGTATGCATTTTGTGCTCTAAAATTATGATACCAAGGGGCATTACCATGGTATGAGCCCACAATATTGAGCATTGCATTTTCTATTTGATTCTGCCTAAGAATACCATCAGAAGTTGAGTGGTTTTGACTCATGGTATTGGTAAAAGATAAAATCTATTTAAGGAGAAGAAGATCATAGTGCAAGGTGTGCATGTGTAAGGGTTGTTGATGAATAAATTTCTCTAAGGATTATCTGCATGGATGAAATTTGTTCTTAATTGATAGATATGAATCTATGATGCACTCATGCATATAATGATGGTTCAAGATCTCTAGATCTGATGATGATGAATCTCTAGAATGACCTACTAAAGGAATGATGAAGAACTGGCAGAAGTCTACTGAAGAAAATGAATAAATCTGGGTAAGTTTTATAGATCTAGTCCGTTCTGCAAAATTTATTTTTTATAGATCTATATGCTAGTTGGTTTCAACAAAAGCGTGTATATACGCGGGTTCACTTCATGAAAAGTGTGTATGGAAGTTAGGGTTTTCTGAAGAATAAATACACAGAAGTATACACGGGTTGATGTGCAGGAAAGTGTGTATGGTAGTTAGGGTTTTTTGAAGAATAAATACATAGAAGTATATGCGGGTTGATGTGCAGGAAAGAGCATATGTACATGGCTTCAGTGAAGCAAAGTAGCGTATGCTATTTGAATCAATGACTGTTCAAGGTTGAGTTTGTATATGCATATCTATTCTGAAGTCTGGGTTATTTCTAAAGTTCTAGTCACAGTGTTTTCACTGTTATAATTGAAGTGTTGGGCAAAGTTTATGATTTTTGATAATGGGATGTGTTGAAGCTATTTGATCCAGTATGAAAATTGATGAAACATGATCTGCAGTGGGTCTGAGGGTTGAACCATTCAGTATGGAAGTAGAAGCATCTTGCCAGTAGAAGCTGGTGTTATGTTCATGGGGTTGAAGCTTCCTTCCAGGAGTGGCTGGTAAATGAGATTAGGGGGTTCGAGCTCCCTTCCAGTAGCAGCTGGTAAATGAGTGAAGGTTGCAGCCTTCTGTAGGTAGAAGCCTACGTATTGATATGAGTCTGCATCAGTACAATGTTGTAAATAGTTTTCCATATAATAAATATTGAAGACAGAGATGAAAATAGTGGTGGTTTTCTCATGAATTGGGTTTCCACCTTAAATACTGGTGTTCATGTGTGTTCCACTTGTGTGATGATTTATACTGCTGTTACTGCACATATTTCCTGTTTATCTAACTTGATGCATAACTGGTAAATCTATTTTAAAGTCTATTTCTAAGATACTTTATAAAATAGAAATTTATATCAGTATAAACGAGTTTCTTTCAACATATTTGCGTGTATATGCGATTTCAGTTCATAAAATCCGTGTATGCAATTCTACAAAAGAAAATTTTAAATTCAAGAGATAATATCTAAATATTGATTCACCCCCCCCCCCCCCTCTCACTATTTTTCCCAAAAATTGGTGTCAGAGAAGGTCCTTCTGAAGAAGCTTAGCCACTAGAAGGAAGATCAGCCAAGATGAGCAATAAAGATGGGACAACATCTATCAGGCCTCCACACTTCAATGGAAACAATTTAATCTTCTAGAAAACACGGAAAAGATCCTATCTTTAGTCTCTTGGAGCAGATGTATGGGCTATTGTTGAAGGAGGTTATCAATATCCAAACTTAGTTCTAATAGATGCAACAGAAAGAAATAACTATGAAACAAATGCAAAGGCAGTCAATGCACTATTGGGGAGTCTAACGAAATCAGAATTTGTCAAGGTCATGCAGTTGAATATAGAAAAATAAATATGGGACAAGATCATTCTAAGCTATGAAGGTGATACAAAGGTAAAAAGTGCTAAACTCCAAACTCTCAGAATTCAATATGAAAATATAAGGATGCATAATGAAGAGAGAATTGCCATTTTTTTTTAACCTCTAGATGATATTGTAAATCATATGAGAAATTTGGGTGAAACCATAACTGATACTACTCTGGTTGAAAAAGTTTTAAGATCTCTAACTTCAAAATTTGAGTGAAAACTATCTGCTATTGAAGAGAAGCAGGATCTTCAAAGTCTTACTATTTTTCAACTTCATGGCATTCTAACTACATGTGAAATGAGAAAAGGAGGATCATTTGAAGTCAAGGAGGACATTTTTAGAGCTTCTACAAAAGGAAAAGAATTACAAGAAATAGAAGGATCAGGGTATGTTTCAGAAGAAGATGAGGTAAATTTTGTAAAGAAGCTCCAACTTGGCACTGGGAGGTTCAGAGGAAAGCTTTGTTTCAAATTTTTTGCTTGTGGAAGAGTTGGTCATTATGCTGCTAAGTGTCCTCATAAAGAAACACATGAAAAATGAAAGGAAGTAGCAAGAAGAAATAACAGTTAGTTTAACACTAGAAAAAGTTATTATACACATGAAGATAGTGATGGGTTATCATACAATGACGAAGAATCTAATCAAGATCTTAGAATTTTCATGGAATTTGAAAAAGAGTCTAGCAAAGTAAAGGATACCTTTATGGATGCTCTAGAAAACAATTATTTTCTTGAAGAAATCAATCAGCTCGAAATATGTTTGGAAGAGAACAAAATATCCAAATAAACTCTAAAAATCAGCTTGAAGAAAAGTAGAGACACAATGAGAAATTAGAATTTGAAGTAGTAAGTCTTTGAATTATCAAGGTAGAATGTTCTCCTCTTATGACGATAGGTCTTGGATATGTCGGAGAATCTTCTCAATCTTCAACACCAAACTATCTAAAAGCAACTACAGCTAGCCTACAACTTTCTTCTGCTCAACTAGGAAACAAAGAAAATTTACAGATAAATCATGATCATCTTAGAACAAAGAACACTATCAGGAATACCCTTCAGAGAAATATCAACCAAAGGGTAATCAAAAATAGAAGGTTCCATGATCCCAGAAATTTCTTTTTTGGACAGTGTTTCTCATGTCATAATTTTGGTCATAAGGTTGTTCAATGTGTTGCATACAAAACCATCATGAATAGAGAAACAAGAAAGAAAAGAATTGATATTGGAGTAAAGAATAATAAATATAACAACTTTTCTCCTCTTCAAAATGAAATCGAATGTGCTTATTGCAATAACTTTGGTCATGAAGAATTTGAATGTAGGAGCACAATTCAGCCAAAAGAGTGTATACCCTCAACTTCCAAAGTATGGAGAAAGAAGGAATTACAAGTGGAGAACTGTGGCATAGCTTTATTTTGCAGAAGGAGAAGAAAATCAATGGTACATTGATAGTGGATGCTCAAAACACATGACAGGTGACAGAAATAAACTTCTTGCATACAATTCTCTAGAAAGAGAAAAGAATGTTACTTTTGGAAAGGATACTCTTGTTGTTATTAAGGGAAAAGGTTCTATTTTTGTAAAGGAAAAGGTGAAAGCTAACAATGTTATGTATGTGGATGGATTAAAGAATAACCGTTTCAGTGTAAGTCAAATGTGTGATCAGGGAACTGAAGTTGTTTTCAGCTCAAAAGAATGTGTGGTACGTGATATTGATACAGGAAAAACAATTATAAAAGGAAATAAAACACCAAGAAACTTGTATGTATTGAAAATCTATAAAGAACAATGTTACTTGGGTAAATATTCAGAAAATTGGTTATGGCATAGAATACTGGGGCATTTGAGCTTCTCTCAAATCAAAAAATCTAGCAGACTCAAAGTTGTTCGTGATCTTCCCAATATTACTCTGCCTGAGAGTACCATATGCAAATATTGTCAATTTGGTAAGAAAACGAGAGTGCAATTTAATGCCAAAGAAGGATCAGCAAGTAAGCCTCTTGAACTTATTCATACTAATATATGTGGACCTATGATAAAAAGGTCACCTTATGGAGAACAATACTATATTATGTTTATTGATGATTTCTCTAGAATGTGTTGGATTGGGTTGCTAAAACACAAAGATGAAGCATTCGAAAAATTGCAGATCTTCAAAGCACTAGTTGAAAATGAATTAGATCTAAAAATCAAGTGTCTTAGATTTGATCGAGGATGGGAATATATATCAGATGAATTCTTTGATTTCTGTGAACAACATGGCATAAAAAGGTAGTTTTCTATAGCTGGTACTCCACAACAAAATTGCCTAGCAGAAAGAATGAATAAAATAGTTCAACAAATGGCTCAGGCTATGCTTGATGATTCAGTAACACTAGACACTTTTTGGGGAGAAGTAGCACATACTGCTGTAAATATTCTTAACAAAGCACATGTTCGTGTAAACAGTGATAAAACTCCATATGAGCTCTGGTATGGTAATCTTTCCACTATAAAGCATTTTAAAGTTTTTGGAAGCAAATTTTTTATCAAGGAAAATGATGAAAAACTTGGCAAGTTTGAACCTAGGGCAGATGAAGGAATATTTCTTGGTTACTCTTCTAGAAGTAAAGCATATAAATGCTACAATAAAAGACTTTGGAATATTGTTGAATGCATTGAAGTCGTAATTGATGAATCTCTCTCAACTCCAAAAGGGGAAAAACAAACAACAAATGAAGATGATGATGATGTATATCTTCCTGCATCAAGTAGAGATAATATAGAAGGTGAACCCAATCAAGCAGCAGAAGGAGATCTATCTGAAAAGGCTCCATCCAGGTATGTTCAAAAGAATCATCCATAATCGCAAATTTTGGGAGAAAAGGGATCAGGTGTCCAAACAAGAAGAACTCTTGTAGGGTATGCTAGCTATCTAGCATTTTTATCCACCATTGAACCACATAATGTCAATCAAGCTAGCAAAGATGAATGTTGGATTCAAGCCATGAATGAAGAACTTGATCAAATTGAAAAGAATCATACCTGGGAACTAGTTCCAAGACCTCATGATAAAAATGTGATTGGAACAAAATGGATATTCAAAAACAAGTTAAATGAAAATGGAGATGTTATTAGAAACAAGGCTAGACTTGCTTGTAAAGGGTATGCTCAACAAGAAGGTATAGACTTCGAAGAAACATTTTCTCTTGTAGCTAGACTTGAAGCCATCAGAATGCTTCTTGCTTTTTCAAGCTTTCAAAAAATCAAATTTTATCAAATGGATGTTAAATCTACTTTCCTCAAAGGTGATCTAGAAGAATAAGTTTATATAGAACAACCAGAAGGATTCATTTTGGGCAATGATGAAAAAATTGTTTGTAAAGTTAAAAAGGCTTTAATGGTCTCAAACAAGCTCCAAGGTCATGGTATTATCGGCTTGACAAATATCTTCATCAACAAGGATTTTCAAAGGGTTCTCCTGATAGCAAGTTATACACAAAAACTGAAAATGCTAAGCTATTGATTGTGGTTGTATATTTTGATGATATCACTTTTGGAAGTAATGAAGAATCCATGAGTCATGAATTTTCTTCTGTTATGCAACAAGAATTTGAAATGTCTTTACCTGGGGAACTGACATTTTTTCTTGGCTTACAAGTGCAACAAGCAACCGATGGAATATTTTTATCTCCAGAAAAATACCTCAAGCAAATTTTGAATAACTATGGAATGAAAGACTGTAAAACTATAAGTACACCAATGATAATTGGGTGTAACCTCAGTTCTCATGATGATTCTCCCACAGTGAATCAACCAGAATACATATCCATGATTGGAAGTCTACTTTATCTAACCGAGACAAGACCAGACATTATGCATGCAGTTGGGATTTTTGGACGACTCCAAGCTAATCCAAAAGAGTCTCACCTTTAGGATGTCAAAATAATATTGAAATATCTTCAAGGAACTCAAGACTTTGGACTATGGTATCCAAAGAATGTTGATCTCACTCTTCATTCTTACATAGATGCAGATTGGGCTGGAAATGTTGATGATTGGAAGAGAACTAGTGGTGGTGCATTCTATATGGGGCCCTGATTAGTATCTTGGTTCAACAAGAAGCAAAGCTCTATTGCCTTATCTACAGCAGAAGCAGAATATGTGGCTACCGCATCATGTTGCAAATAACTTCTTTGGATGATGCAGACCTTACAAGACATTCAAATCACATGTTCAGCTCAAATATCCATTATGTGTGATAATAAAAGTGCCATAAGTATCTCAAAGAATCCTGTTATGCATTCCAAGGCCAAGCACATCCTAATCAAGTATCACTTCTTACGTGAACAAGTGCTTGAACAAAAGTTGAAATTGGAGTATGTACCCTCCAAAGAACAAGTTGTTGATATATTTACTAAACCTTTTCCCAGGGACACCTTCGAATATCTCAGACAAAAGCTGGGAATTGTCTCTACCACTCAGAAGATCAGGTCTGCTTAAATTCATAAGATTAAATTGGATACGTGGATTTCATAAAGGACAATCGTGTATATATGCGAGTTTATATACAGAAAACCATGTATGTGTTTTTGCTGGTATAATTTTCTAGGTCAACATTTTCAGAATAGTTATGGTGTTGTTGGGTATATCTGGTGATGTTCCAGTTCTTAAAAATCTGTTTCAATCTCTAATATTTTTTATGAATATGCCTTGATGATTTGCTGTTGAAAGTGTTCAGGATGCACAAGCTAAGGGGGAGCACTTGTCTTGTGGGAAATGATGCATTTTTGGTATTCTAAGTGTTTGATGTGGTCTGATCTCATGATTGAGATTCATTGTTCTTGTTTATAAAAATTAATTTGATGAAAAAGTCATGTTGAGACCTATGTTGTAAAATTGTTATATTAAGGACTTGGTCAATTTTGTAAACCCACATGATTAGGTAGTTCAGTCAAATATGTAATTCCGCTTGGTTGGATCATTGATGTAAGCATGAGTCCTTGGTGATAGGAATGGTCATACTTGGTGATAGAAATGATCATACTCGATTGAGTTATAGAGTCATGTACTTCATTGAAAAATATGTCTAAATATTCAGCATGAACTCAGGGGGAGCATGGTAAATTGAGTGCACTTCAGATCTATAGAGCTCGTCTCTCTGAAACCTTGTTTTGGTTTTGATCTATCCTTTGCCCTTGATGTCAAAGGGGGAGAGTATCATGGTGTTTGAATAATGGTTATGATTAATGTATCTATCTGTTGTGGTGATCAAACACCATCGTGGTTGCCATCAAGTCCAAAGGGGGAGATTGTTGGAAATATGATGTAATGTGCTGTCCTTGATGACAACCTACTTGATCAAGTAGTCCTTGATGGAAACCTACTTGATGAGTTTCCAATGATAAGAAACCTATGTGTTAAATATGTAAGAATGATGTAGCTACAAATTAGTTTAGATGTGACAGAGAAAAGAATTCTAGTAAGTGCCATAGAAATGATAAATATTATATGTCACAATGTATATGCTACTTTTGTGAAGGAAACCCGCGTATACATTCAAGGTTAGCATATACACATTTTTTATGAAGATAGGTTTCATATCCATGTGGAAACGAATGCTCCAAGTCGTGTATGCCTTTTGCGCTCTAAAATTATGATACCAAGGGGCATTACCATGGTATTAGCCCACAATATTGAGCATTCCATTGTCTATTTGATTCCTCCTAAGAATACCATCGGAAGTTGAGTGGTTTTGACTCATGCTATTTGTAAAAGCTAAATCTATTTAAGGAGAAGAAGAATATAGTGCAAGGTGTGCATGTGTAAGTGTTGTTGATGAATACATTTCTCTAAGGAATATCTTCATGGATGAACTTTGTTCTTAATTGGTAGATCTAAATCTATGATGCACCCATGGATATAATGATGGTTCAAGATATCTAGATCTAATTATGATGAATATCTAGAATGACCTACTGAAGTAATGATGAAGAACTGGAGCAAGTATGCCGAAGAAAATGAACAAATCTAGGTAAGTTTTATAGATCTAGTTTGTTCTGCAAAATTTATTTTTTACAGATCTATACACTAGTTGGTTTCAAAAAAAGTGCATATATATGCGGGTTCGCTTCATGAAAAGTGCATATGGTAGTTAGGGTTTTCTGAAGAATAAATAAACAGAAGTATATGCGGGTTGATGTGCAGGAAAGCGCGTATGTACGCAGCTTCAGTGAAGAAAAGTAGAGTATGCTATTTGAATCAATGACTGTTCAGGGTTGAGTTTGTATCTTCATATATATTCTGAAGTTTGGGTTATTTTTGAAGTTTTGGTCACAGTGTTTTCACTGTTCTAATTGAAGTGTTGGGCAAAGTTTATGATTGTTGATAAAGGGTTGTGTTGAAGTTGTTTGATCCTATATGAAAATTGATGAAACGTGGTCTGCAGTGGATCTCAGGGTTGAAGCCTTTAGTATGGAAGTAGAAGCTTCCTACCAGTACAAGCTGGTGTTATGTTCAAGGGATTGATGCTCCCTTCCAGGAGTGGCTGGTAAACGAGATCAAGGGGTTGGAGCTCCCTTCTAGTAGCAACTGGTAAATGAGTGAAGGTTGCAACCTTCTGCAGGTAGAAGCCTGCATACTGATATGAGTCTGCATCAGTACAATGTTGTAAACAATTTTCCATATAATAAATATTGAAGACAGAGATGACATCAGCAGTGGTTTTCTCCCGATTTGGGTTTCCACCTTAAATATTGGTGTTCATGTGTGTTTCACTTGTGTGATGTTTTATACTATTGTTACTACACATATTTCCTGTTTATCTAACCTAATGCATAACTGGTAAATCTATTTTAAAGTTTGTTTCTGAGATACTTTATAAACTAGAAATTTATATTAGTATATGTGAGTTTCTTTTAGCATATCCGCGTGTAAACGCAAGTTCAGTTCATAAAAGCTGTGTATGAAATTCTGCAAAAGAAAAATTTAAAGTCAAGATATAAGCTCTAAACACTGATTCACCCCCCTTCTCAGTATTTTTCCCAACGTTATTTTTCTCATAAAGTAAACATATTCTCCATTTGAAAGACCTTCTTCATCATCTTCCTTTTTTTCACACTTGCTAGTGAAGGTATGTGCCTTTGAAGGTTGTTTCTTCTTATTGGTTTTCTTAGATGCAGCGAATGAAGTTTCGAGATGCGAAGTACCCTCTTCTTCATCAAGTCTCATTTCATATGCTATGAGAACTCCATGTAATTCCTCTTTGCAAAGTTTGTCCAGATTTGCACTATATTCTAATACTAATACCTTTGGGTTGAATCTCCTTGGTAACGTTCTAATAATCTTCCATATAATAGTCTTCTCATCAATAGGATCTCCCAATTATTCCAGAGTGTTTGTTATTTCATCAACGTGTTGGAATTATGGAGAAATTTTGTTGTCTTCTTTCATTCTGAGTTTCTCAAATTTTGCTCTGTATATTTGAAGCTTTGCTTCTTTGACATTTGAGTCACTTGCATATATATTCTCAAGCTTGTCCCATACATGTTTGGTGGTTTTAATACCCAACACATTATGATAAGTAGATTCAATAAGTCCACTGATAATAATATTCTTTGTTTTTGCATCATTTACCAAATTCTTCTTACCTTGTTCATCCGCGGTTGATGTAGATCCATTTTGAAAAGTGTCCCATACTTCGTAACCTTGCGCGAGGAGATAGAGCTCCATTCTTCCTTTCCAGAGTGCATAATTATTTTAATTGAAGAGAGGTACACCATTCTTGGTATGCTCGATGACCTCCTTCCAACTATTAAACTGCTATTGAAGGAACCAATCTCTAATACCAATTGTTGGAAATACTGACAAGGGGGTGAATCAATATTCCTTTCAATTAGTATTATTATTAATATTTCAGAGCATTAGTTAATCTTCAATTATTATTAGTGTTTTTACAATGATAGAAGTAAACAAAAGGAATACAACTGCACACAGTTTTTAAGGTGCAAACCCTCTCGAGGAAAAAAACCACCTGAATTATTTTCTAATAATTCTTTAATATTCAAATCCAATTGAAAATAAAGCTCCAAATTCCTAGAATCTAGAAAAGCATTCTTCTCCAACTCCCACTAGATGGATGCTCCAACGCCCGAGATTCTTCAGTAGTCAACTGAATGGATGCCCCAACACCCAATGAGCTAAAATTCACCCTAGCACCACCCTAAAACCCTAAATTTTCCACAGTCTTGAACCTGTTGGTGACTTAATGCACCAGCCTAGCACCACCCTACCACCCTATAGAAGAATAAAAGAAGAATGGACTCTTGTACTAGGGAAAATGGTCCACTTTACAATGATATAGAATGATGTAGAAGAAGAAGACACACTAGACCATAAACCCAACTATGACACAACCACCTAATGATGATCCTATACCTTGTGAAACTGCCTCTTCAACTCTTGGTAGATATACACTAGTACAATTTTTACAATGATGCATTGACAATGACTTAGTACAATGATACCTTTACAATGACTATATGTAGTGCTGACCACTCAAATAATTCATGTGATGAACTTATTGTTGTTGTTCTGCACCTTCATTTCTACTCTTTTCATTCTACCCTCTGATGCACCTTGTTTTTATTTTCTGCCCTAGAAAGTCTGGTCCTTTTTAGCCCTTGACAACACATGATCTAGCTTGTTCTTTCCTTCTAGGAGCTCAATATTGAATCTAGTGTATCTCTGTTATTTAAGATCCCCAATATGTGATTTTAAGCCCCGTATTAGTCCTCTGAGTCTTGTTTCGAATGCCATAGGTCTTACCCAATTTGGATTCTTCAAGTGAGAGCTATTCCCAATCTCTCAAAAATGCCCTAATTATGGATTGGTTCAACAAAGAAAACCTGTATGGTATGCCGCGTGTCATTATTTCTTCATTTGGCTCTGAAATTGATAAAGAGAAAACTATGGTCTGTGAACTATCCACCACTTTTTTGATAATTCCAATCGAATACTCAGATATAGAATTATGACGATTTTCCCAAGGTCACTTCTTTGAGATGAAATCCAGGAGCCTACAAAAACACTGAATTCCATAGATCATATCTTCAAAAATGCTGCGTACCTTGATTTGAAATTTTTATAGGAACTTCCTTAGGATTTCTGCTTCACCTCATAAACATTTCAGCTTTTGAATCTTCATAGAAAAAGTTAGAATGAGAATTTCATGATCAACTATTTCAGGTAGTGAAATCCTTGCATGAGGAGGATATGAGGGTCACAATTTATATAAATTATTAGGTTGAGAGGGTCTTCAACAAGTGAACGTGGGAGGGATTTTAGGAGCTTAAAAATTATTAATTATTTAATTTTCAACGACCCATGCCAAAACCCCATGGGGTTTTAGCCCACTAACTAGGGTTACAAACTTCAAGCATGAATATCTCTCAAAACGTGAAGAATTACATCGCATGCCATATATAAACACAAACATCTTGATGAGTAGAAACCATATAATATATTCTTGACCTAGATTATAGTAATTTGGAAGTTCCAAATTACCATGCAAGATCGGGGTAGCCCCTGGTGCTGCTTGGGTTGACATCAATGACAACCACTAATCAACAAGGCATGTATCATTTTTGTAAGGATACATGACACACATTGTGCAACCAAATATGGCTATGTAAAGCTAACCGGTAAGCCACAGGTCCCACCCTCTCCAGTATCTGGAAAGGTGCACAGAACCTAGGAGCCAACTTGGCACGGGAGGTCCACCTTAGTATGCTTTTCTTAGGTTTAATACTTACATACACATGATCACCCACTTAAAACTCTCTGTAAGTTCTCTTTGTATCTGCATATACTTTTTTCCGATCTTGAGCTGCTTTTATATTTTGTCTAATATTTTTCATTTTTGATTCCATCTCAGCTAACATTTGCGGTCCAAGCATCAACTCAATTTTGGGAATACTCCAATTAGTGGGAGTGCAACATTGTCACCCATACAAAGCTTCGAATGGGCTCATCTTAAGAGACTCTTGGAGACCATTATTGTAGGCAAATTCTATCAAATATAGACACTCTTCCCATTTTTTTCGCTACTTCATCACATACATATGCAACATATCCTCTAAGATTTGGTTCACCCGCTCTATTTTTCCATCCATCTGGGGATGATAAGTGGTGCTAAAATTTATTTGGGTTCCCAAACCTGTAAATAGGGCCTTCCATAATGTTGAAGTAAACTCCACATCCCTATTTGATATCACAGTCTTTGGAATGCCATGCAGTCTAAAAGTCTCTCGCATGAAGATATCTGCTATTTGAATGGTTTTGTAAGTAGACTGTACAGGTATGAAATGTGTTGCCTTACTCAATCTATCAAATACCACCATAATGGATTTGTTATGCCTTTTTGATCTTGGTAAACCCGTAACAAAATCTACAGATATAACTTCCCACTTCCATTCATGCATTGGTATAGGCTGCAACAATCTAGCTGGGTGTTGATGCTCCACCTTAACCTATTGACACTCTAGAAATTTGTTTAGGTATTGCACAATATTTCTTCACATACCAGGCCAGAAATAGAATTTTCAAATTGTTGTTAGCATTTTCTAGTATCTTGGGTGTCCTGAGTAATTACTGCGGTGATACTCATCCATGATTAGCTCTTTTCAACTCTTTTGATTTGGGATATATAACTTTCCTTTGAAGGTTAACAATTGATCCTAGTTAATTCCATAGTCGGAAGGGTTTTCTTGTCTTCTAGCTTCCTCCACTTGCTGCCATAAAAATCGGTATTCAAGATCCTTCTCGGCTTCCTCTTTTATCTGATCTAAAAATTTACTCTCAATCTGATTATAGCAAAGTTCATAAACACAATGCAGTTTTTTTCTTAAAGCATCTACCACACGATTTTCTTTGACTTTTACATGTTGTATATCAAAATCAAATTCGATAATGAAGGCATTCCACCTTGCATGTGGAGCATTGAAATCTACTTGCTTAAAGTAGTTGGTTAGGCTATTGTGATCGGTTTTTAAGACAAATATTTTTCCTAACAAGTAATGCCTCCATACCTAGAGTGCATGCACTACTTCTCTCAGCTCTAAATCATAAGCTGAATATCATTATTCATTCTGCTTTTTTTTCTTGATTCATAAGCAACCACTCTTACTTCTTGTGATAAAATCGCCCGAACACCTTCCTTACAAGCATCGGTACAAACCTCAAATTCTTTATTGGGGTCACCTACCCTCAACACTGGGGTTGTGCTCAGAAAATGTTTTAACTATTTGAAGCTATTCTGACACTCACTAGTCCAATTAAATACTTTTTCCTTTCTCTACCAAGAGGTAATTGGAAAAGAAATCTTTGAGAATCCTTCAATGAACCGTAGATAGTATCTATCCAACCCCATAAAGGAAAGGATATCTTCCACGTTTTGGGGTACTATCCATTCCATAATAGTTTTAATTTTCTCTGTATCAATCAATATTCCTTCAGTGGAAATGACATGGCCTAAAAACTAGATCTATTCTTTGAAAAAATCACATTTGATAAACTTCATGTACAATTGATGTTTTTGTAACATATCCAACACTATCCTTAAGTTCTCCTTATGCTCTTCCATTATTTTTGAATAGATTAAAATGTCATCAATGAATATCAAAACAAATCTATCCAAAAACGGGTGAAATATACCATGCATCAGACTCATAAATGTTGTTGGTGCATTAATCAAATAAAATGGTAATACCACAAACTCGTAATGCCCATATCGGGTGCGAAAGGCAGTCTTGTAGATATCCTCGTCTTTAATTTGGATCTGGTGATATATTGATCTTAATTCTATATTCGAGAATACAATTTTCCCCTTTACCTAATCAAATAGGTCATCAATCTGTGGCAATGGATACTTATTTTTTACTGTCATTTTATTGATATGTCTATAGTCCATGCACATTCACATGGTTCCATCATTTTTCTTTACAAACAACACTGGTGTTCCCCAAGGAGACACACTCAATCGAATGTACCCTTTGTCCAACAAGTCTTGTAGTTGCATTTTCAATTTAGTTAGCTCTGGTACACTCATTCGATATGTTACCCTTAAAATTGGTGATGATCCTAGCATCAACTCAATATTGAAATTGATGTCCCTTCTTGGAGGTAAACTTGGTACATATTCTGTAAACACGTCCATGAAATCTTGTACTACTGGTATTCTTTCCAGCATAGGGGTCTTCTCCTTAGAATTAGCAAAACCCACCTGAATGGCATATACCTTACATCCTTTTCTAATACACTTAATCATTTGGGAGTCTATGATAGGATGAAATTATAGGGGTTTCTTGATTCCTTGTATTTCTTGATGAGTTCCATATTGCATTCTGTAATATATAATCTTCTCTTTACAATCCACCAGTGTCGAGTGTTTCTCCATCCAATCAATGCCCACTAGTATATCATAGGATCCCAAAGGTAGTACATTCAGATCCAGATTTAGCTGTTGGTTTAGAATCTCCAATGTACTTTGTAATTTACATTTTTCTACTATTCTGGGATTTACATAACTTAAACTGGCACCTGGGTCAACCAAAATAGAAACAGTTTTTGAAAGTAACTTACCTTCCAATTTTATCATCATTGGTTGATGATCCGCCTGCCGATCCTCCAAAGCTACATTAATTCTGGATATGTTCCAAGCTACATCACCCACTATAGAGGCTTCTGGTAGATTATCCACTGTATCATTTCTTCCCCATTGTGGTAAATTCTTATAATAGCGAGCCTCACAACACCACCAACACTGTAGAAGTGGTTTCTGGTTCGATCCAAGTTCTTTCTTGCTGGAGACCTCTGTAGGCTTTTCTTCTGTTGGCCACCAGGTTCTTTGATGGTTTCTTCTAAATTGTTTTCTCAATGAATTCCTTGCATAATTCTTAAAGCTATTGGTCCTAGAATTTTTGTAATTTGAACTGCTTTCATCCCTTTTCTTAGCTGCCAATTTTTGGCTATCTCTCCTTTATCCTTGGACTACTAGTAAAACATTCTCACTTTTCAAATTACTTATTCCATGGTCCTTGGATTCACGAAATCAATTTTTTCTTTCATATGGGTTGGAAAAATACTCAAGAACTATTGAACCTTAGCCTTTTCATCCCTTATATAAGCAACATATCTTAATAAGGAAGTGAACTTGGTTATATATTCATCCATTGTCATTTGACCCAGTCTCAAGTCATAGAATACTCTGTAATTTTGATCATAGAAACATTCTGTTAGATATTTTTCCTTAAAGTATTGCTGAAACTCATCCCATGACACGTCCTGGTCTTCAATGCTGCGGACATTAGAAATTGACTTCCTCCCACCATAGGGTGGATTTTTCTCTCAACTGATAGATGGCCAACCTAGCTTTAAGATTGTTGTTTTACTGATAAACTTGAAATTATTGTTCATATTAATCAACCAAGCTTCAGCCACCTCCTCCGCTTATCCATGAAACATAGGTGGTTTAATCTTTCAGGATTCACCTTGTAACTACACTTTTTGTTTCTTAATTTCTTGTTGTTATGAGACGTTACCAGAATCAACCTCATTATAATTTATATTCCCTTTACTTCATTGTGAATGGATTATTTCCACTCTGTCATTGGTTTGGTCCTTAGCTTGTTGTTCATTTTATTCCTGCATATCTCTGTCAGGACTGGGTTGTAACACTCCTTGATTTTGTTTATTAGAAAGGATTTTGAGTATCCTTTCCCACTCATGCATCAAGTATTCATTATCACTCCTAACCCAAACCATATATTCCTATAACCTCTTCACATTTCTTAGTAGTATATCAGTTTTATGCTATTTTTCTTCTAGCAATATACTAGTCTGCTGGTGCTAATCTACACTCAACTGAATCTACATTTATGGATTCATTTATGGATGGGACTCAGGTATAGGTTCCCCTACATTCTAGGATATTTTTTGTGTTGATCCCCTTTGCATTTTGTCTTCTACTATGTTATTTATATTTATGTGCAGCATTTGCACAAAACATTTTATCACATTAGGTGTCCCATTGGGTCCCAGCGTATGAACGATCCTCTGATACCACTTGTAACAAGAATCATAGTAATAATAATAATAAAAATTAACACTTACCATATTTTACCCATAGCTCCATGATATTAATACGAACATACAAATTAAAACTAATATTGCGAGCACAAAAATAAAACTATATAAATAATATATCATTTTGGTTTTTTCGCCATACCCTAAGCTAGTTGTTTTGTCTCTATGTGCATGACACTTGTGCTTGATCTAGTTAAATGTGTGATATTAATATCATACCATATATGATTAAGGCTTTGTGAGGATGATGTGATAACAGAATATATTTAAATTGTACGTTGATTTAATCCATGGTTTAATTAGCCCCATTGGAAGATTATTTTTCTTAACATTGGGTTCCTTATATTGTACCTGCGTCTGGAATTATTATTTCGCATGTGGACATATGTCTAGTTGTTCGTCGTTATATTTGAAATAGATTATATCTGCTGTGGAGATTATTACGGTACCCATTTAGGGTATCGAACACTGCAAACCCTAACCAATTCTTTCATTTTCGCTTGTGAGTTCCGTCGCGTTGGTCCTTTGCAACTCTACCATGTCCCGAACTATGTCGACTAGAAATCTTGTGCTCCAATTCAATCTTGCTCACCATAGCACATATTGAACGAGGTATAAAAATTACATTCTTATATTTTGGTTAGCCCTTACATTAATTTTTGAGCTTCGGTGTTAAGTGCCATATACCCTTTTCGTTATTGTTTCGCAGGGGCTAGCAGTGGCTTTGCGCCATTTCTATGCACTTAGGTTTGAAAGAAATCTAGTTTATATACGTCTTTTGAATTCCTACAAGTTTTGGGTGCTCACTTGGCTGCTATGCATTCTCCATATTCTCGTGCGGAATTTCTTCCACGGTTCCCTCTCACTGTGGAAACTAAGCCAAAAATTTGTTAAGTTTTATGTTAATGTACATGCTATTTTTATGTCTCTCATTCATAGCCATGAACTTATTCTTCCATTGCTCTTTGCAGTGATACCCACACAGCCTGCGATAGTTTTTTTGCATAGGTATAGCATTCTTACTTCATATTTTTTTTTTCCTTTTCTTTGTAGGCTTGAAGGTATTGTACTTCCTTAAGGTTTGTTGTCTCATTCTGACAGGTAAATGCAATGTTTAGCTATCAAGTGTTTTATACATGGTGACTTCCGCTCATGAAGGTGCTACATTTGCAAATCCTTACTTCTGTCATTTTCCCAAGAGGTACCAGTTTCTCCATAGGGTTTAAAATGTGTCAAAGAGGAACCCAATCCTAGCTTCAAGGCTTCACGACATCGTGAAATCCAGATTTATTTTTTAGTTATGGCCATAATGTTGTTTGTGTCATTTCCTTTTGATTTCAAAGTCTCTTCCCTACTTGGAATATTTAATTCCTTTCTGGATTATTTTTGTAACTAAATGTTTCTCCTAAATGTTGCAGAATTGATAGCCCAGACTTAAGAGAAGAAATTTCACTATGCGCAAAATTTGTAATATATATAAATATTTTTTCAGAATGTTTATTTTTTTCTTTAATATGTGTGATTAATTGAAATCTTCTGCATGTTTCGAATTATAGCTCATTCGGTCTCTCTTCTTAGTATGGTATTTACCCCTTTGGGTTAGCAAGGGTAGAAAAGGTCGTTTTTCCTTGAATGTGTATAAATATCATTTTTATTTTCTTTATTGGAGTCTTTGTATCATTTTCGAATAGACTCATGACCTCTCTAGCCCGAACAGTATTTAGTTTTCCTCTTATACATTAATTTTTGCAGCGAGCTACTTTCGATATGAATTATATACAGTGGAAATTATATTTCTGGGTTTTTATTGCGCATTCTATCTCTGAACCTCTATGTATATATATTGTGCTCCAGGCAGAGGTTTTCTCTCTTATTTTAGGAATAATAATCTGTATTATTTTCTTTTAGTTTATTAGAGGTGTTAGGACCATATAAATGTTGTATTTGATCTCTTATAACTCAATTTTCCATGTATATCATATATTTACAGATTACGACCAGTTCAGGGTCTAGAGTTTCGACCATGGACCCTGAACTAATAGTTCTTCAGTCTTTACTTCCTATAGAGGGTTTTCTAGTTTTTTTTTTCTTGATAATGTAAGCACTAACTTGAATTCAAACCATAACTTCCTTAAAATTAGCTTCTCACCCATTCTATATAATTTAAAGGTACCATGAATTCTGGATTTTTCAAAGAAATACAGATAAATACATAACTAAAACTTTCATGGTATAAAGATCTTCATTTTTATAATCTAAAAAACATTTTATATATTAAAAAAATTATTATGTCTAAACAACAGTTCCAGTTCTTACTATTTTCTGTATTCTGTTACTTATCTCGTTCCAAACTCGTTGATGATTTCCTTCCTACCATGAGAGAGGCAATTACGTCTTCATCTCCCCCCGTGCTCCACACTAGAGATGAGTAGGTTGACATATTTTTCCTAAGGAGACCTCAAGACCCCTAGTGTATTACTCTTGTTTTCCAGGATTTAGGAATGCTGAGTGTTTCCACTGGTCACGACCAACTCAGGAATTTTCACTTTCTTCCTACCTCTCCTCAGTCATAGAACAAAACCCCTTTTCCTAACTCGGTTGTGCTTTTATACCTAGCTGAAGGTAACTATTCTTTTAACTGTTTTCTATTCAACCACTTCTCAGTTCTTGGAATACTTTTTATCATCAGCCTTTTTTTACTTTTTATGGAATCACCATCCCATAGTTAAATTTTATTTAAAAATAAATAAACATAAATAATTTATGTTCATCATTCATAATCATTTTCTCAAAAAAAATGAATGTTTTAGTCTCTTTTAAAATAAAAAAACATAATAATTAGTTTTCACTTAAGCCAGTTATCACACTAACATTTATTTATATTTACTAAATATTTAATTTATATAGTCTTATACTAAAATTATTTTGTTTTAATAGTAAGCAGAGAAATTTATTTACCAATTCTACTCTATACTAAGAACATTTTTTTTAATATTAATCAAATTATACTCTAATTATTATTTTTTATATATTATAAGATATAATATAAATAATTATTTTGATACTTACCATAAATTAATATTTATTAGTTTTTAATAACATTTAAGTTATATAACTACTTTAGTATTATGCTTAAAAAATTATTTTATTTTGTTAATCAAAGAACTGTCTCCCATGTCTCCTCGATGGGGGTGTACTTCAAAAAGGCCACCTGGCAGATGAATCTCCACAAGAGCTTGTCTCGCCTCCGTGTGTGACTTTACTTAACCATGATTAGTTAGACAAACTCTAAATTCCCACGAGAAGAAACTATGCCTGCAAGCTAAGCCAATAAATACAGGACTTGCAGTTGTAATTCCTCTAGTTTTTGTTTCAGGAGATGAATTTGGGTTGCGAGGATAACAATGGTGCTCAGTTCCAGAATGCCTCGCCGAGGTCAAGAACTTGTGTGAGAAGAGGGGCGGTTTCCTAGAATTTCTTTGGGGCTGTGACACTAACGTCGATGACTATCCATGGAATCTCAGAACGTGAGTCATTGGGGAGCCCCTTCACCTTCCCGCCTGCATTTTTTTCTCAAGGGATGAAAATATTGTGAAGGAAAAGAAACTTTTGTATGATATTCAAGGTATGATCATCCCTATATGTTTCTATTTTATGTGAATTAATATCTCCTACCTCCCCTCTCCTCTAGAAGTTTAGTCTCATCCTTCACAATATGCTTGGTAAAAGGGAATGGATCTGTCGACAGGGAGGGGGGGGAGGCAACCACCGTCATGCCCAACAACCTAAGTCAGGAAAAAATTCATCTTTGGACGCATCTAACATTCAGTGGATGGAATAAGGAGTTTCCATCTCTCCAAATCGCTCCCAAGGTCATGTGGTATAGCCTGCCATAGTAGAATCCATTGTGGATCAGGTGTGAAATGTCCATTTGAACATGGGAATTCTTTGGGAACACCAACATGATGACCAAAATGATTTGGTAGCATACATTAACGGCATTCACTATATTCATAATGAAATAACTGGACAACCTTCAACGCCAACATCATTGCACCAGTGACCACCTCCGCATCCTAGAATCTAGGGTGGACCACACTAATTTTCATATGCGTGAACATGTGGTCTATTTTGCAGCTCATCCTGTAATCCCCGCTAACCCCCTCATGAATATTACGCCATCAATTTTGGTCAATTTTTTATTATTTATGTTAAGGCTACAAGGTCTACCAAAAATAATAAATGTTATCTTCTTTTTATGGTTTCCCCCACTACCCCATCTCAACAAGTCTAGTCAGAATGAGAGAAAGGGGCTTGTTGAGATGAATTTTGTGCCCAACTTTTTTCTGAAAATCAAGTAAAAGCACCTTCATTGGAAAATGAAAAATAATGGGCTCCTGTGTCAACAAGATCATATATTTATATTTACATCACAACCATGTAATTTGTTTCATTAGCTTCTTGGGATAGAGAAAACCACTTTCTCTTTTCAATATAAAATTGTTTTTTTTAATAATATTTGTTTGGTATAAACTGATGAGTTAAATTTCATTTATTTATTTTGGAAAACTAACTTCTAATATTTCATTTGCAATTGTTTTTTTCTATCCTCGATTGAGGTGATGAAAAACAAGGTCTGCGAGATGTGGATGCGATGAAAGGTCACATTCGAAAGATGCAAAGGAGGAAAGGCTTCTTGTCCTCCTATTTCATATGGTGTATGATTAGTTTAATGGTGTTGTGTGAGAAATATCAATCTCACTCATTATCCTAAGGCTTGAGTGCTAAAGAGGTAAGTTGGTTTATAGTTCTCGTTGGGGTTCAAGCTTGCTATATTATTTTGGTTGTATGTTGGTTGGTTGGTTGTGGTTTGAGCTCTGTTAGTCCATTTGGTTCCTTAGAACATAGGTTAATATGGAAGAGGTTGAATTATCGTTGTTATTTTTTCCTCTACCGTGAATGACTTACCAAGGTATTAATTTTATCTCCCACACTATGGTTCCTCTCCTCTGTCAGCGACTTAAGTGATTTTTTCATGGCCGTTTGGTCGAGTGTTGTCCCTACATATCCACAACTTGCTAAATTTTTTCCTAAATGTTATTTGTGTTTGGGAAGGTTTCTGATTTTCTTTTTTGTCACGTTTATTTTAGATATTTCTCTGTCTTTGGTCTCTCCCTGAATTTCTGAGAATCACCGTTGGATGAGTAACAATTGGGATTGATGTTGGAAGGGTGGTTTGGAGATAATTGTTGTGGATGGGAATTGGCTTAGGTTGCTTTATTTTTGGCTCGTGCTTTGGTATCAAGTTCTTCTGTTCACGGCTATGGTCCTTGGTGCTCCCCCCAGTAGAGGAGAAGTTATGGTCTAAGTCTGGTTATCCGTGGGTTTGCTTATAACCCTTTGGTTGGTGATAGTTTGTTTTCAACCCTATGGAGTAAACTTATAGTGGATAAATTAAGGTTTTATTTGGCTCTACTACAATTCTTAGCTGGTTGGGTGGTTTTGAAGGTCATTTTTTAGGTGTTTACCTGGGTTACATTCTTCCTCCATCCAGGAAGGAGGTAGCGCGGATGTGAAGGTGGTGGTAGGAGGTCGTATTTTTGAGAGTTCCAAGCGAGATGGCTGAGCAATTGGGGGTGTGGTCCATACTAAATCGAGAGCCCGTGGTGGAAGAGGTGGTGTGAGAGTAGGGAAAGGTGGTCATTCAGCTAGTGCAAGCAAGCAACGAATTATGGTAGGTGAGGTTGGAGCATGTGTGTGGGGTCAGAGTCAACGAAAGGGGTGGGTAGGAGCTTTTGGAAGGAAAAATCGCTCTGACGTCTATCATGATTTTCTTCTGTCTATTCTAGATTTCCTAGAATTTTATGATTGAGCTAGAAAGTAAGAACATGAAGTTGTCATTGCGGTACTCAATCAGTTGCATTACATTCAATGCCAAGTCTGAGAAATGATTATGGTGGTGTGGCAGGGTCAAAATCCACTAACTGAAATGGTAGATAAGTTGGAAATGTGGCTGGCTCACTTTGATCAACATGTACAGTGTACCTATCGTCTCCTCCTCCTCTATAGAATGAGCCAGACAATCCAACTTCCATCACTTATGACGATTAGCATGGTTATAAGTGTTCTTCTAGTTTTGTTGGTCTTTTGGTTCTTTTGGCCTCTTAATATTTGGATTGTTCCTTTATTTCTTTTATTGTTTCTTTGTCATATGGTTCTAGCATTAGTCAACAAACCCGGTTTGGGTAATACTAGAGTTTTCCTATCTATGTACTTTTCTTTTGATGAGTGAATAGAAATTTGATTAACAAAAACAATTAAAAAATACAACTACTTTTTCTAATTAAAATGTTTATCTAATAATTAATATTATAATGATTTAGATTGTAATATGTTGATTTGATAATTAATATATTATTATAATATTTTTGATTCTAATATGTTGATTTTATAATAAATATTCTATTCTATTGATTTTGGTTTTTATTCTTAATTAACTTTATATTTTAATGATTTTAATATTTAAATTTCATAAATAATATATTGCGCTTATAACCATTAATATATTTTTATGATATTTTAAAAAAATATAAAATTATTTCATAGATTTTTAACATGGTTTTCACATTCAAGGTATGGCTTCTTACAAATATTTATCTCAATATATGGAGTGGCATCAAAAATTAAGCGAGCATGAAAACGTTATATCTAAATAATTAACTATAAGAGTTAGCTTAATATGCGGGTGACCTCCCGGGAAGTCTTAGTGTTTCATCCTTTACCCTTTTCTTCCTAGGTGTGGTAAGAGTAGGGGGTTATTATTAACCAAGAAAAGAAACAAGAATTCAAATTTTCTTTGGGATTGGTAAAGGTGACGAAAAATGTTTCGGAAGCCTATGCTCTTTATCAAGGAATAAAAGAAGTTGTGCAACTAAAATTTTAAGAGATCATCATGATTGGAAATTATCTCATAATTATTTCTAGAATTATAAACATAACACTCCCCAATTATCTTAAGCTAGCTCAAATAATCAAACATACTCTTGATTTACTCTGTCTCAACTCCCTAAATCAATGTTTTAATGTCCCAATGTTGAACAACTCAGTAGTAGAAAAAATGGCCAATTTGGGCTCTATTCTTGCCAAAGGAGGCTTAGTATGTCAAGGCTATATAAAAGAGCTCCCTATTATCTAATGTTTTCTATGAATTGCATTATGTGAATTTGTAAAAAACCAAATTTACTAAAATTGATGATCTCCTCCTTATGCACCTCAAACTTCTTTGCGTGGTGTACATGTGCCCCCTCTGGCATACACTAACTTTAGGAGCCTTTGACGTGAAGCATATTTTTCACCTGATAATCATGTTCAGTGGAGGTTTCAATGTACTCAATCCCTCTCTCACAATCATTATGGGTGTTCATGCAAGGAATTTCATGACTTCACAAAAAATTGGTTATAGGGGGGAATGCGTAGAAATCAATAGGATAAGTGGGATGATCCTTCATGGAGGAGAAATATCTCACACATGATTTCAATCACAGGGGATGGTATAGATGGAATTTATGCTTGTGATTGGTGTATGAGGGTATAAATTCTTTTCTGGTTTCTTAGTTTGGATTATAAAGTCACCATATTCAAACACTACCTCCCTTGCTTGTCGACAGTGATACATTTAATTCTATGTATGCAAATTTCCTCTCAAAGTGACATTTTTAAACGTAAATCCATGGCTTTAATGCATTTGGTTATTTTTTTCTTTATTTTCAGTATTTTCCATGCTTCTTCAGGTTGTTTGGTTAAATTTTTTTTTCCTTTTTGTGTGTCCACTCGATTGTTTAGTTTGTGATGCCTAGGGTTTATTGCTTATTGAACATCACTCTATGGATGCTTTTCCCTATCTGTTTGTTCCCCATATTTCTCTCCTTATTCTTCTTTTCTTAAATCACCTTGGAACCAAAGTTTCCATGGCCTTATTCAAGTATTTTTTGTTTCTTATTGGTTTTATGATTGATGGAGAAGTGATATTGATGGTACCTCAATTGAATCTCATTATTAACTCCCACATGGTTGGGAAAGCCAATGACACTAGACTTTGTTTTCCTTCAGCTTATTGCATTCAACTTTCACTTGCAACCTAGAAATATATGACCCCAAGGGGAAACTCAAATGAAAATCATATCAATATATTCCAATAGGAAATATCCCCTATATGGAAGCATTGCAAAAAAATAAAGTATGCATCATGTGAGGCAAAAATTCATAAAATTGATTTTTTTTTATATTAAAGCTCTAAAAACCATTTATGAAATCATAATTGGGAATTTAACACAGTATAAAAAATATGATTCTATAGATACAATTCTCTATAATATATATGTACATAATTTGTCAATTTAACTCTTGAGTACTAACTTGAAGTTTCGTGGTTGAAGACATTTATGCTATGTCATAGCTTTCGTTCTCGCTCCTGTTACAAAAAAGAACAAAACCTCCTAGCCAAACCCAGCACAAAATCAATCCCCAACTCCAAAGTACATAAAATTTGAGGTACCTTGGCCCCTATGGCCAAAAGCTTCAAGAACTGATAAAGCTCAGTTTTCTTCTAGCAACAACTCTCGAAACTCCTTTCTTTGACTTAAGATAAAATAGCAACACAATTTCCCCCCTTAGAAAATCCTCCTTCTTCCTCTTAAATAGTGGAGGTTCCTTTCCTTCTATGCATTCATTCGCTGTCTTATAAAATAATATTATTTTTGTTAAACGATGGCTTCCTTATCATGTTTTTACATTTAATTGAATCAAACGACACTATAACATAGGGTGAAAAAATTATGGAGAAACTCAATATGTCCCCTGTATCTCTTACTTAATATATATCTTCATTCTATTTACGAAGATCAGGGATTTAATTATCACCTTTGATAATTAATTTATTTATCCTATATTTAGAAGTTATTCATGCATAAATAACATATATACTAGTGCAATGTATGTGATGCATGCATATGTAGCTATCATATGCATGCCTCATATGCATACTAATATTTCCATTTTACTAGTGATTCGAGATGGGTTGTTACATATCCATGGACTAAATGTTGACATGAATGACATTCCCCATTAATTGGATGAGATACAAACTGATATGGAGATGCTAAACAAACTAAAATATGAAGACAAAAGCATCTCCAAGGATTATCAACCACATAACTATGCATAACCATCTTGATGAACTACAATTAATTTTTTGTTTGATCTTCTCTAGAATTTCTATAAGAAGTGTAAGGAGATTGATAGGACTGAATGTTGAAACATGATGTACCTAGAAAATAAACACTAGGTGAAAATAAAAATATTAGCTTTAAGAAGAAAGCTTCTAAATAATTTTGACATGTATTATATCTGAGTTTCACTCTTAGGATTTTTTTAATACAAAATATCATTGGTTATTTTAAAAACAAGGGTTGACATAATATGGATATAATGAATCTATTTTCTTTATAATCTAAATATTATATAAATTTATTGGTTCATGCAATAATTTTATGACATTTCTTTTTGAATGGTCGCTTAGCTAGAGAATCTAATGGTTTTTTTATTATATTTGGAAAAAATCAATTTAAAAATATTTAATGGAGTTTCATTTGGAACCATTGATAGAAGAGTTGATTTTCATATGGAATGGTTTTAATATGTATGATATTTCATTATTTATATTCAAAATTTTATTTATAATGTATTGTTTGATTTGTTGGAAGCCTAACGGAACTCAAGGGCTCAAAGTATGCATATGATCTTTCTTTGGAATATTTTAAATCAATTTTTTTTATTATAAGTTGACGAGGCCCATAAATAATTGGTGTATAACGTCTATTTTTCTTAAGTTGGTGCTTAAATACTAATGGAAATAGGTGATACAGATTGCATCATTATACTATTTTTAATCCATCTTCATAAATTTAGAGTGGAAAATTGGAGGAATTTCTCACATGACCATTTTTATTGGTGGGTCCAAGTTTGGAAAATTGGGGTTTATAACCTTCCAAAGGAATTTTGAGGAATTTAATGCAATTTTTGGGAGTCCAAAGGCTCTTTAAATTTCCATAACCTCTAGAAATATTGTACATGTAGATACCTTCCAATGGTGTAAGCATGACCTCAAAAGGATTCTGTATGCAAAATTTATTCCTCGGAAGTGGACCTCACTATTTTTTCAACCATTATTTGAGAGGATGTCACATCAGCACCATTACTCATGCAAAAGAGTCTAGTGATGTGACCATGATGAAAAATACTCCAAAATAATTAAGTTGTAACTCATATTGAGGGTTGAACTGGTCATGTTTAACCCTGAGTTGGCTATCAAGATTTCTTATAAATAGGCCACTAGGAGAAAAAGGAATTTGATTTTATGATAATGTATTATTTTCCATAGCTAAGAAAAATAATTGAAAGCGAATAAAGAGAGGGTAGAAAAAAATAGGTTTTTTTGTATGTGTGTGTTTAGTATTTCATGGTCACAGGTCTCACTCATTTTTATTTGTAACATTTCCATTCATATAAAGAGAGTTGAACAAGCTCAACTTCCAGTAAGGTTTTCTGCTGAAAGGGTCTCCCAAGTCATATATTGTGTCATTGTGGTTTTTGTGAGTAATTATTCTATTTGTTCTCTATTATCTATATATATATATATATATATATATATAACATTTAGGATCATAACAATAACATAATAAATCTACAAACTAAGGAAATGTTAACCCTCATAGTAAATATTTCAGATTTTAGTAAAATTTTGTAATATTCCAAATTAGGAACAGCACAGCAAGCCTGTTGAAATAACGCACTCCGGTGAGATTCATGTACATAAATGATTTTAAAACCCTGGGACCCCTTATATTAGCAGATCTAGAGTCTAGATCCTAGAGGGGAGCAATAAAAAATCAAACTAGGTGTGGTAAACAGATCTCCCACAACCTAGTCTAGCTAAAAAACACCCTACAAGAGGGGCTGCAGCTATGCACAACAAACTGCTTCAGAAATAATGCAGTCTTGGATAGTATGAGTAGGAGGGCCTAAAATATGGCTAAATTATGAATTTACATCAGCAAATCAGAATTATAAGTAATCTCTTTCAATATACAGTGGAATACATGAGGCAATAGAGCAAGAAATCCTCAGAAAAGAAGGCTACAACACACATATAGATGCAGAAATGGCTCAAAAAAATTATTTTAAGGAGCTGCAGCAGCTGAATATTAAAACTCATATCTAGGATATTTCTGTGGACAAAACATCAGATCTATTTCATATCTAGAAACTAGATAGAATTATTTACAAGATCCCCTTGGGGTTTTGACCAAATCATTCATAAACAGGAGTAGATCTGAGTTTCAAGTTGTGGATCTATAAAATGCTGCAGTAATTTTTGAATATAACATTACATTACAATAGATCAGATCTAAATAGAACATGGATCAACAAGCTAATCCATGGATCACCAAAGTGGAAGGCTAAGCCTAGCACCAAAGATCTCTCATCAAAACTGTGATCAAAACACCATGAAGAAACTCATATGAAAATAACACAGTTCCTCAATGGAAATAACACTATAGCTCAAATGACAAAGATATCTCACTGCTAAGTTACAGATTTGAAGTGCAAACAGGATAGGCACTCTTCCAGGATGTTAAATACACACTCCATGAGAAGAGGCTCCCAAAAAAAGATAGATCTCTACAGATCTAGAATCCCACTTGTTGCAGCTTGCAAAAGTAGAGAAAACCTCACTGGATCTGTGCTACAATTGAAATTAGAGTTTGGACTCAAGCCTGAAAGTGGATCAAATCAACAAATACTCCTCCAATAATCCTCAAAGGAAGAGGTGAAATCCCTACATAGGAACTCCAAGTGCTAAGCAGCACAATCCTTCACTAAACAATAGAGAATAGTATTTGTCTAAACAGACAAGATATTCATAAATATAATCAATCAACTACCTTCTCTTATTTCCCTCCCATTCCTTTCATAAGATGAAAGCCTTTGCAAACCCTAAACCACCTTCATGAGTTATCTCCTTTCACATGAGGGGCCTCCTTATAGAACTGCACTGTCCCTTGAGGAGATACATTGAATGTAGACAACATTGTAGATTTGGTCAAGGTTGACCCTGTCTCACAACTCAAAACCCTTTCACACCTGCAAGTGATTTATTTACATGGACCTGATTTATCTTTGTTCACACAGGCATGGATTTATTCAATATTTTCAGGAGTTTTACATGTCCTCCTTTATTAATTTATTCATGCAACATAAAATAAAACAAAAATGAATATTCCTCTTAGCTTAGGCTAAGTAGGAATATTACAATCCTCCCCTCCAAAATGTTGCTTATCCTCAAGCAACTAATAGGGTAAGAGTTATAGTTCTTCTCCTCCATTGATGGCATCATCAAGGATCAAGCCCTCATCATAGGCCAAGTGCTCAACAATGCAATACATCATGAATTGCTCATCCAAGGCCAACATAATATGTGCATAATCCATCTCTTCAAGAGTGAAAAACTCAACATAAATAAACATGGTTGAAGCAATGCTACATCTAAAACATCGATCATGATGTAAAGGTAGAATTTCCAAGCCATGTGGTACATATAGGCTTCCCACTTTCTATCAATACAATCCCATAAAAAATACAACTATATCATCCAAGTATGGAAGCAAGAATACATATATGCAAACTGAAATCTACACTTGAGGAGGTGGGTCAAAATCCCACATGAGATGCCAGCACAGTGCACATATTTTGTTCATTAGATCCAGGTGTGGAAAGTGGCATTCCCACCACACATTTGCTGCATGGGTCACCTTGACATGGCTGCAGTTTTTACATAGGTTTGGTGCTTTTGGGAAGCACCCATCATGAAAATTAATCTCCCTTTGCACAACAAGGGAGTGGCCAAGTCCAAAATTTCTATTGGCCCCCAACAAGCTATGAGATCTACATGATCTCTCACTCCCTTTAGGAGTCGTATCCTACAAAAACATGGCAAAGGAATGCAATAGATCAGAAAATACAACTTTCTTGGCATGATCAAATCCTTTACCATCATAGTCCTTCATACACATGGAGTTGTGCATGAGCATTCCCCTCCTCTCAAGCAAAGGAAGAGATGGCTTAGATGACTCTTTCAAATATTCCATTATCTGGCCCAGTCCTCCATAGATATTGCACTCTTGAAAGTGCTGATGTAAGTCCTCTCTCATGCCTTCCTAATCAAAACTCTGCATGATCAGGGTATAGATCTTCATTGAGTACATATGGTTGAGGAAGAATTCTTCATAGGCTCCTTGTAGGATCTTTTGCTTGAGGTTGGAAGCTCCAGCCAAGAAGATCTTACCATGATAATAAATGAATCCCCCTTGGACTAAGTAGCCCTCTTCTTGCTGCATGCCATCTAGTATCATACCTGTGTGGAGATCTTTGGAATACTCTACAAGCAGTTGAGATTTCCAATAAATATCCACAGTACTCAACAATGACACCATTGCTGATACATCCATGGAAGTGCTTGTCATGTTGCTAATTTCCTTTTTGACATTACACATGCCAAAATTGTTTTTTGGAAGGCTGATCCTCCCATCCCTCTCCTACCACAGTGCAGATTCAGAAAAGAGAGAGAGAGATAGTGATGTAGGAAGAATATCTCCCTCATAATTGGGTTGTCCCAAGCCTCCCAATGCTGTAACTTGGTCTCTCATTGCTCCAACCCTTCTGGGATCTAGATTTGGAGCAGCACTTTTTGGAGCCTTCCCCACAAGATCTGAATCTGATGGCATTCCCAGTGGCTTGCCATGAGATAAGAATGTCCATTGCAGCATCCTCATGAACATGAGAGAAGGAAATGTGAGATCCCTACTTCCACTACACAAATCCATCTCTGTTATTTGTGTGGAAGTATTAGGTGAAGGATAAGTATGCATGCCCTGAATCATTTGTGGTTTCCCACTCTTCAATTCCACCCACTCCATTTGCAAGGCTTTCCAATTAGTGGTAACCTTTCCCAAAGTAATCAACCATTGGACACCCAAAATGATGTTGGTGTTTGGTATGTCAACTACAAAGAAGTGATCCACCAAAGCATAGGATCCCATAGTGACAGAGAGTGATGGAACATATTGCATGCACTACATGGTTCTATCTCTTGGGACCAAAATAGAAAATCCCTCAAAATTATCAGTGGGAATTCATCTCTTTTGCACAAAATGAGCATCAATAAAGTTGTAGATTGCCCCACTGTCAATCAGGACAGATACTCTATGATTCATGACTGAACCTTGTACTCTTAGGTTCAAATACTTAGGCACTCCTCTCAAGAAGTCAAGAGTCCCACTTTTTGGAGAAAAGGCTCCCTTCCCATCTATGGATGGTGTTTGATCTTCCTCATCATCATCATCAGTGTTGTGACCCCTCCTAGGTTCATCATCTTCATCTTCCTCCTCAAGATCTGAGAAGACTTCTATGTAATGTGCTTTCCCTGTAGCACATCTATGTTCCAGTGCCCATGACTCTTGGAAAGTGAAGCATATTTTATTTTTCCTCAATTCCCTCCTAAGATCAAGATCAAGAGGCTTATTCAAAGATCTCCCCTTGGGAGGAGCATCTTTTCCTTCCTTCTCCTTAGGAAAGTGAGGGGCCTTTCTTTGGAAAGTTGCATTTTCTTTTGGCAAGGCATCTTGGAGGTCTCTAGCCCTCTCAATGGCATCATGCAAAGTGATGGGCTTGGTAGATTTAACCAACCCATGCAAAGGTTCCTCCAGGCCATCGTTGAACATGTATACTCTCCTTGCTACAGATAGATCAGTGACCATGATTGACAATCTCAGAAACTCAGAGATATAAGTCTCTGCATCCCCTGATTGCTTTAGCTTTGCAACGCTTATGAAGGGTGCGTCAAGATCCTTCCTGTAAAATATCTCCATCAATATTCTAGTAAACCCTGAATGGGTAGTCACATTGATATGTCCCAATGTATACAACCCATGGAACCACCAATTGTGTGCTTCACCTTCAAAGTGCAGCACTACAATCTTGATGGTTTCTGTCTCAGGGACTTTGTTCAACTTGAAGTAAATATCCAAATTTTCTATCCATGCCTTGGCAGAATTTGAGGATGATCCATCAAAATTGGGAAAAATAATCTTCCGATAGAGTGGTTTCTATCATGATGATGAAAGAACCCGCCATCTCTATACTGTTGCCTTGGTCTTCTTCTTTCCTTGAGGTGACAAAAGTCTTGGAAACTCAAGTTATCCTTGAATCTCTGACTCTAGGAATCATACTCCGCAAATTAATCTTCAAGGGAAGCTTGATCTTGTGGTCCTTCATTCTCCACAACCAAGAAATTAGGCATAGTGTAGCGTTGTGTAGCTTGTGGAGCTTGTGGTAGATCCACTAGTTGACCAATCCCATGATGAGACATGTCAAAGCTTTCTCCCGGATGAAATCTCCCAAGAGATTCCCTCATTCTATCCACCCTCATCTATTTTATCTCTCTAGAAATATCTTGCATGGCCACCAAAATATTTCTTGCAAACTCTTCTGCTTCTTTATCATTTCCAACTTCATGGGCTTTACCCTTATCTTGACCCTTACTAGGATCATCAGTAGTGTAATCAAAATTCGTGTGACTTCTGTTCTGACCTATTCTCCCTCTCAGTAAGAGGATCATCTTCTTCTGAATTCAACATGGCTGGTGCTCCAAGGCAAGCACAGGCTGTGCCAAGAAAGGAGCTTTGATACCACTGTAATATTCCAAATTAGGAACAACACAACAAGCCTGCTGAAATAACTCTCTCTTGGGAGATTGATGTACAAAAATGATTTTAAAACCATGGCATCCCTTATATGAGTAGATCTGGAGTCTATATCCAAGAGGGGAGCAAAAAAAAACCAAACTAGGTGTTGTAAATAGATCTCCCACAACCTAGTCTAGCTGAAAAACACCCTACAAGAGGGGTTGCAGCTATGCACAACAAACTTCTTCTGAAATAACACAGTCTTGGATAGTATGACTAGGAGGGCATAAAATATGGTTATATTATGAATTTACAGCAGAAAATCAGAATTATAATGAAGCTCTTTCAATATACAATAGAATACATGAGGCAATAGAGCAACAAATCCTCAGAAAAGAAGGTTGCAACACACATAGATGTAGAAATGGATCAACAATGTTATTTGAAGGAGCTGCAGCAGTTGAATATTAAAACTCATAACTAAGACAGATCTATGGACAAAACATCATATCTATTTCAGATCTGGAAACTAGATAGTCTTATTTACAAGATCCCCGTAGGGTTTTCACCAAATCGTGCATAAACAAGAGTAGATCTGAGTTTCAAGTTGCAAATCTGTAAAATGCTACAGTAATTTTTGAATGTAACATTACATTACAATAGATTACATTTAAATAGAACATGGATCAGAAAGCTAATCCATGGATCACCAAAGTGGAAGGCTAATCCCAGCACCAAAGATCTCTCATCAAAACTGTGATCAAAACACCATGAAGAAGCTCATATCAAAATAACGCAATTCCTCAATGGAAACAATTCTATAGCTCAAATTGCATAGATGGCATATTGATAAGTTATAGATCTGAAGTGAAAATAGGAGAGGCACTCTTCCAGGAGGTTAAAAGACACAAGCCATGAGAAGAGGCTCCATAACAAGCTAGATCTCTACAGATCTAGAATCCCACTTGCTGTAGCTTGCAAGAGAAAACAAACCCTTGCTGGATTTGCGCTGCAATTGAAAGTAGAGCTTGGCCTCAACCATGATAGTGGATCAAATCAGCAAATACTCCTCCAAGAATCCTCAAAGAAAGAGGTGAAATCCTTGCATAGGAACTCCAAGTCCTAAGCAACACAACCC
Source organism: Pinus albicaulis (assembly GCA_034641835.2). Taxonomy (NCBI): domain Eukaryota; kingdom Viridiplantae; phylum Streptophyta; class Pinopsida; order Pinales; family Pinaceae; genus Pinus; species Pinus albicaulis. Next base: position 1,278,327,825 of record CM076582.1, on the reverse strand, counting down.
TCCACTAAAGAACAGAGAATAGTATTTGTCTAAACAGACAAGATACTCAGAAATATAATCAATCAACAACCTTCTCTTCCCGCTTTCACCTTCCTTTTATAAGATGAAAGCCTTTACAAGCCCTAAACCACCTTGATGAGTTAGCTCCTTTCACATGAGGGGCCTCCTTCTAGAACTGCGCTGTCCCTTTAGGAGATACATTGAACTTAGACAACGCTATAGATTTGGTCAAGGTTGACACAACCTCACAGCTCAAACCCCTTTCACACCTGCAATTGATTTATTTACATGGCCCTAATTTATCTTTGTTCACATGGGCATGGATTTAGTCAGTCTTTTGAGGAGTTTTACATGTCCTCCTTTATTCATTTTTTCATGCAACAGAAAGTAAAACAAAAATGAATATTCCTCTTAGCTTAGGCTAAGTAGGAATATTACAAATTTTATTAGATTTGTTGTCATGAACTATTGAGTGGGATATTAATGTTACACCATTTTTTGGTCATCTAACCCATTGTTATTAGATGGACCCAATTACACCATGTAAGACCAATTTTACCCTAAGAAAAATCACATTCACTATGAAAAATAACTTAGTAAACCACCTTTATTAAGTTGTTTATGGTCTAAACAGGAAACCCCATGAGGAAATATTAAATAAATCTATATTTGTTTGATTTTCCTCAAGGAATAATTAATTAAATAGCAGTTTCATTAATATTCCTGATTATATTTAACCCAAAAAAAGGAAATTAATTAGATAAATCATTATTTATCTTATTATTTCCTAAAGAATAGTTATTTAAACCTTATTTAAATAATATTCTTTGTTAAATATGAATAAATCACCCTTAAATAATTAAATAAATTATTATTTATTTAATTATTACTCAACCACATCCTTAAAATGATAAATAAATCATTTATTTATTTATTATTTACAAATAAAGGGATTTGACCCAAGTCAAATTCCTTTTCCCTCCAACAAATATAATAAAATATTCCATAAAAGTTAGATCTTGATTTGGTTAATAATATTTTAATTATGCACCAATATCTAGATTAATTCAATATTTTGTTATAAATATAAGGGTGTTCCCATTCATTTATCACCTTTTGTTGCCTAAACATCACTTTGGATCTATAATTTTGGTCTGACTATTGATCCACCATCATAGTCAAATACTACTACCATTTTTGTCTGGGTTTTCTACACCATCAAGAGAGAGGAATTTTAGATCTAAAGTGTTGAGGACTTACAAGAACCCATCCCATTGAGGAGAACTAGAAACACCCTCCTGTTTTTTCCTCCCAAGTGCCCCTAATACGAAATTCATTCAACATATTCTTGTCTTGTATATTGGATGCATGGAGTAAATCTTGTTTTTTCTACTGTTTAATGTCTTCTAATGCATAGATGTAGATTTTGGCAGCATTTATCTTGATCACATAATTGTAGATATGAAGATATTGATAACCATATTTGCTATTAGGGGTGTTTTTATGCACAGCTAATGTGGTATTTTTTCGTATGCTTGGAATTAAGATTCATACTAACAACTGGTGACTCCACACGGGTTTACGATTATGACCGTTGTCGTTTTTCTAATCCTTGCATGTCCAGTTGCTTCAAACCCAAGGATTTCTCTTCAAACCCTTGTTTTTTCTTTTCTTAATGTTGTTTTAACATATAAAACCTTAAAATGATAAAAATTCTAACTTCCAGGTGTTTTTAGACCTATTGCGCAAGTGACAGGCATCAACCACAGCTGAGATGAATTTTTTTTCTGAAATGTACCGCCGAGAGTGCCAAAAGTCCAGGCTAAACTTTTCAGCCCAAAACCTGTGACTTGGACCTCTAGGGCACACCTTACATCTAAAGAAGTGTGATCTCTATTGAAAACAGGTGAAAAACTGCGACCTAGCCTTTTGCGGGAATTTTTCTAAGAGTTTTCTGGGTTTGTCTCAGCCTCTGTTCAGGGTTGTCTGACCTCTGTCTCCACCCATTTTGGACCTTTAGTTGTTATGTTATACTCAAATAAGTGGGAAACTATCCCCCTAGGGTTTCAATACTCTCCACTTCTTGTGGAAGAGTTTTTGTTGTTGCAGGTTGTTTGAAATTTCAGAGTCTTCAATCATTTTTTCAGATTTGATACCTCACCTTAAGATTTGCTTTAGATCAGTTGGTTATCCATCCAAATCTCATAATTTATATTTTTTTGGGTTTTCCTCTAGGGTTGAATCCGCTTCCCTCCCGGAGATAGTCTTTCGTGACCTCTTTTTACAGCAATTTTTCCTCTAATATGTTGGTGTTTCTGCACCACTTTCCAAGAGATTTTGGCCTTTAGATCCCTGTCCCTTCGACCTTAGATCTATTGGCTATTATAGTGTGTTTTGATTAGTTTTTTTCACTCATATATAGACTATTTTTTGAGAGGCCCGCCTCCTTGGGTTTAGATTATTGCATTGTTAGTTGTTTATTTTCTGTTCTTGTAGGTTTATATACTATCATTTGCAGGTTATTTGCAGCTATACAACACACTTTTTATTTTCTCTACAAATGTCTTGGTTTAAAAATTAAAATTTACACACTTTACACACACACCCTAAGCGAAAAAGTGCTTGGTTAACACCACCAAGAAAAGACTCTAAAACATTGAAATCATCTGATCCTACACCTATTTTCCCTTGTTTCGACATTGTAATCAGTTAGTCTTGCACCTCCCTACCCTTGTTGGTCTCTTTTTCCTTTGTGTCGTGTTTGTGTCGTCATCATTGTGCCACCAAAACATTTATCCTAGAGACTTCTTGGCCTTCATCCTCAGTTTTTGGGAGGAAGACTTACTCCTCCGCGTAGGATCCGAGTTAGTCCTCCACCGAGTCTACACTCTGACTCTTCCTCTGGTCCATTGGGTTCTCCTTCACATTCCGCCATTGGTTCTCCCCCTGTCACCTTCACCATGTCTGGTGCAGGACCTAATGGTGGTGGTAACCCCGGCCGTCACGGTGGGAATACCACTAGTGGGACCGCAACGAACACTACCCCAGTTGTGCCCTTGCTCCCCTTCATGGCAGGCCTCAATCTCCCCGATTTTGACTAGCTGATAAACCACCCTATACACCATGATGATAGTTGGCCTGCTATGCCGATGAAGCTCCCCTCCGACATCCCAAAGTTTGAAGGCCTTGCTGGAGAAGATCCTTCAAATCATGTTCGATCTTTCAACATATTGTGAAGCTAGCTCCAAAAATAGAAGAAAATAGATATCAATGTGTTATAAATAAGCCACTTCAAGGGGGAAACCTCCAATACATTACATGAATGAAAAATTCTTGGATGATACAAATTAAAAAACATTATTTATATATATAGGAGTCCATGGGACCACAATGTAATCCTAGTGGGGCCACAATGTAATCCTAGCCAACCTAACAATAATAATTTAAGGGCACAATAATAACAATATGGGCATTACAGGGGTACAATAATAACAATAAGGGGGTTACACTAACAACAATAAGGGACTATACTAGTAATATAGGGACCTAACATGCCCCTCTCCTTCAAAAACGTGTTGTACTCAATGCTTGAGTAGCTCTGGGTGCTTCTGTATAAAATTATCTTCATCCCATGTAGAATCTTCAGTGGGTAAGTTCTTCCACTTGATGAGATACTTTGAAATTGATCGATTCCGTAGCTATCGAGTTCTTGTTTCCGTGATCGCTTCAAGTTCCAATATGATTTTTCCTTCCTCATCAAGTTCTGGAAATATTGTTTGAACTGGAAGATTTTCACCTATAACCTTCTTTAAGCATGAAACACGAAAATTTGGATGCACTCGTGAAGAAGCAGGAAGCTCCAATTTGTATGCCATAGTACCAATCTTTTGCAACACCTTGTAAGGACAATAGTACTTTGGCAATAATTTATTATCCTTCTTAGCTTGCTTTAGGGACATTTGTTTGTATGGTTGTAGCCATAAAAATACCCAGTCTCCTACATCAAAACTTCACTCGCTGTGATGTTGATCTGCTTGTTGTTTCATTTGATTTTGTGCTAAATTTAGGTTATCCCTTAAGAGTTGGAGAACTTTTTGTTGATGCTCAATGTGATCTTCCACTGCTTGAACCTTCGAATTTTCTCTTAAAGATGATGTGATCGATGGTGGATGATATCCATAAAGTGCCATAAATGGGGTCATTTTTGCTGCAATATGGAAGGAAGTGTTATACCACCATTTAGTGAGAAGTAACCACTTGACCCATTGTTTTTGTTTATCAGATAAAAAACAATGAAGATATCCTTCCAAAAATTTATTTACTATCTCAGTTTGACCATCAGATTGAGGATGTTAAGATGAGCTATGAGCTAATTGAGTACCGAAACAAGAAAATAACTCCATCCAAAAATTTCCACTAAAAATTGGATCTCTGTTGCTCACAATAACTCTTGGGTTTCCATGTAGCTTTTTAATTGTGTCCATAAATGTAGTAGCAACTGTACTTGCTTTAAATGGATAAGATAATGCACATAAGTGTGCATACTTGGTAAGTCTATCAACTACCACCATGATAACACTCTTTCCTTCGGACTTAGGTAAACATGTGATAAAATCGATTGAAATCTCTTCCCAACGTTGACTTGGACTGGATAAAGGTTGTAGAAGTCCCGGGATCTTAATTGTCTCAACTTAATTCTGCTGGCAATCCAAACATTCCACCACATACTTTTGAATATCAGATTTAAGGCCATCCCAAAAAAATTCTTTCTTCACCATGTGGTAAGTTTTTAAAAATCCTGAGTGTCCTCCTAAAGGAGAAGTGGAAAATTCTAAAAGAATATTTTGTTTTAGTTGGGAATTCTTACAAAGATATAAGCGATCTTTCCACCATAAAGAATCATTTTTCCAACTAAATGTATCAGATGTACTAGGATCTTGCTGCAAATTCTGAATTAGTGTCCATACTTCTTTTTCCTTCTTCCATTCATCTCTTGCTTTGGTTATCCAATCTGGTTGGATAATAGAAATGGCACAAAGAAATGCTTCCACCTCTTCATTCTTTCTTGAGAGTGCATCTGCAACAACATTAATCTTCCCTTTTTTGTAGATTATTTCAAAGTCATAACCCAACATCTTTGTGACCCATTTTTCCTGCTCTTATGAAGATAGTATTTGTTTCAAAAAGTGTTTAAGACTACCATGATCATTTTTTACCTTCAAGTGTCTTCCCATTAGGTAAGTTCACCATTTCTTTAGTGCATGCAGTATTTCTAACATTTCCTTCTCATAAATAGGTTTCTGTAAATACTTTCCTTTGATTGGAAAACTTTCAAAAGCAATGGGTCTTCCTTCCTACATTAAAACAACACCAATTCCATTTCCTAAGGCATCACATTCCACAATAAATGTTTTTGTGAAGTCTGGCGTAGCTAAGACCGGTGCTAGGCATAGTGCCTATTTAAGATGTTCAAAGGCCTTAGTTACTTCAGGAGTCCATGAAAATGCATCTTTCTTCAATAATGTTGTTAGAGGTGCTGTTATTCTCCCATAATTCTTAACAAACTTGTGATAATACCTTGTTAACCTGAGAAATCCTCGCAAATTCTTTATGGTTGTGAGGACTTTCCATTCTTTAATGGCTTTAATTTTGTTAGGGTCTACCTTAACACCCTCGTGAGATACAATATGACCCAGATATTACACCTCTTGTACTCCAAAGAAACATTTGGATGATTTCGCATATAATTATTTCTCCTGCAACAGTTTGAGCACCCTGTCAACATGTTCAACATGATCCTTTCAAGACCTACTGTAGGTTAGTATATCATCAAAAAATACTAGCAAAAATTTTCTAAGGAAGGGTTTGAAAATGGAATTCATCAACCCTTGAAATGTAGAATGTGCATTGGTAAGGCCAAAAGGCATGACCAAAAATTCATAATGACCCTCATGAGTTCAAAATGTTGTTTTTGGAATATCTTCATTCTTCATTCTAATTTGATGATATCCTGAATGAAGATCGAACTTGGTAAAATAAATTTCTCTATGTAATTCATCCAATAATTCATCAATCACAGGAATGGGAAATTTATCTTTAATGGTGAGCTTATTGAGCTCCCTATAATCTAGACACATGCGCCATGATCCATCCTTCTTGTGTACCAATAATACAAGAGCAAAGAAATAACTTTGACTAGGTTGAATTATACCCTCCTCTAACATTTCTGCAATCATACGTTCAATTTCGCTCTTTTGGACATAAGGATATCTATAAGGATTGATGTTTGGAGGAACACTTCCTAGAATCAAATGAATAGCATGATCATGATCATGAATAGGTGGGAGTCCTTTTGGAGTTTAAAACACCTTGGAATGATTGTCCAAGACTTGTTGGGGATCTACGAAAATAGATGATTTTGATTTTGGAACTTCTAGTTAGCATAATTGTGCAATTATGCATCGTTGTTCTTTCTTTAGAAGCTTTGTCATGACATTAGAGCTTATTATCTTCCCTGGCTTCCCTGCAATACCCCGTAATTCGACTTCCTTTCCTTCTGAAAACAAAGTCAAGAAAATTTCTTGAAAATTAAAAGGTACCGTCCCCAAAGATTGTAACCATTGTACTCCTAGTACAACATCAGCACCTCCCATAGGAATGGAAAGCATTGGACTATTAAATACATATTCCCCCATGGTTAGCTTGATATTATGGAATTTTCTAGAGAAATTTATAGCTCCCCCATTTGCAACCATCACTTGACATTCTGGTGCTGGGTATAGGAAACAATTCAATTCCTTGACTACTTTACAATGAATAAAATTATGGGTGCTACCTGAATCAGTCAACACTATTACCTTTTTCTTCTTGATATGTCCTTCTATATTGAGAGTTTGAGGAGTGGTAATTCCTGCCAATGCATTACACGATATGGTCAGACTCATTTCTTCCTCTTATAGGGATTGTTCCTGGTGTATATCCTCTTCTTGTTCATTTTCGTCTTCCTCTTCACAATCTATGTAAAATAATTTCTTCTCAACACACTTATGACCTTTAGTGTATTTGCTATCACAACTGTAGCAAAGCCCTTTTGATCTTTTTTCTTCCAATTGTTGTGGTTTCAACCTTGTAGGTTGTGGAAATTTAGGCGTAGCAACACTTCCTTCTTTATAGAAGTGAGTGGCAGGCTTCCTTCTCGCCATAATTTTACATTCAATTTTTCTTTCCAACCTGAATGCCTTCTCCAATTAATCAGGTTCGAAAACGAGAACTTCATGTTGGATTTTATCCTTTAAAGTACCTATGAAGAGATCAATCCTATGTTCCTCTGGAATATCAGTTACCCTTATATTAAATTTTTGGAAATCCTCAATGTGCTTCCCCATTAAACCCCTTTTTTTGAGATTTATCAATTAGCTAAAGAAGGTGTTGCTCTTTGTATCCTCATAATGTGCTATCATTTCCTCCGTAAAAATTGACCAAGTGACAATTGTTTTACGGGAGCAAAGCCATCGATACCATGCAAATGTATTTTTTTCTAAATGTAAAGTTGAAATGCATACCTTTTGTCTATTTTGCATATTATGGAGATCAAAATATTGCTCCATCTGTAGTATCCATGTTATATGATCCTTTCCATCAAACTTCCTCATATCCATTTTTTGAATATGGTGGTTCTTCCTGCCAACATTAGAGTTTATGAAGTCACGGTTAACATTTATTTTGTTCTCATCATGAGTTTCCTCTACTATCTTTTCACCATTAAGAAACGTTTCTTGTATCAACTTTGTCAAACCTTCGATGTCTTCTTTTAGAGCATTCTTCATGTTTTCCATGTTGTCTTTCATTTTTTTATCGATCTTAGCTTCCATGTCATCCATCTTAGATTCCATGTCATCTTCCATGCCATCTATCTTAGATTCAAATTCTTACTTCAAAATATCCATATTATTCTTCAAACCACCCATCTTCGCTTCCACTCCTTTCTTCAAAACTTCCATTTCATTTTTTGTTGCTCCTTGCGAGAGCGAAATTTGGTGCACTTGCTCTTGTAATTTTGATAGATCATGTTGCAATTCTTCATCTTCATGAGTCATAGTAGAGCCTTATGAAGGCTTAATGGGTGTTGAATTATTTTTATGGGGAATTTTTTAGAACCCAATACTGATATCTATTCTACAATATGCCCTTGGAATCAATTCAAATTGATTCTTCAAACAAGACTTATGCAATTCGGAAAAAAAAAATTTACACACATTTTTCTTGCTTTTGAGGAGCTCGATATTGAAATTGGATTATTTATGTGATTGTGGCTCTTCAATATATGAAATCTGGCACTGAGGTACCCTTCCGAATTATCTTTCGAATGCCATGGGTCTAACTTGATTTGGATTCTCCAAGGCAAAGTTATGTCCAATCTCCCACAATGACCTAATTATGGACTGGATCAGTAGAGAGAACTTGTATGACTTTCCACGTGTCATTGTTTTGTCTTTTAGATCTTAAATTGATAGCAAAGAAACTACAGTCCATTTACTTACGACCACTTTTTACGGCACTCCAATCCGATTCTTAGAGACAGAGTTATGAAGAGTTTCCCACGATCACCTCTTTGAGATGAAATTCAGGAGCCTGAAAAAGAACTACCTTCCACAGATCATATCTTTGAAAATATTGCGAACCAAGATTTGAAATTTTGCGACAAGTTTCCTTAGGATTCCCTCTTCGCGCTCTAAAAATTTCAAATTCTTAACCTTCGTAGAAAAAAATTTATAGCGCAAATACCACGATGGCCTGTTTATATTAAATTGAGGAGCCTGCAAAAATACCTAACTTCCACAGATCATATCTCCTAAAATATTGTGAACCAAGCTCGAAATTTTACGAAAATGTTCCTTAGGATTTTGGCTTTGTACCCTGAAAATTTCAGATTCTGAAACTTCGTAGAAAAAAAATTATATAGAAAATTCCACGATGACCTATTTGGCATAGCGAAACCCTAGAATCCAAAGCTCTGATACCAAATGTTGTGAAGCTAGCTCCAAAGATAGAAGAAAAGAGATATCAACGCCTTTGAAATAAGCCACTTCGAGGGGGAAACCTCCAATACATTACATGAATAAATAATTCCTTGATGATACAAATTACAAAACCTCCTTTCTATATATAGGAGTCCATGGGGCCATAATGTAATCTTAGTGGGGCCACAATGTAATCCTAGCCAACCTAACAATAATAATTTAAGGGAACAATAATAACAATATGGGGGTTACAGGGGTACAATAATAACAATAAAGGGGTTACACTAACAACAATAAGGGACTATACTAGTAATATAGGGACCTAACACCACATGTGGTGTTCGTCTAACTCCATTACTGATGACTTTGTCTGTCTTCAATTGTTCCAACGTACGCTTATAGGTTATGCTTATAAGTGGTATGTTGATCAGGCCCCTTCCTCTCATACCATCTTTGCGACTATTGCCTAGGATTTTTTGTCTTACTTCCAGCTTCCTCTTCGATACGACACTGGTACTGAACTCTTGACTTCTTTCCATCAATCGTTTGTGACCCACCTTTCCGATCATGTCCAGGAATGTCGAAGAAGAAAGAGCCGATGTCGAGCTCCTACCTTCAAATACCATGTCTACATGGACTAGTTCCTTAGATCCCTTTACCACCTATCGAGAAATATGTTCCATCGCACTTTCCTCAAACCAAAGAAGGAGCTCTCCAAATCGAGTTAAAATATGACTTTATCTACACTTAGTCAGGTTATGTTTATATCGTTCTACCTGATCTTCCCAAAATTGGTGGTGCCAATGCACCGGGGGCATCTCATGCTGCTAACAGTATCATTGGAGCTATCTTTAACCCATATGCTCAACCCCCCATTGGCTATGGTTTTCCTCAGGGGGGGGGCAGCACCTCCTACACTTTCCCCCCTCCTGGTAGCACATATCCAGGTTACAACATGCCTCCTCTTTTTTCCCAACCTCCTATTTACCACACTACTACCCAACCACCTTATTATCCATATCCACGGTCTGGTGCTCTAGCTCCTCCAGCATTAACACCTCTTCCTCCCTTACCTTCTCAACCCCCGCAATAGCAGCCACCGCCCCCTCAAGGGCAAGTGTATGCACAACAAAGCGCAACTAATCCTCCTCCCTCCAAAAGGAAGAGAAAAGGTATTCAAAATCAGTCTACTCTTGGTAACCCTAGACCTAATCAAGGTAATGCTCCTAGCACTATGAACTAGAGTAGGGCACTCAGCCCAAGGAGGAAAAGCATGTTTGCATGAACAAGCCCTGTTCTTGTTTTGGTTTTTATGGTAATTAAACACATGATTGTCCTCTTTTGCCACAAATGTGGCAGCTGTGGGAGTCTCAAGCAACTTTGAGAGGACAGCAAGTCATCCCTTCCATTCCTCCTAGTGCTACACCTAGTCAACCGACTATGATTATTGATCCTTTCACTCAGTAAGGATTCATGGCTACCAAACCACCTAAAGCTTAGGTGGCCACTCAATCTCTTCCATTTGGTACCTTCGATTAACATATTCTCATGATGAACTCTAATCAACCGCCAATAGTTGACATTAATCTTTAGACTCAATCTCGTCAGTATAAGAAGCCTCCCGCTACGTCTATCCCCGAGCCACCTCCTTTGGTCTCTATAGAGCCTCTTTTGACACCTAATGGACCCTTAAAGATCCCTCACCCTAGGGCGGAGGTTCATACCAAGATCCCTAAGGTACCAATATGCCGAAATGCTACTTCTGGCAAAGCCGCCCATTCATATAACATAGTAGATGATCTGGCACAATCTCCTATAGCCATTTCAATGCCGAAAATTTTCTAATCTTGTCCTTCACAACAAAAAGCTCTACTATCTACCATGGGTGTTTTAGATCCTTTTGATGATCGATTGATTATCTTTGATGTTGACCTGTCAGAGCATCCTCCTCTCCTAGCTTTCGTCACTTTCGAATTCCCAGTCAAGATCCAGAATGCCAATGTTTCTCGGTGCATTACTAATGAGGGGGCATCCACCTGTGTGATGTTTGAGTTGGTTTGGAAACAACTCGGATCACCTGATTTGGCTCCTTCCAAGATTACTCTCCGAGCATGGGATGGCCATGCCTCCCAGCCCATTGGCTTATTCCACAATTGTCCTATTACTCTTGCAGGCAAGACTGTTTGCGTTGACATAGAAGTCATAGATTCCCCCTTAGATTACAACATTCTATTGGGCCATATCTAAACTTATGCAATGATTTTTGTCCCTTCTGCGGTCCACCGTAATATGTCCTTCCCTCATGATGGAAATATAGTCACCATTGACGAGTTGACATATTATGAACCGAAGCCTCAAACCTCCCTTGAGTCCACTATCTCTTCGGTGGCCAATAAGCAAACCATCAATCCTTTGACCAGTGTCTCACCCGGAGTCTACAAATATTCCTCCTTTCTTGTTACTTTCCATAGTCTCCCTCCTCCTATCTCTGATCCCGACTCATCAAATGTTTGCATGATTCAATCGTCTCGAGCTGCCCTCAAACTGCTTACCTCGACTAGTCAGTAGCCTCCTCGCCCTCAGCAACCTTATCCTAGCCCTTCAATTTATCCTTCTGGACCTCCTCGTTTTGGCTCTTTAGCTGGTACTCATGAGCCTCCCTACCCTCCTAGAATGGTTCCTCCAGGCCTTAACTATTTAGGAGCTGTCCCACCTGGACATTACCCCTCTAGTCAGATACCGTTCCGAGCTGCCCCACCAGAAGTCTATATGGCACCTATCATGGCCACCCTATCTCTTCCTAACTTGACCCTTGGGATTCCCATATAGTACCTCAATCTTCCAGCCCCCACCCCACCAGGTCAACCTAAACCTTATCTTGCTTTGAACCCAGATCAAACATTCCCCCTGACTTCTCCCGTTGTCACAGTGCCTCAGCCACCTCAACATGAATCACGTCCTATTGCGACCGCTTCGAGTAAGAAAGGTAAAGCTTGCTAAAGGGCCTCAAAGGACAAGGCCTTCCTGACTGAACCTGCACCTCCTCCACCTCCAAAGCCCCATGATTTGTGTGATTTCGTTGGTCATGCCACCCACACTTGTCCCGAGTTTCCCCAGATCAAGCTCATGGTTAAAGTCGCGTTCCCTGAGTCTAAAGTCCCTGAAACCTATGGTTCTTCATCAACTGTAGCCAATAACACCAAGATTATTCACACCAACCAACCTTGTGCTTTGTGTGATCTCCATGGCCATTACTCTCATCATTGTCCCCACCTTACACATTACCGTGCCTCCTTAGAGGTAGTTTGGGAGTACGAGAATGAGCAAAACCAATACGCTTCTCCTATACTTGCACAGTATGCTACAGGCCAGATTGAGGATTTACCCGCTCCTATTGACATTCCCCCTCATGATGTAATGATGATGGAGCATGCGGACAGCATCCTCTACCTATCATCATCCATGAGACCCTCGGTGGAAGCTCCCTCTGAATCTTCTCCTGTTGTTTCGCTTGACCTCCCTTCAGCGATCACAGTGGGCTCAACATTAGTGGATCCTTTATCCACTTGTTCTTGTGTCATTCCCCGTGATGATGCACATGTGATACTTTCTTCTCATGATGATGAGTAAAGTAGCTTCACCGCATCACATGGTCTCTCTTCCTCCAATCATTCTTCCTTATTTTTCGATGACAACATCATGGGAGCCATGTCCACCCTGAATTCATCTTTCTTGCCCATAAATGGGATTCCTTTATCTATACCTTTGGTAACTTATGTAGCGTGAGCTCAAGCTATGCCTCTGGTATCTCCCGCACTTCCCCTCACTGGTGGCATGTGAGTATTAGACATCCTACCCAGATCACTCTCTTTTGTAGAGTGCATTCGATTTCTACTTTGCGCTCAGGTTGCCAACATTTTTCTTCATCCTCCAATTTATTGTTTTGTGGCACTTTTTAGATGGACCTCCCATCCACACCTTATATCGGTTTTTCTGACGGTGTGAGTTGCTACTCCTAGAATCTAGCCTCGGCAGGTTGGGCCTTTTTTACCCCCTTGCATTTTATTTTTCTCTTGAACGGTGTATGCATTGGTACTGCTACCAATAATCAAGCCAAATATGATGAAATGCGAGGTTTATTAGCTGATCCCCTTTCACATCGCATCCTTCACCTTCATGTTTGTTTAGATTCCCTGCTTCTTGTCATGCAATCAAGTGGTGTCTATCATGTACATAATCTTATCCTTTTTAGAAGAAATTTACGAGTGAAGCATTAAATGCGTGAATTTGAAATCATGACTTTCAGTCATGTGCCTAGAGCACAAAATCACTATGTAGATAGCATTGAAAATAATATTCTAGATTGGCATTTAGCACATGCATTTAACACAAGAGAATAACATAAAAATATCAAAATGATGCATATCCATAATATGTGTCATATAAAATGTTTTAGAGTCCACCAACTCTGATACATATGACATTCCCATAGCATGTTACAAAAACTCAAAACTGGGGACACCACCTGCCCCTACACACTAATCACTATCTGGAGGATCCCGAGCCAATGGCTTTGCTCCCGCAACTTGTAGCTCATGCATACCCTGTCCAGCCATTGCCATGTGCCGCATGACCCCTCGCCACTCAGAGGGTAAACCAATACATGGCTCTATGTACTAGTCATCTAAGTCTTGCCAGGCACACTCTGAAACACCAGTCAGAAGCATCTCACATCTATGACGGATTTCCTCCAGAAGGGCTGTTGCATCCTCATTTTGTGGCACCCTTTATTCACTAGATCCTGCAGCCCCTAATATTGCAGGTTGTCCCATGTACCCGACCGGTTTTATCGGTGTTGTATCTGCATACCAAAAGTAAAAGAATCAGTACCACATACAATATTCTAGAAAATTTACATGCACATAAAATATTAGCAATTTGTCACTTATCGTTGGGTCCCCATATTCGACTAGGCGATAGTGGCAGATTCGGGTCCCCACAATAACTCATCCCACTATAGGGATAGTCGTCTATATACAGTTGCATCTGATCCAAATGAAAAAAGAAATTAGGATGGAACACCCATCCAACTACTCCACCTCCTCCTCTACACATTAGTCACCCCCACTGGCACATCCTAGGCTCTCTCAGGCCCCCATCTCAGAGCTGTATGCGAGGTCGAAGTGTCAGGATCTTCTCAAAGTAGAATGAGAAAAAATTGTACCATATGCAGAGTCATGGTTCACTTGCCGCTTTCATAGTGAAAACTATCATTTCAATGATGACAACATCATCTGGGTCCACCCATAGTAGGTCCCACTCAAAACACTCTCCACAAGCATCATTTCCCCCCTAGTGATGTGATGGAGTGCCTGGTTGCCTAGGATCCTCAGCACCACTGTGGCCACAGCACAGGTCTCTAACCTCTCCAAATCCCTGATGGGTATCCAAGTCCCCTTGACTTGGAGACCTGGTCAACAATGGCACTCTACAAACTCTATGATATTCCACCCACGTGTTAATACTGAATGAGCATTCCCTACCATCTCAAGTGGTGGGAGACTAGTCAGGAAATATATATCCTAGACCGTCAACTTGATCCAGTGCCCCTACACTATAAAGACCTCATGGTCTGGATCCCAATAGCTAACAATCCGGGCCAATAATGGCTCTCAAACTCTCATCAAGGGGTTCTCCACAAACCTGGCCAAAGCACCACAGACACCTTGATCCTCCTGGATCTCCGACCGTAATGTGCCCAAGTCTCTCTCTCTCCAATTGATTTGTAATTCTACCATATTTGTAGAAAACCATCATATTTGTCAGCATACAAATAGGAAAGACTGTTTATCATCATAAGAACCTAGTTCTTAGCCAAAAAACAGCAAAGAAAAACCCCTCCTTCATAGGTCACACTTTTCAGGACCAAACCTTGGATAGGTCGCAGTTTTTTTCCCAAAACCTGCTACCCAGGTCGCACTTTTTGCCCCAAAAAGTGTGACTCAGCCGTGAAGAGGAGTAGGGGTCTATTCTTGAGCCCTAGGGACCTAATCTGAACTTTCAATCCACTGAAAAGAAATATTAGGGTTAGGCCTCTTACCTGCAACTAATGGATCTTGATTCCAACGGTCGGTTTTCCCTCTACGATCGTCGAAAAATTTAGGGCCTTCACTCCTCTCTACATTCACCACAGCTCCACATGCAAATGAGTGAATTTGGAGGGAAAATTCCTTATTAAAAGAGAAACCCCCATTTTTTATTTCGCCTGCTATGACCCAACCATAGATCCGTTTACCAAACTGTTTACACCGTTGGAACGCTCTCACCGAGCCGTCAAATGGGTATATGTTAGTTTTTAGTGATTTGATACTTCACCACGACACATTTTTCCAGGAAGCCCCACTTCACCCTTCCTCAAAATGAAATTTCTTCACTTTCAACACTCGTACCGGGGGCACCACTTTACCTCCATACTTGTCCACACTCATGTCGAATTTCTTCGTGAGTTACCATCTTGTACTCATGCTTTTATGGTTCCCATTGGACCCCTTTTATATGTGGTAGCACCATCAAGTCACCCTTGTTTAGAGCATTTGAGTTGATTCATCATTGCATTCATGGAGTCTATCCCAAGTCCCTTTGCATCCCGCTATAGTCCTCCATCCTTCATTTCTTGGTCCCTCTCTTGTGTCGCACACTATGCCCTTCAGTCCCACTTTCCCCTATCCCTCATGATGTTGTGTCAGTCGCTGCCAGGACATCCATGCCCTTTATGCTCTAGCAAGGGAATTCGTCTGCTCGCTAGTCAATACCCTCCATTTCATCATCATCATTGGTGTCAGTCTGTTAGTCACTCTACTATTTTCTCTTGTGCCTTAGTTGAGGATCCCTTATTGCCTCACCTATGGTGGACCTCCTTCTGTTGACATCATCTCATTCATTCCAGAAGATAGGTCTAGAGGGCAGTGTACCTTGGTTCCAGCTTCCACTTTTGGTCGGTGCCTCGGATTAGGCAAAGGGAATCATTATTTCCCTTTGACTCGATTCTTTATTAGCTCCAGCTCCTTTCAGCATGATTGAGATCCGTATACTTGATGGTTCATTGATGCAATAGTTGATATCAGTGATTTTCAGGTGTGTGTGAGATGTCACAACCCTCGTGAGGGGGTGGCCCTACAGGTAAACCCGTACATACCCGGATGACTTCTTCACTCCAAAATTCGATGCATCTCCCTAGATTTGATGATGTCGTCCTCGGCCTCTTGCAACACCTTCTTGATTGCATGTATCAGTCAAATTTTCAGAGCCTTTTCCTATTTACAGGGGCATCTGGGTTGTTTTTGTATGTCATGTACAAAGATATTATTGTACAAGTCCTGGATGTTATCCCAGGCACAATATATATGTGGGATTCATTATCATGTTATTTACCTGGCTCATGTCTATGCTAGCATTTATTATAGTGGCCAGTCCCGTGGTTTTTTGGACACCTTATTTTTTGTACTATTAACTCAACGGGCATAGGTATGCCTCCCCAACCACCTGTAGTAGGTACTCACTCATCAAAGAGACTTTTCGCACCTATAAGTCTCGGCTCCTCAGGGTCTAGTTCTTTCAGCACTTTGGTCTACCTTATACTCCTATCTCTTTGACTTCCCTTTTGTCATCT
This sequence comes from Pinus albicaulis, assembly GCA_034641835.2. NCBI lineage: Eukaryota > Viridiplantae > Streptophyta > Pinopsida > Pinales > Pinaceae > Pinus > Pinus albicaulis. Next base: position 1,278,311,136 of record CM076582.1, on the reverse strand, counting down.
AGTGATTGAGTTCTTACAATGTGCTTAGATCATATGATTAGCTCCTAATTCTCGCATGCTAGGGGAAAATCTATTACACCATTTTATGGTCATCTAACCCATTATTATTAGACAGACCCAAGTACACCATGTAAGACCAATTTTACCCTAAGTAAAATCGCATTCACTATGAAAAATAACTTAATAAACCACCTTTATTAAGTTTTTTATGGTCTAAATAGGAAACCCACGAGGAAATATTAAATAAATCTATATTTGTTTGATTTTCCTCAAGGAATAATTAATTAAACTGTAGTTTGATTAATATTCGCAGTTATATTTAACCCAAAACAAGGAAATTAATTAGATAAATCATTATTTATCTTATTATTTCCTAAATAATATTTATTTAAACCTTATTTAAATAACATTCTTTGTTAAAATGACTAAATCACCCTTAAATAATTAAATAAATCATTATTTATTTAATTATTACCCAACCACATCCTTAAAATGATAAATAAATCATTTATTTATTTATTATTTACAGATAAAGGGATTTGACCCAAGTCAAATTCCTTTTCCCTCCAACAAATATAATAAAATATTCCATAAAAGTTGGATCTTGATTTGGTTAATAATATTTTAACTATGCACCAATATCTAGACTAACTCAATATTTTGTTATAAATAGAAGGGTTTTCCCATTCATTTATCACCTTTTGTTGCCTAAAGATAACTTTGGATCTATAATTTTGGTCTAACTATTGATCGACCATCATAGTCATATTTTTCTACCATTTTTGTCTTGGTTTTCTACACCATCAAGAGAGAGGAATTTTAGATCTGAAGTGCTGAGGAATTACAAGAACCCATCCCATTGAGGAGAACTGGGAACACTGTCCTGTGTTTTCCTCCCAGGTTCCCCTAATACAAAATTAATTCAACATATTCTTGTCTTTTCTATTGGACGCATGGAGTAAATCTTGTTTTTCTACTATTTAATGTGTAATGCATAGATCTAGATTTTTGCAGCATTTATCTTGATCACCTAACTGCAGATTTGAAGATATTGACAACCATATTTGTTGTTAGGGCTATTGTTATGCACAGCTAAAGTGGTATTTTTTCGTACGCTTGGAATTAAGATTCATAATAGCAACTAATATTAGTTTATATATCATATTTATATCAAAGTGATTTTATTTGGGTGAATTGTGGGAGGTTGCAAGGGATCTAGATTTCTTAAGAAGACTCTAATAAACCCCAGAAATGGATCAAAAATCTGGTGATAACCCTTGGGATTCAACATAAGAGAGATTCTCAAGGCTCGAAGTGTAGGTAGTAGGTATAATCTATAATATGAACCTCCGCATGATGAATATGGAAAATAAGAATGTATACAGAGAAGAAAAATAGTCCAACTCAGAGAAAACATTGAGGGATTGGGAAGAACTAGATAAGTCTAAGACATAAATGTTTTGGGAAAATTTGGTCTACAATAACAAGATATTTAAAACACTATAGACATTGCCAAATGTATACCCATAAAGAGTCTATGTGTGTGTAATATGACGCAATAAGTAAAAAAACCTCTAATCATACATGAGTAGTCAAAGACATAAGATGGAAGGATTACATTGTTATGACAAGAATCCATTCTATGTTGAAGCATACAACTTGGAAGAAGACCACCCAAATATCTTGGCTCCTACTTCTTCCCTTAAACCTACACATGAAAAATAGAAAACAATTCATATTTCCTTACAGCCACAATGTTAGTGCATGCAAACCAAATCACTCATGGAACATAAGAGAAGTATACATGAATATAAATGGGGAAAGTTTCCATTACCTTGTGTTACACTTGAACTAAATTACATGGATGAAAAGTATTTTAGCTTCTTCTTAGATGACTCTCCTAACCTATATGACCATTTGAATTATAACTTACTAGCATAAGTTTATTAGGGAAAATTTCTTCATTATTTTGACATACAATAATGTTCCTCTCCTATGACTAGTCGAGATATTTTATCATATATATTTTCTTCATGATTGATCACATAAAACCTAGGAACATTCTTCAAAATATCATAGGTTATGAGAAAACATGACTAAATCAATCATGACTTGATAAAAATTGGCCAAATCAACCTTATTGATACAAGATATGAAGTGTGTTTCACCATTGTTCTTGAAAAAGGAAGTTGTTGGCTAATTTTTTACCTGAGGTCGATATATATATATATATGCCTTAGGGAGTTCATAACTAAAGAAGGAAATTGGATTAATATCTCAATCTCAGATTGAGATATTAAAAAGCCTTAGATTAATTATCTAATTGCCAAACCAAGAAAATAGAACAATGAGAAATTGTTTGGGGCTTGGGTAGACCCCGATGGATTATCTAATTGATCCCGTCCAGGAATACCATCAGCAGTTGGGTGGTTTTGACTCATGGTATTAATAAAGGCTAAAACTATATAAGGAGAAGAGGATTATAATACAATTGGTGCATGTTGAGGGGTTGTTAATAAATAAATCTCTTTAAGAGATATCTGCATGATTGAACTCTGATAGATCTGAATCTATGATGCACCCGTGGATATGATGAAATGATGAATCTCTAGGAAGATCTGCAAAAGAAATGATGAAGACCTAGCGCAAGTCTAATGACGAAATTGAAGAAAGTTGGTGGATCTGAGGGTTGAAGCCTTCAATATGAAAGTGGAAACTTTCTGCCAGTAGAAGCTGATGCTAACATCAGGGGGTCGTAGCTCCCCTCCAGGTGAGGCTGGTAAACGATATTAGGGGGTTGGAGCTCCCTTCTAGTTGTAGCTGGAAAACAAGAGAAGGTTGCAGCCTTCTACAGGTAGAAGCCTGCGTATTGATATAAGTCTGCATCAGTACAATTCTATAAAATGTTTTCTTTATAATAAATATTGTAGATAGAGACAACAGTAGCGGTGGTTTTCTCCCGAATTGGGTTTCCACCTTAATTACTAGTGTTCATGTGTGTTGCTTATGTGTGATGGTTTATCTTGTTCTTACTACACATGCTTACTACTTACTAAACATCTGATGAATGAATGATGCAATGATATAAGTAAAGAATTAAATGCATAATAAGACCTCTGGACATATGCAATTTTTCTTAAGGATATCCGCGTGTATACGTGAGTCTGATTCAGTAAAGTAGCGTATGGTTTTGAGAGAAAGAAAAATCAAAATTTTTCAGTGAGCTCTAAATATTGATTCACCCCCCCCCCCCCCCCCCCTCTCAGTATTTTTTTTCTCAACAAAGAATGCTTTTTACTTAACCATTAAACAAGGCAACCACATAGATATAGTGATAGTCCACTAGTACTCTTTCGATCATAGCCACTTCATGCCCAATCTGCATTTGTCTAAGATTGAATAACTAGATCATTTCCTTTGGGATACCATAAAACATATATTTTGTTGCCCTTAAGATATCACATAATTATTTTGAAGATAAAATATGAGATTATTTAGGTGCTACCTGGAATCATGCTACTTTTCCAACTACCTTCATTATGTCTGGCTAAGAAGTTGTCAAATATAGAACACTACCAGTCATAGATGTATACAATCTCTGGTCCACATCCTTTGACAAATCTTCTAAACTTATCTTGCAACTTGTTACCGTTGGGGTAAGGATAGGCTTGCAATATTCCATCCTGAATTTATTAAGAATTTCCTTGATGTATTTGGTTTGATCTATAAATATTCCTTTTTCTTGCTAAGACATTAGAATCCCTAAAAATTATGTCAGCTCGCCAAGTAGATACATTCAAAACTCAGTTTTCATATTTGTGGCAAATTTTTTACTTAATATGTCATGATTGATTCCAAAGATTATATCATCCACATATACCTCAATAATTTTTAGGTTATCTTGATCTAATTTCACATAGAGATTGTTATCGGCACTTCCTTTTTTGAACCCTTGTTGATGTAGATATCCATCAATACAAGCATACAATGCTCTAAGAGCTTGCTTGAGATCATATAGTGCCTTCTTTAATCTGCATAGATAGTCTTCCTTTTCATAGAGAAGAAAACCTTTTGGTTATTAAATGTAAAATTCTTCTTCTAATTCACCATTTATAAAGGCAGACTTGACATCCATTTGGTAGACCTTAAATTTTCTCAAAAATTCATAAGAAAGAAAAAATCTAATAGGTTCCATTATGGCAACAAGAGAAGATGTTTCCACAAAATTGATTCCTTCAACTTGTGCATATCCTTTGCAGACTAATCTTGCCTTATTTTTGGTAACCTTTCCATCCTCATTCAATTTTTTTTTGAAGACCCATTCATTTCCAATAAAAATTTTATGCTTTATTCATGGAACCAATTCCCAATTTTTCTTATCAATTTGATCCATATCTTCATTCATAGCTGCTACCCAATTTTCATCTTGACTAGCTTCCTAAAAATTCCTAGGCTCAAAAGTTGCTAACAAGTCAAGGTGAGCTTGCTGTCATGAATGAAGTTGTCGACTTATTCAGGTTCGAATTCCTTCATTTTTTTTGTCGATGATTTTATTTGGAAGATGATTCTTTTGATACCATTGATCTAAATATTTTGGAGAAATTTCTTGTACATTTTGTTCAACATCTCCTATTTCCTCTTGGTTGACTATTGTTTCCTTGTTTGATTGGTCTTGTTCTGGAGCTTCTTATACATCTTTCACATATTCTCCCTTATATCCCTTTGATTTTCTTGAAGGGACAAACTAACCGTCATCCTTTGTAACACAATATTCATCAAAAGGGTTCCTTTCGACCCATTTTTACACTTTGAACACTACATAATGCTAATAAGTGGTTTTCATTGATGTCAAGCCAAGTAGCACAAGCGGCTACCCCAATATTGCATGGGAATTTTGACTTAACAAATTACACTATTTTGAGCCAAGGATATTTTTAGTGGATTCTACTAATTGATATGTTTTCATTGATATATGGCATGCCACATAATTTTTCACAGTTTGAGAGATATTTGTGTTTGAAGTTAGTAACCCTAGTTAGTGGGGTAAAACCCCATCGGGTTGTGACATGGTAATCATAATTGGTTGTGGTCATTGAATAGTCAATAATTAATATTTTTTTAAGCTCATAAAATCACTCCAACATTCACTTATTGAAGACCCTCTCCACCTAAGCATTTCTATAAATTGTGACCCTCGTATCCTCCTCATGTAAGGATTTCACTTCTTCAAACAGGTCATCGTGAAATTTGCTCTATAATTTCTTTATACAAAGCTTCAGAACCTAAAATTAAAACCCATTTGATATGAAATATTTATTAACCTTGTGAAAAAAATTTAGATCTTGGTTTGTTATATTTTCGGAGATATGATCTGAGGAAGTTAAGCTTTTTTTAGGCTCCCGAATTCCATGTCAAACAAGTGACCTTGGGAAAATTGTCACAAATTTCTGTCTCAACATTGGATTAAAATCTCATAAAATGTTAAGAGGGAATAATTTGGTTTGTTGGGTATCGTTTTCATGACCGATGGTCGAAAGAGTGACACATGAAACTTTGTACAAGTTCACTCTATTGAACTAGTATATAATGAGGTCATCATGGAAGATTTCACATAACTCCCCCTTGAAGAATCCAATATCAGTCAGAACTATGGGATTGGAAAGAGGAATCAAAGGGCTACCACAAGAATAAATTTCAGACATTGGAGGTCCAAAATGACATAGATATAGAAGATTCAATATTGGTATTCTAGAAGGCAAGAAAAAGTATGCATTTAAGGATTATTATAGTAAGGATCAGACATCAACAATCAAGGGTGAGTCTGCTACAACAAGTTATGTATGATTAGTGCTTGCATTTGCATTTGAATATCATCTATGACATGTGTTTTTGTACGAAAGTGTAAGTATTTTCTATGTATGTTTGTTTAGGTTTTGTTCATAAATGTTGAATGTATTTTGAATATTTCTCTCAGATATGTTTTGCAGGACAATGTAAGTGTTTTTTTGTATATTAGTTTGGGTCTTGCTAACTAATTCATGTGCATGAAGGAGGACACAAAAGGAAAACTTAAACACATATTATAAGGACATGCACCTCCAAAGTATTATTACTTGAAACAAGCACAACATTACCTCAACAGCTACTAGTGATCCAAGAAGTAGTGTCAAGTCAAACATCAAGTCATGTCAAAAGTCATTGTTGTAAAAACCATGATTGTAAAATTGTAAAAGAGTCAATATTCCTAGAGTTTAAGAGGAATTTTTCAGAGGTATAGGAGTCATTGTTAGATAAATTTTATGGTTGTGTTTTAGGTCATAGCGTGATTCAGTGATTGGTCTATATTAAGAAAATAATTGTGAATCATATTGTATCATGGATCATTGTGCCTGGTATGGGATTCCAAACTCGCCATATTTTTTATCATCATAGGGTGACAGGGAGCTGCTAGGTTAGTGCATCAAGTCGCCTACAGGTTGGATCCTGTGAACAATTTATGGTGGTAGGTCAGTCTAGGATGTCGGGGAATCCATTCAATTGACTACTTAAGAAACTAGGGCATTGGGGCATCATTCGTATGGGAGATAGAGAAGAATTATATTTTAGAATTCTATGAATTTTTAACTTTAATTTTTGTTGGGGCTGAAGATTAAAGAATTTATTAAAAAAAAATTTGGTGGTTTTTTGATCCAGAGGGGGTTTTCCACCTAAAATTCATCTACCTATTTTGTTCTATTGTTTACTATTTTTTTTAGATAAAAATTAAGAATAATTTAAGATTAACTAATGCTATAAAAAAGATTAAAATATATAATTGATAAGGAATGCTTATTCACCCCCCCCCCCTGCTTCCTTGATTATTTCTAACAACTGGTATTAGAGTTTGAATCCTTCAATAATAGTCTAGCAACTTGAAGGAGATCATGGAGCATAGTTATTAACACTGGAAAATCGTACATCAAAAGATGACATCAATTAATTTCGAGCCCAAGGATTTACAAGATAGGAATATATTATGGAATCAAGAAGTATTTAAAATCTCTAAGGTTTTGAGAAAATCAGATTTGAACTAGTCATAAATGCTCAAATGTGTGCTTTATCCTTTGAGAAGAGCACCTTCTACGCGCCTTTTTTCCCGATAAGTGTGCATTCATCGAAATGGAAAAAATTCACTTTCCAGGACCACAACAAGCAAAGGACAATTACTCCTTATGTGAAAGCTACCTAAGGATAGCCACCAGTGCCTCCTTAGACATTATGTGAGCACAAAAAAGAGTATTTGAGCACACAATGGTATCACAGCTCTCCCTCGGGTCACCATCCATCATGTACCAAGGGAGGGAAGGAGGATTTGAAGCTCACCTATATAGACCCACCAAGATATGAACAAATGATGATCACAAGGTTATGCTGGCCAAAGTTGCCCAAGCAACACCAGCATTGTGTGTGATCCAAAGCTGGAGCTACAGAGGACTCGATATTTGGCCACCCAACATCTTAGTCCACCACAGCAGAGAGAGAGAGTGATACTGCATCAAAGGCAGAGCTTGGAAGGAAAAATCCTTACATTGGGACCTAGAAGCATTTCCTAGGGGCCCTTTGGCAAGTGGGTAAAATTTCTTCTCCATTTCAAACATTTAATAATAAGAGGCCATCGAGCCATCGTTTGCATTATTATCGTTTGGAACTTTCTATATAGTTTTTGTATATTTGTGTTTTTAATTTTAGTTTAACCAAAGCATACTTTAGCATACTATTTCCATTAATTTTTATGCTTTTGACCTCCCTCCAATTTCTGCCTGTTACCAATAGTTTAGAGAGTAGACCACACTCTCTAAGCTTGTGTGATTTCGTATACCTGTATGACTAATCAACAAAAACAATAGTAATAATAGATTTCATCTATTAAATGGAAATAAATATGCACTTTGGAGTGGAATAATGCAAGTTCATTCACTAGCACAAGCATACGAATTATGGGAAATCATTGCAAAATGATTTACAACAACCTAGGATGAGCAAGGTAAGAAAAATTTGGTAGATGATGAAAAGGCTAAAGATCTAATTTACAATGGGATATTGAATTTTTATATATTAAGGTACTGGTTGCAAAACTGTTAAAGAAGTATGGGGAAATCTTGAGAATTTATATGTAGGTGACTCAAACGTGAAAGAAGGAAATATTCAAATTTACATGGAAAAAATTCAGAAACGCAAAATGAATAAAGGTGAAAATATTGCATACTTTCAGCATGTTGATCAAACAACAAATGCATTGGAAGGTTTGGGAGAACCTGTCGACACGAAAATTGTTGTCCAAAATATCCTTATATCCCCGCCAACAAGATTGAACCGAAAGGTATATGTCTTGGAATATATTTTGAATCTAACCAATCTTAAAAAAGATTAATTGGAGGGAGTCCTTACGACATATGAAATGAATATTGAGGAACAGGACAACACATATCACCTAGAAACAACATTTTCCGCATCCATGAAGACCATTAAGGAAAAGTATAGTATGAAATTGAAAAAGTATAGTTGTAAGGAAGAACAAGAGGAAGAAAATGGAGAAGCATTTTTAGATAAAGAATTTTCCTACTTCACGTGAAAAATGAGAATAAGTAGAGGGAAATTAAAATGTACACTTCCATTGATATTTTTTTATTGTGGTGAGGTTGGGAATTTTGCATCCAAGTGTCTGCACAAAATTGAGGCTCTTATGAACAGAAAGAAATATCTAAGGAACTTCAACAATAAAGGAAAGAAAAAATGGTTTAAGAAGAGTTTATTCTCCAAAGAATATAGCTCCTCATCTAATGAAGATAGTTATAACAAAGAAGAAATCAATGGAAGAGAATTTTTTATGGCCAAGCACAATAAGCAAGAGGAATATGAGGAAGAAGGAGACGAAGAAGAAGAGATGACTGAGGTTTAATTTCAAAATGAAATAATAAAGGTTATCAAAGAGCTCAAGGTTGAGAAGAAGCACATGAACACTCTTGAAGAAAAAATAAATACATAAAGGGAATGTGTCCTAAATATTAAAATCAAGGTTGAAGAATACAAACGAGTTGAAGAATCGCTCATGGAAGAATTAAAGGAAATCAAAAAGGAAAGAGAAGCATTGGAAGCTAAAATAGTTTCTCTATGAAAGAAAGTAAAAAAGGGAAAAAATATTCCAAACTAGGCAAACAAATCCAAGGAATTGGAAGAAATCACCAGCAATTAGCGATCAAGAAGTGACAAAATGGGCCTTGGCTAGAAAGAAAAGTCCGAAAAGGAGCCAAATCCTTCAACGAAAACAAAAGAAGATGAATATGAAAAATATAATAAGTAGGTAGACCTCCCAACCAAATCAAGAGATTAGGAATAACATGAAGAACCATGGAAGACAATTCCACGAAGAAGATTTCCTCCCAGGTATGACCCTATCTTCTATGGTAACTGTTCCTGTGGAAGGTTTGGACATAGAGCTATAGAATGTCACAACTACGTTTGGAAAAATAAAGTTTCGGGAGATATTTTAGAAATGGACATTCCAGAACTCAGCATAATATTAACATATTTTATCATTTCAAAGATGATGTTGAATATTATGAATGTAACAATTTTGGACACCTAGCTAAATTTTTCATACTTGGAAGTTCTTCAAAGGAATTCTCACAAAATTACTATGAACAAATATGAAAAAGGAAGAATCAATTATGTGCTATCATTCTCAAGGCTCAAAGCCATGGAAACATTTGGTATGTTGATAGTGGTTTCTCAACTCATATGACTAGAGATAGGAATAACTTCATATCCTTGAATGAAAAGAAGGATGGAACAATGTGTTTTGGAAATAACAGGTCTTCAAATGTCATAGGAGCTAGTATGGTCACACTTGGAAGCAAGAATTCATTAGTGAAAGATATGTTGTTTGTTGAAAATATGAATCAAAATCTGCTCAGTGTTGTACAAATGTACGATCCAGGACACACGATGCTATTTAAGTATAAGAAACATGAAATCGAGAAAGGAAAGTACGGTAAAATTGTGGCTACATCAAGAAGAGCTCCAAATGACATATATATTTTGGATTAGGCATCTAAAAGGTGATTTTTGGTGAAAGAAGATGAAATTTGGTTATGGCACAAATGAATGGGACATATAAATTTCGAAAATTTGGTCAGGATCAACAAGAAGAAAGCAGTAAGAGAAATGCCTAAAATGTCAAAACCTAGCAATATGATATGTGAAACTTGTTAGCACAGAAAGCATACAAAATTTGAGTTAAAGTCAAAATACCACTTTGCATCATGTCTATTGGAATTAGTACATACTGATCTGTGGGGTCCTATAAGAAGAAAGGTTTTAGACAGAGAATCATATTTTATGCTAATTATAGACGATTACACCAAAATGACAATTGTCAACTTCTTAAAGAAAAAGACTGAGGCATTCGAGTGTTCTAGAATCTACAAGGAATTGGTCAAAAATGAAATTGATTTGAATATCAAATTTCTAAGATCAGATAATGGTAGATGATTCACTTCCAAGGTATTTCAACAATACTGTGATGAAAATGGAATAAAAAAGAAATTCTCAATAGCCATAACAGTACAATGAAATGGAGTTTCTAAAAGAAAAAAAAGGACCATACATGAAATGGCAAAAGAAATGTTAAATGACTCAAAATTAGATGATAAATTATGGGTTCAATTAATTGATACAGTTGTATTCATTATAAACATAGGTCTACTAAGGAAAAATTGTAACATGACTGCATACGAACTATGGAAAGGAAGACCAGCTAACGTCAAATACATCAAAATATTTGGAAGAAATTGCTACATGAAAATATAAGATAAAAAATTTGGAAAGTTTTAGTCCAGTGTTGGTGAAGGTATTCTCATTGGTTATTCACACAAAAAGAAGGCTTATAGATGATAAAACATGAGATGAAAACAAATATTAGAAAGAATGAATGTCCCTTTTGATGAATATTGTGTTACAAAGGATGACGGTGAGATTGTCCCTTCAAGAAAATCAAAGGGATATAAGGGATAATATGTGAAAGATGTATAAGAAGCTCCAGAACAAGACCAATCAAACAAGGAAACAATAGTCAACCAAGAGGAAATAGGAGATGTTGAACAAAATGTACAAGAAATTTCTCCAAAATATTTAGATCAATGGTGTCAAAAGAATCATCTTCCAAATAAAATCATCGACAACATAAATGAAGGAATTCGAACCTGAATAAGTCGACAACTTCATTCATGACAGCAAGCTCACCTTGACTTGTTAGCAAATTTTGAGCCTAGGAATTTTTAGGAAGCTATTCAAGATGAAAATTGGGTAGCAACTATGAATGAAGATATGGATCAAATTGATAAGGAAAATTGGGAATTGGTTCCATGAATAAAGGATACAAATTTTATTGGAAATGAATGGGTCTTCAGAAACAAATTGAATGAGGATGGAAAGGTTACCAAAAATAAGGCAAGATTAGTCTGCAAAGGATATGCACAAGTTGAAGGAATCAATTTTGTGGAAACATCTTCTCTTGTTGCCATAATGGAACCTATTAGATTTTTTCTTGCTTATGAATTTTTGAGAAAATTTAAGGTCTACCAAATGGATGTCAAGTCTGCCTTTATAAATGGTGAATTAGAAGAAGAATTTTACATTGAATAACCAAAAGGTTTTCTTCTCTATGAAAAGGAAGACTATCTATGCAGATTAAAGAAGGCACTATATGATCTCAAGCAAGCTCTTAGAGCATTGTATGCTTGTATTGATGGATATCTACATCAACAAGGGTTCAAAAAAGGAAGTGCCGATAACAATCTCTATGTGAAATTGGATCAAGATAACCTAAAAATTATTGAGGTATATGTGGATGATATAATCTTTGGAAGCAATCATGACATATTAAGTAAAAAAATTTCCACAAATATGAAAACTGAGTTTTGAATGTATCTACTTGCTGAGCTGACATAATTTTTAGGGATTCTAATGTCTCAGCAAGACAAAGGAATATTTATAGATCAAACCAAATACATCAAGGAAATTCTTAATAAATTCAGGATGGAATATTGCAAGCATGTCCTTACCCCAACGGTAACAAGTTGCAAGATAAGTTTAGAAGATTTGTCAAAGGATGTGGACCCGAGATTGTATACATCTATGACTGGTAGTGTTCTATATTTGACAAATTCTTAGCCAGACATAATGAAGGTAGTTGGAAAAGTAGCATGATTCCAGGTAACACCTAAATAATCTCATATTTTATCTTCAAAATAATTATGTGATATCTTAAGGGTAACACAATATATGTTTTATGGTATCCCAAAGGAAATGATCTAGTTATTCAATCTTAGACAGATGCAGATTGGGCATGAAGTGGCTATGATCGAAAGAGTACTAGTGGACTAGCACTATATCTATGTGGTTGCCTTGTTTAATGGTTAAGTAAAAATCATTCTTTGTTGAGAAAAAAAATACTGAGAGGGGGGGAATCAATATTTGAAATTTGTTGAAAAATTTTGATTTTTCTTTCTCTCAAAACCATATGCTACTTTACTGAATCAGACTCACGTATACACGCGGATATCCTTAAGAAAACTTGCATATGTCTAGAGGTCTTATTATGCATTTAATTCTTTACTTATATCATTGCATCATTCATTCATCAGATGTTTAGTAAGTAGTAAGCATGTGCAGTAATAACAAGATAAACCATCACACATAAGCAACACACATGAACACTAGTAATTAAGGTGGAAACCCAATTCGGGAGAAAACCACCGCTACTGTTGTCTCTATCTACAATATTTATTATAAAGAAAACATTTTATAGCATTGTACTGATGCAGACTTATATCAGTACGCAGGCTTCTACCTGCAGAAGGCTGCAACCTTCTCTCGTTTTCCAGCTACAACTAGAAGGGAGCTCCAACCCCCTGATATCGTTTACTAGCCTCACTTGGAAGGGAGCTATTACCCCCTGATGTTAGCATCAGCTTCTACTGGCAGAAAGTTTCCACTTTCATACTGAAGGCTTCAACCCTCAGATCCACAAACTTTCTTTAATTTCGTCATTAGAATTGCGCTAGGTCTTCATCATTTCTTTTGCAGATCTTCCTAGAGATTCATAATTTCATCATATCCACAGGTGCATCATAGATTCATATCTATCAGAGTTCAATCATGCAGATATCTCTTAAAGAGATTTATTTATTAACAACCCCTCAACATGCACCAATTGTACTATAATCCTCTTCTCCTTATATAGCTTTAGCCTTTATTAATACCATGAGTCAAAACCACCCAACCGTTGATGGTATTCCTGGACGGGATCAATTAGATAATCCATCGGGGTCTACCCAAGCCCCAAACAATTTCTCATTGTTCTATTTTCTTGGTTTGGCAATTAGATAATTAATCTAAGGCTTTTTAATATCTCAATCTGAGATTGAGATATTAATCCAATTTCCTCCTTTAGTTATGAACTCCCTAAGGCATATATATATATCGACCACAGGTTTATGTGTGCATATATTAACCCACGTTCATTACATCACATGTTTCATATTTCACCAGCTTCACATATTCAACATCCTTTATTAACCCCGAAAACCTTAGTTTAAAAAAGTCCCAATTAATATAATTTAGAACCGGGCCCACATATATAATCAATGATCCAATCACATACTCGCACCGTACCATGGTTATCCATCATGCACCTTCCTCATATGATGACCATCCTATGGATCCCCTCTAGATTGACAGCGCATAACAATATCGTACGGCTTCCTTGGTCGGACATTAACGCGCGATGGCGCACAGTGATGGCGGTTTTGCAAATTCGTTCAGGGATGCATGTAGCTCGTTCTATGGAATCGGTCCCAACCTCTTGAATACCGCTTGCCCATCAAAAGCGGTGCGATCAAAACCATAAACCCCCTTCACTGTTCATTCCGCTCATGGTTCCTCTCCTTCGCTCAAGGTTTCGTCTGCCTTTATTCGGTCATTGCTACTTTTCTCCGTGAAGGAATAACTCTATTTTAATTGTTCTTCCTCAGTGAAATTATGTTAATGTAACTCAGGTTATATATAATTCAAGTTGGTCCATACTTTCAACGGAGATTGGAATGGATAGGCTTCTTCCCTATTTGTGGATGAAAATATACATTAAAGGGCATCTTTACTAACACAGTTCATATGTATTCCAGCAAACATTCTCTACGATCATGTGTCCATTCAATTGCATTCTTCAGCAAGCAGGTTAACCCAGGTTAACCCTATCAAATCCACCATAAATAAGCACATCCTTTACCGATTAGCTAGCTCGTGCTTTTACAGAAATCGAATCCATCAGCCCTTTACTTAGATTTACTCAGCCATACTTAACACATATTGCGAAGAGACCAGAACCCTCCAACTTTAGAGGTTTGTCAGGATGTATGAATACACCGAACTTATTCACACATGATTTAACATGTCCTTATTCACATCGATTCTCTGAAAGCTTCGATTAATGTACATTTAGTCATATATTCTACTTGTATAGAATTGCTGATGGTTTTACGAGTTCTTCATATAGTCATTATCTACATCCTTTGTCAGAGAGTTGCCATCAAGGACAATCATATAATAGGATACAAGAAACATATTGCCAACAATCTTCAATCTCGTTATCGAAAGTAGAAGAATAATATATCGTGACAACAACTTGTTGTGCTCAAGTTCTTTGGATGAAGAAAAAATTGCAAGATCTTCAAGTCAAGTTTGATGAGCCTATTTTGATATTTTGTGATAACACCAGTGCCATTAGTATATCTCCAAGAATCCTGTGATGAATTCCAAAACAAAGCACATTCCAATCAAATATCATTTCATTAGAGAGCATGTCACTGAAAAAAATATCAAGCTTGAATATGTTGGCACAAGAGAACAAATTACTGACATCTTTACCAAACCATTAGCTTATATTCTGCTTGTATAGAACTGCTGATGGTTTTATAAGTTCTTCATATAGTCATTATCTGCATCCTTTTTTAGAGAGTTGCCATTAAGGACAATCATATAATAGGATACAAGAAACATATTGTCAACAATCTCCCCCTTTGGACTTGATGGCAACCATGACCAGAAATACATTCAGCAACATTCTCCCCCTTTGACATCAAGGGCAAAGGGTAGATCAAGATCCTTTGTACCGACAATACCATGCTCCCCCTGAGATCATGCTGCATCTTCAAACATAATATTTAATGACTTATACACTCAAGATCAAAGATTCTCAAGCATGAGATCAGATTACAACAAATAATTAGAATGCCAACAATGCATCCTTGCCACATGACCAATGCTCCCCCTTAGCTTGTGCATCCTAAACACTTTCAACAGGAGCGTATCCAATTTAATCTTCTGAATTTAAGCAGATCTAATCTTTTGCATGGTAGAGACTACTCCCAGCTTCTATCTAAGATATTCGAACGCTTCCCTGGGTAAAGGTTTGGTAAATATATCAGAAACTTGTTATTTGGAGGGAACATACTCCAACTTCACCTTTTGCTCAAGCACTTGTTCATGTAAGAAGTGATACTTGATGGGAATGTGCTTGGTCTTGGAATGCATAACAGGATTCTTTGAGATACTGATGGCACTTGTATTTTTACACATAATGGAGATAGGAAATGAACATTTGATTTGAATGTCTTGTAAGGTTTGCATCATCCAAAGAAGTTGAGTGCAACATGATGCGGTAGCCACATATTATACTTCTGCTGTAGATAAGGCAATAGAGCTTTACTTCTTGCTGAACCAAGATACTAACCAGGGCCCCATATAGAATGCACCACTACTAGTGCTTTTCTGATCATCAAAATTTCGAGCCCAATCTGCATCAGTGTAAGCATGAAGAGTAAGGTCAACATTCTTTGGATACCATAGTCCAAAGTCTTGAGTTCCTTGTAGATATTTGAATATTATTTTCACACCCTGAAGGTGAGACTCTTTTGGATTAGCTTGGAATCGTCCAAATATCCCAACTGCATGCATAATGGCTGGTCTTGTCCTAGTGAGATAAAGTAGACTTCCTATCATAGATCTGTATTCTGGATGATTCACCGTGGGGGAATCATCATTAGAACTGAGATTACATCCACTTATCATTGGTGTACTTACAGGTTTGCAATCTTCTATGCCATACTTCTTCAAGATTTGCTTAAGATATTTTTCTTGTGATAAGAATATGCCATCTATTGCTTGTTGCACTTGTAAGCCAAGAAAGAATGTTAGTTCCCAAAGTAAAGACATTTCAAATTCTTGCTGCATAGCAGAAGAAAATTTCTGACTCATAGATTCTTCATTACTTCCAAAAATGATGTCATCGACATATACAACCACAATCAATAGTTTATCATTTTCAGTTTTTGTGTATAAGTTGTTGTCAACAGACCCCTTTGAAAATCGTTGTTGATGAAGATATTTTTCAAGACGATAGTACCATGCCCTTGGAGCTTGTTTGAGACCATATAGAGCCTTTTTAAGTCTACAAACAATTTTTTCATCATTTCCCAGAATGAATCCTTCTGGTTGTTCTATATAAACTTCTTCTTCTGCGTATCAAATGAATGAGAAAGTAGATTTAACATCCATTTGATAAACTTTGATTTGTTGGAAGCTTGAAAAAGCAAGAAACATTCTTATGGCTTCAAGTCTAGCTACTAGAGAAAAGTTTTCTTCAAAGTCTAATTTCTGTTGAGCTGCATCTTTGAAACCGCCTAGCTTTATTTCTTATAACATCCTCATTCTTCTCATTTAACTTGTTTTTGAATATCCATTTAGTTCCAATGACATTTTTGTCATGAGGTCTTGGTACTAATTCACAAGTGTGATTCTTTTCAATTTGATAAAGCTCTTCATTCATGGCTTGAATCCAGCATTCATCTTTGCTAGCTTGATTGACATTGTGTAGTTCAATAGTGGATAGAAATGCCAAATAGCTAGAAGATCCCACAAGAGTCCTTCTTGTTTGTACACTTGATCCTTTTTCTCCCAAAATTTGAGATTCTGGATGATTCTTTTGAACATATTTGGATGGAGCTTTTTCAGATAAATCATCTTCGTGTTCTTCATTGGGTTCACTGTCTATATCATTTATATTTGATGTAGAAGGATATATGTCACCATCGTCTTCATCTGTTGTTTTTTTTTCTTCTTTTGGAGCTGCAGGAGAATCATCAATAACAACATCAATACAATCAAAAATCTTCCGAAGTCTTTTATTGTAACATTTATATGCTCTACTCCTAGAGGAGTAACCAAGAAGTATTCCTTCATCTGCTTTGGGTTCAAACTTGCCAAGTTTTTCATCATTTTTTTTTATAAAGCATTTGCTTCCAAAAACTCTAAAATGCTTCACAGTGGAAGGATTACCATACCAGAGTTCATATGGATTTTTATCACTATTTACACGAACATGTGCCTTGTTAAGAATATCTACCATTGTATGTGCTGCTTCTCCCCAAAATGTGTCAGTTGTTCCGAAATCATCAAGCATAGCTCTAGCCATTTGTTGAACTGTTTTATTCATTATTTTTGATACGCCATTTTGTTGTGGAGTGCTAGCTACATAAAAATCTCTTTTTATGCCATGTTGTTCACAAAATTCAAGAAATTCATCTGATGTATATTCTCCTCCTCGATCAGATCTAAGACACCTGATTTTTAGATCTAATTCATTTTCAACCAGTGCTTTGAAGATCTGAAATTTCTCAAATGCTTCATCTTTTTTTTTTAATCAACCCAATCCAACACATTCTAGAGAAATCATCAATAAATAAGATATAGTATTGTTCACCACGTGGTGAATTTTTCGTCACAGGTCCACATATGTCAGTATGAATGAGTTCAAGAGGCTTACTTGATGATCCTTCCTTGGCATTACATTTTACTTTGGTTTTCTTATCAAATTGGCAATATTTTCATATGATATTTTCAGGTAGAGTAATATTGGGAAGATCACGAATAGCTTTAAGTCTGCTAGATTTTTTTATTTAAGAGAAGCTCAGATGCCCAAACCTTCTATGCCATAGTCGCTTTCGAAGATTTACTCAAGTAACATTGTTCTTTGCGCTATAAAATACATACAGGTTTCTTGGAGTTCTGTTTCCTTTTATAATTGTTTTACTTGTATCAAGATCACGCACCGAACATTCTTTTGAACTAAAGACAACTTCAATTCCTTGATCACACATTTGACTTACACTTAACAGTTTATGCTTTAATTTATCCACATACATGACATTATTGGCTTTCACCTTTTCTTTTAGAAAAACAAACCCTTTTCCCTTAATGACAGCAGGAGTATTATTTCCAAATGTAACATTATTTTCTTTTTCTAGATCACTATATGAAAGAAGTTTTTTTTGTCACCTGTCATGTCTTTTGAGCATCCAGTATCAATGTATCATTGATTTTCTTCACCTTCTGCAAATAAATCTATGCCACAATTTTCAACCTGTAATTCCTTCTTTTTCCACACTTTGGCGTTTGAAGGAAAATTCTCTTTTGGCTGAACTTTGCTCCTGCATTCAGATTCTTCATGGCCAAAGTTATTGCAATAAGCACATTCAACTTCATTTTGAAGAGGAGAAAGGTTGTTATAAGTATTCTTCTTTGTTTCAATATCAATCCTTTTCTTTCTTGCTTCTCTTGTCATGATGGTTTTATAAGCAACACATTGAATGGGGCCTTTATGACCAAAATTGTGATATGAGAAACATTGTCCATTGAAGAAGAAATTTTTGTGATCATGAAATCTTGTACTTGAATTTACCTGTTGATTGGTGTTTCTTTGAAAGGTACTCCTGTTAGTGTTTTTTGAATTGAGATGGTCATGATTTACCTGTAAATATTCTTTATTCCCTTGCTGAGTGGCAGAATGTTGTGTACTGGTTGTAGTTGCTTTTAGATAATTTGGTGCTAAAGCCTGAGAAGATTCTCCGATATATCCAAGACCTGTCTTTAGAAGAGGAGAACATTGTACCTTGATAATCTCATCTAAGGTTTCAAATCCTTTAGCAAATCTAAGATTCAAAGTGTTTACTTTCTCAATTTCTTTTCTTAGACTTACTATTTCACATTCTAATTTCTCATTATGTTTCTCCTTTTCTTGAAGCTAGTTTTTCAGAGTTTCTATGGATATTTCAATTTCTTCTAAGAATATTCTGAGTTGATTGATTTCATCAAGAAAATCATTGTCCTCTAAAGCATCCATAAAAATATCCTTTTCTTCTCTAGACTCCTTTTCAAATGCCATGAGAAGTCTAAGATCTTGTTTACATTCTTCCTCACTGTCTGATAACCCATCACTGTATTCATGAGTATAGTAACTTTTTTTGGTGCTAAACCGATTCTTATTCCTTATTGCTACTTCCTTCCCTTTTTCATGTGTTTCTTTATGAGGACACTTAGCAGCATAATGACCAACTCTTCCACAAGAAAAAAAATTGAAAGGAAGCTTACCTCTGAACCGTCCTCTGCCAAGTTGGTGTTTCTTTACAAAATTTACCTCATCATCTTCTGAGATATACCCTGATCCTTCTGTCTCTTGTACTTCTTACCCTTTTGTAGAAGCTCTAAAGACAACTTCTTTGACTTCAAATGGTCCTCCTCTTCTTATTTCACATGCAGTTAGTATGCCATGAAGTTGCACCACAGTAAGATTTTGAAGATCCTGTTTTTCTTCAAAAGAAGAAACTTTTGACTCAAATTTTGCCGTTAGTGATCTTAAAACTTTCTCAACCAAAGTAGATTTGGATATTGTTTCTCCCAGATTTTTCATATGATTTACAATATCATCAAGATGTAAAAAGAAACTTGCAATGCTCTCCTCATTATACATTTTTAGATTCTCATATTGAATTATGAGAGTTTGGAGTTTAGCACTTTTTACCTTTGCATCACCTTCATAACTTAGAATGATTTTTTCCCATATTTCCTTTGCAGTATCCAAACGCATCAGAATTACAAATTCCGATTCAAATAGGACTTTGTAAGAGAGCACTAACTCCTCCTTTGCATTAGTTTCATAATTCTTCTTTTCTGTCGCATCTGTTGGTACCGAGGCTGGATATTGATACCCTTGTTCAAAAATGGCCCATATATCTGCTCCCATAGACTGAAGATATGATCTCAACCTTATTTTCCAAAAGATTAAATTTCTTCCATTGAAAAGTGGAGGCTTGATAGATGTTGTTCCCTCAAGATTGCTCATCTTGCTTGATCTTCCTTCTAGCGGTTAAGCCTTTTCAGAAGGACCTGCTCCGATACCAATTGTTGAGAAGAATACTGAGAGGGGGGGGGGGGGGGGGTGAATCAGGATTTAGAGCTGACTAAAAATTTTTGCTTTTTCTTTTCTCTCAAAACCATACGATAATTTACTGAATCCGACTCATGTATACACGCGGATATCCTTAAGAAAACTTGCATATTTCCAGAGGTCTTATTGTGCATTTAATTCTTTACTTAGATCATTGCATCATTCATTCATTAGATGTTTAGTAAGTAGTAAGCATGTGCAGTAATAACAGAATAAACCATCACACATAAGCAACACACATGAACACCAGTAATTAAGGTGGAAACCCAATTTGGGAGAAAAACACCACTGTTGTTGTCTTTATATTCAATATTTATTATAAAGAAAACATTTTACAACATTGTACTGATGCAGACTTATATCAGTACGCAGGCTTCTACCTGCAGAAGGCTGCAACCTTCTCTCATTTTCCAGCTACAACTGGAAAGGAGCTCCAACCCCCTGATCTCATTTACCAGCCTCACCTGGAAGGGAGCTACAACCCCCTGTTGTTAGAATCAGCTTCTACTGGCAGAAATTTTCCACTTTCATACTAAAGGCTTCAACCCTCAGATCCACCAATTTTCTTCAATTTCATCATCAGACTTGCGCCAAGTCTTCATCATTTCTTTTGTAGATCTTCCTAGAGATTCATCATTTCATCATATCCACAGGTGCATCATAGAATCAGATCTATTAGAGTTCAATAATGCAGATATATCTTAAAGAGATTTATTTATTAACAACCCCTCAACATGCACCAATTGTACTATAATCCTCTTCTCCTTATATAGTTTTAGCCTTTATTAATACCATGAGTCAAAACCACCCAACCGCTGATGGTATTCCTGGACGGGATCAATTAGATAATCTAGCAGGGTCTACCCAAGCCCCAAACAATTTCTCATTGTTCTATTTTCTTGGTTTGGTAATTAGATAATTAATCTAAGGCTTTTTAATATCTCAATCTGAGATTGAGATATTAATCCAATTTCCTCCTTTAGTTATGAACTCCCCAAGGCATATATATATATATATCGACCCCAGGTTTATGTGTGGATATATTAACCCACGTTCATTACATCACATGTTTCATATTTCGCCAACTTCACATATTTAACATCCTTTATTAACCCCGCAAACCTTAGTTTAAAAAGGTCCCAATTAATATAATTTAGAACAGGGCCCACATATATAATCAATGATCCAATCACATACTTGCACCGTACCATGGTTATCCATCATGCACCTTCCTCATACAACCATCGTCTGATTGCTCCCCTCCAGATCGACGGCGCATAACAATTTCGCGCGGCTTCCTTGGTTAGACATTAACATGCGATGGCGTGCAGTGATGGCGGTTTTACAAATTTGTTCAGGGATGCGTGTTGCTCGTTCTCTGGAATTGCTCCCAACCTCTTGAATACTGCTTGCTCGTCGAAAGCAGTGCGATCAAAACTGGAAACCCCCTTCACTGTTCATTCCGCTCATGGTTCCTCTCCTTCGCTCAAGGTTTCGTCCGCCTTTATTCTGTCATTGCTACGTTTCTCCATGAAGGCATAAATCTATTTTAATTGTTCTTCCTCAGCGCAATTATGTTAATGTAACTTAGGTTATATATAATTTGAGCTGGTCCATACTTTCAACGGAGATTTGAATGGATAGGCTTCTTCCCTATTTGTGGATGAAAATATACATTAAAGGGCATATTTACTAACACATGTCGTATGTATTCTGGAAAACATGCTATGCGATCATGTGTCCATTAAATTGCATTCTTTAGCAAGTAGGTTAACCAGGTTAACCCTATCGAATCCACCATACAAAATCACATCCTTTACCAATTAGCTAGCTCATGCTTTTACAGAAATCGAATCCATCAGCCCTTTACTCATATTTACTCAGCCATACTTAACACATATTGTGAAGAGACCAGAACCCTCCAACTTTAGAGGTTTGTCAGGATATATGAATACACTGAACTTATTCACACATGATTTAAGACGTCCTTATTCACATCGATTCTCCCAAATCTTCGATTAATGTACATTCAGTCTTATATTTTGCTTGTATAGAACTGTTGATGGTTTTTTGAGTTCTTCATACAGTCATTATCTGCATCCTTTGTCAGAGAGTTTCTATCAAGGACAATCATATAAAAGGATACAAGAAACATATTGCCAACAGTCTTCAATCCCGTTATCCAAAGTAGAAGAATAATATATCGTGACAACAACTTGTTGTGCTCAAGTTCTTTGGATGAAGAAAAAATTGCAAGATCTTCAAGTCATGTTTGACGAGCCTATTTTCATATTTTGTGATAACACCAGTGCCATTAGTATATCTCCAAGAATCCTATGATGAATTCCAAAAAAAATCACATTCCAATCAAATATCATTTCATTAGAGAGCATGTCTCTGAAAAAAATATGAAGCTTGAATATGTTGGCACAAAATAACAAATTACTGACATCTTTACCAAACCATTAGCTCATGAATAATTTGAGTATCTTCGTGAAAATATTGGGATTCTTTCAAGTTCTCATTAGAATCTTTCTTTGGTATAAATAAGTAGAAAAGGGTAGTGGAGATGTTTATAGGTCCGCAGGCTGACAATATTTCAAGGGGATTTACCCTTTTCCATTGATGAAAAACGGGGAGAGAATGGACTATGAGTAGGAAGAGGTGTCATGATCACAGGGGGAGTAATTTTGTTGCCATCAATGCCAAAGGGGCATATTGCTGATTAGTGGTTGTCATTGATGTCAACCCAAGAAACACAAGGGGCTACCCTAATCCGGCATGGGTATTTGGAATTTCCAAATTACTCTATTTGTTATAAAATTATATATTACAGAGCAATGTAACACATAAAAATATGCGGAAATACAAACAAAAAAAATATATAACAAGAGAGACACAGATATATGTGGTTCTCCAAACTTGGGCTACATCCACGGAGAGACAGACAATCCTTCCTTTCTATTATCCACCAAAATGAAGAGACACAACCTATAACAAATATGATGTAATATCCTCTACCCTCCCACAGAGTCCTCCTTTATCTTCCTCTCTTATAATACACACTCAACAAACATCCATAATACCATACCCTCATGTGAACTGAGGTATTTCCTTCTAGGGAAAAAAAAACCTAAATGAAACATAAATTATACAATCAAATCATTCGCGTAATGAATAGCATAGATTGGCTAGGAAATTACAATATTTTACAAGGAAATTTTATATATGTTTTTAAGTTTGAAGGCGCTACCCATGAATCCCCACTGGGGGACCATTGGCCCCTGGATCCCCCTTGTCAGGGGGATGGTCTACCTCGAACCACCATGCAGGGGGAATTCCCCCCTTTACCCCCCTGCGTCGAAGGGTTTATAGTCTTCCTGGGGTATACATTCGGCTAAAATAGAGACCTCTAAATGAGGATGATAATCAGGATCCACACCTAACACTATTATGTGTAAAGGATATTTTGGATGGATTCTACTCGTGGAGATTTTTCTGTTAATATATGGAAGGCCACATACTTCTTCATGGTTTGAGAGATATTCTTGTTTGAAGTTAGTAGCCCTATTTAGTGGGCTAAAACCCCATGTGGTTGTGACATGGCACTAATCATTGGTTGTGGTCATTGAATAGTCAATAATTAAGAATGTTTTAAGCTCCTAAATTTCCTCCAATTTTCACTTATTCAAGACCCTCTCAACCTAATCATTTCTATAAATTGTTTCCCTCATATCCTCCTCGTGTAAGGATTTCTCTGCTTCAAACAAGTCATCATGTAATTTTCGCAATAAATTTTTTCTATGAAGCTTCAGAAGTTGAAATTAAAACTCATTTCAGCCAAAAATATTGATGAACCTCGTGACCAAATTTGAGATCTTTTTTCGCTACATTTTTGGAGATATAATCTGAGGAATTTAGGGTTTTTGCACGCTCCTGAATTCCATGTCAGAAAGGCAACCTTCGGAAAATCGTCATAACTTTATTTATGAGAATTTCATTCAAATTTAGTAAATCGTGACATAAATATGATGGAATGTATTTTTTTTGTTTCATTTTTAGGACCGAAGGTCGAAACCGTGATACATGGAAGTTCGTATAAGTTCGCTCTATTAAAAAAGTGTATAATCAGGTCATCATGGGATATTGGGCATAACTATTTCTTAAAGTGTCAAATATAAATCAGGTTTATGGGGTTGTAAATAGGACTCGAAGGTGTACCATTGAACGAAATTTGAGACCTTGGATATCCAAAATTACATAGATACAACAGATTTGATATTGAGCTTGTAGAAGGCACAAAAAAATATGCATTCAAGGATCACTGCAGTAAGGACCACACATCAACAATCAAGGGTAAGTCTGCTACAACAAGGTATGTATGATTAGTGTTTCCATTTGAATTTGAATATCCTCTCTGACATGTATTTTTTTAGGACAATGTAAGTATTTTGTATGTATATTGATTGGGTTTGTTCATAAATGTTAAACAGATTTTGAATATTTCTCTGACATATGTTTTGCAGGATAGTGTAAGTATTTTGTTTGCATATTGGTTTTGGTATTTTTCATTAATGCATCTGCAAGAAGGAGGAAACAATAGGACAACTCATACACATACTAGAAGGATGTGTAGTGCCAAAGTACCATTACTTGAAGCAAGCACAACAATACCTCAACAAGTGCTAGTGATCGAAGTGTTAGTATGAATCTTAATCGCAAGTGTATGAAAAAGGCTCACTTTAGCCATGCATAACAAACAACCCTTACAGTAAATATGGTTGCCAATATCTTTTGATTTGAATTTAGTTGACCAAGACAAATGCTACAAAATCTAGATGTATGCATTAAAAGACATTAAGTTGTAAATAAAAGAAAGAGTTTCTACATGCATCCAATAGACAAGAAAATGATATTTTAAAGATTTTTTGTAATTTTTGACACCTGAGAAGGGAACATAGAAAGATATTACCAGTCCCCCTCAATGGGATGGGTTCTTGTAAGTCCTCAACACTTCAGATCTAAAATCGATTTTAGATCTGAAGTGCTCCCTCTCTCTTGATGGTGTAGAAAACCCAGACAAAAAATGGAACTCAAAGGGAGCTCACAAGAAAAATGGTAGCAAAATATGACAATGATGGTGGATCAAAGTCAGACCAAAAGTATAGATCCAGAGCAATCTTTAGGCAACAAAAGATAGTGAGTGAATGGAAAAACCCTTCTATTTATAACAAAATATTGAGTTAGTCTAGATATTGGTGCTTAATTAAAATATTATTAACCAAATATAGATCCAACTTTTATGGAATATTTTATTATATTTGTTGGAGGGAAAAAGAATTTAACTTGGGTCTAACCCCTTTATTTGTAAATAATAAATAAATAAATAAATAAATGATTTATTTATTATTTTAGGGATGTGGTTGAGTAATAATAATAAAAATAATGATTTATTTAATTATTTATGAGTGATTTTGTCAAATTTAACAAGAAAACTTATTTAAATAAGGTCTAATTAATTATTCCTAGAAAATAATAAGATAAATAATAATTTATCTAACTAAGTTTCCTGTTTTGGGTTAAATATGATGAGGAATAGTAATTAAACTGTTGTTTAACTAATTATTCCTTGAGGAAAATCAAACAAATGTGGATTTATTTAATATTTTCTCATGGGGTTTCCTATTTAGACCATAAAAAACTTAATAAATGTGGTTTACTAAGTTATTTTCATAGTGAAAGGAATTTTACTTAGGGTAAAATTGGTCTTTCATGGTGTACTTAGGTCCATCTAATAGTAACAGGTTATATGACCAAAAAATGGTGTAATGCCAAGAACCAGTGTAGAGTCAAGTATCAGGCCGTGTCAAAAGTTAGTGTTGTAAAAATCATCATTGTAAAATTGTAAAAGAGTCGTTATTGTAACAGAGTAAATCTACCTAGAATTTAAGAGGCATTGTTGGGATGTGTAGGAGTCATTGTTAGATAAATTATATGGTTAGGTTGCAGGTCATAATTTGATTGGGTGATTGGACTAGTTCAAAAAAATCATTGTGAATAATATTGTATCATGGATCATTGTCCCTGGTACGGGAGTGCACACTCGTATATTATTTCTTATCATTACAGGGTGGCAAGGAGGTGTTAGGTTGTTGCATGAAGTCACCTACAAGTTGGAACATGTGAACACTTTAGGGTGGTAGGTCGGTCTACAATGTCAGGGCATCCATTTAGTCAACTACTAAAGAAAAGAGGACATAGGGGCATCCTTCTAGTAGGAGTTAGAGAGGAATGCTTCTCTATAATTATAGGATGTTTTAAATTTCATTTCAGTTGGCGCTAAAGATAAAAAAATTTATTAGAAAAGTGTTCAGTGGTTTTTGACCCGGAGGAGGTTCTCCATCTAAACTTTGCGTGCCTATTGTGTTCTATTTTTTTATTGTTGTTACTGGATAAAAATTAATAATAAATGAATATTAACTAATTCTTTGAAAATACTTAAAATGGTTGGAAATAATGAGAGGGGGGGTGAATCAGTATTCCTTTCAATTAGAGCATTAGTTAATCTTCAATTATTATTAGTGTTTGTAAAATGATAACAGGAAAAAAGAGAAACACAACTGCACACAGTTTTTAAGGTGGAAACCCACTTCGGGACAAAAGTCACCTAGTTCCTTTCTAATAATTCTTTAATATTCAACTCCAATTGAAAATAAAGCTCCAACTTCCTAGAATCTAGAAAATCATTCTTATCTAGCTCCCACTGGATGGATGCTTCAATGCCCGTGATTCTTCAGTATTCAACTGAATGGATGCCCCAACACCAAATGAGCTACAACTCACCCCAGCACTACCCTACCACCCTTTAGAAGAAAAAAAGAAGAATGGACTCCAGTACCAGGGAAAATACTCCACTTTACAATGATATAGAATGATGTAGAAGAAGAAGACACACTAGAACATAACCCCAACTATGACACAACCACATAATGATGATCCTAGACCACCCAACACTTCCTCTTCAACTATTGGTAGATAGAAACTAGTACAATTTTTACAATAATGTATTTACAATGACTTAGTACAATGATACCTTTACAATGATTGTATGCAGTGCCGCCCAGTTTAAGACTTCATGTGATGAACTTCTTGCTATTGTTATGTACCTTGGTTGCTGATCTTGTCATGCTACCCTCTGCTGCACCTTGCTTTGCTTTTCTTCCCTTGAAAGTCTAGTCCTTTGCAGCCCTTGAAAAAACATGATCTAGATTTTTCTTTGCCTTCTAGGAGCTCGATATTGAATTTGGTGTATCTCTGTTATTTCAGATCCCCAATATCTAATTTTAGGTATTATAGTAGTCCTCTGAGTCTTCTTTCCAATGCTACAGTTCTGACCCCATTTGGATTCTTCAAGGGAGAGTTATACCCAATCTCTCCCAATTCCCTAATTATGGACTGTTTCAGCAGAGCGAACTTGTACGACGTGCCAGTGTCATTGTTTCTTCATTCAACTCTAAAATTGATAGAGTGAAAAATAAATAATATGCACTACCTACCACTTTTTATGGAATTCCAATCCGATAGTTAGAGAGAGAGTTATGATGATTTTCCCTAGGTCACTTATTGTAGATGAATTTCGGGAGCCTGCAAAAACACTGAATTCCACAGATCATATCTGCAAAAATAATGTGCACCTTGATCTGAAATTGTCACAGAATCTTCCTCAGGATTTCAGCTTCGTCTCAAAACAATTCTAGCTTTTGAACCTTTGTATAAAAAATTTTAGAGTGAAAATTTCACGATGACCTGTTTCAAATAGCGAAATCCCTTGCATAAGGAGGAAATAAGGATCACAATTTACATAAATTCTTAGGTTGAGAGGGGCTTCAACAAGTGAATGTGGGAGGGATTTTAGGAGCTTAAAAAATATTAATTATTACTTTTCAATGACCCATGCCACAACCCCATGAGGTTTTAGCCCACTAACTGGGGGTACAAACTTCAAACATGAATATCTCTCAAACCGTGAAGAATTACATGGCATATCATATATCAACGGAAACATATAGACAGGTAGAAACCATAAAAAGAATTCTTGAACAAAAATATAGTAATTTGATAGGTAAAAAATCCCATGCAATATTGAGTTAGCCCCTGGTGTTGCTTGGGTTGACATCAATGACAATCGCTGATCAACAATCTCCCCCTTTGGCATTGATGGCAAAACAAGTACTCCCCCTGTGATCATGACACCTCTTCCTACAACATTCTCTCCCACTTTGAAATCAATGGAAAAGGGTAACTCCCCCTGAAACACAACCATCCTGCAGACTTGTACACACTTCCATTCCCCTTGACACACAACTGTCCTGCGGACCTACACACACTTCCACTCCCCCTGACACACAACTGTCCTGCAGACCTGTAATCTAATGAGAACTTGGGAGAATCCCAAGCTTCTAATTAATATATTCAAATATCTTCATGAGGTAAAGGTTTAGTGAAGATATCAACAATTTTTTCTTTTTTTCAAACATATTCAACTTTTATATTCTTTTTAGCAACTTGTTCTCTAACAAAATAATATTTGATTGGAATGTGTTTTTCTTTTGAATGCATGACAAGATTCTTGGAGATGCTGATGGTACTAGTGTTGTCATAGAATATGGGAATAGGCTCACTGAATTGTACTTGAATATATTGCAAATTTGTTTTCATCCAAAGGACTTGAGTACAACATGATTCTACTACAATATATTCTACTTCCACTGTAGATAACGAGATTGAGGTTTTCTTTTGCTCAACCATGGTACGAGACAACCACTTAGATAGAATGTTTCTCCACTAGTACTCTTATGATCATCAATGCTTCTTGCCCAATCTGCATCTGTAAAGGCATGAATTATGAGATAGTTACCCTTGGGATACCACAATCCATATTCTTCTGTAACCTTTAGATATTGAAGAATTCTTTTGACAGAAATAATATGTGATTCTTTTGGTGCTGCTTGTAATCTTGCTACTTGTCCAATTGCTTGCATAACATCTAGCTAAGATGTTGTTACATATAGAAGACTACCAATCATAGATCTATACAACCTCTTATCCACATCCTTAGATGAGTCGTCTATGCTTAATTTGCAACCTATTACCATCAGAGTAAGGATGGGTTTGCAATCTTCCATTTTGAATTTCTTGAGAATTTCCTTGATGTACTTGGCTTGACATATAAATATTCCTTTATTTTGCTAAGATAATTGAAGCCCTAAGAAATATGTCAGCTCACCAAGTAAAGACATATCGAACTCACTTTGCATCTTTGTAGAAAATTTCTTACTTATTCGATCATCATTACTACCAAATATTATATCATCCACATATACCGCAACAATTGTTAAAGTATCTTTATCTATTTGTACATAAATATTGCTATCAACAGTACCTTTCTTGAACCCTTGTTGACGTAGATATATATCAAGACGAGCATACCATGCTTTGGGAGCCTGCTTGAGACCATATAGAGCCTTCTTTAACCTGAAAACATAGTCTTATTTTTCTGATAGTAGAAAACCTTCAAGTTCTTTGATGTAAAATTATTCTTCTAATTCTGCATTCAAAAATGCTAATTTAACATCCATTTGGTAGACTTTGATTTTTCTTGAACATGCATAGGCGATAAAAATTTGGATGGCCTCCATTCTGGGAAGTGGTGCAAATTTTTCGTCGAAATAAATTCCTTCCACTTGTGCATAGCCTTTGAAAACCAATCTTGCTTTGTTTTTGGTAACTTGCCCATCTTCATTCAATTTGTTCCTGAACACCCATTTAGTCCCAATGACATTTTTATCTTTTGGTCATGGAACTAATTCCCATGTGTTATTATTCTTGATTTGATCCAATTCTTCCTTCATAGCTGCTACCTGATGTTCATTCTGGCTGGCTTCCTCAAAACTACTAGGCTCAAAGGTTGCTAGAAAAGCAATATGAGCTTGTTGTGATGAACGAAGCTATCAACCTTCATTTATGTCACCAATGATTTGATTTGATGGATGGTTCTTTTGAATCCATTCTTTTGTCCTCCTTGGAGGAGTTTCCTATTTTTTTTTTTGTATATCTTGATGATCATTATTTACTTCTTCCTCGTTCATAGTTGCTTCTTGTTCTACAATTTTATCTGTGCCTTTTTCAGCCTCTGTCTCAAGTTTCAAAGATTCTAGATCCTAATCATTATTCACTAGAACACCATCTTCGTCAAATGTAACATTTATGCTCTCCACTATCTATTTTCGTCTTAGATTATAACATTTATAAGCCTTTCCTTTGCATGAGTAACCAACAAAGATAACTTCATCAACACATAATTCAAACTTACCCAAATTTTGATCTTCTCTTTTGATATAACATTTTCTTTCGAAGATCTGAAATATTTTACATTAGATGGTTTTCCTTTCCATAATTCATATGGATTCTTGTTGCAATTATTTTTTAGAAGACTTCAGTTGATAATGAAGACCATCGTATCAATTTCTTGAACCCAAAATTTTTCATCCAATTTTGAGTCCTTCAACATTGTTCTACCCATTTCCTGTACAGTTTTGTTCTTTCTTTCAGAAACTCCTTATTGTTGAGGTGTTCGTGCTACTGAAAATTTTCTTTTTATTCCATTTTCGTCACAGTATTGCTAAAATCGTTTGGAAGTGAATTCTCCACCATTATTTGATCTTAGACACTATTTTCAAATTAGTTTCATTTTCAACCAATTCCTTGTAGATCTTAAAGCACTCAAATGCTTCAGATTTTTTCTTTAGGAAACTGACGACTGTCATCTTGGTATATTCATCTATCATTAACATGAAATATAATTCTCCATCTAAGCCTTTTGTTATCACAGGACCACATAGATCAGTATGTATCAATTCCAATGTATGTGATGCAAAGTGTTCTTTTGTTTTAAATTGACTTTTGTATGCTTTCCATGCCGATAGGCCTCACATAGTGTGTTGGAAGGTTTTGAGATTATAAAAGTTTATGTGACCCATTCTTGTGTGCCATAACCAACTTTTATCTTCTTTAGCTAGTAGACATGCTTTAGTTGCTTCATCCAGAACATATATGTCATTTGGAGCTCAACTTCCTATAGCCACAATTTTAGCATACCTGCCTTTCCTGATTTCACATTTTTTGGATTTGAATAGCATTGTGTGTCCTTGATCACACATTTTTCCAACACTGAGCAGATTATGATTCATGTTTTCAACCAATAGAACATTCTTGGCTATAACATTTTTTCTTCCAAGAGTGACGGTACCTGACCCTATAACATTTGAAGATCCATAATTTCCAAAGGATACGGTTCCATCCTTCTTCTCTTTTAGACATACAAATTTCCTTCTATCTCCAGACATATGCATTGAGCAACTGCTGTTAACATACCACAAATCTTTTTTTTTTTTAGCCTTGAGAGTGAGAGCACAATTATCAGTCTTCTTCTTCTTCCATGTTCGTTAATTCTGTGGCTTCGAAGATTCTTCTGGAGGATTTTCAAGTCTGTAGTCTCTGGCTATGCATCTAAAGTTCTAAAATTTGTAACATTCCATATTATTTCTTAAATGTTCAAATATATTGATGTTTCATTGAGCCCTGGGAGGTTCATATTTGAAGGATCTCTTGGAATTGTATTAGTTCCTAGGGTACGTGTGACATTCTACAACTTTATGACCAAATTTTCCACATGAATAATAATAGCCATGGAAAATATGTTGATACCTAGATGGAAATCTTCGTCAATGAATCGTCTTCCAAGGATGTGCTTGCGAATCATATCCAATGAAGTCTACATGTATGTCAAATCTCATAGGTTCATTGTATTTTGTTGTAGAAGTTTCTGCTTCTTCTTCTTTGTAACTGAGGCTAGTTCTGTCGTTGTAAGATCATTGACTGTTGATGAGTTGTTCCACTTCCCTTGAGCTGTTGGCATAGTTTTGGACAACTTTTCCCTTCTTCACTTCCTTACGCAGCGAGACTACTTTGGCTTCTAATTCTTCCCTTTCTTGGTTTCCTTCTTCCAACTTCTTTTGAAGTGACTCTTCAATACATTTGTGTTCTTCAACTTCAATTTTGAGACCTTGAACTTGTTATTCAAGAGTATTGGAATGGATCTTCTCATCATTGAGCTCTTTTATAAGCTTAATTGCCTCCTCAGAAAATTCTTCTATGGTCAACCCTTTTTCTTCATTGTTTGATACTTCTTGTTTATTGTGCTTGGCCATAAACAATACTTTCTCATTGGCTTCTTCTTTGCTGTCACTTTCTTCATCGGATGGTGAGATATCTTCTTTAGAGAGAAAGTTCCTTTTGTATCCTTTATTTTTTCCTTTCTCATTGAATTTCTTAAATCCTTTCTTTCCTTTTGAGTTTCCATCACTTTTGTTTGGACATTTTGCTGCGAAATGCCCAGCCTCACCACAACCGAAACATATCAATGGAAGTTCACCTTTGAATTTTCCCTTACCAGTTTTTAGTTTTCTCGTAAAGTAAGCATATTCTTCATCTGAAAGACCTTCTCCATCATCTCCCTTTTCTTCACACTTGCAGGTGCATGTCATTTCAATTGAAGGTTGTTTGTCCTTATTGGTTTTCTTATATGCAATGAACACAATTTCTAGATTTGAATTACCCTCTTCTTCACCAAGTCTCATTTCATATGATATGATAACTCCATGTAATTCCTCTTTGCTGAGTTTGTCCAGATTTGCACTGTATTCTAAGACCGATACCTTTGGGTTTGATCTGCCTGGTAACGTTCTAAGAATCTTCCATATAATAGTCTTCTCATCAACTGGCTCTCCCAATCCTTTCAGAGTATTTGTTATTTCATCAACGTATTGGAAGCATGCAACAATGTTGCAATCTTCTTTCATTCTGAGTTGTTCAAATTTTGCTCTACAGATTTGAAGCTTTGCTTCTTTGACATTTGAGTCACCTGCATATATATTCTCAAGCTTTTCCCATACATTTTTGGTGGTTTTACAACCCAACACCTTATGATAAGGAAATTCAATAAGTCCACTGATAATAATATTCTTTTCTTTTTCATCATTTACCAAATTCTTCTTACCTTGTTCATCCGCAGTTGATGTAAATCCATTTTGAACAGTGTCCCATACTTCATAACCTTGCACCAAGAGATAGACCTCCATTATTCCTTTCCAGAGTGCATAATTATTTTCATTTAACAAAGGTACACCATTCTTTATATGCTCCATGACCTCCTTCCAACTATTAAACAACTATTGAAGGAACCAAGCTCTTATACCAATTGTTGGAAATACGGAGAGGGGGGGTGAATCATTATTCCTCTCTATTAGAGAATTAGTTAATCTTCAATTATTATTAGTGTTTGTACAATGATAGAAGAAAACAAGAGGAACACAAATACACATAGTTTTTAAGGTGGAAACCCACTTTGGGACAAAAACCACCTAATGCTTTTCTAATAATTCTTTAATATTCAACTCCAATTGAAAATAAAGCTCCAACTTCCTATAATATAGAAAAGCATTATTCTCTAGCTCCCACTAGATGGATGCTCTAATGCCTGAGATTGTTTAATAGTCAATTGAACGGATGCCCCAACACCCAATGAGCTACAACTCACCATAGCACCAGCCTACCACCCTGTATAAGAATAAAAGAAGAATGGACTCTCGTACCAGGGAAAATGGTCCACTTTACAATGATGTAGAATGATGTAGAAGAAGAAGACACAGTAGAACATAACCCCAACTATGACACAACCACCTAATGATGATCCTAGACCACCCGAAACTTCCTCTTCAACTCTTGGCAGATAGACACTAGTACAATTTGTACAATAATGTATTTACAATGACTTAGTACAATGATACCTTTACAATGATTTTACAATGATTGTATGCAGTGCTGCCCACTTGAAAACTTCATGTGATAAACTTCTTGCTTTTATTATGTACCTTGGTTGCTACTCTTGCCATGCTACCCTCTACTGCACCTTGCTTTGCTTTGCTTCCCTAGAAATTTTGGTCCTTTGCAGCCCTCGACAACACTGATCTAGATTTTTCTTTGCCTTCTAGGAGCTTGATATTGAATCTGGTGTATCTCTATTATTTTAGATCCCTAATATCTATTTTTTGGTACTGTAGTAGTCCTCTGAGTAGTATTTCCAATTCCACAGGTCTGACCCAATTTCGATTCCTCAAGGGAGAGTTATACCCAATCTCTCACAATGCCCTAATTATGGATTATTTCAGTAGAGAAAACTTTTATGTCATGCCATGTGTCACTTTTTCCTCGTTCATCTTTGAAATTGATAGAGAGAAAGCTACAGAGTATGCACTATCTGCCACATTTTATGGAATTCTAATCCAGTACTCAGAGGGGGAGTTATGATGATTTTCCCAAGGTCACTTCTTCGAGATGAATTTCAAGGGCCTCCAAAAACAATGACTTCCACAGATCATATCTCCAAAAATATTGCACACCTTGATCTGAAATTTTCACAGTAGCTTCCTCAGGATTTCAGCTTCGCCTCGTAAAAATTTCAGCTTCGGAACCTTTGTATAAGAAATGTTAGAGCGAAAATTCCACGATGACCTATTTTAGATAGCGAAATCCTTTGCATAAGGAGGAAATGAGGATCACAATTTATATAAATGCTTAGGTTGAGAGGGGCTTCAACAAGTGAACGTGGGAGGAATTTTAGGAGCTTAAAAAATGTTAATTATTACTTTTCAATGACCCATGCCACAACCCCATGTGGTTTTATCCCACTAACTAGGGGTAAAAACTTCAAACATGAATATCTCTCAAACCATGAAGAATTATGTGGTGTGCCATATATCAACAGAAACACGTCAAAAAGTAGAAACCATCAAAATCATTCTTGAACCATAATATAGTAATTTGGTAGGTTAAAAATCCCATGCAATATTGCTTTATCCCCTGGTGCTTCTTGGGTTGACATCAATGACAACCGCTGATCAACAAAAAATTCTAATTTTGAAGGAATATTGATTTATCCCCCCAGCCTCCAACCCCCTCAGTATTTCCAATGCATAAGAGTGTTGAACCCTTAGGAAACCACTTTCATGGATGTTACACCAATCACAAGTTGATCATTTTATTTGGGAAGGGTTATTTCTTTCTCTTAGACCCTATGGGTGGATTTTTGAGCTATAACAAATTCGACCCTAATATACAAGGTCAGAAGATAACATGATTTCCAAAATACATTATAATAAGTAGACGTGGGATTGAGTAATAAAGAGAGACTATGGAAAGGAAACCTACAAAGGCCTAAAATTCTAGCTAGATGCAAAAATAAATACATATCTGAGGTAGGCATACCCATACTTGATACTGAGAAAATATAGCATGGTGTCCCACACAACATACTTTGGACTAATGTTATCAAGTACTAGTTTGATAAAATTTAGATCTTTGGTAGAATAGCAATCAATATTGTTGGATACTATTGGGAGTTCCCCCAAATATGGCCCTCAAAATACATAATATATTATACAATCGTAACTTGGGATAGGAAATTATCATGAGTGAAGTATCCTCAATGCCCAAATGTCTTCGATGCTTCGTAATGGTACAAATCGACTGCATGTGAATGAATGAGTTGACATGGAGCATGTAGGAAGACTACATGATTACTATGTATTGAGGTATCTCATTAACGAATGCAAGGGAGACCAACGATAATGAAAATGGTTCCTAATTCATACATTATACAAAGTGCGAATGAATTATCTAAACTTAATCACTCCAAAAATTTGGTTAACATGGATCAATGATGAAAACCGAATGTGAACCATGAGGAATTATGCTACTAATGCTTGCAAGATCCAAGGTACTAAATTGTTTCTAGAGATAAATCTCAGATAAGGTGATAAATTCAATGGGTAGAGATCCATCGAAGGAGGGCCTTAGAGTATCCCACATAATTTACACAAAAATGACAAAAATATAAGTTCATGGATGATGAAAACTAATCAAATAATGGAAAAATAACATAAGGATTGATGACATGAAAGCTATAAGTATCGTTGTGGATGTTTAACTCTAGACCAATACTTACATTGAACATATAATGACATGGCATGGTAGTGAAATTGAAAGCATATATTTAAGAATACCAATATATATGTTGGTGACATAGGAGGTATTTTCAAATCCCATAGAGTGAATGGGAAACAAATTAGGTGATATATTGACACAATAAAATAGTGACCCAGCTTAAGCTCCTAGTGAGGATCTAAAGTCAGGAAAAGACAAATCGTAAGAGTATGACTCAAAAAATTTCTATGTTTGAAGGTGGAATACAAATACCATGATAGAAATTCGAAATATGAAAAGAAACACAATGCACCCCCCCCCCCCCCCCCACCCTCGATTTTTTCTACACACCTTCATAATTTGGTGAGCATGAAAGAGAAGACTAGTAAACCCAATAGGTTCCTTTTTTCTGAGTTTGGTACTAAGCCCGAGAAAGAGATGAAATTACACTCATGTCATTATCACATTTTAATGAGCTTCATAATGGAAAATAAATCGCTCACCAACTTTCAATTTAATTAACGAGTAGGAAAAGACGAAAATAAGTTGGTGTTTTCATATAGGTTTTACGAGCTTCAAAAGATGGTATCAAAATAATATTGTGGTCTTAATGAGTTTAATAAATCACGAAAACAAAACCAAAATGGAATCGGCATTTTTTTTATATATTTAATGAGTGATGAGTCTCATCAATAGGTATATCATTAGGGTCATGATGCCATCCTCCAACCTTAAAACTATTTTGTTCTCACATTTATTCACATTTTTTGTTATATTATGCATACTGAGAAGAGTAAAGGGTGTTTGTCATAGAATATGGCCTAATGTGGTTTATTTCTAGGAAAATGGAGAATTTTTTTTATACTTACTATGCAAGGGCTCGAAGGAGAAAACAATGAGAGAATGAAGCTAAAGAAGGAAAAGATCCACAATTCATTGAAAACCAAGCCAGTAATAGTGCAAGTGAAGCTAAAGAATTAAAAGATCCACAATTTCCGAGATGAAGGAGGAAATCACTCCTATTTTTGAGGTAGTTGCTAAAAACTACCCTTTTGTATAAATAACAAAGAATAAGAGCTCATTAGGATTCAAATTTTGTTTTCATCTAGGTGTAGCTACTGAGCTCAAGAGCTTGACATTTCCATTTTAAAATTTTATATGATGTATAAGAATTTTACTTTTTAATAATGAGAAGTTGATTATTAAGTTGCATCTAACTTAGTTTCATAGGGTTGAGACTCTTGGGTTTGGGCACAAACTAGTGGCTTAGGTCCATTTTGTGTATTTTTGTTTTTTTCTTTGATTCAAGTATTTCATAACCCTCTTTCATTTGAAAATATATTTAGATACAAAATTTTTTTATAGGAATATTTTACATCATCTATCTTCTGTTAGATTGGTTGTAAGGATTCATAGTCTCGGTAAAAAATATTATGGTTATTATTTGTTAGAATTATATGAATGTTTGTTTCCCTTATGCTTAGTTTCTTTCTATAGATTAGACACTATTTCTGTGATTTGAATAGTGTTAGAATCATAGAGTAGATGTTTTCCATCATAGTTGTTATTAGTGTGTTAATGATCAGTGGATTCATGTTTGTGAATGATTTCAGGGATATTCTAATCA
Organism: Pinus albicaulis; assembly: GCA_034641835.2. NCBI lineage: Eukaryota > Viridiplantae > Streptophyta > Pinopsida > Pinales > Pinaceae > Pinus > Pinus albicaulis. Next base: position 1,278,273,028 of record CM076582.1, on the reverse strand, counting down.
ACATAGAAGGGTTCAACCTCTAGCGCCTCCATATTGGAATTATCCATCACCTCTTTTTCATCTCTCAATCTTCTCTCCAAAAATCTATTTTTACAGTAATTTTTCCTAGTAACTTTAGGACATTGTGGGAACTCATTCTAGTACAAGACATGCCTATAATAGGTCTTGATATTGGACAAGAGGCTTTCCCAACATTCCTTCACTCTCTCTAACCTTTATCCATTTCTTCATACTTTCAAGATCTCATATCCACTCTAAAAATACCCTCATAAGCCCTTTTTTATCATTACAGGTCCTCCTGTAGCATTGAAAGACTTCCTCTAGTAGCCTCCTATAGGATGCTTCTACCACCACTTTCTGTCACCAAATTTTCTCCCCACTTCAAATTTAGCTCAAGTAGGATGGATAATGACCTTCAACCATGATTCTATGACCAAGAGAAGTTTCTAGAGCTCCCCAACCATTCCTTTTCACGACTGAAAAAACATAGTAGTAATAGTCTTTCAATTACAAGAAATTTAAAAGCTCATTTCTTGATTTATTTTAGCAAGTGTGAGTAGATAGATGATACATGTAATTTTTAGATTACTTTTATGAATTATGCAACATAGAATAGTCTTTTTTATGAAAGTAGAATAATTTTATTTGACCCTTGTTAGCATCTACAAGTAGAAGTTAAACATTCCTAGTTAAGACCAATTTTTCAATTACAATTTCATCAACAAGGTTTCATTGTTGACAAGTAGTAGGGATGGTCTTTATACAATCTGATCTAATTTCATAGTTGAGAGGGGCATGAGTTGAATCCCATCTAATATGTATATAACACTGTCACCTCTAAGCATGTACAAACCCTAGGTTGATAAATAGAATTGAGATTCCATTGTGAGTTTCAACTCTCTTGGTGCAGTACCAAGGCTCACCAGCGAGCATGAATATATATTAAAAGGAGCTTAGGATTTTCATTCTATAACAAGAAATAAGCTAATACCAAAAGGAATCTTGTTCCAGAGAGATGAGTGGTACATCATTATGCATATTGTTTTGAAGTAGATGGAACCAACCTTAAGTAAAGAAGGAAGCATTGATGAAGTGTCTGGAAATCTAAATCCCATCATCACAATAGTCTCTCTAAAAGGTGATGCATGGTTGTGAGATCCATTCAAGGTTTATGCAAAGGAAACTGATTTATTATGCTTGAAAACTTCGATGGTGGAATGAAGCAAAGCCTTAGTATCACGACATCTCACAAGAAATTGAGGACCATTATCATAAGAGACCATAAGGAAACATGATAAAAAAATGGATGGGCACCCCCTATAGGGTGATGGAGAAAAATATAGAGAAAGAGAGGTATGAGGCTCATGTTTTTTTACAAGTGGGTACTAAAGAGGATCCCTGAACCTATGAATAACTGCAACATGGCCACAAAAAAGGAAATATGTTGATATTTTGGAGTGCCCATGAAGGGTAGGCTTTATTGAAAAATTTATTGCATGAAAAGAGAGGTGGTTAACTCCACAACTTTGTGGGGTGGGACCTAAGGAAACGTGAAAAAATAATAGAAAAGGAAATTAATGTAGTCAAAAAATAGGTGGAACCTAGTCCTATATTCAAGTATTAGTGATATACCTTAGAGAAATAGTGAAATATGAGAACATCTTAGTAAACCTATTCAATATCTTATGCAACATGCATTCCTAGAATCATTAGTGGAAAAAATTAATAAGGAAAACATGAAATAATACCTCTAAGAATGAAAGATATGACAAAAGATACATGATCAAGGTAAAAAGATACATCATGGATCAACATTTCCAATACAAAAAGTAAAATATTTGACCACTTATTTCATTTGTGCCCCATTTGGAGACAAAATTGGAGAAACCCTCTTGTTTCCCATTCTTCTTTTTAATATATTAGGAGCTTAATTCCATGAAAGCATATTGGATCACCACCAAGTTAGACCTCACATCTCCCTCTTTCATTTGATAGTACTTTCACACATATCTTCATAAAATTTTAACTATGGAGACACCCTCTTTTTCCTCAAGTGCATTCAATGCTCTATTTGAGAACAAGTCTCCAAATAAAGGGATAGTAACTGTCCCTAAATACTGTCGAAATAGCAGTATTAGTTCTTTATTTTATAGATTTCACTATAAAAGTACATTCATGGCTTTATTTTTTATATCTAGGGAAATGGTTGTTCAATCTTGACCCAATTATTTTTGTATGATACTTTTTTAATAATATCTTTGATGTGTTTTCAGGATTTGCATGATGATTAAGTGGAGGGATATAGAACATGGAACTCATGATGAATCTGTACTATTGGATGCAGAGACAATTAGGGAATTGTGAAAATGAACTCTCTTGAAAATTTTCGAGACCCAATGTATGAGGCGACATCCTGGACTTCTAGAAAGAGTCACACAATGTTTGGATCCCAAGGTGCAGCTCTTCGAGATACAAAGACAAGTGATGACGATTTGGGTAGATGATATATAATTTCTCATGGGTTTATGAAGGTGAGGGTCCCTAGTTAGATTGTATGAAGGGAGGATGATAGCAGAGTGATTAGTGGAGAAGTGGATGGAAATGTATTCCTATCACAATTCCCAAAAATCAGGTGCGAAAATCCTAATAAAACAAGTGACATAATTCCCACTATGAATAATCCTTTGGAATTTTACTCACATGGCTACCACAGTTAGTCCACACATAGGAGTACGATGATTGAATACAATAATATTCAACTGGGGTGAAGTACTTATGAGCATAAATGAGAATTTGACCAGATCTAAAATAAGAAAGAAAAGTGTGTTTGTATATGATAATATATTGGTATTGTTATTCCTTGAGAGAGACTTGATGTCCTAACCACAAGTTGTACCAGTGCCACTAGAGATATTAGCCCCTCAAATGGAAAATTGGGCTAAATTTTTATCAAGTTTTTTGGTTGGAGTAACCATTTGAACATATGTTGATGACTAATTCATTTTGTTAGAAATGATTTTTTTATGGATTGATGATTACACATATGCAAGGGTGGATTTTCATTGTCACTCTAACCTGATTCTAACCCCCTACGAAAATTTGGAATTGTGGAGACCTAGTGATGCATCCCCTTATAACCCTAGATGAGAACATAGAGGGATGGCACCATAGGTGGCAGAGGAGGAGAGAAGTGAGGAATAAAACTTGGATTGCAACAAGCTAAGGAAAGTGAAAAAGAACTTGGAGGGATTGATGATGGGGGCACCATTAACCTGACTAGATCAGGTTCTGCAGCATATGTAGCACCACACTAATGGCATGTCTAACAGGATCTACTAGATTCTTTAGTGTCGAGGATGGTAGTGCGTTGTCAGGCAACTTGTGACTCAAATGATGAGAAGTGATAATATTATTCTATTTACTCCGCTTGTGGAATTTTTTGCATGGATTTTAGTTTTGATGTAACTAGCTGATGAGCCTAGTTGTGTAAGCCCAAATTTTGACACTATATAAATTTTATATTATGATTATGTATGAAAACTATCTTCTAAATATATATACATATGGGTTCTAGTATTTTTTTTTTTATAAATATGTGAATGATATACAATGGATCCCATGTTTTATGTACATGCATGTTCAATTATATTGATTATAAATGTGATAGATGGAATTTAAACATATAGTTATCCAATCAATCGGCCAATGTATTAGAATTCGTAGGGACATGTTGATAAATGATGTAATGGAAAATGAGCGTCCAAGAACATTTACCCTTAGGAAAAAATGAAATAAGACATGATGTAGAACATGATAGATGTGATTTAGTTGTGATAACATGAGATAAAAATTGAATTTGACCACCAACTGACATATTCCTAGAGTTAAGGGACAAATTAAGAGTTCAATGTTAACTTTGTAATCCACAACATTTTTATTGGCAGGTCAAGGAAAGAACCCCCCAAAAATCAATAGTTTTTCAATGGGTTAAAATATTACCCAAGAATTGGAGGTAATGTTCTCAGAACTATGGTTGGCACCATCAACATATCGTACACAAAATGAAGAGGATATAGAAATCTACAAACTAAGTACCAAAAATGATAAGTAGTGAAACGAAACATGACACACATGCAAAAAAAGTAAAAATAAACCGTATTTCATATATATGTACAAGTAAATATTCCCATAAAAATAGAAACAATATGGCCTAAAAAGAAACCTAGATGGGGGCTCCATGGAAATGTTCCCATTAGGATAGAGATGAATCGACTGAGTGTAAGGTGCAAAATTGGCACATATGTGATGAAAACAATTTTTTTTTTATGATGAGAATGGAATTATGTACCCAGGTGGGATATGCATAGTGTGGATCCCTATGAAGAAAATGTGTAATAAACCAGTCATCAATACCAAGCATCATTTTGTATGAAGGGGAAAAATGTCCTGGATAATAACATAAAGAGAATTGTAGAGAGAAATATCATCACTAGGGTGATCTACACCGATTGAAAAGTTATCAAGAACCCAAATTTTCTTAGGAGCATGAGTGGGAAGATTAAGAAGTACATTTAGAAGAGACCATTCAGAAATTAAGTCATGGGTGAGAGAAACCCCTTGTTCCCAAGACACGTGTTGTGAAGAAACAAGTGTGTGCAAGTCACCATTCCATAGTTTTGACAAATCATAAAATAATAAAGGATGAGATGGATCCTTCCATGAGATATAAAATATTAGTAAGTCTTCTATAAGGTTAGCATTAAATTCATGGAAAAAATAATCAGTGACATATTGAGAAGGAAAAGGGGAAAAAGTGAGCTCAACATCATGGGAAGAAATTTATGAAGATATATAGGGGTTAGTGGACCTATCAAGGTCATGGAAATTGCAGTAAGAATAATGCTCAACATTGAAGCAATAACTAGACTCATTGAAATGAGGTGCCATTTTTCTGAACATACCAAGTCCTTAAAGAGAATGATTGAGCAAAGGATTGGTGCACCCATTAGAATCATATTAAATGGACAGAGAATCAAGTTTGACATCACATTAAGAACTAGATTCATGTTCAAGAGACACCATTTCAGAAAAATTTCTGACATCCCCATGAAAAAAATTCTATTTAAGGATTAGTAGATCCATTCAAGTCATAGAATACAGAGGTGACCATATTGATGGTATTATTTTAATTTGATAATTTATCTAGAAGAAAGGAGAATGTGTGAATAAATGTGGAGTGTTTGAACATTCTTGATCCAATTCTTCCAATAAGTATGGCGCAATCTCCTTCAAATGGGACCAACTAACTATCACGAAATTGAAGACAAGGCTTGCATAAGTCTAACTATTCAATGGTGTCTATCATACCCTCATGTGGGAACATCGTGATGTGAAATATTAATGAAACGACTATGGTCATATCATAAAACAAAATTCTAATGAGTAGGAGAATGTAATGAAACGGTGCATTGATGACTTCAACCTCAACAGAGATCATTTTCCCCTATCTCGATAGGTAAAGTGAAAAATAACCCTTCAGCTTGCAAGGTATTCTCATCAAAAGATTCAAATTTTTATCTAGGTGAAAGAAACATTGGGGAACCAAGAGCTTTACAACACTTCGACCACATAATACATGTCGATTCCCCCTCATCCAAAAATGACCTATGAACATGTAGTCCAATAAATTCAACCATTATTTGGAATCCCAGTTCATATGGAATATGAGGTTTCCATAAACTAGGATCAAATATCATGATATTTAAATGCAATGGATAAAACTCACTAATGATAAATAGTATTTTCTTGCGATGTCTTGGGAAAATTTCCAAAAAATCAAGTGTGTAAATAGCAACTAGAGCTTGGGATAGATCCTTGAAAATATTGTATTTGTGATCACCCCTTGTGTTATGATTATGTGTATTATTTCAAAGTGCACCCCTAGACTAGTGCGACAATGTGGTCAAATATGGATGATAAAAATGGAGCTTACCATTAGGTGGAGGTTGGATCACAGGATTCATTAGAGAAATTTGGAGGTCTAAAATTGGCCTCAAAACAAAAATTTACAACCAAAATAAACTTTATAAGAAGCAATAGGATTCAAGATGATGATGTCAACAATGGGGGTGATTTAGGATTTTCGGAGTAAAAAGGTAGAAAAGATTAAAAATAAAAAAATATAAAAGCTACTTTTTCAACTTATATCCCCATGGTTTTACTGAAATTTTAAGCAGCTGTACTCATTGCATGCAAAATTTAATTCCTCATCTAAGGAGTTCCCATGTTGCATACTTTCACTAAACCCTGCTACATGAAAAATTTGATTGCAATCATGCCTTTCAATGTATTTCTCTTCTTCTTTTTTTCAGTAGGGTCCATCAAAAGTATACAACATGAGTACTCTTTGGACGAGGAATTAAATTTTGCATCCAACAAGTGCTCCCACTAAAATTTGAGTAAACTTGTAGCGATATAAGTTCAAAACACTACATGAAAAGGTAGCTTTCATTTTTTTCTCTAAATTTTGATATTGTAATCTAATAATATTTTATTATTTCCACTATTATTTTATAGTATTCCTAAGGAGGCCCATTTTATACCTTAGAATTTATGTAATGAAACATAGAAGTTACACTGTCAAGATTCTCATAATTATACTCTCTAGCCATGAGACCAATTGTTGATATCACAATCAATATATCTTGAATAATAGGCGGGACCTTAGAATAAGTGTTTCCCCCACTGCCCCCTTGTTGAGGTGTTGGAAGGTTAGCAACCAAATGTTGTTTCTAGGATGGAAAAGGATTCTTCAAGGAAACTAGTTGACGAGTAGGTTGTTGTGATCAATAACTTTGAATCACATCCATTCAGGGGTACTCATGAATAAGATGGTCATCCCAACAAATATTGCAAGGAAAAAAAATATTCTTCATGTTTGTGCTGCCACTCATATTATTCCCTTGGGATTGTGATGCCCCTTGTTAGTCATTAGAATATTTAGACCTATTTTTTATTTTCTTACCTACTATTTGTTGAGGATTCTTATTTTATGTGTACTAAAAAAAATTCCTCAGAGGAGGGAACACAAGCATGAGGTGTTTGAGTAGAATCCTTTCCAACCGAGGAACTAGAATATATGGTCCATTGAACCATATGAGAATATAGCTGGCCTATGTTTCCAGAAAATATAAACCACCTGACTCCATCACCATGGGATTTATTTTTATGATTTGAAGGATAAATACATTATCGAGATGAATTAGGAATAAGTTCATTTGAGGTACTCACATGAGAATAGATCAATTCAGGTTGGTGGTGGTGAGTCATGGTATGGCACCAAGAATGTTGTAACTCCTAGGGGCTGCCCTACTTTACTTTATAATCCTGGGGTTCATACAAAATTGGAGGTGATAGTGCTATATACACAAGAGATACATTTTTTTCATGTCATCCTCTTTTGCTTTACCAAAGGGTGCTATTTCTTAAATTATGATAAAAACTGAAAATTAAATTGCTGGAAGGAAATGATAGAAAGGAAACTAAATTTTCAGAAAGGAAATGACAGAAATGAAACTAATTTAATATGCAGAAAGGAAATGATAGAAATAAACTAATTTAATATGCAAAAGGAAATGACTGAAAATAAACTAAACTAAGTTTCACCTGGCTAGGAAAATTGGCTAAACACACCTTACTTATCCTCTGATCTATTTACAATGCCACCATAATGCTAACGATGCAACTATTCATGATAAACTAAAATTGACAAAGTATTTCTTATAGTTTGGAGGAAAACGGGCTAAAGGTGCTAATGGAGGGATGAGTGACATGAAACAAGGCTTATAGGTGGAAAGAGCATGTTTAAAACTTATTAAAGCTTTATTATAGCACAACAATTATTTAGAGAGGAATGATTTGAAGAGTGCAATGGCAGATGGAAGTGCGATATACGATATCGCAATCGCAATATCACAAATTTAGAGTAGCGGAAGTGATGTTTAGGAGTGGGAGCGAAATGAAAAATGCAATGGGGTAGAATTTGTGAAGTGCGAAATGTGACTGGGTAAAAAATGTGATTTGCGATGTGGTGGAGTATGGAGAATATTGCAATCGATGTTGGGAGAAGTAAGTATTAAAAGAAAAGTGAAAAGGTTGTGAAATGCGATTTGCGACAGGTGACATGGCAGTAGGACCAGTGGTAGAGTGCGATGACAATATCACAATCGGCGTTGGGAGCGGTAAGTCTTAAAAGAAAAGGGAAAATGTTGTAAAATGTGATTTGCGATGTGGCAGAGCATGGAGGATTATATAAATTGCTGGTTGGAGTGGTAAGTATTAATGGGAACTGAAGAAAAAATGTAATTTGCGATGTGCGATGCGGCAGAGTTATCACAATCAGCATTGGAGTGCTATGTCTTGAAAGAAAAAGGGAAAAGGTCACCAAGTGCGATTCGCAATTTGCGAAGTAAGGTAGTGGGAGTTTTGACTAGGAAAGGAAGACGTTGGATTTCAATGGTTTTCAAGCGTTTTGCATTAAAAGTGTTAAGGAAACCGTTACCAATAGGAATAAATGAATAAGGCGGGTTGGATATTTTAAGTGTTTTTAGGGATAAATGGTGGGTTTAGTAGTGAGAATAAGTGGGAAAAAGAGGATATGGAAGGTGTAACAGCAATGCACAAATTGTGAAGATAGAGATGGAGAATGAAGTGGGGAGACACCAAAAAGATGCTATGGGGTTTTAACAATAATTCCTACAATCAACTTGCTAACTTATGCACAAAGCAACAGAAAAATGTGTAAAATAAAATGCCAAGGCAGACTGAAAAATGGTAATGAAACTCTACTTTTAATCTCAGAAAAAGTGAACAAAGATCATTTTTTGGGTCTGTGGGAAGGTTCACCATCCTTGAGCTCTATTGGCAGAGATGGGAAGGGGGTATTGATCTATAGTTTTTTGGGTTTTTCTCCTCTATTATATTACTCACAAGAAAATGAAACCTACAGTAGCACACTGAAAGCAAAACTAAACAAAAACTTCAAATATAAAGAAAATTATCAGAAATGGAACTAATGAAATGACATAAAGAAGAGAAAAAATACAACAGAGAGGTTGAGGCACATGAATTTGGCCCTAACCTACAAGCCTAGCTCTCTAAAACATAAATCGGTAAAATTAAATTAGTCTTCTCATTTTGTAAAAGAATAGCCTCATACATTTATGAAAGTTTGATCACTGAGTAAAATAATAAAAATCTCAATAGCTTGCAACAATGTTCTGACCCTTCCTAGCTCTAGCTTTGCTCTATTTATTTTATAGGGCAGCTACAAAAAAATACCTAGAATATATTCCACTTGACTCCAGGTAAACAAAGATTGAGTGCACTCCTCTTTGAGTTTCTTAGCTGCCTCTGGAACTTGAATTTTTATAGATAATCCTTGGGGATCCTTTGGCTACATTTAGAATTTGAATTTCTGGAGAGAATATTTGGGATCCTTTGGCTTCCTTTGGGAGTTAAGGATGGTAGAAAATCTTCCTATAATTTCTCCTTGCTATCTCCTCCAATTATTGATGATAAAATCCTTACAAAAATTCTAATAATTCACAATTTCTTTACTCAAACTCATACTAGGCACTCAGAGTATGTTATCCTTAATCACCACCTATACTAGCATCATAAAACCAAATAATAATAAAAATGCAAGAAAAAGAGATCTAAGAAGGAAAAAGGTGACCATTAACCACTCCAAATATGATTAATGATGGAGCTCATCATCACCCCACTACTGAATGGTTGCTCATCCTCTAAGAAACTAATCCTCCTTCTCCATTTCCTTAAAGGCTTTGACAACCCCCAGATTTTCTAAGGAAGAAGTGTGGGAGTTTCCCCAAAGGGGTAAAAACCATTATTCTTTTTTACGTTCTCCCATTATCTATCTTGTGCATCTATTTCCTTTTCATCATTCAACCCCATCAACAAAGGTGGCCTAAACTTTAGTCCCAATCATTGGATATTTTTGGCCTACATGGCTTTCTTCTATAATGGTGCCCTTTCCAATGCACCCCTTAGCCTTTCTGGAGTATGGTACTCCTTGTTCTTGAGGCTCTGAGGGAGGTTGTTCCATCTCCTTTGGTTGGCCATAGTGCACTCATCTTCTATCTACCTAGAAACATCATCAAAGTGGCCTATTACCTATGTTTGATTTTGAAGGTATATTTCAACTAGTGTAGGGTCCCTTTCAATCTCTCGATGGTTAAGGATTACTCCCCTTGGGCTGAAAAATTCTGGTTTGATATGTAAAGGTTCTTTATTTCTTCTTCTCATGACCCTCCATATCTATTTTACTCTAGTGTCCTCATTCATAATAAAAGATACTAAATCCATCAACTCCATATACCCCATTGTAGGATTGGGGTCCCAAGTATCCATATTTGTCAGCACAAGGTTATGCACATAAAAATCTACCATATTTGCCTGATCAACCATGTTATATTTCTTGTATAAATCCATGAATCACCTACAATCTTGGAAATGTAGTGATCCATGGGAGGCTAGAGTTTTGATTTGAAATAGGAGCCATTGCTCCTTGAGGTACACATTTATGATTTACAAGGGAATCTATGATGAAGGGCTTCTATGCATAATTCTGCCATGGTGGCTAATTGTTTCCCTTTTTACTGCAATTTCTCCTTCAGTGCTATATCATCTACTTATGCCTTCTGGAGCTACTCCTTCAAAACTATTTCTTCGATTCTTTCCTCCTCCCTTGGTGATTCTTCAATGATACGTGGGCTCATGGGAGGAGTTTTTGGCTCTCTCTGACTTATCCTCTGACTCTTCTTAGCTATGAAATATATAGAGGTCTTCCTTTTTCTCTTTGTGCTCAGAGGAGCTAAGGTGGAAACTACCTCTTTGCCTTGAGGGGATGTGGTGTTGTGATGTGATTCTACTTCTTGGTCACTTTTTGCTACCTCTATGACTTTTATTTCCATCTCTTTTGTTTTTTCATGGCCCTTTGTCTCTTCCTCTTCTTCTTCTGGTGGTTCTTGTTCCTCTTCTTCTTCTGGTTCTTGTTCCTCTTCTGGTTCTTGTTCTTCTTCTAGTTCTTCTTTTGGTTCCTCTTCTTCTTATCTAAGGCTAAAAGTGGAATTCTTCCTTGTTTGGGTTGGACATTCCTATAAAATATTTCCTACTCATATTTACGAAAGAGGACTAAGCCATGGGTAGGGTGACATTGTTTTGTTGTTGTTGTTCCATGTTGTACCAAAATGTGCTGCTAAAGCTCAATGTTGTTGCACTGTAGGCTTCCGTTGGTCTTTATCCCTCTAAAATTTTCCACTTTACTGGTTTGCATGAGAGAGGATCTCTTTTTATTATATTGCACAACTAATTTTGGAGCATTTATGTAACTCTACTCAGCTCTAGTTTCTGTTGTAGATAGTTGGACCCTCCTCTTGTTAGTTTTCTGATATCGCACGTCTCCTCCCCTCGTTCTCCTCTAATCCACTTGATTTCATTTTTCCTTTTGCATGCCCAGGTGGTGTGACTTTGCAGTTCTCCCTTGTCATACTTCACGATGGTGGTCAAGCTAGCTGGCCACCTTTCTGCTCCTTAAACTGTAAGTCTTCATATTTAATTATTTCTGGCTATTATGAATGCATAAAAAAGGGTGTGAAGTTATACTTGAGTTTACCTATTCAATGTCAAGGTGTTTTCATGAGAAATAATTTTGAGACAAGCCTCTTATATGTTTTTTTCTTCCTTATTTTCTTGTTTTCTAAGTGAGAATCTTACTGAATGAGAAACTCTCTGAGTGAGCTATTGATCTTTCTTGTTGTTTCTTCCCATTGTAGATGTTGCATGGGGGTGCTTCAGACGCCGTGATTGGAAATCCTACCTTTCTTAAGATTGATTTATCAACTCCTCTCTTTGTTTTTTCTTGTTGTTCGTGAACATATTTTTGCCCTGTAGGAATTCCCTGATGTCTATAGCAATCTGTGTTTTGTTTTCCTTGCTACATTGTGCTCAGGAATGGAGGAATGTGGTGTATGGATGTGATGGAGGAAGTTATGAAAATGAATGAAGTGAATGATGGGAAGTATGGTAAAATAGAAGAAGGTAAAAGAAGAATTATTCCCTGTGTTTCCAGAAACCATTAGTAACCTGCAAACAACAAACATAGAAAACACAGAGATGTAGATGTATATTTTTTTTGTTTTTGTTTCTTTTTCTTTTTCTTTTTTAATAAAGTGGGCCACCTCCATGGAGATTTTAAACCCACAAACCTGCCTTAGGTGCCTCAGAGAGGTTTTCACCCATGGATATTTATTCCCTTTTTTTATTTTTTAATTTTTTTGAGAACAAGTGAGCTCCCTCCATCAAGGTTTTCAACCCACAAGCTTGGCTTGGGTGCCTCAGAGAGGTTTTCACCCATGGATATTTATTTCTTTTCTCTTTTTTTTAGGAGGTGTGGGAAAATATGGATTTTCCCATCACATACACCTCTTTCCTCATTCAATTTATGAATTATTCCCTTGACAAAGGACTATTGTAACTTTTAAGTCTGTGACCATTGACAAGCAAGGGGATTCCTTCCTCATCTATGGTTCTGATTTAAATTGCACCATTATCAAAAAAAAATTCCACTGTGTAAGGTCCCAACCATCTTGTCATCAACTTGCCTTCTAAATATTTAAACCTTGAATCATACAACAACGCATAATCTCCTTCTTGGAAGGTATTTTCTTTTATTTTTCTATCATGCCTGAACTTCCTTTCTAGCTGAACTACCTCTGTGTGAAGAATTGCTTGCATTCTAAACTCATCCAATTCATTTAGTTGCAAAAACCTTTATTTTTGGGCATTTGATAGATCTATATTTAATTCAGATTCCAGTCTTAAAGTATTTAATTCAAAATCAAATGAAAGTAGAGCCTTATTACCATAGACTAGTTCATAAGGAGTGAATCCTTTTGTTGTCTTCCAAGTACTATTGTAGGCCCAAGTAGCTTCTACCAATTTGTTTGCCCAATATTTTCTACTGTTGCTCACAACCTTTGTGAGGATGCTCTCTAAATCTATGTTAGTTACTTCTAATTAGCCATTCACCTGAGGGTGATAGGTAGTAGAAGTTCTATGCTTAATCTTGTGCTTCGTCAAAAGATTCTCAATGAGGTGAGAGGTGAATTGAGCTCCCTGATCAGTGACAATTTCTATAGGGTATCCAAACTTGTAAAACACATTCTCTCTCAAAAATTGTACTACTTTCTCCTTGTTTTCTACCTTCATTGCTCTTGTTTCAACCCACTTTGTTAGGTAATCAGTGCAAACTAGGATATACTTCTTTTGTCCGAATGGTGGACAGATAGGTCCAACAGAGTCTGTGCCCCACTTTTTAAATGGCTCAAGATCCACGAGAGGGTGCAAAGGCATCTCATACCTTTGCATGGGTTTCCCCATCCTTTGGCACTAGTCACACCTGCTGGTGTATCTTTTAGAATCTTGGTGAAGGGCAAGCCAATAGTATGTTGCATGAAAAAATTTATAAGTAGTTCTATTTGTAGCAAAGTGGCCTCCACATGGGATGTCATGACATTCAAAGAGGATATCAAAAACTTCTTCGTCCATCACACATCTCCTTCGGCTTTGATTAGGGCCTAGCTTTCCATGTGAAGGGGGTGTTTTTTTTTTTTATGATTATGCTCCTCTCCCTGAATGAAAAATTAGGAGGGAGTCTCCGAGAAACCAAGTAGTTGGATATATCAGAAAAACCATGGTGAGAGTGCTGATACAGAAAAGAGATACTCATCTGATAGCTGGCCATCCACCGTTCCTTCTTCACCTACAGGCAGAGCTAACCTGGACAAAAAATCTGCAACAACATTCTCCTTTCCAGTTTTATCAACAATAGTCAAATCCAATTGCTGCAAAAGTAACAACCATATAATTATCCTAGAATTAAAATCTGATTTGTTCATTAAATACTTGATAGTTTCATGGCCAGTGTGAATAAAGGTATGATATCCAATTACATAATGCGTGAATTTGTTCAAAGCATGGAAAATGGCTATTATCTCCTTCTTAGTAATAGTATAATTCAGTTCGGCCTTGGAAAATTTATTGTTGATGAAATAAATGGCATAATGGATTTTGTCATATAATTTTCCTAATGCTTCCCCTACAGCTTTGTCGGAATCATCAGTGTGGATGTGGAAAGCCAGATTCCAATTTTGACCTCGGAGGATGGGGGCAGTAATCAATTTTTCCTTAATGACCTTGAAAGCCTCTTGATAAGGACCTGACCAAATAAACTCGGAATATTTGGCCAATAACCCAAATAATGGCAAACTCATCTTGCTGAAATCTTTGACGAACCTTCTATAGTAACCAGGTAAGCCTAAGAAAATCCTGACATCTTTTTTCTTTGGAGGAGCATGTACCCTTTTGATGATAGTGATTTTGTTCGAGTGTACTTGTATTCCTACTTGGGATATGGAGTGTACTAATACAACCCCTACATTCTTTAGGAATTCACACTTTTATAGTTTCGAGGAGGGATGCATCTCAATGCATCTTCTTAATACTTTATAAAAATTGGAGAGATCTTATTCGAATTCATCCCCATATGGTGTGAGATCATCCATGTAGATTTCGATATAATCATGGACAAACTCATAAAAATATGCTCAGGAGAGATGTTTGGAAGGTAGCTAGGGCATTGAAAAAATCAAAGGATAGGACTCTATAAGTGAATGTACCCTGAAGGTAGGTGAAAGTAGTCTTATCCTAGTCTTTAGGGCTGATTTGAATCTGATTGTACCCACTGAGCCCATCTAAGAAGGAAAATAAATTCTTCCCCACAAGGCCATCTAGGACTTAGTATATAAAGGGAAAAGGGAACTGGTATTTCTTGTTGGATTTGTTAAGTTCTTAATATTCAACAAAAAATAGCCACTTCCCATTCCTCTTTGGGGCTAGGACAAGAGGAGATACCTACTCACTGTCGGATATAGGATATATGAACACAGTTCAAAGAGAATTTTTTGCATGCCACATATTTAGAACCTCATAGGTTCTACCAGGCCATTGGTGAGAGGTTCTCATCGAGAGACCTCAAGGAGGATGCACTTCAACATATCATGGAGTGCAAATATTTTCATCAAATTGTGGAGGATGGTATTTTTGAAATTGATTCGTTGTCAAGGTATGCCCATTACTTTGACATTTTCACAAGTACATCTCTTCATCTGTGACCAGATTATCTTTCCAAGATGTCTTCATGCTTCATGGTCTTCCCCAAGGCCATAGATAGTGATGGGGACAGTTATTGTATGAGAAATTTTTGGTAGTAGCTTCTCCATTGGGTGGATACCAAGATGGCGCATGATTTGATTCATCTCGTGCAATTGGATGGGTGGATGGGGATGATGAGCAAGTTCCTGGAAAGATACCTACAAATCTATCACACAAGGAAGCAAGAAGCATGGCTGCGCTAGGTGCTCTTGGGTGAGTATGGTTACCACCCAACATTTCAGATTGGTATGTTCCATGCTGTAAGGCCCCACCTTACCCACCATAAATAATACAAAGAAGTAGAGGTCACATAATCACTAAAACTCATTTGCACAAAATCCTAAAGAATTAGTCACTATAAAAAAATTTCCAACAAAAATCCCTTTTTTATGAAAGCTTTAGATAATACATGAAAAAACTATATTATTCTCTATTCACCCTTTAGAAAATTATTAAATTCATTTTCACATTCATACAAAAAACTTGCAGACATAGGAAGCTACGCCCATTAAATAGTCTATTTATAATTTCTAGCACATAAAAACGACAGTCACTACGACTTTTACACTAACAATTTATATGAACGAAAGCTACATCCATTCAATACTTTTTACAAACACTTTTCAAACATGCGATCTACAGTTATTGAGGCCTTATGACAAATACTTTACAAGCATGCAATCAAAATCCATTGAGGCATTTTGTCAAACACTTGGCAACAATGAATTTAATATTATCCTTCAACATATTTATCTCATAAAATTAATAAATTGAAACTTTAAATGTTGGCATCTTAAAACAGGGACTAAATAATCTTAGTATTTCATCGAAGACTTAACAACATGCACACATAACTCACAGCAGCAATATGAAAAATCACCCAGATTTCTGATCTGGGTTCTGAAATGTATTTTTTTGGAATGAAATTAGGGGTTACAGGTCGAATAGCCGTGGATACCCCCTAAATGCAATTCTTAAGACAACAAAAAAAATATATCCTTAATGTTTCATTTATGATTTTTGTCAAACACATGGAATGAAAAATTTCAACTACAACACTACATGAGGAAAAACAACCTAGAGTTATGCTACTAAGATATGCTCATTGAATTCACACATTTATAAATCCACCATATGAGTTCTTGAAACATTTTACAAGCCACAAGCTGATTCATTTGACATGATTTGACAAGCTTATTGCACTGTTGGAACAAGGTCCCCTAAAGGTATGAACTTTGTACATTTTTGTATATTTTTTGTATTATTTAGTCTAACGTAGGGGTTTTGAGGTGGTTCAAAGCCCCGAAAGCATTGTAATGGGTCAAGGGTAGATCAAGAGTCTGCAAACCACTGTTTGTGGATCATTGGAAGCATAGGCTAAGTCAATATAAATAGATGACCATTTTGATTCTTAAGGTAAGAAAGAATTAAGTTTGATGCTAAGTGCAAATTGTTAGAAATTTTGTTGGGTCGTTAGGGTAAGGACTCCTACTGGATGCGTGCATGGAGATCCTCAGTCCTACTGTATGTAGACCCTGTTGGTTGTGTGCATAGTCTGTGTCAGATTGTATTGGGTTTTGGATGATAATATATGTGGATATGGTTAAGGTATTTTGGTGTTATCTGATCTTATGTATTACTGTTGATGCAAACTATTGGGATCTATTGCAATTACTATTGTCTTATATGTTTATGCTGCGAATATGACTATGTTATGGTCTAACTGTAAATCCGTTGATGATGCATTATGATAATTTGTGCTAATAACTGCTGATACGCATGTGGATGCAGAGTTATCAACTATATATGTGCACCATGATAGCTCTGCATTTTGTGATTATACTGTTAACAACCCTACGAATAGATTTTTTTGGTATGAACCTAATAGGGTGAGAATGTGGATCTGCTTGACTTACCTACTCTCTCTTAGGGTGTGGAAACCTGGTTCTAGCACCCTCCCATACTGCTTCAAGTGAGACTTTTGCTTGCACAAGCAGGTCACTGCCGAAAGGGCCAGTAGTATAGGGGTTTGTTGGAAAATCTTAACCTTTGAACCTAGGTCAGGACCCCTCGAGCCAACAAATGGTTCCATTGCTGGTACTGTGAGAATTTTGAGAGAGGGATCGGGTAATGCCAAGGGAACATTGGAGACCTGAGAAGAAATAATTTGAAGAGTGGTTCGAAAAAGAGGTTCAGGAATTTGCGATAAAAGAGAATCACAACAGAAATTTGACGGCAGAGGAGTGGAAGAATAAGTACAATTTCACAGAGGTCTACGAAATTTTCTTTGTGAAATTTGTGACCGAGCTTCAGGAGTGGCTCACAAGGCTCCTATATTTCCAGAAGTGTTGGAAGGATGAACATGTCACGTAGTGGACTCCATAGTTGATCCAGAAGTTAGAAAAGTTTGATAACACCATCACTCGTATAGTAGATCACTAGGTAAATAGTGTGCTGGGAGGGTTTGTGACAGAGTTTTTAATCGATCAGTTCGTATCCTATTATGAAGTAGAGCAAAGGTTATTCAAGGGTTTCTGGGGTAATTTTATGAAAACCTTACCATTATTGATTAAGATATTATTGTGTGAAAAAAGGATCCTGTACAGCCATACAGAGTGAATGAGCTCCAATAAGTGTGAGGTTACAACACGTAGTGGTAAATACTACAGAACTAATCTAGAAGGAGATAGATCGGTCTATAGTCCAGTAAGGGATTCGGATGCACATAGACCTCCAAATACACCACCGTCAAACCAAAATAGGGGTAAGAACACACTCATACCTCCACCACCAGAAGATGAGATGGCCTCGCACATGAAGCTACCTACATTTAAGGGTGTAGTGGATGAAGATATGGATTGATTCTAGTTTGTCATAGAATCGGTATGGACTATGCAAAGTGTGGCTAGCGATGCTATGAAAAGGGCACAATTTTCCCTTACCTTTGAAGGAAGAGCCCTAGAATAGTACATGGGACACGTAGCTCAGCATGTGAATGCAACCATTCAAGAGGTTAATATTTTCATAAAACAATAGTTCCGGAAGCATAAATTGTACTCTCAAATAGTAAATGATCTAAAATATTTCAAGCAAGGACCCTCTGAGTATGTAGGGGAAGCTGACCAGTGGCTGAAGAAGGTAATACGATAAGGGTAATTTCTGTATGATGATAAACAACACAAGGAATGGTTCATTGCTATGTTACTGCTTCAGCTGCACGTACCTATGGGTCATCAAGCCATTCAATCACAGGAAAAATCCTTGGATATTACTATGAACTTGGAAGCTACGCCGAGAGATGATGCCCAGTTGGGAGTACAACAAATCTAAGAGCAGCTGGGGGCAATGCACATGGAGATCCAGAACTTGCGAAAGGACCGAGGGAAGGAAGCTAGTCCAGTAATATGGTGAATACAGGTAAGGGGACCTAGTCCATTGTGCCTGGGACCAAGTAGACCGGTGTTATGGTGCGATGATTTTCACGTAGTTGGCCTACATGATACTAACCATTGCCCCCCTCTATGTGTATATGTCCTAGAACTAGAGCAACAATGGTGCAGGTTTTTCCGATCAGTAGGACACGATGAGTAGAACTGTCGAACTTATGAGCTGATGATAGACCGGGGAAACTTATATAGGGTAAAATCACACCCTTCTTCACCAAGATCCCCCTCAAGTATAGGTGGCTCCCTAGCTAGGGTCGGGGGAGGGGGTCGAGGTGGAAGCACTGGTAGGGGAATAGGACAAATGATCTACTATAATTGCAAAGAGGTACGGCACTTTGCGAGGGACTACTCGAAACCTACAAGATAATATTGTAGATAATGTAGATAGTTGGACCATGTGATTAAAGACTGCCAATTATTATAGCCAAGATGTGGGAAAAGAATCATACACCTATGCATAATGTACAAAGGGTTAAGAAAGAACCTCGAGAGGAAGGACCAAGCATTAATTTCATAACATGCAGTGGCATGGCCACCTGGGGAGCTACAAAGAAAGCTAAGGCAGAGCCTCTTATCCGAAAATAATCCATCAAAAAAGAAGGTTTGGAGTTACAAAAGGAAAAGGAAACATTTTTCATAGCTCACCAAGACTTTGCTAAGGTCAAGTCATCTACTCCTCAAGCCCCAGTGAACCTCAGAGTAGATGATGAGGTCAAACCATTTGTGCAAGCGTGTATGAAGCTGTTACACAAACAAAGGGCTATAGAAAAACTACAAGCTTTGATAGACAGCTGCATAGAAAGAGAAACCCCACCTATGGAAGTTAAGGATGTGAAAAAAATGTACAAGTATAATAAGCACACTGGTAGGGAAATTCAGTTAACCACGCAAATTGGTGATTACGAGATGGATCAGTTTATTCTAGACCTAGGCTCAAATGCAAATGTACTACCTAAGCAAACTTGGCAGTGAATGGGAGAACCAAATTTGGAATGGTCCACTATCCATCTATGCATGGCCATTCAGCAGAATATCATAATTTTGGGAAGACTATAAAAGATCGTGGTAGATATCGCAGGAGTTAAGGTCCGGGCTTACTTTTAGGTCATTCAGATTGTAGAAGATGCAGATCCCTATCCTGCGCTCCTAGGATTGGACTGGGTCATAGATATGGGAGGTGTCATCAACCTAAAGAAAAGAAGCATGGTATTTGAAAATGAAGGTACCCAGGTGATAGTACCATTGGACCATGTAGAAGGAGAACGGTATACAAAATTGGTGCATGAATAAGAATATGTGGATCATATTTATAAGTTAACTGTGCGAGACAAAAATTGGATCAATCCCATAGCTGATGGTGTACTTTGCTAGGAAAAGGATAACGAATTTTTCTTTTATTCCAACGGAGAGATGGAAAATTGGTAGAATCGGTTACATGATGTATTTTCCCTACAATGCCTTAGGATCACCAAGGACTTCTGATGCATCTCATCCGAGGTAAGAGAACTGCCCTACTTTGATGGATCTCGAGTTTTTGTGAGAATTTGAAGCTCAGGTTCCGAGAGAGTGAAGGTTATGGGCCCTTAATTTAGTGATGTGTGCAACACATGCGAGGTGGTGGGACATGCATAAGCGGGAATTCCAAGACTAGGAAGAGTGTTAGGATATGATGGTCCTGCAATTTGAACCTCTTGTTCACTTACATGTAAAGACATTCCTTGGGCCAGGGGACCCATGCAAACATTTGTTCGCTTGGATGGAGAAGTGGTGTGACTGGACTATAGAGGAATGGGTTCACCTATTTATTCATTGCCTGGGACCAATTTCCACCACATGGTACTTAGATGCGGAGCTACATCAACGCACTCGCCATTGGGAAACATTAAAGGATGAATTTGTAGGCACATTTGGGTTAACAAGGGGCACGAAGGTGCTTGACGAAGCTCTGTAGGATATAGACACCTTCGTATTTAATGAATCACGCCCTTCCACAACACTTGGGACACCAACATGGGAAATTCAGATGTAGGATATTGTCAACTGTCGCAATATAGCCATCGAAGAATGCAATGAAGATCCATGAAATGTCTCTATCCCAGAATTGAAGGGAGAGCACATAGTTGCGGGACCCCTGCTACACACTGACGATATTATGAAGCCTTTGAAGCTGCGAGAATTCAACATTGGCATGGAAGAGTAGCATAAGTTGGCTAAAATTGGGGATTACTGGCATGATGATACAGTAAGAAAAGTTGCAGAACTACTCACAGCATATCAGGACTTATTTCAGATGAAGTTTTCGGAGATTAAGGGGATCACAAGGGAACTAGGGGTCATGCACAGATTCACGTTAAAAATAGATGCATGCCCTGTGAAGCAATGCCCTTATTGATTGAATCCTAAGTATAAGTAAAATGTTAAGGAAGAAATCGATAAAATTCTCACCACAGGTATCATCGAACCGGTCGAACAATCGGATTGGGTAAGTTCGATGGTGGTTCAGGAGAAAAAAACAAAGGGAGAGATATGAATATGTGTGGACTTGTGGAAACTCAATGATGCCTGCGTACATGACCCCTTCCCCATGCCATTATCAAACAAAATCCTTGACAGCGTGGGAGGGCAGGAAGCGTACTCATTTATAGACAAATTCTTGGGCTACCATCAAATCAGAATCGCACCTGAAGACCGCAACAAAACTGCATTTACTACTGAATGGGGATCCTTTCAATAAAATGTCACTCCTTTTGGGCTCAAGAATGCCCCTACCATATTTTCGCGGGTGGTGGTTGAAGTATTCAAAGAGTTCATCCATAAGTTTTTGGAGGTGTACTTTGATGACTAGACTATCTTTGTCTTGGTTAAGAAGTAGGTCTCGAACCTACGCATGATGTTGGATGCCTATATAAAACACCATATTTCTCTAAATATCAAGAATTTCATATTATTCGTACCCTTTAGAATCTTGCTCGGACATATCATTTGCCAATAGGGGTTGAGGGTTGACCCTATGAAAGTTGCAGTTATCATAAATCTGGTAGTAACTACAACTAAGAAACGACTGCATTCGATCCTCAGACATACAGGTTACTACATGAAGTTTATTCAAGGATATGTGATGATCACAACATCGATGGAAAAAAATATTAATACAGATGTTTCATTTTTTGGGGATGACAAATGGTAGAAAATCTTCGAGCTACTTAAAGAGAAGATGGTCTATGCACCTATTCTCATCTTTCCTAACTAGGCAAAGGAATTCCATGTTCACGTCGATGCATCAGCAATCGACCTGGGAGCGGTTCTTACACAGCCTGGATATGACGACATTGATCATCCGGTTTCATTTGCTAGTAGGAAAATCTTTGGTGTAGAGCGAAACGACTCTACCACGAAACAGGAGGGCTTGGCTATGATCTATCACTACAAGCAAAAAACACATTGGTGAGGGTCATGCTTATGACAGACCTTTAAGGTCCGTCACCAATGTCACATATGGTGACGGTGATTAAAAAACCATCACTGTAAGTGTATATAGTGATGGTCCTTTATGGTCCATCACCAAAGACATTTTCAATGACACTTTTGGTGAGGGTCGTTAAAGGCCCATCACTAATTCTCTCTTTGGTGACACTTCTAGTGACGAACTTTTAATGACCCTCAATAATGCTCTTTTTGTTACTTTTGGTGACGGTCAAAAAATGTCCGTCATCATTGATCACTAAAAACTGTCACTATAGTCCTTTATGGTCCTTCACCAAATACATTTCACTTTTGGTGAGGTTCGTTAAAGTCCCATCACTAATTCTCTCTTTGGTGACACTTCTAGTGACAAACTTTTAATGACCCTCACCAATGCTCTTTTTTTTACTTTTGGTGACGGTCAGAAAATGTCCATCATCATTGATCACTAAAAACCGTCACTATAAGTGTATATAGTGATGTTCCTTTATGGTCCTTCACCAAAGAGATTTCACTTTTGGTGAGGGTCGTTAAAGGCCCATCACTAATTCTCTCTTTGGTGACACTTCTAGTGATGAACTTTTAATGACCCTTACTAATGCTCTTTTTGTTACTTTTGGTGACGATAAAAAATTTTCCGTCATCATTGATCATTCCAATGAGTTTTTGATGATGTTATTTTCCTGTTAATATTTTTTTTTCCAAAGATAATGATTTAATGCCATTATTATGGAGAATTTTTTATAATATGTCCAAGGCCATAGTGGTTAGGGTCAGTCAAATTTTTAAGAAGTAATAATCGTGTATCATTTCCCTCAAGTAATGACTAGTCGAATAGAGATTTCCTATGAGTCAACACAAGATTCATGTCTATTAAGTTTATTAGCTAGAAAATTCCATTTAGATAAATTTCCACTATTGTGTGTAGGAAATATAATATTTAATACATAATTGAGCTCTTACAATTCTATTAATGAGAAATATGTAACAATCCTCAACAATATGGGCACACCTTAAATTAATGCTTTCGCACACACTAACATTTCTTAGCACCCCACATGTCTTGGAAAATCTTTGTACATAGAACATCTTGTGATGAAATTGACACCCAAGCACATGGTGGAATGTGCTAGCACAACATGGAACTCTCCTAGCATGTGTTGGCATGCTACATATAGTCCCTAGCATGCCCTGGAACACCTTGGTTGAATTCATTGACATACATTAGCACTTGGCACACAATGCCACTTGGCATGTATTGGGACCTATTATTAGTGTGCCTAGCATGCCCCTTTTCAAAAATATAAATTCCTGACTTATTAACCATCTTATTGGTTCTTCCTTTTTTTTCCTTGACACATATTAATATACCATAGCACCCTGTGCCACATCCTTAGCACCTAGCATGTATTGGCATATCTTGGCAGTATTAATTGGCACATGAAATAATTAGCACACCATGGAACTCCCAAGCACACTTTGGGAATTCTTAACATGCCTTGATATTCCCTAGCATGCCTTACCAATGCTTAGTATGCCTTGTCACTCCCTCCTTGGCATGACAACTAACACTAACCATTAACACTAGTCTCTGGCAGTACACGTTTCTGATATTCATTAACTTCCATGATTTTTTACCTAGTGCTCCCTTGATATTTTTTCCTAGTACTCCTTAACACTCATCAACATCCGTTATCACTCTCTAGCACACCTTAGCACTCTTCAACATTCCCTTCCACTTCATAACATGCATAACACTAGTCCCTGACACATATTGGCGCTTGGCACGTGTTGGCGCTTAGACTGTCTTAGCATGTATGGAATACGTTGAGATGCCTTGGTATGATTTAGCATGGTTTAATATTAAATTTATTTGTGATGATCAATTGTGGGAAAGTAGATGAGAAGCAACAAAGGAATACTTGGCACTTAGAATGCACTAAGACTTTGCACTTGGCACCTATTGCCACCTAGTGTTAGTGTGCCTAGCATGCCCCTCTTGGAAAAGGTAAATTGATGACTTATTAACCCTCTTATGTGTTCATTTCCTTGTAGTTTAAATTTTTTCTCCCTTTTGCTGTCTTGAAAGTCCTTGACACGCATTGACACACCCTTGCACATCTTGGAATGCCTTATCAATTGGCACATCTTAGAATTTTTGACATGTATTCCCACTATCTGGCACATCAAGGGGGTGAAGAGAGATGCAGTCCTAAAGTAGGTTGAGTATGAGGGTTGAGTAAGGGTTGCTAAGGGAGGTCATGATCATCCTCCAAGAGCAAGATCATCATGTGAGGGTTCAGAAGAATGTTGCATATCTTAATGGTCGGTTTGCACTAGGAAGTAGGATGGCATATTGTTGATTCTCTTCTGGCAGATCAAGCTTAAGAGAGGTTTCTCACGAGAATTTGGGCATGTGATTTCAATGGTGTCTTTGTGTGAAGGCCGCATCAAATTCTGAAATGTTGAAATTTGCAACAAGAAATAGTGAGATTGGAAACCAGAAAGGAAAAAAAAAAATGCACCCACACTGGTGAGGAATTTCTATGCACCAGGAGTGAGGAATGTGAGGCGTCTAATTTATTTTTCCCTTAAATAAAAGGGACAATAAATTTTAATTTCATCTCATAACAACTTGTGTCAGTTAATTAAGTCATGATCACTGAGTTAGCTCAAGAAATTTGAGCTGAGAGTCTAATATGAGGCATCTAGAGGGATTCTAATATTTTTGGGGTCCAGTTAAAGTTGATGCATTAGTGGGGTGGAAATGTAATTGATTCAATTAAATGAGTTAAAATCAGTTTAACTAGTTCTAACTAAGTGATGAGATATTTTTAGGTCCAGTGAATTAAATTATATTTAATTCAAAATGAGTGATCAATAAAATAGCTGATAATTCACTATTAATAGTTGCATGCATGCCAGTTTCGAGGAATACCCAGTTGAGACAGAGGTTAAAGGGAACATAAGTATCAGTTTTATTCAGGGAAAGTTTCCCATGTGCAATTATAAAGTCATTGGGATGCCATGATGGATTGCGCAATCTAGGAAGACTAATTTTCCTAATTAATAAGGAGTTAATTCCCTAGGAATTGCATGAGCAAGGCAGGCTGAAGTAAGGATGAGAATTGGCTAAGTACTAGATCAAATTTCCCTAGATCAATGGGAGACAATTGACAAAGTGCTGAAGAATCTCATGAGAGATTAAGCATTGTATTGTTTCATGATTCCCTGACTTAATACACAATAGAGATAGAGTGGTTTTGATTACTTTCTTTCCCCAAATACATCATGTTGTTGTGCGATTGATAATTTATTTCTCTTACTTATATAT
The DNA here is from genome assembly GCA_034641835.2 of Pinus albicaulis. Lineage (NCBI taxonomy): Eukaryota > Viridiplantae > Streptophyta > Pinopsida > Pinales > Pinaceae > Pinus > Pinus albicaulis. The sequence continues at coordinate 1,278,247,492 of CM076582.1, read as the reverse complement.
GATTGTGCAATCATGTTTTGTTTCCGTAAATTGTAGGAAGGATTCAGTATCTTGTTTTAGTAGATTACAAGATCAGATTGAATCTCATTGGTTAGATTTTCTACATGGTATCAGAGCAGTAATTTTTTGGGTGGCGAGTTTGTAGAGAATATTTGAATATTTTGGTGTAAAATTTTCGAAAAAAAATAGAATATTTGGATTCCTTGCGCAAATATACCTAGATGGAAAAAAATATCGGTCAAATCGGAGCTCGGATGAGGGAAATATCATCGATTTAAAATCAACTCTTTCTTAGAAACTTTTTGTAACTTCGGGACAATTACACTGTGCATGAATCAAGAACCTATATGCACTTGAGGTAATAGATGCATGCAAATATTTGAGGATAAAGGAAGAAGTTAGAGACTTGGTGGTTTAGAGGGAGCATAAATTACCTCTCAACATGTATCCTCATGAGAAGCAGTCTCAGAAGGTTGTGGAGTAGCTGCCACAATTGGAGAACCAGAGAGGAGATCGAGTGGAAGTATCCACTCAAGAAGATACCTCCATGAGGGGGAAATTTCGAGCTATATGGGAAGAGGGAGCAACCATACCTCGAGGTGTAAGGTGGGGTTATGTGTAGACATAATCCCAAGATAAGAAATTTGGGCAAGGTCCATTTAGATGGCATGTCTCATGGATCGAGCCTGGCTACAAGGAGCCCACAGTACAACAGTAGTAGGAAGGATCAGTTAGATTGATGTAGTCAGATGTCAGCAAGACAGAAATCATAGTGACAGATGTCAAATACTGGAGCACAAATAGATTTAGAAATAGTTCAAAAGGCATGGATGTAGATGTCAGTAACAGTGTGGATAATCTAGTACTAGATAGGTGCAGTAGCTAGTAGTAGTCAGAAGACCTTGATGACAGATGCATTATATAGATTCAATTGTTCAGAGGCTATTCAGTTTGAGGATTTGCAGGTGCAAACAACACTAGAGAAGTGTAGCATGCAAAACATTCAAAAGGTACCGGATGGGGATAAATTGAATTCCTTTCTTGTTGAGAGGGAGTGTTGAAATTTGCAACAAGAAATAGTGAAATTGGTGACTATAAAGGAAAAAAAAAATGCACCCACACTGGTGAGGAATTTTGATGTACCATGAGTGAGGAATGTGAGGCGTCTAATTTATTTTTCCCTTAAATAAATTGGACAATAAATTGTAATTTCGTCTCATAACAACTTGTGTCAATTAACTAAGTCATGATGATTGAGTTAGCTCAAGAAATTTGATTTATGGTGATCGAGGTGGATATTGGTGGCTACCCGCCTATTCCACTTGGGCCCTCGCCATTTTATTTTTCAGTTTTTTAGTTTTCTTAATTATAGCACAATTTACTATTTTTGTAAGTTTTTCGAGTCCTAAACTTTTGAAGCCGTTTTGAGGCCCCAAACGATGTTTTTTGGCATTAAAGGTTTGGTAATTTGATATAAATCATATCACTAGTTGTAGTCCTCAGAGAGATCTTTCTAACGAGGTATCATGTGAGTTAAACGAAGATCATATGACCAAGTTATGACCCCGGGAAGTTGGCTGCCCAACTAACCCCAATAAGGCCCATAAACTCTTGGTGTTACATCTCCCCAGGATAGGGTTTTGGTTGTTTAGGGTTTTATGCTATTTTAAATAATAAAAATACCCTTGATCCTTATTGTAACACAGTTTAGAGGAACATAACTATCAGTTGTATTTATAGAAAATTTCCCATGTGCAATTATAAAGTCATTGGGATGCCATGATAGATTGTGCAATCAAGGAAGGTTGATTTTCCTAATTAATATGGAGATAATTCCATAGGAATTTCATGTGCAAGGAAGGCTAAAGGAAGGCTGAGAATTGGCTAAGTACTAGACCGATTTTTCCTAGATCAGCAGGAGACAATTGGCAGAGTGCTGGAGAATCTCAAGAGAGATTAAGCATTGTGTTGTTTCATGATTCCTTGACTTTATACAAAATAGAGGTACAGGGTTTTGAGCAGTTGCTTCCCCAGATACATCTTTTGTTGTGCGATTGATAACTTGTTTCTCTTACTGATATGCGATTGTGCGATTGTGTTTTGTTTCCACAAATTGTAGGAAGGATTCGGTATCTTGTTTTAGTAGAGGAATACAAGATCAGATTGAATCCCATTGGTTATATTTTCTACATGAAATAGAAGATAGGGTTGATACCATATAATTTCCTTGTGGTGGTGAGTAGGCCGCAAGGTCTGTGATAAAGACCAACATAAATGGAGGAGGGCTTGCACTGTAATTTAGAGCCATAACAGAAGTCGACGCAGGCGTAATATTGACTGAGCTAACCCTAGTTTGAGGGTTGACATTGATTTCTAAAGTTCATTTCAAGATTCAGTCAAAGAAATGCCCAAAATATATGGATCCATATGAGCTAGGTCGAGTCTCTTATGGAGGCAAGAGTCGTGTTTTTTCTATGTGTGGATAGGGTTTGTTCTACAACAATTAGAAGTACATAAGTATAATTCCTTAGTTAGGACATTTTTGTAGCATGTTTAGTTCATAAGGTATGACCTGAAGACTGTGACAAATTTGCGTAGAAGAATATGGGTTGCGACCCTTAGAGCGAGGTTTATTTCTGCAATAAAGACTGCAGATTTGGAAGATGGTTTGCAGATTCGGTATGTGTGGAGACAACAGATCCAAAGGAGGGTGGAACCTGAGTAGAAGATGGAGCATGCAGAAGAAATGTGCCATATGAAGAATGGATTGACATGCAGAGGAGTTGATTTTGGTGGACTTTCCATAGATTTTTAGACAAATATCTAAAGAAAACTATAAAAAATTAGTAAATGGACTGTTAGTGGATTATTTGTGACCCTAGTTTATTCATCTACAGATTGTTAGAAGTATGATAAGAGGAGTAGTTCATATTTTTTCATAGATTGGACAACAAATATCAAATTGTCGATACACAAGAACAGTGATCTTGAGAGGACTCAAACCATTGTTAGGTGGCAGATTTGAAGAGCCCTAGATGAAGACAATATTGTGGGATCAATTAAAAGAATTGACTGTGGTTGGGTAGATTGATGGTAGGCCAAGTACAATTGGAGGGTTGTTAGGTTACTGTCAAAGAAGTACCTTGACTCTTGTTCTGGTGAAGGAAAACAAAATTGGTAGAAGGGAATGTGTATAGGGCCTAAGGATGTGCAAAATTTGAAGGACAAAAGTAACATTCAAGTGGGCCAACCAACTAGCCCTAGTTCACTATATTGTAGAGGATTGATTTAGTGAGAAGAAGGGAAGCCTCCATAGCCCTGGAATTCTCATATTGGAGTTGTTCACAAATGGAATTGTGAACAACTTGTTACCACTCAAACTAGTAGTGGATCTAAAAGGGATTCCTAAGAGGGCAACTACTAGGACAAGGGAAACAATGGAGGCTTAGCCCATTATCACCATAGCTAAGGCTCCTTGCTCTTCATGAACTTTCACCGATGGGTGGATTCCTAGTAGTTTAGGAAGTCACTTGTAGAGTATAGGTCAATGAATAGTTGGGAAGTGACCCTCAAAACCCTTTCCCTAAGATAAAATAAAGAGTGGGACTTGATTTCCTTTTAAGCAAGGGAATTATCTTCTAGGGATAGAGGAGGGGGATTGAAGGGCTAAGGGAGAAGAATAAGACTTATGAAGGAAGTTCTCAATTCCTAAAATTATTTGGGAACTTGGATTCCCAAATGGTCCTTCATGAAAGGCCTTTTACATCAAATGGGACCACATGGGGCCAAGTGGACCCGGCCCAGGTTTGGGGATGGAATTTAGCAACCAATGATGTTCCTATCATGGACTAGGTGATGGGAAAGGATCAGAGAAGTGTTTTTACTTCGATAGTTCAAATTGATCCTACTAGGTTCTATCCTTGGGAACACCTAGGAAAAAATTGATCCTAGAGCTAGGGCTTGAGGTATCCAGAGATTCCACCGTTGGAATTGGTCCAAGTTCTGAGGAGAGTGAGGGCACCCAGCAACACAGCTGCCTCTAGGAGATAGAAGTTTTCCTCTAGCTATATTCCTAGGAAATTGTTGCCCTAGGTGATCTAATGGGGCTAGACCTAGGGAATGTGAAAATTTCTTAATCTAAGAAACCCTATTTCAATATCTTGATTTACTTCTCCTAATTGAATTAAGTTACAAGTTAATTTCTGAAATATTCAATAAATTAGCAAAGTAAATAGTAAATACAACTACCAACCTACATATACAGATCAAATACTGAATAACATGCTCATAGAAAAAGTGACACATGGATTTTATAGACAATTATCCCCATAAAAACTCTAGTGTGGGAAACCCAGTGCAGCTAGCTCTGGAGGGTTTTCATTATTATGCAGAATCTAAGTACAACAATCATGGGCACCAAAACTGGTTCACCCAATAAAGAAATAAAAATGACAGTAATATGCTGCTCTGAGTCCCTCTACGTCAGCCTAACTGGCCTGCGGTGGCCTCTTCGCTACTCATTGAGGCCCTATGTCACACCTGAAGGGCTTACACTACCCCTGCCTTACTTTGACTCGGCCTGTGTTAGCCCTGCGTGGCTACTGCTGCCTCTGCGTTGCCCCTGGTAGGCTCTGGCTGGACTGCATGGCTCCTGCTGCCCCTATTTCTTTGGCTGGATGGAATGCTTAAGAAGAAAAAGCATAGGTAAGAAAGAAGGCACTGGCGAAAGGTAATGCATAATATTCAGAAAAATTGAAGAAATGAAATGAAAATAGATCAATGTCCACAATTAACTAAAATAGCTCAATGGGACTAGAGAGTATAAGCTTTGACAACAGCAATAAGTGCTTATAGCACTACTACCTTTGGCAGATATTCTGACACTTGGTTCTGACGCCTTTGACCAAATGTCGGAAATTTCCCCATATTTTTTCCATCCCGCCCAAAATCATCGCTATACTGACATTTATAGAAAAGTGTCGCAATTGCGACGTTTGGAGGAAGACGTCGCAATTGCGACACTATGGCCCAAAGCGTCGATATTGCGACGACTACCTCCAAATGTCGTAAGTGCGACACAATGTCTAAGTGTCACAATTGCGACATTTGGAGGCACCCGTCGCAATAGCAATGCTTTGTCTGCCATCGGTATAATGACACTTATATGCGTGCTACATAAAAATACAAAACTTATATGCGCGCTACATAAAAATGATTTTATTGTTTCGTATCCGTCGCAATAGCTACATTAACGTCTAATATCACGTGTGCATTCGCCCTCCACTCTTGCAGAACAACATTCGCCCTCAGAATTTTCCCTCAGCTCTTGCAGAACAACATTTTCCCTCAGCGTTCGCCCTCAGCTCTTGCAGAATAGGATTTTCCCTTAGCTCTTGCAAAATGGTAAGTTCTTATTGCAGGCCCTTCTCCTATAGTAGGGTTGACTCTATTTGGGTTTTTTTGGTCAATTCCATTGGATTGTGTTAGGCTGTAGGGTTCTCTCTAGATGTCAAGAATCAAGATTCAATACCCTCTATTATCTTTATCACCCAATACAAGATTTAAATTTTTCCGAAAGAAACGCTTATTAATTTGGCAGCCATTATTTCTCCCTGCTTTAAAAACCCTACATTTAAATGAAAACAAGCATTGCATTTCAACTACAAAAATCTATTAGTGTTCAAATGTACATTTGTGCATCACTTGTGTAGGGTATTCCTTTTCCACTTTCACATTATCCAAGAATGTGTGCAGTATATTTCATATTTTTTATGATTTAGATTATCTTGAAAAAGGAAAGGTAAATTATTTCCCATGGAAAAAGAAATTTTCCCTTTTTACTACTGGAAATGCTACAACAAAGTTCCATTTTTACTTGAAACTCCTATGAAACAGGAACCAAATAAATGCCATGTCCTCAATGGACATCATTTGGCTTTGAAAATGGCCATTGCACCGTGTTTTTTCTTATATTACATCACGATAGTTTCTTAGGTCATTTCTTGTTTCTTGAGATGAAAAACAACCAAAGAAATTGTGAAGAACCTTTCAAGAAACAAATGACCATATCTCAATCATATCTCAAATATTTTTTATTTTATTCAGTGGTTGCTTACTTTGAGAGAAATAAAATACCAGCTGATGGTTGGTTGATTCATAAGAACCACCCATATAGTCATCTTGAGATATTTCAGAAGTTTTCTTGGGTTTCCTTTTTCACTGTTTCTAGTGGGTGGGATGGTGTGGGGTGATCCATCAATACTAGTGCTCTTGTAGTAGGGAATTTGTTTTTGGGGATATAAAGGAGAATTTTATGTAGATATCCAATAGATATCCCATTGGATGCATTCATAGATGGGCACGAGAGGTCAAGAATTTAAATTAAAAATATGCAACATCTAGCATGGAAACCTGAAGGCCGTGAGAGACACTGGTTAAAGATTGCTTTGTTCTGGCATTAATATAGTCGTGATTTCTTTCTATTATCTTAATGCAAATATATAGTTTGGTCTCATTAAAATGAGGATTGTGGTTGCATTTCTCTTTCTTTTTTTCTCTCTTAATGCTCTAGAAGTTGCGATAGTTGTTTAGTTTGCCTGTTACAACTTAAAAGTGGTTTTCAGCAATGGGAGTCATGTTTTTTAAGGTTCATACTAATATGAAGATATTTTAGTTCTATATTCAAGATAAGAGAATATGGCCTCTTCTTTGGGCAGTATGACAACAATTTCCACATCTACCTCATTGGGTAACAATGGAAAGGGGAAGAAGTTGGGTGCAATGTTTGATAATTATGGCAGACAATTATCTTCTCTTTCAGTTTTTTCACCCATTTCATTTAATCGCTAAAGCAGAAGAGGGACTCTGAGATTATGCGACAGAGAGAAGGTAGTTAATAAAAGAGCTATGGAAAAGGAGTTTTACTTCAACAAGGATGGCTCAGTCACAAAAAAATTGCAGGTCAGAGAAAAAATTATGTTTAGAGAAAGGTCACCTGCACGTGAAACTTCACTGCGGTGGATATTTCCTTGTACACTTATATTCAATTTTAATATGTTATTTTAATTTTTCATGGAGGGTTGTTTTGGCATATGGTCTGGCATTCAATTGCACACTTACTGAAAGCATTGTCAATTTGTCTTACAGGCGGTGTGAAAAAACTTGCTGATCTTGTTGGAGTCACCCTTGGGGCGAGGGGAAAAATATTTTCTTGGAGAGCAAGCATGACTCTCCGAAAATAGTTAATGATGGTGTGACAGTAGCTAAGGAGGTAATTTGTAGATGTGTGCTCTAGTTTTATTTTTAACGTTGTATTAGTTCCCCCTCTTAAATGTCTTAGATTTGGTAAGCATAATTTGAAAACTCAAAGGTGAAAGGAAACATATTTGTTACCCAGTGGTCTACTTGGCTTATGGACTAGCCACATTAGAGTAATTAATAAAGATTTTCAAAACAATAAAAGGAAAGGGTTATGGCTGAGTCAAATTTTATTGTTATTGACAGTGTAATGAAATGTATCTCAATGCTATGGTTTTGGCCTTTTTATTGGTTGAATTAGAGAACCCAGTTGAAAATATTGGGGCCAAGTTGGTAAGGCAAGCTGCGGCAAAGACAAATGATTAGGTTGGGGATGGAACCACAACATCTTTTGTTCTTGCACATGTTGGAATATTGAAAAATTACAGAACAATGAATGGAGAATAAATCTCCCTTCTTTTAACACAGAGAAAATCAAAATTTCTTTAATAGGAGACAAAGTTTCAATACTTTGAAAACAAACTTCTATTCCCTTCAATAACTCAAAAAAAAACTATTACACTTCTTCCTCACTAAGAGGGATTACAAAATTATGACTGCTACAAAACGCAATGCATAAAACTAAATCAATGTCTGTTCAAAACAAACATACTCTGTCTCTAAAACACTCTGCTGTGTTTTTCACTTTCGCACTGCTGTGCATACACACTTAAAATTTTACACTCGGTCTTTCACTTTTTACACACTACTATGTAATAAAAAATTTACGTACTGTATATAAAAAAAAAATACCAAGCTTTTTTGTCCTTTTTATTTTTATATGCCGTAACATATAAAACATATTATAATAAACCCTCTTTTTAAAAAAATAAAATTAAAACTAAATTCTATGGCCCACCTTTTATTTCGCATATGATATATATATATATATATAACATATGTTTAAAACATATGTATATATTAAAGCATACATAAAATTAAATTATGAAAACATTAAAGAACCCTTCCCGTTGGACTTCAAAAGTCTGAATAGATTGAATTTCAAACCAAATTCGTGTTCCAAAATGGGATGCTGACGTCTGCCTAATTTGTAATGTGAATTATCAATCCAATGTGCCTTATAAAAAATTCGGGTCCGGTTTTCATGTTTTCAGATTCCCTTCAATTTCATGCGATCCAATATTAATGCTCCACGTGTCCTCCTTTTGAATTTACAAAACTGGGGGGTAAATTTTTGTTTGTTTAATTTCTGGTTGGTGAATTGTGTTAATGCTGGTTGTTGTGTTTAAATACAATCCTGTACAGAAATATGGCTGCGGTCGTCTACAAAAAAAACTTGTAGGAATTTTAAATGCTGAATTAAATTTCTGGATGGCGTGTAAGCAACCTCTAAAAAAAAATGTTGCTGCTGCATCCGTCCTTCTGCTGGAGCAGTTGAAGTTAAAATTCAACAGCACAGGGTTTAATAAGTGAGGGTGTAAAGGTAACTTTTTTTCGATAGTACTGAATTAAGATCATCAATTCATTTTTGTAGGGCCTTTTGGTGTTTCATTTTTTAGTTTTGGGTTGGGCTTATTGAGTCTAAGATAGTTTTTGAGTGAAAAAATTGCTATTAGGTATTAAAAAAATTTGGTTCTTTTGTCAAAATTTATGAGCTTTTTAGGAAATACAAAACTGACAATGGTTGTATCTTAAATTTGTGGAAAATAATTTGAAATGAAACCTTTTTGTTTAGGTTGTTGCAGCAGGTGCAAACCCCATTCAAATTACTAGTGGCATTGACAAGACAATAAAGGCCCTTGTTTTGGAACTCAAAATTTTGTCAAAGGAGGTAAACATTTTCCTTTTGAGTAGGCTGGTTTTCCTTTTTACTGATGGTTTGGTGTATCTAATTGAATTAGTTGCCTAAGGTATTTTTGGTTGCAAACTCCTTTTCATTTTTCATACAGTATTAGCCTTGTGGAATACATTTTATTGTGTGGTCTTGTTATATCTACAACATTTGTAGTTGTTTAGTCTTATGGCCGAGGTGCACTTTTATTATGGAAATAGTTGATGCAATATTGTCATTTAATCCTTACTGTAGGGTAGCATGTTGAGAAGTTTCTTGTGAAACATTTGCTATTCAAAATTACACTTGATCCTATATAGCATCATGCACTTGACTTCAAAATTAATATTCAAAGTGTGCCAGAAAATTCTTGCAAAATTTCAAGTATTTATGTTGTTTTATTCCATTATCTTTTTCATGTATTGGATGCTGAAAATGAGAAAAAGACTTTGGTATGAAACCAACTAGTGAATAATTTCCAGCAAAACAACCACTTCCAAGACATGATTTAGAAGTAGAACATATGTACTTATGAAGCATAGAAATATATCCTTGATGCATTGTCAATGTTTGGCTAGGGTTATTCTTGGAGAAAATAACTCCTTATTCCTAGAATAGTGATATTCAATACAAGTAAATTACAGAGAAGAGAGATCATCGTGTGACATAAACCTATTAACAAAAGTGAACATGGAATGATTATTAATTATGGCATACTAAGTTGTCAGTGATTTTGACTATTTGTCTTTAACATGTAAAAATGTTAAATTAAAAACTTACATCATCATGGTTTGGCATCATGAGCTTGACTAATTGTCCACCATGCTCATAATTTCTATAAAAAATGTTTCAAATAATAATAATAAAAATCCAGACCTCCATGTTTCTGTTCCTTGTGAGACAAAGTCAAAATTGCATTACACAATCTGACACATAAGAATCTCCTATATCCCAGTGGTATGTATCCAAATTCTTATAATAGTGTCTTAAAGACTTATGTTGACAATGCCAATGAGATATTTAAGCAATGAAATATGGAGCCTTCTCCATTTTTGTATATGTAACAGTCTTTTATTAATATAAAGATTGATGGTTTTGTCTTTCTGAAAATGAAATGTAAAAATAATTTATTGTGGTCAATTGAATAGTTTTTTTTTGAAATCTTTTCATTATGGAAGGGCAACATAGATATATGCCCTTCTAATTGAAATTCGGACCTGCCCTTCAAATTTGATCACTGTGTCAGACCTTAACAAACAATAAAACTATTCCGCCATGTGTTATATAAAACATATAACAAAACCTTTGTCAAAACTTCAAATGAACCCTTTAGTCGTGGGTATTTCATCACGAATTGATCATTTTACCATGTACCCTCTTCTAGAGGAATATTCTTCCACTTGATTAGGTACTTCATAATGGTTATATGTCAAAGAGATACAGAATGTTTATCTATAACTTTTTGTGGTTCAAGAATCAATTTTCATTCTTCATCTAATTTTGGAAGTTCTATTTACATTGGCATATTTTTTCCCAAAGCCTTTTTTAGGCAAGATACATGAAAAACCTTATGAATGCAAGAAGAAGGAAAATATAACTTCTATACCATTTGTGAAATCCTATGAATAATTATTTAGGGCCATAACATTTTTGAGCTAATTCTTTATTCTTCTTTTTCTTGAATGAAGATTGCTTATAATGCTATAATCTAAAATATACCCAATTACCCTCCTCAAATTATCTTTCACTTCAATGTTGTTCCCCTTGTTGTTTTATCATGTTTCATGTCATTTGAAGGTTTTCCATAATAATTTTCAAATTTTCTTTATTATTTTCCATATGTGACTTTGTTTCCTATACTTTGGACTTATCTTGCAAAAAGTATGAGATACTAGGAGTTGGATATCCATAAAGGGCCTTAAATGGGGAAATTTTAGTAGATGTGTGATAGGTAGTATCATATTACCGTTCTTCCTTGACGAACCCACTTCATCCATTAAGATTGCTTTTCTCAAGAGTAACATTGTAGATAACCTTTAAAACATTTGTTAACTATTTTTGTTTTACCATTTGATTGTGTTTGATATGTAGAACTCATGGCAGCTAGTGTTTCTCCACTCATATTAAATAATTATTTCCAAAATTTTCTTGTTACTATTACTTTAGGAAAACCATGAAGACTATGAATTTCTTTCACGGACACTTCTACTACTTGGCTTGTTGTTTATGTACTTTGAGCTCTACAAAAAAAATCTACAAAATTTGTCTAAATAAATGACCACAAAAATGTAATACTTACCTTTATATTTCAGTAACCCTGTAATAAAGTCTATTGATATATCTTCTAGTCTTTGAATATGTATGTGGAATGATTGAAGTAACCCTAGAGATTTTACTATCTCTCTTTTATTTATTATGCAAACCTGACCTTCTCTTACAAAATTTTGAATATCTTTCTTCATTCCTTCCAAAAATATATTTTTTGATCCTTTGAGATGTGTTAAGGAACCCTACGTCCTACCATCAGAGAGACATGGGACTCCCTTAATATTTTTTTATTCAAATATGCTTGCGTGCATAAAAATATTTTACATTTGCACCAAAGTATATCTCTGTTTCACTACCAATGCTCCATAGAGTTCATCCCATCCTTTATAAATTTTAGTTTTTGTTTAGTACTATTGTCATTTTTCCATTATGGAAAGCTTCTTCTAGCCACCTAGGAATAGAAAATGTAATTGGATATAAATTTGAGGCCTCTTCTATTTTAGAAAGAGCATCATGTACTAAATTTTCCTTACCCTTTTTGCAGATTATCTCAAAATTAAAACTTTGCATTTTTTCTCTTCATTTTTGTTAATCTTCTAATGAAATCCATAGCTTCAAAAAATACTTTCTGCTATCATGGTATATCTTGACTTTAAGGTACCTCCCAATGATATACTATCCCCATTTTTTATTGCATGTAATATTTCTTCCATTTATTTTTCATACGTAGATTTCACCAAATATTTTCTTTGAATTCCTTGCTTTTAAAAGCCAATGATATCCCTTATTGTGTTAATGTTACGTAAATTCTTTGTCCTAGTGCCTCACACTCTACTATGAATGTTTTACCAAAATTAGGTGCAACCGATGTTGGTGTAGAAGACATGGCATCCATTAAAAAAGAGAATGCCAAAGTAGCCTCATCATTCCATATAAATGATATTTTCTTCAAGAGATATGTGAGTGGACTTGAAATGCATGCATAATTCTTAACAAATGATCAATAATATCATGTAAGTCTAAAAAATCTTCTAAGAACCTTTATTTTCTTAGGAATAGGTGATTTTGTAATAGCTTGCATATTTTGAGGCTCCAACTTCACTCTTTCCTTTAAAAAAATACAAACCAAATACTCGAATTTTTATTTCCCAAAAGCACATTTGGATATTTTTACATAAAAATGATTGTTCTCAATAATTTATATAACTTTTCCACATGTTTAGTGTGGTATTCCCATGATTTATTATAAATATGTGTATTATCAAAGAAAAACAACACAAATTTTATAAGATGGGATCAAACAAAATTGTTCTTAAGTCGAGCCCGCCGGACTTCAAACGGCGATAAACCATAATTCAAACCAAATTCGCGTTCCAAAATAGCCTGCTGACGTCGGCCAATTTTGTGACGCAAAAACCAAATGAATTCCGCCCTAATATTTTTCGGGTCTGAAGTTGGGCTGGCGTACGGAGGGAGAGTTGTGACGCGAATTTATTATCAAATTCGCCCTAATATTTTTTGGGTCCGGATTTCCACTGCGCGAGCGGCCCAAACAAAGATCCGCTCCAATCAATTTCTGCCACGTGTCCTCAATAAAAACTTGCCCTGCTCCCGGCTGCGGGTGCATTCGATGGCGTTTAAGGCGATGGGACATGGATGTGGTGATTTCATATCAATCGCATTAAGTTTTAACGCTGTTCAATTAAGTTCCAAGGTTTTCACATCAAATCCGCATTAATTAAGTTTTAACACTGTTCAAGATCGGACCTCCACTCCTGTTAGCGATTCTGCATGCTCCAATATGATCCAGCCTTCGGCTCTCATTAATGATCAGAGATTAATTATGACGGGCGTCCTTCGATTGCATTGCAGTCGGGTCGATAAAATGGCATTTCGCTATGGTTTTTCAGACGAGCCGGTTGCTGGGTTACACTGCCTGCTCACTGTGACAAGAAGGAGAAGTGGCCAACTGAACTGCTGCGTAGACCTTGCTGCATATCTGCATTTTTCTCGGTCTGGTCCTTGTCTGTCTTCCTTTGTTTCTTGGAATTCTGCTTCTCCGTCTCCTCTTATGCCCACTGCTAGTGAGACTGCACCCATGCCTCGCCTGCGTCAAAGGATGTGTTGCCGCAGGGGGAGCACTAGAGGTCAACCCCTGTGCGCTCCCTCTAGCCCCTCAACCGAGTCGACTTTCGGCCAGTCCAGTGATTATTACACAGGTCGCTATCCAAATACTAGGAGTGGGCGGGGTCGGGTTGTAGGATTTGGCCACCGTATGGATTCCCCTGCTCCTCGTTTCCCCACCGCTAGTTCACCTTCTCCCATGACGCGCACTGCGCAATTTTCCTTTAATTTCTCTCTCAACCGCCCACGAATTACAGCTTCAGTCACTGTGGTTTTCCGCGAGGAGGCCCAAACGGAGGAAGAATGCACCCGTCCGGAGGGTCTAAGCTCGGAAAAATCCAGCCAGAATTCGAGCCTTCAGGAGGGGAGCCGTGGCATGAATGTGAAGGTAGCACCTAGCGATCCTGGACCTTCCAAAGGATGGTGCCGAATCGTCGAGGAGCTGGAGGAGTAGTTTGGTTAATTTTCTTTTCTTGCTTCGCGGCCCACTTAATTGGGTTGCTTTTAGATTATTTTACTGTGCTGGACCTTTGTAATATTTTTGAATTCTGTAAATTAAACGTTCAAGACTGGTTTCCCCGTATGAGGGCAGTCTTCTTAATTTTTTGATTTTTTGATGACAAATTTGCCACGAGTCTGGGCAATGATTTTGACTTCGGTGTAATTTTATTCCCACTGTTAATAGATTAAATTTACTTAGAAAAAAAAATGTTGCCCTGTTTCTATTTTAAACCTGTTTTTTGAAATACAGAGCCATGTTTATATGGTCTACGTATTATACTCTTTCTATGTATATCTACAGGAACCTTTTTGCTATGAATAGGGTGGATGCTGTAGCGGGCTACTAATGGAAACAAGCGAGCCTGGACCTTACATCTCGGATGCAATAGATGGTTACCAATTTTGGAATCAAGCGAGCCTGGGTTTTTGCAGATGGTTTTTATTTCCGGGAACAAGCGAGCCAGAACATACAATCAACCCTGGGTTTATACATATTTTTTCTCTATCATGGATGCTTTTTGTGTGAGGCGTATATCAATAGTACATGTCTCTGCACATTTCTTGTATCTGCTTTATGATACTATTTTATGTGTTGACAGGTTATCACTCTGCCTTCAAAACTAGCGATGTTGGTTTATTGATATGGTCTGATGGTCTTTTTATATTTTGGACATATCACACTCCTCACATGATTAGCGTTTTTCTCTGTTCAAGGATTTTGGGTACTTTAATTTGTATTTGGAATAATGGATGTCGGTACTCTATCTGTTGCTTTACTATTCTACATACTGCTATTTCACTTTCTTATAGATGCCTCGGGCATATTTGGATGCTTTCTCAGATTTGTCGATAATCTCCATGTGGACCATTATTGGGTTTTATATCATGTCCCTATATGTGACATGGGGTATTTTTCTATCATTGTCTGGGGTGGGACTTCCACTTTTCTGGATGGATATTTGGGTTCCAATCTTCAGATGTGAAAATGTAATGACTTCATGGACTGTTTTACTTCATATAATATATTCAAAATAGTGTTTTTTCTCTTGGGAAAAAAAATGATTAATGTTTATCACTCTGCCTTCAAAACTAGCGATGCTGGTTTATTGATATGGTCTGATGGTCTTTTTATATTTTGGACATATCACACTCCTCACATGATTAGCGTTTTTCTCTGTTCAAGGATTTTGGGTACTTTAATTTGTATTTGGAACAATGGAGGTCGGTACTCTATCTGTTGCTTTACTATTCTACATACTGCTATTTCACTTTCTTATAGATGCCTCGGGCATATTTGGATGCTTTCTCGGATTGTCGATAATCTCCATGTGGACCGTTACTGGGTTTTATATCATGTCCCTGTATGTGACATGGGGTATTTTTCTATCATTGTCTGGGGTGGGACTTCCACTTTTCTCGATGGATATTTGGGTTCCAATCTTCAGATGTGAAAATGTAATGACTTCATGGACTGTTTTACTTCATATAATATATTCAAAACAACGTTTTTTCTCTTGTGAAAAAAAAATGATTAATTTTTATCACTCTGCCTTCAAAACTAGCGATGCTGGTTTATTGATATGGTTTGATGGTATTTTTATATTTTGGACATATCACACTCCTCACGTGATTATCGTTTTTCTATGTTCAAGGATTTTGGGTACTTTAATTTGTATTTGGAACAATGGACATCGGTACTCTATCTGTTGTTTTACTATTCTACATACTGCTATTTCACTTTCTTATAGATGCCTCGGGCATATTTGGATTCTTTCTCATATTTGTCGATAATCTCCATGTGGACTGTTACTGGGTTTTATATCAAGTCCCTGTATGTGACATGGGGTATTTTTCTATCACTGTCTCAGGTGCGACTTCCACTTTTCTGGATGGATATTTGGGTTCCAATCTTCAGATGTGAAAATGTAATGACTTCATGGACTATTTTACTTCATATAATATATTCACAACAACTTTTTTTCTCTTGTGAAAAAAAAATGATTAATGTTTATCACTTTTCCTTCAAAACTAGCGATGTTGGTTTATTGATATGGTCTGATGGTATTTTTATATTTTGGACATATCACACTCCTCACATGATTAGCATTTTTCTCTGTTCAAGGATTTTGGGTACTTTAATTTGTCTTTGGAACAATGGACGTCGGTACTCTATATGTTGCTTTACTATTCTACATATTGCTATTTCACTTTCTTATAGATGCCTCGGGCATATTTAGATGCTTTCTCAGATTGTCGATAATCTCCATGTGGACCGTTACTGGGTTTTATATCAAGTCCTTGTATGTGACATGGGGTATTTTTCTATCACTGTCTGGGGTGGGACTTCCACTTTTCTGGATGGATATTTGGGTTCCAATCTTCAGATGTGAAAATGTAATGACTTCATGGAATGTTTTACTTCATATAATATATTCAAAACAACGTTTTTCCTCTTTTAAAGTTTCATTTAAAAAAAAAAAATTGAACTCGCCGTCGGTATACTGACGCCTTGTAAGCATTGGAATTGCGACAACTTAAAAACGTCAGAAGAGCTATAGTATAAAAACGTCAGACGAGCGACGTTCAAAACATTGGACCACATTTCGTCGGAATTGTGACAGTTTACAAATGTCTGAAGAGCGACGTTCAAAACATCGGACCACATTTCATTGGAATTGTGATAGTTTACAAACGTCGGAAGAGAGACGTCCAAAACGTCAGACCACATTGCATCGGAATTGCGACCGTTTACAAACGTCAGAAGAGTGACGTTAAAAATGTCAGACCACATTTCGTCGGAAGTGCGACAGTTTACAAATGTCGAAAGCACGACAGTTCGGGAAATGTTGGAAGAGTGACGTTTGTTTGGAAGCGACGGAAAAAGTGTCGATAGTGCGACACTTTTTAAGTGTGTCAGAATTATGACGGTATGGAAAACCACATTTTTCCTACCCTCGAACTGTCGGTCTTGCGACGACTATGTGTTGAAATAGCGACAAATTGGCCGTCAGAAATTCCACCAAATTTTCTAGTGTAGAATCAACTAAGAGAACAGAGGAGACTAATTCATGAGGTTATAATGTTGTATAATTGTTGGCACAGGAAAAATGTAGAATTGTTAGAGTAAATATCTGTAGGTACCATTAGTTGGTGATTATCGATAATCATTTCAGTTCATCAAATACCCTGACGAATGGGCCTTACAAGCTATTTGCGTAGACAAACCCCACAGAAGTTGTGTGATGGAAAAATAATCACACTATATTGAAGAAAACACCTACCAAATAAGGATGACATTTCAAATGTGGAAAAAAAAAAATAGAGAGATAGACATCGAAAAAATTTAAAATGCTAGGGAAATAGGAAAGCAACTAGGTAGCATGGTAGAAAGGAAAACAAAGAAAATTATAAAAATGGAAAACCCTACAAATCAGCACCCATCCAAACATCACCACAATTTTTTCTTCAACTCTAAATCTCCAAATTCATCAAATTATATCCTGTATTCAAACCTGATCCTCTCTGTTAGCCATTATGAAGATAAGGTTGAGAAATTACTAAAGAACCATCACCTACATGTAGTGATATTTTTATGTGACCAGACAACCTACTTTCGTGAAGACATGGAAAGGTAAACACTCTCTGCCAAGATTTTCCATACAGCCCGAGTTGAGCAACCACATATATATCACTAGTTTTTTCTCTTCAAATTGTAACTTAGAAGAGCTTTGTCTGACCACCTCCGGGATGCTCCCAGAGTCACCCATGCAAGCCCTCTCAACATCATCCTCTTTCTATAGTACCTAATTAGTAATTTAATTAACCAAAACAGTTTCATGATCATGCAGGTATTTCAAATATATTGCGAATAACCATAAATCTTTCATGTTAAACAATCAGGTCAAAACACTTTAGACTATGATGCAAAAAATACAAAGAAACATCACCAACACTCCAACGAAAAACAAAGTCAAACCTCTACAAAGTATAAACAGATATCTGATAAACTTCATTCCACCACAAAAATGTGCTTAACTAAAGAAAATTCTAATTACTGTGCTTTCAAGACAAATCTTTCCAGGGTAGTGATGTTATAAACATACCCCTACACCTTGTGAAAAATCAATGTGTATAAATATACCATCATAGCACTCATTTTAAACATCATTATTATCATTTTATAAATCATTTTTATTAAATGAACAAGAAGAAATTAAAAATTGCATTCAGTTCCAGTGAAGCAAAGTGTATGCTAGTTTCATATACTTATTATGAAGTAATCTAGATTTGCAACTTGATTTTAGAGTCAACCAATTAGTGGTTGAAGCCCAATATTGTCTCTTGTGAGAATCAAAGTTACATCAAGCTCTATGAAAATCCAATGTGTCATGACCATTTCAAACACATTGATATTCAATACAATTTCCTAATATTCCAAGTTCATTAGGGAGTTAGTAGTGTTGGACCACATTCTGAAAAAGTTTCATATGGTTAATAGTTTGACAAAGCTCCTAACAAAGGGGAATTTTGACAAGTTGGGGGAGAATCTTGGGTCACTAGAAAAAAAAAAATTTCTCGAGAGTGTTAGATTACCTAGTTGGTCTCACCTCATCCTTGAGAATTTGAGCACCACTAGGATTGCAGAGCTAGATTGTGGTACACCAGTTAGAAATATTCTTAAATACAGCTAGAAGCTTATAACGACACCTTCGAGGATAGACAAATTCGTTGTTGGGTCACACCCACCAAGTATGGCACACAGGTTGAGGAGATTAACACCATCATCTTAGGTGCATTCATGAGTGCACACTTATGGAATGAGGCACCTTTAGGAGAGGAGTTATATCTACTATGATAATCCACTACTCTAAAAGAAAAGCCTTGCATACAAGGAAAAAGTTATGAAGGATTTGCTCATGCTCAGAGGAGATGCACCACTAACGCTATCATTAGCTTGTTTTCTAACAACACCTTCTCTTAACCTATAAATGAAAAGGATGGGCACAGTAGTTAGACATCTGTAGAAATAGATAATAAGAGTGAGTACTGCTAGCTTCTAGGTTGTAGTAGGAGCTTTTGTGAGATGACAACCTGCTGTGACATTCTTCTATTTGAGTAATAAAGACTTCTATGCAATTGTTGTTGGCGCCTGCTCTTTTTATCCTGAATTCTCAGATTGCAGATTTGTGTAGAGTGGGCCTAATATACTTATTATTTTAATACATTGTACTTCTTCTCTATCCCTTTCTCTCCTATCTCGCTCTCTCTTCCCCTCTCTCTCTCTCTCAACCCTCCAATACTCTCACTATATCCCTCCCTCTATTCTTCTTTCTACCCCCCTTCCATATTTGTGTCACTATCTCCCTCTCTTACCCTTCTCTACCTCTCTCACTCCTCTCCCTCTCTCTCTCTCTCCATTCCTTCTCTCCCCTCTCCTCTTCAACATATCAGCGACATTGTGATGAGTTGGCAGCATTGACCCAAAACCGAAGTGAAGGTATGATGAACCATAGGTGATGAATGAACCATCAAGATGATTACCCAACCCAAAAAGTCACATACATGGAGTGAAGGAAGTGTCATGTTCAAGAGCGACTTGCTACCATAAAGAAAATATTGTTCGTTCTTCCCAAATTTTTCCCCGGTCATTTGTCGACCAGTACCTCATTATTTTTTAACAAGCTTGAAGAGGATAGCATTTGCTTGATCTATAATTCAACCCTTCGGGCGAATAAAGAATGAAGTATCACTAATTAATAATTTAACGAGTCTAGCAATGAATGAAACTCGATTCTTGCCATGATTGAAAAGCTTGTCGCTATTTTATGATTTAACAAGCTTAATAACAGTGACAGCCCGGTCCTCTTTCATATTTAGAGAGTCTGAAAAAGAGGACGAAAGAGAACTCCATAATTACTTTTTCGTAAATTTGTCTCTTAGATTCGAAAAAGTGTAAAATAATATCTGAAAGAACCTCTTTGTTCATGTTTAACCAACGGTATTCCTTTTTCATAAATAATCTATCTAAGTCCGGAAAAGGGTTAAACTTATACTCAGTAGATATCAATTCATTTAATTTAACGAGCTCGAAATGACAAGTGCTCGGAAATATTTTCACATTATCAAAGTCTGAAAAGAGCTGAAAGAAGACTCCAAGGGTTCCTTTTTCACTATTATGGAAGCTCGAAAAAGTGATAAAAGTGCGCTTCAAATCCATTTTCATTTTTAACAAAGCTCTAAAAATAAGGAGAAAAAGCATGCTTTGTGGTCAAGTCATTCTTAATAAATTTGCATGACTAATCTGTTCATCAGTTGTATTTCCTGTTCAGAGCAACATCAAACGGATTAAAAATACATGTTTCATGATAAAAACATAATAAAACTATAGTCACAGCAATAAATTTAACTTGCAAATAATTAAATGACTATTTAAAAGTAGTTTTACTATTCATTTTTACCATTCCATAGTTACCATTTGCATTTTGGAGC
Organism: Pinus albicaulis; assembly: GCA_034641835.2. NCBI lineage: Eukaryota > Viridiplantae > Streptophyta > Pinopsida > Pinales > Pinaceae > Pinus > Pinus albicaulis. The sequence goes on along the minus strand of CM076582.1, from coordinate 1,278,227,022 downwards.
TCTGAACCTGATTTCTCCCCTGAACTTCAGTCGTTGATTGCGGTCATTTCTATGCACGGATTTCATCGTTGTTTCTTCCAGGTTAGTGCCATGACCCTTCTCTTTCTATTGGTAATCATTTCATTTCCATTTCTTGCAATTTTTCATGGTTTTAAGACCCCCTAGGTTAAATTTTCCCCAAAAAGAGGGAAATGCACCCTTAAGCATCGAAACCTGTGTTGCATAGCAAGTACAGTGAAAGGTACCTTCATGTGCAATGCACTGTCTCAAGCCTAAGCCTGCATTGGGTGCATTTCAAATTTTTTGTTTTTATGTTTAACTCAAAATTGACCTAGTTTTCTGCAATGGATGGTTTCTAATGGATCTCTTACTTATGTTTCAAGTTTCCATCAGATACCAATGACGATTACATGGTGAGAAAGAGAATACAAAGAACAAGACATGACTTCCCTAAATCACCCGGGTACTGTAAGAGCCCTGAGGGATTGTGGAATTTTAAAGTACTTCAAGTTATCTGGAATGAGGCAACAGATTGAGCTTCTTGAGTTCTTGGTTCATGCATGGGATCCGGCAATAGAGGAATTTCAAATTAAAACCAAGTGGTTCCTATCACTGTTGAAGACGTTTACTTTCTCACAGGTTTGTCGAGGAGGGGTTTGCCGATTTCTCTTTGAGGGTCTACCATTGGAGGAGAGACGGTGAGAGATTATATTTTGCAGTATTGTTATGCAGGGGCAGAACAGAGAAAATATGGGAAGATTAACATCCGTACAGTGAGAGATTTTCCTTTGAGAACCATCCTGTTCACAATCGCAAAACTTGTTGGCACAGTGACACTACATGTGGCTAATAGATCTTATATGCAGTATGCACTAGAGTGTCTCGAGCCAATAGTCTTCAACTGGTACGAAGCTGTTCTTTCTCAGATAAAGGAACAACTGAATAAAGCAAAAGGAGGAAGGAAAAAGAATTTCAGTTATGGTTTGATCCTCATATCTTTTTCTTTGGAACGGATTCCATTGATGCAACCACAGCATGTGATGCTGGATATTGCTAGTCCTAGAGAGCCTCAGATGCAGAGATGGGTGGAACTTATGGGTGGACATGTAGGGTAGTCGACAGTTGTATTTTCTACCGCATTCTTCTCCTGGTTCCAGTGACAGATCATCGCCATCGATGACTATGCATACGCATCGAGGGCGCCCGTATCGGTTTTGCTAAGTTATGACCGCCAGGGTGCCTTGTGCACGTTTGGGTGGCCCGTTTGTCATTTGATCCCTTGTGGCATTGTTCATTTGGGTGCGTCGTGTCGTCTTGTGTGAGGTCGCTCGACTGGGCATGTTCGGGTCAGGCCGTTTTGTTTGAGGGTGCCTATATCAGTTTTGCTAAGTTGTGACCACCCAGGTGCCTTGTGCACGTTTGGGTCGGGCCATTTCATTCGAGGGTGCCCATATCAGTTTTTCTAAGTTATCACCACCCGAGTGCCTTGTGCACGCTTAGGTGGCCCATTTTCCGTTTGATCCCTTTGGCATCGTTCGTTTGGGCGCATAGTGTCTTGTTGTGTGAGGTCGCCTGACCGACTGCGTTTGGTTCGGGTCGTTTCATTCAAGGGTTCCCGTATAAGTTTTGGTAAGTTGTGACCGCCTGAGTGCCTTGTGGACGTTCAGGTGGCCCGTTTTCCATTTTCTCCATTATGGCATTGTTCAGTTGGGCACGTTGTGTCGCGCCATGTGAGGTCGCTTCATCGGGCGCATTCAGGTCGATTCATTTCTTTCGAGGGTGCTCGTATTAGTTTTTCTAAGTTGTGACCATACAAATGCCTTGTGCACATTTGGGTGGCCCGTTTTCCATTTTCTCCCTTGTGGCATTGTTCTGTCAGGCGCACCGTGTCACGCTATGTGAGGTCGCCCGACCGGGCACGTTCAGGTTGGGTCATTTCGTTCGAGGGCACCCGTATCATTTTTGCTAAGTTGTGACCACCTGGGTGCCTTTTGCATGTTCGAGTGGCACGTTTTCTATTTTCTCCCTTGTGGCCTCATTCGTTCAGTGCGTCGTGTCGCGTTGTGTGAGGTCGCCCCACCGGCGCATTCAGTTCAGGTCGTTTTGTTCGAGGGCGCCTGTATTAGTTTTGCTAAGTTGTGACCGCCCAAGTGCCTTGTGCATGTTTGAGTAGCCCATTTTTCATTTGATCCCTTGTGGCATCATTCGTTTGGGCGCGTCATGTCATGCCGTGTGAGGTCGCCCGACCGGGCACGTTTGGGTTGGGCTGTTTCATTCGAGGGTGCCCATATCAGTTTTCTAATTTGTGATAGCTCGTGTGCCTTATGCATGTTTGGGTGGCCCGTTTTCCATTTGATCCCTTGTGGCATCGTTCATTTGGGCATGTTGTGTCGCGTTGTGTGAGGTCGCCTGACCGGGCACGTTCGAGTTGGGTCATTTCATTCGAGGGCACCCGTATCAATTTTTCTAAGTTGTGACTGCCCAAGTGCCCTATGCATGTTCGGGCAGCCCGTTTGCTATTTTATCCCTTATGGAATCGTTCAGTCGGGCACGGTATGTCACAGCATGTGAGGTCGCCCGACCGGGCTCATTCAGGTCAGGACGTTTCACTCGAGGGTGTTCGTATTAGTTTTTCTAAGTTGTGACCACTCGGGTGCCTTGTGCATGACGTTTAGGTGGCCCATTTTCCATTTTCTCCCTTGTGGCATCGTTTTTTGGGCACGTCGTGTCACACTGTGTGAGGTCACCCAATTGGGCGTGTTCGGGTCGGTCTATTTCCTTTGAGGGTGCCCGTATCAGTTTCGCTAAGTTGTGACCACCCGGGTGCCTTATGCAAGTTCGGGAGGCCCATTTTCTGATTGCTCCCTTATGGCATCGTTAGGTCGGGTACAACATGGAAAACAATGAAATTAGAGATACATAGAAACTCATATTAAAATTAAGATAAAATTAAACAAAAAATTAGACATACACAAAAAATCATATTAAAATTAAGATATTATAGAAAATAATGCGAAAAATTAATATTAAAATAACATCAAAACAAGAAGATTAGAAATAAATTTAAATTATTGTGGAAACTTAAATTAAAAATAACATAATCTAAAAAAATATAGAAATTGAAATTAAAAACATAAGAATTAAAAACAATACCGAAATTAAAATTAAAACAATTTAAAAATATAAGAGTTAAATCTTAAAATAAAATTAAAAAGTTAAACTAAAATAATAACAGTTAATAAATCATTGTAATAATAACAATAATGCACTCTACCAAAGAGTGACTGGGCCAAAGCAAGAAAGGGAGGCATTCGTTAAAGGCAGCATATATCGCGCACACAAATATTTTATTTTTGTTCAATAGAAAGCAGCTACAGTAGCAACAATGTGGACCAATGGACAACAACCACAAGGTCAAGGGTTCAATTCTCAGGAAGTAGCCGAAAGACACAGTGACAACAGGGGTGAGAAGGGGAGAGAGAGAAAGGAGAGCATTTCGGCGCCGAACAAGATGAGTGCGGAGCCAGTCTCGTTGTCCAGCAGTTATGGCTAACTCGATGCCTGGATTGAACAACTAATGCAATGAAAGCCTCTCTCAGAACAGGAGGCCAGTAGTTTCAGCCCTTAAACCTACCATTTTAAATCTATGCATTTCGTATGAAGTTTCTGTTCGAGATCTATTTTTTTTCAGAAGTTTCTGTTGTGAAACCTAGGTTTTGTAAAGGTCTGAGAAAATGCACCCTCTCTTTGCTGGGATTGTGCTTGTAGACCATGTTGGCACATGGATCTGGCGGCATACGAACCCTTGCTGGGTATATTTTCGGGTTGTTGGTGAAAATGCTTGGTGCGAATGGCTGTATTAGAATCTGATCCACTATTATTTATGGTGTTATAGGGGTTTTCGAACCATTTTTTAAAGGGAAATGGTGTTTCAATGGCCTACAAACTACATTTTCTAGCACAATGCTTTGTGTTTATTGTTTCAGTTTGGTTAAGTGTGAGACCGTTTAGCATTCAAGAGTTGGATCAGTCATTGTCAAGAAAATAGAACCTAGGTGGAATCTTCGGGATGTATATACCCGGTGGCCCGCGGTCTGTAGTGGTTTATAAGTGTCTTGGATAAGTGTGTATCGATCCTTTCCTTGATTGATGATCTTCTAATTAGCCTTTTAAAACTTTGGTTCTATTGGGTGCTTACATCTTTAAAGGTTGTTTAGTCATTAATACATTTAGATGTCTTAGACAAGTGTGAAGTCACCTTGGCTACTGATCTTGTGATTAGAATTTTAAAAAAAAATTGATGCAGGAAAATAGTGTATGCTTCTCGATGCCCTTGATATCTGACAAGTAATTGAGGGCACAGCAGACTGTGTCCTCAAATACCCTAAGTATTTTGTTTTTTGTCATTCTATCTTCTGTTTTGGTTTTTTCAAGAGGATACAGGGGATTAGAATGCTAAATGCTAATTTTTGAGGGAGCTTAGTTTACTACAACTACTCATTTGGTTTGGGCTACTATGACTTGTTAAGACTTTTGAAGATGTTAAATACTATCAATTGCACCAGGGGTGCAAGGGAATGTCGAAAGGGGGAGCCAAACTTGATCTTGATTGTGTTGAAGTGGTTTTTTGGATTCTGAGATATCCATTGAAGGTCGAGGCCGTTTCAAAATTTTATGTCCTGTTTTGTTTACTTCCATCATCGTGTTGATACCATAGCCCTACCGCATAAAAGTAAAACCCAACCTGAGTTGACTGTAAACCTCTTTCTTCCTAATAGTGGTGAGGAGAAGAAAGACAGAATGAAGAGGAATGAGATTCAATTATCTCCTCAATAGTCTTTAGTGAACCAAAATTTTCACTTGAGCACATTTATTCATTTGCCACAGTACCAGGTACACAAAAATAAGTCAAGCCTTCTCTAGTTAACTTTCCATTTGTATTGGAGATTAGAACCTTCGATTGCTCCTCAAAGCTATTAACTTCTCTAATTCCTGAATTGAGCCAAGGTTTCAGTGAAGTGGCATGCTTTACAAAGGAATTGGATATTGTTTTCCCCTTTAAAGAAAAATTTCCAAGTAAGCCATTCTCTTGTACTTCATCCACAATTTTACCAGCATTGCCCTCATCATCTCTCATATGTCGCAGTTCTGCTTCTACAGTATCTCTGTCATGGTGACCCATTGATCGATCCTTCCTTGTCCTCTAATTTTACTTCAGAACTAATATTATCCACCCTATTCTCATATGAGACAATATTACCTTGAACATAGTCCTCTTTATCCACATTAGTCGAGTACAACAATTTCAATGAGCCAACTATAATATGATCTTGGGAGACATGGGTGCAGATAGTGTCAACGTATCTTCTCCTAAATGAAATTCCAGAAGGATCACCGCCTACTTCCTCAAGCAGAACTAATACATTTTTTGTTGGGTGCAGCCATGAGCGAGGAACATGGTACCTGTGTGAGGTGGTTATTCTATTTAGTATCAATATGATTGTCTTTTTTCTGGAGTAGGTAAAAATTCGCTGAAACTATCAAAGGAGAATGGGCAGCTTGCTTAGGCTAGCACATGTAAGGTAGTGTAAGGAGCATTTTCCCTTAAGTAACCCCTCTTGCACACAACATACTTGCAGAAAAAGCCTGGTCAATGCCTAATAAGACTACTTCACTGACAAACATCCCAAGTTTATGTCTACCATGCCCAAGGTTCCCCCTCAGGTAACAGTTAACCTACCTTGTTAATATTAAAGAGTTGTACACACCAAAAGCAGTTTTAACTCCTACTCGAGGAGGTATAGTACTATGAAATCTACAAATAAGCTTCATCTAGGAATGAATATTTCTAATGATTTTTCTTATTAATAGTTACCATTTTTGAGTGGATTCTCCACAGTTGGTTTCACATTTGGATGAGTAATAAGTGCCTCTGTAATCACATACATTAGAGCAGCCATCAGAGGGAGCCTTCAATGAAACAAAATAACGCCCAATATGATTTCCATTTACCCATGCTTGCCCTTTGTTCATAGTGATTAGGTCCAAAGCCAATAAATTGGTGCCTGCATGTGTGTTAAACTCATTCTACATGATCTCGTAAAGAAAACGATCAACAAAACTTTCACTGTCACTATAAATAGGACAAATGAATCTATGCTAGTAAAGGCATAGTGGTTAGAAGGAATTCATCATGCAAACAACCCAAGTCCAAACCTTAACTAAAGCAAAGGCTTTGTGTGTGACTGAAAGTGTTTGATATCCCTTATCTAAGCTATAAACACCAAATAGAATAAGAGTTTCATATCTGCAGATGAATCAGAGACACTGATTACCTTGTACCAGATGAGAACAGTTTGTTTGGGAAGGTTTACTCCTGAAATCCATTCAAATTTCTTTGCTCCAATGTATGAATATAGTTGAAAGTATTCTCCCTTCAACCTATCTGTGATTAAAAAGAAAATGGATAGTCTTCAATTTTAAAAGGGGAATTTTGATTGAGTATGCACACATGGAAAAACTTAATCAGAATACCAACCAGAGAGCAATCGTTCCTAGCTATACTAACTCGCTGGGATTATTGCTAATGAAAATCAGTTTAGAAGTGGGAAAAAAACAAATGGATAGCATAACCTAGTCTGGCAGTAAGTACCTGGTAAGACCATGTCTGGAAGATCAAATCCATTGGACCATTTCTAAGTCCCAGCAATTTCATAGGACCATTTATTCCCATCATCCATGTATCAAATAAAGCTCCGATGTTCTATTCACCACAAAAAATCAATTCACATTATTTCATAGCCTCAGTAATAGATAAATTTTAAGTCCCTTCTCATTTAAAAGAAATAAACTTTACTTTCAATATTTATATCCTCTAAGCGTTCAGGTATGGAATTGAACCTGCAATCCAACTTTCATGCTTAGTAGGGTAATATGATTCTCTCCAGCCTGCAGTGCAATTGGCTTCTCAAACGTAAACCCCCATTTCAAATAATCTCCCGTATTAGATCCTATAAAACATCGTCATCATGTTGATAATATTTTTCTGAATTCAACTAGCCCATTCATCAATCCAATCCTAAATCAAATTATCCAGTTTCAAATATAACAAAAATTTAAGAAAATGGCTTTCCTTTGCCAAATCAACCTATAGTAGGAAATTGCTCTAGAAATTACATGGAAAAATTAAAGTTTTTACTCACCTACAAAATTTCTATTAACAAATACATGAAGTTTGTGTCCTCGACTATCCACATGCAAGACAAGTTGGCTACCACTCTTTAAAAATGGTTCATCTTCATGGATATAGACACTGTATTGATAAAATACATAATCAAAATCCTAACAAATTTGTGAAGTAATATTCCTATCATGTCTTCAGAGTACTTCTATTTGAGTACTTATTAACATGGAATGAAATTCCTTTATAAAGATATATCTGGATAATAACCACAAACTAGAGAAAGCCAGAAGACATGAAATTGATATTGCTTGGAGTTTTTTTTGAGAAAGAATCCTATAGGCTATAACAAAAATTTGTGAACTTGCACAAAAACCAACTTCCTAATTGAAAAAATATTTGGGTTAAGGCGTCATAATCTCCTCTTGTATCAAATGCATAAGGTAATTACAGGTTCAGAATACCTTCTTGTATACCATAGATAATCACTTTTATCTAAAACTGTGTTGAGCCGCTCTAACAAGATGTGGGCAGAGAATTTGCTTTCTCCCCATATTCCAACATCTTCTTTTTTGCATGACCAGTTTACAAATATTTTTCCTCTATCTCCACTTGATGTTCCAATAGGATGAACAGACTCCATGTTGACCTGCTCCATTCCCATTAAGGAATTCTATATACTAATTTGTAACATTATAGAAACATCTGATTAGAGGTCCTATATAGTCCCACAAATTTCATCATCACTTCAGCTATTCTGATGAAAATCAATAGAAAATATCACTAACCCTTGCAGTGTTATAGACCACTTTTTTGCATCGGGCAAGATACTAACAGACCAAGCAGGTATATTATAAGACACTCCATTGAATCGCACAGTTGCATCCTACTTAATGTGGATGTTTCTAAGGAAAGCAACACATACACTAGAATTCTTGGCAAAATATACCATTGCCTACATATTCAGGGCAAGTTTTATTCCTAAAAGTGTCATTAATTTCCATCTCAACAACTTTTGAAACAACACTCCCTTGCAAGGGTTAAATGCTTATATAAAATGGAATTATGCATAAATTATTCAATTGAATGACAAACCTGAAGGCCTTTGCCTAGTGAAATGATATTCATGTCTCCATAGATTAGAGCAGGTTCACATAGTTCTATTGCTTTGTACGACTCTTTCAGATGCCCCCACTTCGGCTGCCTTATATTCCTTGTAAGGATCACATAGGACCGTGATTACACAGAGATAGAGAATGAACTTTTATCGATTTTGATTTTTTACTGAGCAGGGGATATTTACAGAGAAAACCATTTTGGTCTATTCCCATGAAATTTTGAATGGAATTTAAGACTATTTACAAATCGAGTTGCCTCACTGCTTACAAATTTACCTGAATCCAATAAACATAAACATAGAATACATATTGTTTCAAATAAAGGGAAAATTTCCAAATATATATTTACAATGGTTCCTAACTTTTTATGATTTATGAATCTAGAACAGTAATTGAAATAGACTTATTCTCCAATGCTATACAACCTAGGCGCACAGATTTGCACAGATTTTTAAATGTAAAACCCTTCACAAAAACCTCCCCCACACTCTTTCAGTGCCGAATAAATTTTGGCAAGGGAAACTCTGGCATACCATATTCGTCAATAGGTGCATCGTATTCATAACTGGTGGTAATGAATGGACCTCCACTTGTCTAGTCAAAATTTGTGCCTCCATAGTACTGCAACATAGAAAAAATAAAATAATGGTTCAAATTTTAATAACAAAATTATAAATGTGTATCATCTGGAGCTGAAGATGAAAGAAGATAAAAATCCACCATGTAATAGTTCTGAAATGTTCCTCCTCTCTGGAAAAATCAGGCCACTACGAATGCGACATCCTCAACAGGCCTGTGAAAAGTCCTCCATTCGAATGTCTGAAACCTGTATTATAAAAAAAATGTTTAATCAGCATGAACAACAAGCCACCGGACTCGTCAATAGTCTTGCTCCGTATGATGGCCATGAGACTCTTGGGAATCTTCATCCCGATGTCAAGCTCACTCATGTAAAGCACAAATTGTTCTCCTCTCATGAACCTGTAGCTATGCACCAGCATGAAACTTTCCCCCGCCGCTTTCCCACATATCACAGCAATGGTGGGCACCTTAACCCTCTGTTCAAAGAACAAAAAATACACAACCATAGCCCTAATGCATAAAAGTATAACCCTCTATTCAAAGAACAAAAAATACGCAACACAGAAGGAATTCATTAATACGAAACAAAGATGTGTAAAGACTTCATTGGACATGTGAATAACCAAATGTAAAATTGTAATTTGTTGGAAGGGCGATAGGAAAAGCTTCTCATTGGCTAGAGTGAACAATGTTTGCTCACCCCAAGCCGACAAAGAAAATGCCTCCGACGTAATTAAATATTTTTTTGCAGATGTTGCACTTGTTTGATCATTAGTTCAAACTTCAACTGTCAAGACTTTTGAAAATGACTTGTTGAGATTTTATTGCACAGATCTATTAAAGGAGTCAGTTATCTATGATATCTAGGAATGTGGTTGGGATGACAATTCCAACAATATATCCTTTTTGAAATATTTTTTAGAGCCTCTCGTGAGATTGAATTCTATGAATTAATGATTAGTCCATGAGATCATTGATATTCTCAGATAATAAATTGTCAAGATATTATTTTACATTTTTATGAAACAATTTAGTTGTCTGTGTAGACGTCTGGGTATAACTCCTCTATTCTATAGTAAAACATACCATTGATATTGTTTGGGCTTAGGTGTAGAAGTCATAAAGATGATATATATTAGCTTATGATAATGTATTAAATTCTCTATTGAAGAAAATATATATATTTTTTAAGAATATTTTTCTCGTGGTTGCAGGTCAAAGGATTGTGTGAAAAGGCCAAGGAGATTCTCATGGAAGAAAGTAATGTTCGTGTATGTCCTTTGCTTCAGCTAACTTTGAAATACAAATTATAATTTTCTTTCATCTGTGCCTCAAGGTGTTCAGATCTATTTTTCATACATGTACACACCAGTAAAAAATATACACTGTTGGAATAAAAAAAGAAGAAATAGAACAATGAACAAATGAAATACATTTTACCATTCAAAATTCTTTTAATCTGAAAATATGAAGAAAACTCAAGATTGAAATTGGAATCTATTAATGTTATCACAAAAATTGGGACTCACGGTAACATAGTATTTACAAGTTACACCAAATAAGGGAGTGCTTGATGCATCTCTTAAGGAAATTGATCTAGCCCGTCTTCAAGACAATAACATAGAATGAAAAATAAGAGCTGGGGAAGATGGCTAAATTCTATCATTTCAAAACAGCCATTCCGCTTTTGAAGTATTCTCCTTAAACCCTACTATTTAGGGTTGATTACTTTTTCCACATCAGTGGAATACATGATAGTGGGGTGAGGACTAGCAAACAAATAGCTAGCCATGCTCTATGATGTTGAAGTCAACTTCAAGTTGGTGAAGAATCTTCATATTAGTAGAATCATATCTTTGGTGTAGGGAAAAATTTCCTCAAGAGTACCAATTATTATGTATTTTTCTTGAATGAAAGCCACGTATCATAAAATCACGAGAATTTCTAATGTATATCCACTTTTTATCCTATTTCCATTTCAATGACTTTAATTGAATGCAAATGTTCTTGTGAAGTGGTTCCGTAATCATGATTTTTTTTACCCTTCTTGTTTTGCAAGTTCCAATTGCTCTCGTCATGCTAATTGAGGAAATATTATTGTAATTATGTACGAAGTATTAGTCTATTTCTCTCTTGATGCCTTGTGCACTAAATTACCAAGTATTAGTGGAGAGCATGGATTGCCAGCTTGCACATATTGGCCTGTATGCGAGTCGAGATGTATGTGGTTTCTTTTGGAGTTTTTTTTTTTTTTTTTTTTTGGTGTATGCATGAAATGGGGAGTCTTCTGCTTAAGAAAGCAGCATTTTGTGTTAACTTTTTATCTTTAGTAGTTTCAGATGACTGTGATGGGATTTCTAATTTCTTTAGCTTGAGAAGCTGATATTCTGTATTCACTTTTCTTCAGTCCTTTATTTTCAGTTGTTGAATATAGTACTGGTGTCAGAGTAGAAACTTCTTGCATTTACATTAAATCATATCCAGGTTCCCTACTAGGGTAAATTTGTGGTTTAAATGATGAATTCTTCTGCTTTGGATTGCCATATGTTTTATGATGTCAAGGTTCCCTAAAAAAGTTCAATTTTTCTTTTAGGTCTCAACACATTAATTTGTTCAGGTCATGGGTCTCATATAACCAAGAAGTTTTGGTTTATTAAGGTTAGTCATAGGTTTCAGATCCATAGAGGCATTTGATGTATGTTCTTGATATCATACAATGTCTTTTCCATATGGTTGTCTGGATGTGTATAGATAGCATGCAATGTCTATGGGTGTCTATATGTGTATAGCAAATAAGGTTTCAATACCTGCATGGAATGTGCAGAGTCTCTGCTTAAGAAAACAACATTCTGTTTTTACGTTTTTTCAGTGCTTTTTTTTCGGTTTTCATTGATAGTCATGACACTAATATAACATGCACATCCATTTCCATATCAAAGTTCCCTTCTATAGCAGATTTGTGTAAATGTTTCTGCTGAACTGCTTTTTGGTCATACGATGCAAATCCTGCCAGAGCCGAATCTATGGCATTATAGTTCTAGAGACTTTTCCTTGCTCCGAGTGATGTGTCTAAATAGTTAAGGAGTTTTAGTTCATCCAAACTCAGTTTTATGATTGATGGAAACATTTGATGCATGCGCTAATAAGTAATAACATGCAATATCTGTGGGTTTGTATATCTATGATTCTGTTTAGAAAGAGGGTTTCAGTGATCTTTTTCAGTTCACACCTCGATTTACCTTTTATCCCTCTTTAAAATTCATCTTCCAGGCTTTGATCCTTCTTACATCCATGCTGACATGATAACATGTATATGTCAGTCTACAAGTACTTAGTGTTGGCTGCATTACATATGATATATGGGTAATTTTGTCTGCATGTACTTAATGTAGGATAGGGAGTTTTCATTCATTTTTCTAAATTTTCCCTATATATTTGGAACATTTATGGAACCTAATTTTCATCATTATAGTTAAGGCTTGATCAACCATATTCCCATATTACGTGAAAAGCTCATGTGACACTTTTTATTTAAGTATGATTAATACTTGTACTATTCAATTTCCTGTCCAGTTTTAAAGTTTCATTTATTTATTTTTTTAATTTAACCAACACACAATAATTTCTAATGTATATCCACTTTTTAGCCTATTTCCATTTTAGTGACTTCAATTGAATGAAAATGCTATTGTGAAGTGGTTCCATAATCATGATTTTTTTTTACCCTTCTAATTTTGCAAGTTCTAATTTCTCTCTTGATGTTAATTGAGGAAATATTATTGTAATCATGTACCAAGTATTATTCTATTGCTCTCTTGATGCCTTGTGCACTAAATTACCAAGTATTAGTGGAGAGCATGGATTTCCAGCTTGCACATATTGGCCTGTATGCAAGTCGAGATGTATGTGGTTTCTTTTGGAGTTAGTTTTTTTTTTGGTGTATGCATGAAATGGGGAGTCTTCTGCTTAAGAAAGCAACATTATGTTTTAAATTTTTACCTTTAGCAGTTTTTTAGCTCACTGTGATGGGATTTATAATTTCTTTAGCTTGAGAAACTGATATTTTTTTTCACCTTTCTTCAGTCCCTTGCTTTCAGTTGTTCAAGATAGTATTGGTGTCAAAGTAGAAACTGCTTGCATTTACACTAAATCATATCGAGATTCCCTACTAGGGTAAATTTGTGGTTGAAATTCTGAATTCTTCTGCTTTGGATTGCCATATTTTTTATGATGTCAAGGTTCCCTACAAAATTTCAATTTTTATTTGAGGTCTCAACATGTTAATTTGTTCAGGTCATGGGTCCCGTATAACCAAGCAGTTTTGGTTTATTGAGGTTAGTCACAGGTTTGAGATCCACAAAGGCATTTGATGTATGTTCTGGATAGCATACAATGTCTATGCCATATGGGTGTCTAGATGTGTATAGATAGAATGAAATGTATATGGGTATCTAGATTTGTATAGCAAGTAAGGTTTCAATACCTGCATGGAATGTGCAGAGTCTCTTCTTAAGAAAGCAACATTATGTTTTTACCTTTTCTCAGTGCTCTGTTTTGGGTTATCACTGATAGTCATGACACTAACATAACATGCAAATCAATTTCCATATCAAATTTCCCTTCTACAGCAGATCTGTGTAAATTTTTCTGTTGAACTGCTTTTTTTTCATACGATGCCAATCCTGCAAGAGCTGAATCTATGGTGTCACAGTTCTAGAGACTTTTCCTTGCTCTGAGTGATGTGGCTACATAGTTAAGGAGTTTTAGTTAATCTAACCTCAATTTTATGATTGGTAGAAACATTTGATGCATGCACTAATAAGTAATAACATGCAATATATGTGGGTTTGTATATCTGTGATTCTGTTTAGAAAGAGGGCTTGAGTGATCTTTTTCAGTTCACACCTCGGTTTACCTTTTATCCCTCTTTAAAATTCGTCTTCCAAGCTTTGATCCTTCTTCCATCCATGCTTGAAAGTAGCCATGATGACATGATAACATGTATATGTCAGTCTGCAAGTACTTAGTGTTGGTTGCATTACATATGATATATGGGTAAGTCTGCATGCATGTACTTAATGTAGGATAGGGAGTTTTCATTAGTTTTTCTAAATTTCCCCTATATATTCAGAAAAATTACAAAAGTTAATTTTCATCATTATATTCAAGGCTTGATCAACCATATTCCCACATTACGTGAAAAGCTCATGTGGCACTATTTTGTTAAGTATGATTAATACTTGTACTATTCAATTTCCTGTCCAGTTTTAAAGTTTCATTTTTTATTTTATTTTTAATTTAACCAACACATGAGAATTTCTAATGTATATCCACTTTTTATCCTATTTCCATTTCAGTGACTTTAATTGAATGCAAATTTTGTTGTGAAGTGGTTCCGTAATCATGATTTTTTTTACCCTTCTCGTTTTGCAAGTTCTAATTTCTCTCTTGATGCTAATTGAGGAAATATTATTTTAATCATGTACCAAGTATTAGTCTATTGCTCTCTTGATGCCTTGTGCACTAAATTACCAAGTATTACTAGAGAGCATGGATTTCCAGCTTGCAAATATTGGTCTCTATGCGAGTCGAGATGTATGTGGTTTCTTTTGGAATTAGTTTTTTTTTCTCTATTTTTATATGCATGAAATCTGCTTAAGAAAGCGGAATTCTATTTTAACTTTTTACCTTTAGCATTTTTCAGTTGACTGTGATGGGATTTCTAATTTCTTTAGCTTGAGAAACTAATATTTTGTTTTCACCTTTCTTCAGTCTGCTAGAGTCGGTCTGGTCATCCCTCCGTCAGAGATCATTTCTCTTATTGCATTTCATTGTTTAGGTGTATCATTCCACTCATTCATTTGCATTCCGTTAGGGGCATGCCATTATCTAACGGAAGGGCTTTGTTCTCTCATTTTCCCTCATGCTTGTACCTGCTGGGTTGGTCAAAATTTATCAAAATTCATCAAAATGGAGTTCATGTCATTTACAGTCATAGATGTTATTTTGGTCAAAAAAGAGTCATTTCACTTTCTAGGTCTAGGGTTTGGTCTTCAGAAATGTTAAATAATGCCTGCAGGCCATGAGGATGTCTTCAATAAGTTTTCATTTCAATATTTCCATTGTCAATAATGCTCGAGGATGTTTCTTCTTCAAAACTCTATTTTGAAGAAGGAATTGTCAAATTAGTTTTTTGTAATAAGTATGTATTTTTAAAGTTTTCTGCCATGAAGTACTTCAAATGCAGACTCTGGTCCTCCTTTGCCAAAGTTCAATGCCACCATCCCTGCAAAAATCAACCAATTTCATCATTCAAGCTCAGAAATTCAGTGAGGAAACAAAAAGACAGAAGTTGTATTAAATGCAAAGAGTGCCAAAGTCAATAAAATTACAAAATGGGTTTTGAGAAGAAAAAATTAAAACCATATCTTTATAAGATATTTCTCAAAGTTATTAATTCATTTGCATCAAGATATATTTAGAAAATCCAAGAGAAAAGTCGATGTTGAAGTTTGGAGGGACGAAACTTTGAGTTTAAAGGGCTGACTGTGTGATTGAATTGAGCGTGGTGCATTGGAATAGGGCGCGGCGCACCCACACGACACAACGCATTGGGTTTGTGCGCAGCGCACAGAGCCTCCAAGCCCAAAATTTCATCAGTGCTTCTCAATTCTTCAAACTGAATCAACTCTTTTGATCCAAGTAAGTTGTGTGCCTTTGCCATTTGATTTTAACTCCTGTTGGGTGCTATTTGGAAGGAGGAATTTAAGAGTCTAAATGGTGAAAATATAACCCTATATCCATATCAAAATTTGCTCCTAGAGTTTGAAATTGGGTGTCAAAACTTGACTTTGGTGCCAAAACACTCTCATTCCATTTTCACTTGTGTTTCCCACCACTGTTACACTATTGTCAATATCCTTCCCCATTCCCTTTCATCCTAAGCTACTCATACCATTCCATTCCAATTTCACTATTCCAAATCCTCTTATTCCCTATAATTATCCCTTTCTCCACATCACTTATAAATCCCCAAATTCCTAAGTCCCCAAAACAGTGACTGTCCTCACACTTAAATCTCACTTGACAATCCCTTTTCCCACTGTAATATTTCCTCACAACACCTTATTTCATATGTGGCACACTTGGTATTGAAAAACAAACTCTTGTTTTCACCATACATATATCAGCATATACTTGTCAAACACCTTGTTTTCAACATCATGTCAGAGACAAATTCATCATATGAGCAGGGATATGAGCAAGATAGTGACTCAACCACCGAGCTAAATGTACCAAGGAGGTCTCATAAAAGTGGCAGGCACGCCAAGGAGGAACCCACTTCTTTGGCTCAATTGCAGGCCTGCCCGCTTGCAATGAAATGCTTTCAGCAACATTCATGTTTTCGGTATTGCGAGCTGATATCTCAGATTCAACACCATCAGGAGTTGGTTCACTTATTTATCCTAAATTTGCGTGGTGGTCATGTAAACCTTTCTAGAGTGAGCTTCACCTTGACACCAGAGACCATTTCTAAGGCAACCGGCATACCAAAAGTGGTGAGGAGTGGAATATGAGACAGCAGCTGGATAGAGAATATTATGAACCTTACATCAAGCCTGGATATTTGAGGCAGCTGAGTAGAGTATTTCCATTCTGGTTTCTGAAGGAGTCCTATGCACCATTAATGAAACTCATCATTAGATACTTCAGCTGTGAGGGTATATTCTCACGCCTTTATGCATACCATATTAGACTTTTGATGCATTTCATGAGAGTGCGACTGATGAATATTCCATACTTCATGTGCCAAAACATAGAGCGGATGACTACCCTTGTGAAAAACAAGACTCCAGAGAAGCAACATAACAGCATTTATCATTATGCGCTCATTAAAATAATTGTAGTGCATCAGCTTGGATTGCAAGGCATTGCATGGGAGGAGTTCATTTCCCGTGACTTCTTTACAGTCCCTCAGCCTCCTCCAGATATTGTTCACGATACAGGTGAGCCTTCGCATCAGTTTGAGGTTCCTAAGATAGAGCCTATCAGTGTTCCAGTGTGTGTTTCCAATTAGAGAGGTACCAGAGCCTTATTTGTAGCAGCACGACGAGTACTATCTCTGCCCAGGGTGGAAGGGGTCTCGTTACCTTCGACAGCAGTGTGAGTACTATCTCCACATGTCATGGAAGGGGTCTCACCTTCTACATCAACACAGGTATAGGACAGAGGCAAGAGGCCTATGCACGATGAGGGCCCTTCAAGAGGCCAATACACTGATTTTATATTGATCGATGTTGATTCGAGCTCTCTTAGCTCAAAGCTGAAAGAGATCATCGAGGAGTAGAAAGCTGAGATCAACACACTGATTGAGAAATTTCAGAGAGCTCAGTGGGTTATAAATTACTTGGAGCAGCGGAATAAACAACTGGAGGATCAACACACACTCATGGAGTTGCAGAGAATCCGCGAAGATCGGAAATTAGCCCGGAAGAGACCAGGTGACATGACACCATTTTAGCGAGAGACTTGCCTTACGAGAGTCAAGATTCATCTGGAGAAGCTCTTGGCGAAGGCCAATAGGGACAAAGACATGCTCAGACACATGAAGAATCACTATTGGGCATGCACACATGTTTGCAAAGCAAAAATGAAGATCCTGAAGGCGAGGTTGAGAAAAGCACTGAAACGTCGGAAAAGGCCGGATCCACTCCGAATATTGGCCAAAGCTTCCTTGGCTAAGCATGAGACGTGATGGGAGACCTTCACTCCCAATTTCAGCAAATTTGGAGAATATTTTGTCCTTTTTGAAAATTTTGGTTGCAAAACAGGTTTTTCTGCCCGATGTGTCGCGCCACCCGATGCGCGCTTATGATGGGGACATCTTCTGGAGGAAAGCTTGATATTTTTGGGTTTTTTATGGTAAATTATGCATGCTTAGGAATGGCTGAGATATTTCATGAAGTTCTGGGTGGTCTTAAAGGTCAAAAACACTCCAAAAATGGCCTTTCTGCAACTTTTTGCACCAGCAGGAACCAGTCTTGGGAGGTTGCAGTTTTGGAGGGGCAAATGACATCCAAATTAAAATATTCCACTTGGGTTGGATATCAGACATATAGGGCTTTCCAACGAGCTATCATGAGATCAATTTTGACTTCAGCAAGTGCCCCAAAAATAGGCTCAAAGTGGCACGGCGCATTGATTTTTTTGGCGCGACGCATAGAGGATTTTGACCCAATTTTGACTTTTCAGCTCAGAAATTCGGCCAGTTTGACTAGTTTCACTTTTGGATGTAATTATTGATCTATATTGATGTAATTTTGTAACTATGATGTAAATTTGGCATGTTTTTACTTTTTCTAGAGGATTCATTCACTAAAAAGTGAAAATTAAGTGAATGGATCAGTTTCCTAGCATATAGAGGCAAGTTGTTTGGCTGCCTAGATTTCAGTTCCATGTTTAGAATTGGTTGAAAGAACTCCTAGAAGGATGAGCTCGACCCCAAGAGGCATGGGAAGGGGTTAGGATGGTCTATATATTGTATTTTCTGAGAAATTTTTAGGGTTGGACTCTTGGGAATAGTTTGGCACCTCATTGTATATTCATTTCAGTATTTTTGGCAAAGGAAAGACCAGGGTTTTGCAGCACTTGTTGGGATCCTTGTGGCTCTGAGTTTTGATGATGTTTTTCTCCATGTATTTGTAAGTTTCATTAATTTTTATGTATGTCATTTCCCTTCTCTTTGCTTCTGAATTAAACAAATGAGTAACTAAGGTAGAATTCATTAGTTTGCTGGTGCTCTGCCTTAAACTTTTGTTTAGTTTTACATGTTTCTCATCAGTTTGAAGAGGATCCTTGCACTCTCTTGCCCTCTTCAGCTCCTCAGCAGTCTTTTCAATCCATTCATTTGATCTAAGACATCAAATTCATTTCCTTCCTTGCCCCAAATTGAACTCTGCAAGAATTTGGCCTCATCCCCAAGCCCAAAAATTGTCTTTCCCTTTTTCCAACAAAAAAAACCCTAAAAATCAAAATCAAACTCCTTTATTCATATATCTAGCCTAAGATTAGTTGTTTTTTCAGTCATCTCAGACCCCATTGATTACTTATCGCTGATATTGACTCGAAGAGAGCCCTCTCCTGTTCAGGTAGGGCTAGCTACCAGACTGAGCGTGGTATGATGTTACCCTGAATCTCGCCTTCCTTCAGCCTAAGGTGGATTTAGGAAATAACACAGTCCTTTGTTTTCAGCTATTCAAGATAGTACTGGTGTCAGAGTAGAAATTGCTTGCATTTACATTAAATCATATCCAAGTTCCTTACTAGGGTAAATTTGTGGTTGAAATTCTGAATTCTTCTACTTTGGATTGCCATATGTTTTATGATGTCAAGGTTCCCTACAAAAGTTCAATTTTTCTTTCAGGTCTCAACACGTTAATTTTCTCTGGTCATGGGTCCCATATAACCAAGAAATTTTGGTTTATTGAGGTTAGTCACAGGTTTGAGATCCACAGAGGCATTTGATGTATGTTCTGGACAACATACAATGTTTATGCCATATGGGTGTCTAGATGTTAATAGATAGCATGCAATATCTATGGGTATCTAGATGTGTATAGAAAATAAGGTTTCAATACCTGCATGGAATGTGCAGAGTCTCTTCTTAAGAAAGCAACATTCTATTTTTACCTTTTTTCAGTGCTCTGTTTTGGGTTGTCATTGATAGTCATGACACTAATATAACATGCACATCCATTTCCATATCAAATTTCCCTTCTACAGAATATATTTGTAAATTTTTCTGCTGAACTGCTTTTTTTTCAGACGATGCCAATCCTGCCAGAGCTGAATATATGGTGTTAGAGTTCTAGAGACTATTCCTTGCTCCGAGTGATGTGGGTAAATAGTTAAGGATTTTTAGTTCATCTAACCTCATTTTTATGATTGATGGAAACATTTTATGCATGCATTAATAAGTAATAACATGCAATATATGTGGGTTTCTATATCTGTGATTCTGTTTAGAAAGAGGGCTTCAGTGATCTTTTTCAGTTCACACCTCAGCTTACCTTTTATCCCTCTTTAAAATTCGTCTTCCAGGCTTTGATCCTTCTTCCATCCATGCTCGAAAGTAGCCATGCTGACATGATGACACGTATATGTTAGTCTGCAAGTACTTAGTGTTGGTTGTGTTACATATGATATATGGGTAAGTCTGCCTGCAAGTACTTAATGTAGAAGAGGGAGTTTTCATTCGTTTGTCTAAATTTCCCCTATATATTTAGAACAATTACAGAAGCTAATTTTCATCATTATATTCAAGGCTTGATCAACCATATTCCCACATTACGTGAAAAGATCATGTGGAAATATTTTGTTAAGTATGATTAATACTTGTACTATTCAATTTCATGTCCAGTTTTAAAGTTCCATTTTTTTTTTTTACATTTAACCAACACATGAGAATTTCTAATGTATATCCACTTTTTATCCTATTTCTATTTCAGTGACTTTAATTGAATGCAAATGTTGTTGTGAAGTGGTTCTGTAATCATGATTTTTTTTACCCTTCTCGTTTTGCAAGTTCTAATTGCTCTCTTGATGCTAATTGAGGAAATATTATTGTAATCGTGTACCAAGTATTAGTCTATTGCTCTCTTGATGCCTTGTGCACTAAATTACCAAGTATTAGTGGAGATCATGGATTTCCCGCTTGCACATATTGGCCTGTATGCGAGTCGAGATGTATGTGGTTTCTTTTGGAATTAGTTTTATTTTTCTCTATTTTTATATGCATGAAATCTGCTTAAGAAAGCGGAATTCTATTTTAACTTTTTACCTTTAGCAGTTTTCAGCTGACTGTGATGGGATTTCTAATCTCTTTAGCTTGATAAAATAATATTATGTTTTCACCTTTCTTCAGTCCTTTGTTTTCAGCTGTTCAAGATAGTACTGGTGTCAGACTAGAAACTGCTTGCATTTACATTAAAACATATCCTGGTTCCCTACTAGAGTAAATTTGTGGTTGAAATTCTGAATTCTTCTGCTTTGGATTACATATGTTTTATGATGTCATGGTTCCCTACAAAAGTTCAATTTTACTTTTAGGTCTCAACACATTAATTTCTTCAAGTCATGGGTCCCATTTAACCAAGAAGTTTTGGTTTATTGAGGTTAGTCATAGGTTTGAGATCCACAGAGGCATTTGATGTATGTTCTGGATAGCATACAATGTCTATGTCATATGGGTGTCTAGATGTGTATAGATAGCATGCAATGTCTATGGGTATCTATATGTGTATAGCAAATAAGGTTTCAATACTTGCATGGAATGTGCAGAGTATCTGCTTAAGAAAACAACATTCTATTTTTACCTTTTTTCAGTGCTTTGTTTTGGGTTGTCATTGATAGTCATGACACTAATACAACATGCACATCCATTTCTAGATCAAAGTTCCCTTCTACAGTAGGTCTGTTTAAATTTTTCTGTTGAGCTTCTTTTTTGTCATACGATGCCAATCTTGCAAGAGCTAAATCTGTGGCGTCATAGTTCTAGAGACTTTTCCTTGCTCTGAGTGATGTGGCTAAATAGTTAAGGATTTCTAGTTCATCTATCCTCAGTTTTATGATTTATGGAAACATTTGATGCATGCGCTAATAATTAATAACATGCAATATATGTGGGTTTGTATATCTATGATTTTTTTTAGAAAGAGGGCTTGAGTGATATTTTTCAATTCACACCTCAGTTTACCTTTTATCCCTCTTTAAAATTCGTCTTCCAGGCTTTGATCCTTCTTCCATCCATGCTTGAAAGTAGCCATGCTAACATGATAACATGTATATGTCAGTCTGCAAGCACTTAGTGTTGGCTGCATTACATATGATATATGGGTAAGTCTGCGTGTATGTACTTAATGTAGGATAGGGAGTTTTTGTTCATTTGTCTAAATTTCCCCTATATATTCGGAACAATTACGGAAGCTAATTTTCATCATTATAGTCAAGGCTTGATCAACCATATTCCCACATTACGTGAAAAGCTCATGTGGCACTATTTTGTTAAGTATGATTAATACTTGTAATATTCAATTTCCTGTCCAGTTTTAAAGTTTCATTTTATTTTTTTTAAATTTTACCAACACATGAGAATTACTAATGTATATAAAATTTTTATCCTATTGCCATTTTAGTGACTTTAATTGAATGCAAATGTTGTTTTGAAGTGGTTCTGTAATCATGATTTTTTTTACCCTTCTCGTTTTGCAAGTTCTAATTTCTCTCTTGATGCTAATTGAGGAAATATTATTGTAATCATGTACCAAGTATTAGTCTATTGCTCTCTTGATGCCTTGTGCACTAAATTACCAAGTATTAGTGGAGAGCATGGATTTCTAGCTTGCACATATTTTCTTGTATGCGAGTCCAGTTTTAAAGTTTCATTTAAAAAAAATAAAAATAACCAGCCGTCGGTATACCGATGCTTTGTAAGCGTCAGT
Source organism: Pinus albicaulis (assembly GCA_034641835.2). Classification (NCBI taxonomy): domain Eukaryota; kingdom Viridiplantae; phylum Streptophyta; class Pinopsida; order Pinales; family Pinaceae; genus Pinus; species Pinus albicaulis. The sequence continues at coordinate 1,278,204,643 of CM076582.1, read as the reverse complement.
CTTCCGACACCTTGAACCTTCTTCCCTTTTCGTCGGTCTTGCGACGCTTTCTTTTAATTTGTTTTTTCTTTGTTTTTTTGTTTTTTGGTTGTAATTTGATTGTTTTGTTTTTTTTATTTCTCTATTAATTTTTAAATGTCTGTCGGTATTGCGACACTTCTTCCTGGCATCGGTATTACGATGCTTCTGTAAAGAGTTGGTATTGCGACACTTCTACAAAGCGTAGGTATTGCGACACTTTTGCAAAGCATCAGTATTGCGACACTTTTGCAAAGCGTCGGTATTGCGACACTTTTGAAATGTGTCAGTATTGTGACACTTTAAATGTGTCGGTATTGCCACACTTTAAAAGCGTTGGTATTACGACACTTCAATAAAGCGTCATAACAAGTGTCGCTCTTCTGACGCTTTATTGAAGTGTCATAATTGCGACTGTATGGCTAACCATGCTTTTTCCGGCTTCAAACTGTCTCTCTTGTGATGACTATGTGTCGGAATAATGACACTTTGGCCATTGGAAATTGGGCCAAATTTACTAGTGTTAGGTGAGTTTAGTTTAATTTTATCGACTATATTTTAGTAGCAGTTATATGTTGCATATTTCTCAAATTGTGGAGTTGTTCCTTTCCTGTTGCATGTTATTTTATATTGTTATGTTGTGATTCAAATTTTTAGTTGTTCTTTCCAGTTATTCTCCTACATAGTACATGCTTTGATAGATTATATCAAAAGTCTTACCAATACAATAACATTGATTGTTGTATGTGGACATTTTTGTTCAGGATGGTCCATTACATAATCAAGATGAGGAGCTGGATCATGCAATTGCACTTTATCTTTCTGAAGAACTAACCAAACTAGATGGTATATGATGGCAATTTCATTTTTTTACAATTACTTTTAGTTTATTTATATCATTTATCTCGATGCTTTTCATATATTCAACTAAACTTTTGTTGCTTAAACAGACTTTGTCATTTCCATGTTTTAGTGAAACTGTTTATGGTTTGATACTATCATACAACCTTTATTAAGTTACATGCATAGTCATTAGAAAAAACAAGATAATTTTTCTTGCCATGACTATCTTTCTTTGTCATTGTTGACTTAAGAAAGTCCTTTAGCTAAGAAACTAGTTTCAAGGTTATGGCATAACTTGTCATATAAATTGAACAGAATTTATATCCAAAATGTTAACTTGTAAAATAATTCACTGGTTTTAGGCTTTCCATTTAAAATCTACTTCATTTTGAACTTTGAACGAGTTGTTCCATAGAATTGAATATTAAGAGATTTTGGTGTAAGGATTAAAAATTAGCCCGTAAGGCCTCTCAGTAATTCATTTAATTTATCTGAATATAACATTTAATATTAAATTAGAACCCCACTCTACACAAATACATCATAGATCAAGATCATACTTTGTAGATTGTCATAGAATAAAAATAGGAACAAGGACACTGAATTCTTTCAGTTTTCCTGGTTCTTGTTCCTTTGTGTGTCTTTGCACCTTTAGGGGAAATTGCTAGTTTAAAGTATAATTCTTTAAAGGGTGCTAGCTTAATGGAAGAGCACCTTCTTTACAAGTAGGAGGTTGGTGGTTTGATTCCATCATGCCCTAATATTCATATATATGGAATGACGAAGATCAATTATTGGTGACAGATGCTCATTTGACCATCACCGATGAGCTTATGGTGACATTTTTCGACCATCACCAAAATATGAAATGGTGATGGTCAATGAATGCCACCATATATACACACCAATAGTGACAACTATTAAAGGTATGTCACCATAAATTGTTGTTTTTGATATGAAATAGTGAGGGTCACTCTTTGTCATTATAGTCATTATTCGCGACGGACCTTGATGTCACTAATGAGTTTATGGTGACGGTCAATGAACGTCGCCATATATATGCAACAATAGTGACGGCCATGAAAGGTCCATCAAAAAAAATTGCTGCTATTCATTTGAAATGGTGACAGTCACTATTTGTCATTATAATCAATATTCATGACGAACTTTGAATGTCACCACAACACATAATTTCAGTGACGCCACCTTTGGTGACGTTCAGTTTTTTGGTGAGAGAGGCTATTGTTCATGACCATTACTCATATGAAATGGTGACGGTCATTATCTATCACTATAAATCATTATTGGTGATGGAATTTGAATGTCACCACAACACCTATACTTTCGGCAACGCCACCTTTGGTGACGTTAAGTTTTTTGGTGACAGAGGCTATTGTCTGTCACCATTGCTCATATGAAATGGTGACGATCACTATTCATCAATATAAATTGTTACACCATTTTTTGGTCATCTAACCTATTATCATTAGATGGACCCAAGTACACCATGTAAGACCAATTTTACCCTAAGTAAAATTGCCTTCACTATGTTAAATAACTTAATAAACCACATTTATTAGGTTTTTTATGGTCCAAACGGGAAACCCCAAAAGGAAATATTAAACAAACCTATATTTGTTTGATTTTCCTCATGGAATAATTAATTAAACCATAATTTAATTATTATTCCCAGTCATGTTTAACCCAAAAACAAAGAAATTAATTAGATAAACCTTTATTTATCTTATTATTTTCTAGGAATAACTATTTAAATCTTATTTAGATAATATTCCTTGTTAAATATGACCAAATCACCCACAAATAATTAAATAAATCATTATTTATTTAATTATCCTTCAACCACTTCCTTAAAAGATAAATAAATCATTTATTTATTTATTATTAACAAATAAAGGGATTTGACCCAAGTCAAATACTTTTTCCCTCCAACAAATATAATAAAATATTCCATAAAAGGTGGATCTATATTTGGTTAACATTATTTTAATCATACACCAAGATCTAGAATGACCCAATATTTTGTTATAAATAGGAGGGTTTTTCCTACCATTCTTCACCTTTTGTTGCCTATTAGATCACTCTGGATCTATACACTTGGTCACATTTTTCCATCATTTGCTGTGTGAGCTCCCATTGAGATCTATTCTTTGCATTGGGTTTTCTACACCACAAGAGAGAGAGATCTTAGATCTGAAGTGCTGAGGACTTCCAAGAACCCAACCCACTGAGGAGAATTGGATATGCCTTCTTTTTTTCCTCCCAGGCGCCCAATTAATATAAAAATTCTTTCAAAAGATTGTTCTTGTCTTGTCTATTGGTATATCGAGCAAACCCTTGTTTTTACTGCTTAATGTCTTTCCATGCATAGATCTGGTTTTTTGCAACTCTTTTCTTGTTCAACTAACAACAGATCTGAAGATATTGGCAGCCACTTTTGTTGTTAGGGCTATTAGTTATGTGTAGCTAAAGTGGTCCTTTTTCGTACACTTCGACAAAGGATTCATACTAACAAATGGCGACTCCACACGGGTTTTAAATTACGACCGCTGTCGTTTTTCATATTCCTGCATATCCAGCTACTTCGGACCCTAGGGTTTCTTTTCAGCTGTTTATTTTTCCTATTTTTATGTTGTTTTTCTCACATAAAACCCTAAAACATTAAAATTTTTAACTTCCGTGTGTTTCTGGCCCTATTGCGCAGGTAAGCGACATCAGCCGCAACTGAGACGACAACTTTTCTGAAAATCTGCCGCCGAGACAACCGGAACGGGAGGTCGCACTTTACAGCCCAAAAACTGCGACCTGGACCTCTAGGTCGCACTTTTCAGCCTCTTTTCTGCGACCTGCACTGAAAACAGGTCAGGACCTGCGACCTGCCCATTTTTCAGTGGTTTTTCTGCAATTTTTCTGGGTTGTGCTGAAGCTTCTGTCAGGGTTTTCCAGCCTCTGTCTCAGCCCGTTTTGACCTAGTTCTGATCTGTTTTTACTCATCTAAGTGGGACCCTAGCCCCCTAGGGCTTCAGTACCCTCCACTTTTTGTGGAAGAGTTTTAGTTGTTTCAGCCGTCTGTTTTTCAGAGTTTCAGCCTTCCCTTTTTCAGATCTGAAACCTCCTCTTCAGATCCCTTTAAATCAGCCTTTCTTCCTTTCAAATCACCTCTTGTCGTTTTGTTTGGACCTCTCTTTAGGACCTCCTCCCTGTCCTTTCCTCTTTTTGCTGATTTCCTCCCTTTTTCCAGCCACCTTGCCTCTGTCTCTTGGCTATGATCTGCACCTCTTTTCAGCAGCTTTATCCTTTAGATCCCTGTCCCTCCCGAACTTAGATCTATTGGCCTCTTTTTCGTGTGGTTTGCCTAGATTTTTCCCATTTTTTAAAATTATTTTTGAGAGACCCGCTTTCTTGGGTTCGATAGATGCACAAGTAGCTGTTAATTTTCTGTTATTTCAGCATTATATACTTTTCTCTGCAGATTTATTTTCAATTACGCAACACATTTTTTTCTTGCTCTCAAAACGGAAAGGGTTTAAAAAATAAAATTAACCTATGCCACACACTGAACCTAAGTGAAGAAGCACCTAGTTAACACCGCCTGCCAAAGACTCTAAAATCAATTGTCACTACACCTTTTCTGCCCTTGACCTCACTTGATTTTGTCCCTTTCTGCCCTTGTCGGTTTCCTTCTTCCCGTCATCATTGCGCCCCCAAGGCGCCTTTCCTAAAGAGTTCTTGGCCTTCACCCTTAGTTTCCAGTCGATCGACCTGCTCTGCCCCGCCTTCATCGATTCAGTCCTCCTCCGAGTCCGCACTCCGACTCCTCTCCTGATTAATCGAGTTCTCCTTCTCCTCCTAGTTCTCCCCCTGTCACCTTCACTATGTCTGGTCCAGCGCCTAACGCTGGTGGTGCTCTAGGCCCTAATGACGGACCTACTACTAGCGGAACCGCCATGGGAACTGCCTCGGCCATACCCTTGATGCCGTACATTGCAGGCCTCAGCCTCCTCGATTTCAATCAGTTGATTTATCACCCTATCCGCCACGATGTTGGTTGGCCTGCTATGCCAACCAAGCTCCCCTCCGACATCCCTAAGTTCAAAGGCCTTGCTGCAGAAGATCCAACCAATCATGTTTGATCTTTCCACATGTGGTGTTCCTCCAATTCCATTACCGATGACTCCATCCATCTTCGTTTGTTCCAATGCACGCTTACCGGTGAAGCTTCTAAATGGTATGTAGACCAAGCCACCTCTTCCCATACCACCTTTGCGACCATTACCCAAGCCTTTTTATCTTACTTCCAGCTCCCTCTCCAATACGATACTGGTACGGAGCTCTTGACTTCCTTTAAGCAAACATCTTCGACCCGCCTTTCCACCCATGTTCAGGAATGGCGACGTAGACATAGCTTATGTCGAGCTCCCCCCTTCGAATATTGGATCTATATGGACTGGTTCCTTCGCTCTCTCCTAGCTCTCATCAGCAAAGATGTCGCCTCCCATTTCCCTCAAACCGAAGAAGCCGCCCTCCAAATAGCCTTGAAATATGACCTGATCTACGCCTAGTCTGGTTATGTTTATATCGTCATTCCTGACCTTCCCAGGCTCGGTGGCGCTAACGCCCCGGGGGCATCTCATTCCGCTGACGGTATCATTGGAGCCCTTTCCCATCCGTATTCTCAACCTCCTATGGGCTACAGTCTCCCTCACGGATGGGCCAGCACCTCTAGCACTCTTCCCCCTCCCGGTAGCATGTACCCAGGATACGGCATGCCTCCCCCTTTGCCCAACCTCCCGCTTACCTCAATGTTGCCCAACCTAACCATTATCCTTATCCACAGCCTGGTATGTGAGCTCCTCTAGCATATGCGCTTCCACCTCCCTTGACTCTTCAACCCCAACAATAACACCTACAGCCCCCTCCAGGGCAAATATTTGCACAGCAGGGTGCAACTAATCCCCCTTCTTCCCAAAGAAGGTGGAGAGGCAATCCAAACCAATCTGCCCCTGGTACTCGTGGACCCAATCCTCAAGGTTTTGACCCTAACACTGCTAACCAGCAATAGGGCACTTAGCCCAAGCCGGAGAGGCCTCTTCGTACCAATAAGCCTTGTTCGTGTTGTGGTGTTTACGGTCATTACGCCCACGATTGTCCCCTTTTACCACAGATGCGGCAGATGTGGGAGTCTCAAGACACATTGCGAGGACAACATGCCTCCCCTCATGCTCCCCCTAATGTGGCCACTACTCAACTAGCTCTGTTTACTGATCCTTTCCCTCAACAAGGATTCATGGCTACCCAACCACCTAACGGGCGGGTCTCCACTCCCCCTTCCATTTCTGGTTCCTCTGATTACCAGATCCTCATAATGAATTCTGATCCATCTCCAACCATCAACCTTCACCTTCAAACTCGGTCTCGATAGTACCCCAAGCCTCCTGCTCAGTCTGCCCCCGAGCCTCCTTCTTCAGGTTCTACAGAGCCTCTTTTGACATCCAGTGGCCCCTTACATATCTCTCAACCCAAAGTTGAGGTTCATACCAAGATTCCTAAGGGACCATTACGTCGAAACGCTGCTTCCGTTCGAGCTGCTCATTCATATAGCATAGTAGATTATTTGGCACAATCTCCTACTGCCATTTCCACACTGGAACTCCTCCAGTCATGCCCTTCCCAAAAGAAGGCTTTACTATCTGTCATGGGCACTGTAGATCCTACTGATGACCAAATGATTGTTTTCGACGCCACTCAATCGGACCATCCTCCTCTCCCTCCTTCCGTCGCCTTCCAAATCCCAATAAAAGTCCGAAACGCGAACGTTTCTCGGTGTATAATTGATGAGGGGGCATCCACCTGCATGATGTCCGCTTCGGTTTGGAAGCAACTCGGATCCCCTGAGCTGGCCCCTTCCACGATCACCCTTCGAGCGTGGGACGGTCATGCCTCCCAGCCCATTGGCCTGTTTCGTAATTGTCCTATCACCCTCGCCGGTAAGACTGTTTGCGTTGACGTCGAAGTCATCGACGCCCCGCTAGATTACAACATTCTACTGGGGTGAAGCTACACCTATGCTATGTCTGCTGTCCCATCCGCGGTTTTCCGCAAGATGTCTTTCCCCCATAATGGAAAGATAGTCACCATTGACCAGTTGACATATCATGAGCCAAAATCTTAGACCTCACCTGAGACGACCATCTCTTCTGTAGCCAACAAGCAAACCGTCGATTCCTTGACCAGTGTCTCCCCCGGCGTTTACAAGGATTCCTCCCTGCTTGGAACTTTTCCTAGTCTCCCCCCTCCTCTTATCTCTGACCCCAGCTCATCGAATGTTTGCATGATGCAATCGTCTCGGGCTGCTCTCAAGCAACCTGCTTCGGCTAGTCAGCAACCACGCTCTCCGCAACCTGCTCCTAGCCCTTCACCTGCAGCTGGTAGTCATGAGCCTCTTTATCCTCCTGGCACGGTTCCTCCAAGCCTTAGCCATTTAGGAGCCGTCCCACCTGGCCATTACCCCTCTGTTCAGATACCGTTCCTAGCTCCCCCACCAGGAGTGTACACGGTACCGGTCATGGCCACCCTCTCTCTCCCTAACCTGACCCTAGGCATACCCGTCTGGTACATTGACCCTCTAGCCGCTACCCCACCCGGTCACCCCAAACCCTACCTTGCTTTGACACCGGTTCAACCGGTCCCCCTCGCTTCCTCCGGCCCCCCCGCACCTCCCCAGGACCCTGCCCCTGTGGTGACAGCCCCAGGAAAGAAAGGCAAAGCTCGTAAGGGGGCAACCAATCAGGACCAAGCCGCCTCGACAAACCCTACCCCTCCGCGACCACCAAAGCCCGCTATCGAGTGCGCTTTGTGCGATATTGTCGGTCACGCCACCCATAAGTGTCCTGAATTGCCGCACCTCAAGATCCTGGTCAACGAGACGTTTCCCGACTCTAATATCCCCGTACCCGAAGTCTACGTCACTATCTCGGATTCTATCCCGAAACTCAAAACCTTGCGCACAAATCACCCTTGTGCTTTGTGCGATTTCCACGGCCATTACACCCACCTTTTTCCCCGCCTTGACGAGTATCATTCCTCCTTAGACACGTACAACCAATTCAAGGCTACACACGACAAGATACCTTCTCACTTGTCTGCGAGTTCTACTTCGATAAGACCAGAGGATATTCCTACTCCCATTCACATTCCTCCTCCCACTATCGACCCAACGGAGCCTTCGACCACCATTTTGTACCTCTCATCATCCTTGAGAGATAGTTCACCTAACCTTCGACCTGCAGACACTCTCGGTTCCCCCTCAGTCGACCTTGGATCTGTTGACATTGCGCATCTGAGCCCTTCTCCACAAGATGACCCATCCCACATCACTACCTCATCGGGTGATCCTTCTTCCTCCAGTCTTCCCATCTTCCAGTCCGATGAAGACATTATGGAAGCCATGACCAACCTTGAATTTCCATGGGATGATATGCACCATCGCGCATACTTCCTCCCATAGCAGTCCCATGACCAATATGCTGTGGAAACCAAAGACTTCATTCCCAATGCAGTCGATTGGTTCAAAAATCCCATCCCTGCACCTGATGCTTTCGAAGAAGGAAACATGGCCAATATCTCTCCTACCATCAAAATTGACATTTCAGTCAAACCAGGAATCGAAGAATATATCACCTTGGGCACCCAATGCACCCTAGAAGAAATTGAAGCTTACACCAAGCTTTTCAAATAATTCCGTGATATTTTGGCCTGTTCCTATTCTGAAATGCATGGACTCAATCCTGCCATCGTCGAACACCATATTGACACATGGCCTGATGCCAAACCATTCTGTCAAAAGTTGACACCCATTCATCCTTCCAGACGTGACGCTATCAAAGCCGAAATTGATAAGCTCAAGCAGGCTAGTTTTATTTACCCCATTGAATACACCACTTGGGTTTCCAACCCAGTTCCCGTTCTAAAGAAACAAGGCACCATTCGTGTCTGCACGGACTTTTGTGAGTTGAACAAAGCTTGTCCCAAAGACAACTTCCCCACACCGTTCATTGACCAAATCATTGATGAGTGTGCGGGGCATTAGGTCCTATCCTTTATGGATGGTTTCTTCGGATACAACCAAATTGTTATCTGTCCTGCTGATCAACTAAAAACCGCGTTCATTAGTCCGTGGGGAAATTTTTTTTACCGAGTCATGCCTTTCGGCCTTAAAAATGCTGGCGCCACTTTTCAATAGGCCATGTCTTATTACTTCCATGACTTAGCTCATATTATCCTTTCTTATTTAGACGACCTCACTGCATGTTCTAAGCATTGGGCATAGCACCTACATGATCTGCATACCATTTTTCTCCAATGTCACAAGTATAATATCCACCTTAACCCGTTGAAATGCATTTTTTGCGTACCCACCGGCCGTCTCTTAGGCTTCATAGTGTCTAAGGATGGTATCACTCTTGACCCTCTGAAAGTTCAAGCCATTCTTGAACTTCCCATTCCGCGTACCCTCCGCCAGCTCCAAAGTCTCCAAGGCAAAGCTAATTTTCTTCGTCGGTTCGTCCCTGACTATGCCACCACCGCACATGGGTTCCTTAGACTCCTTCGATGTAATATCCCATTTGTTTGGGATTCCTATGCTCATGAGTCTTTCGATGCCCTCAAGCAGGCTCTCACATCCGCTCCCTTGATCCACCCTCCCGACTTTGATCGGGACTTCATCCTGTATATCTCCGCTTCCACCTATTCGGTCACTGGAGTCCTTATCTAGGAAGATGAAAATGGTATCGAACATGTGATTTACTATGTTAGTAAGAACCTTGTAGGGCCTCATGTCTCCTACTCATATGAAGAAAAATTAGCGTTGGCTGTCGTGTTCTCAGTCCAGAAACTTTGTCATTATATCCTCATGCGCTCCACCAAGGTTGTGACTAATTCCAACCCCATGGCTTTCCTATTGAGTCGTCGTATCCTCACTGGGAAATACGCCCGTTGGGTCATTATTCTTCAGGAATTTGACCTTGAATTTGTTACACAAAAGAGTAAGAAAGGCTTAGCCCTCGCTGAGCTCATTTCTGAATTACCTACCGGATCGCAAGACCCTCCTGTTAATGACGATTTTCCTGATGAACACTTATTCTCCATTACTTCTGATGACCCGTGGTATGGCGATATTCTTACTTACTTGCGAACCCAAAATTTCACCCTCCACCTTGATCGTGAGGCTCGCCGACGTATCCGACATCAAGCCCCCCGATACCTCCTTATCGGTGACGACCTCCATCGTCACAGGATTGATACTGTCCTTCATCGTTGCCTCACACACGCTGAAGCTAAACAGGTCCTTAATTCCTGCCATAGCGGTGCTTGCGGTGGCCACCTCTCCGGTCTTGCTACTGCCCAGAAAGTCATGTGCGCTGGAAATTTTTGGCCTTCTCTCTTCAGTGATTGCATTGAGGCAGTCAAACATTGTCCCAATTGCCAACATTTCGCCCCTAAGGTGCGAGCTCCCCCAGCTCCCCTCCATCCAGTCATCTCAACTGGTCCCTTCTGTAAATGGGCCATCGACTTTATGGAGTGTCACCTGCCATCCGCTGGTAACCACAAGTATATCATCGTGGCGGTCGACTATTTCACCAAATGGCCCGAGGCCATGCCAACATTCAAAAACACGGCAGCTACCGCGGCCCTCTTTTTCTTTAACCACGTTATAGCTCGATTCGGGGTTCCAAAAAAACTGGTCTCTGACCATGGCAGACATTTTGAAAATGAGATATGGCATGAGCTATCCTCACTATTGGGTTTTGAGCACCAATATTCCTCCTCCTATTACCCCCAAGGTAATGGCCAAGTTGAAGCAGTCAACAAAATCCTCAAGACTATGCTTCAACAAACAGTGAATAAGCACAAAACCAACTAGCATCTCATGCTCTTCCCTGCTTTATGGGCGTATCGAACTTCTGTTAAAACCGCCACTGGGTTTACTCCTTTCCACCTAGTTTTTGGAGAGGAGGCAGTCTTACCGATCGAGTGTGAAATTCCTTCCCTAAATCTGGCCGTTGAACTTCTCCCTGACACCCAACCTCTAGAACAACTACTTATCATGCTTGAGCATGCTTCCGAAGACCACCGTGTTGCCTTGCAAACCATGGAAGAGGCCAAGGAACACACCAAAGCTCAGTATGACCGAAAAGTCCAGCCTCGCCCTTTTCATGAAGGCAACCTTGTTCTAGTATATGACCAGGCCCATGATGTCTTTGGTCGTGGGAAGTTCGACTCATTATGGCTAGGCCCTTACATCATCAGTAAGGATCTCAGTAAGGGAGCATACCTCTTAGAGGATTTCAAAGGCCATCCCCTTCGTAATCCTCACAATGCACTCTATCTTAAGAAATATTACCCTTATAATTTCCCTTCTGAAATGCATGTTTTATTTTCTTTTAGATAGCCAGCATATGTTTTTTCGTTTTTATGATTTGCTACTTCACCCGGACCCATTTTTTCCAAGAAGGGCCAGTTCACCTCCACTTTAAATCGAATTTCCTCACTTACGACACTTGTATTTGGGGCACCACTTCGCCTCCATACTTGTCCATGTTCGTGTCGATTTTCATCATGAGTTCCCACCTTGTACTCATGTTTTCATGGTCCCCCATTGGGCCTTTACTGTGTGGCAACACCATTGAGTCGCCCTTGTTTAGCGCATCCAAGTTGAGTCATCATCGCATTCATGGAGTCTATCCCAAGTCCCTTTGTACCCCTCCATAGCCCTCCATCCTTCATTGCTTGGTCTCTCTATTGTGTCGCACATTATGACCTTCACTCCCACTATCCCCTATCCCTTATGATATTGTGTCAATCGCTTCCATGTCATTCATGCCCTTTATTCTCTAACAAGGGAAGTCGTCCATTCGCTACTCAGTCGTTTCCATTTCCCTATCATCATTAGTGTCAGTCTGTCCGTCACTCTACTATTTTCTCTCGTGCCTTAGTTGAGGATTTCTCATTGCCTCACCTGTGGCGGACCTCCTTCTGTCAACATCAGCTCATTCATTCCAAAAGCCAGGTCTAGAGGGCGGTGTACCTTGGTTCCAGCTTCCACTCTTGTTCGGTGCCTCGGATTAGGAAAAGGGATCTCTCATTTCCCTTTGACTTGATTGTTTCTCCAGCTCCTCTCAGCATGACTGAGATCCGTATACTTGATGGTTCAGTGATACAGCAGCAACTCTTGATGATTCTCGGGTGTGTGTGAGATGTCTCAACCCTCATGAGGGGTGGGCCTGCAGGTAGCCCCCCACATGCCCGGATGACCTCTTCCTTACAGCCTTCGATGCAGCTCCATATATTTGATGATGTTGGCCTTAGCCACTTGCAGCGCCTCTTTGATTTGCATGTATCAGTCAGATTTTGTGAGCCCTTCCCCATTTACAGGGGGAATTTGGGTTGTATTTATCTCATGTAATCATATATTATTGTACCAGTCCTGGCTATTATCCCAGAGAAAGCATGTATGTGGGAGTCCTCATTGTATTTTTATCTGGCTCATGATTATGCCAGCTGTACTCTATGGTTCGGTCCCTTGTTTACGGGACACACTATTCTTTTGTACTTTGTCTCGGCAGGCATAGGTATGCCTCCCCCGCTGCCTTCAGCACAGGTACCCTCTCATAAAAAGAGACTTTTTGCACCTGCGAGTCTTGTCTCCTCAGGGTCTAGTTCTTCAGCACACTATCTACCTTGCATTTCTCTCTCTGACTTCCCTTTTGTTGTCTAGTGATTGAGTTCTTACAACGTACTTCGGTCATATGATTTGCTCCTAACACTCGCACGCTGGGGGGAAATCTGTTACACCAATTTTTTGGTCATCTAACCTATTATCATTAGTTGGACCCAAGTACACCATGTAAGACCAATTTTACCCTAAGTAAAATTTCCTTCACTATGTTAAATAACTTAATAAACCACATTTATTAGGTTGTTTATGGTCCAAACAGGAAACCCCAAAAGGAAATATTAAATAAATGTATATTTGTTTGATTTTCCTCATGAAATAATTAATTAAACCATAATTTAATTATTATTCCCAGTCATGTTTAACCCAAAAACAAAGAAATTAATTAGATAAACCTTTATTTATCTTATTATTTTATAGGAATAATTATTTAAATCTTATTTAGATAATATTCCTTGTTAAATATGACCAAATCACCCACAAATAATTAAATAAATCATTATTTATTTAATTATCCTTCAACCACTTCCTTAAAAGATAAATAAATCATTTATTTATTTATTATTAACAAATAAAGGGATTTGACCCAAGTCAAATACTTTTTCCCTCCAACAAATATAATAAAATATTCCATAAAAGGTGGATCTAGATTTGGTTAACATTATTTTAATCATGCACCGAGATCTAGAATGACCCAATATTTTGTTATAAATAGGAGGGTTTTTCCCATCATTCTTCACCTTTTGTTGCCTATTAGATCACTCTGGATCTATACACTTGGTCACATTTTTCTATCATTTGTTGTGTGAGCTCCCATTGAGCTCTATTCTTTGCATTGGGTTTTCTACACCACAAGAGAGAGAAATCTTAGATCTGAAGTGCTGAGGACTTCCAAGAACCCATCCCACTGAGGAGAATTGGATATGCCTTCTTTTTTTCCTCCCAGGTGCCCAATTAATACAAAAATTCTTTCAAAAATTGTTCTTGTCTTGTCTATTGGTATATGGAGCAAACCCTTGTTTTTACTGCTTAATGTCTTTCCATGCATAGATCTGGTTTTTTGCAGCTCTTTTCTTATTTAACTAACCGCAGATCTGAAGATATTGGCAGCCACTTTTGTTGTTAGGGCTATTAGTTATGCGTAGCTAAAGTGGTCCTTTTCCGTACACTTCGACAAAGGATTCATACTAACAAATGGCGACTCCACACGGGTTTTAAATTACGACCGCTGTCGTTTTTCATATTCCTGCATATCCAGCTACTTCAGACCCTAGGGTTTCTTTTCAGTTGTTTATTTTTCCTATTTTTATGTTGTTTTTCTCACATAAAACCCTAAAACATTAAAATTTTTAACTTCCGTGTGTTTCTGGCCCTATTGCGCAGGTAAGCGACATCAGCCGCAACTGAGACGACAACTTTTCCGAAAATCTGCCGCCGAGACAACCGGAACGGGAGGTCACACTTTTTAGCCCAAAAACTGCGACCTGGATCTCCAGGTCGCACTTTTCAGCCTCTTTTCTGCGACCTGCACTGAAAACAGGTCAGAACCTGCAACCTGCCAATTTTTCAGTGGTTTTTCTGCAATTTTTCTTGGTTTTGCTGAAGCTTCTGTCAGGGTTTTCCAGCCTCTGTCTCAGCCCGCTTTGACCTAGTTCTGATCTGTTTTTACTCATCTAAGTGGGAACCTAGCCCCCTAGGGCTTCAGTACCCTCCACTTTTTTTGGAAGAGTTTTAGTTGTTTCAGCCGTCTATTTTTCAGAGTTTTAGCCTTCCCTTTTTCAGATCTGAAACCTCCTCTTTAGATCCCTTTAAATCAGCCTTTCTTCCTTTCAAATCACCTCTTGTCGTTTTGTTTGTACCTCTTTAGGACCTCCTCCCTGTCCTTTCTGCTTTTTGCTGATTTCCTCCCTTTTTCCAGCCACCTTGCCTCTGTCTCTTGGCTATGATCTGCACCTCTTTTCAGCAGCTTTATCCTTTAGATCCCTGTCCCTCCCGAACTTAGATCTATTGGCCTCTTTTTCGTGTGGTTTGCCTAGATTTTTCCCATTTTTTAAAATTATTTTTGAGAGACCCGCTTTCTTGGGTTCGATAGATGCACAAGTAGCTGTTAATTTTCTGTTATTTCAGCATTATATACTTTTCTCTGCAGATTTATTTTCAATTACGCAACACATTTTTTTCTTGCTCTCAAAACGGAAAGGGTTTAAAAAATAAAATTAACCTATGCCACACACTGAACCTAAGTGAAGAAGCACCTAGTTAACACCGCCTGCCAAAGACTCTAAAATCAATTGTCACTACACCTTTTCTGCCCTTGACCTCACTTGATTTTGTCCCTTTCTGCCCTTGTCGGTTTCCTTCTTCCCGTCATCATTGCGCCCCCAAGGCGCCTTTCCTAAAGAGTTCTTGGCCTTCACCCTCAGTTTCCAGTCGATCGACCTGCTCTGCCCCGCCTTCATCGATTTAGTCCTCCTCCGAGTCCGCACTCCGACTCCTCTCCTGATTAATTGAGTTCTCCTTCTCCTCCTAGTTCTCCCCCTGTCACCTTCACTATGTCTGGTCCAGCGCCTAATGCTGGTGGTGCTCCAGGCCCTAATGACGGACCTACTACTAGCGGAACCGCCATGGGAACTGCCTCGGCCATACCCTTGATGTCGTACATTGCAGGCCTCAGCCTCCTCGATTTCAATCAGTTGATCTATCACCCTATCCGCCACGATGTTGGTTGGCCTGCTATGCCAACCAAGCTCCCCTCCGACATCCCTAAGTTCGAAGGCCTTGCTGGAGAAGATCCAACCAATCATGTTTGATCTTTCCACATGTGGTGTTCCTCCAATTCCATTACCGATGACTCCATCCATCTTCGTTTGTTCCAATGCACGCTTACCGGTGAAGCTTCTAAATGGTATGTAGACCAAGCCACCTCTTCCCATACCACCTTTGCGACCATTACCCAAGCCTTTTTATCTTACTTCCAGCTCCCTCTCCAATACGATACTGGTACGGAGCTCTTGACTTCCTTTAAGCAAACATCTTCGACCCGCCTTTCCACCCATGTTCAGGAATGGCGACGTAGACATAGCTTATGTCGAGCTCCCCCCTTCGAAGATTGGATCTATATGGACTGGTTCCTTCACTCTCTCCTAGCTCTCATCAGCAAAGATGTTGCCTCCCATTTCCCTCAAACCGAAGAAGCCGCCCTCCAAATAGCCTTGAAATATGACCTGATCTACGCCCAGTCTGGTTATGTTTATATCGTCATTCCTGACCTTCCCAGGCTCGGTGGCGCTAACGCCCCGGGGGCATCTCATTCCGCCGACGGTATCATTGGAGCCCTTTCCCATCCGTATTCTCAACCTCCTATGGGCTACAGTCTCCCTCACGGATGGGACGGCACCTCTAGCACTCTTCCCCCTCTGGTAGCATCCTTCTGGGGAATCTGACATGTCTCCCCCTTTCCCAACCTCCTGCTTACCTCAATGTTTCCCAACCTAACCATTATCCTTCTCCACAGCCTAGTGCTCCAGCTCCTCCAGCATATGCACTTCCACCTCCCTTGCCTTCTCAACCCCAGCAACAGCACCTACAGCCCCCTCCAGCGCAAGTATTTGCACAACAAGGCGCGACTAATCCCCCTTCCTCTCAAAGAAGGCAAAGAGGCAATCAAAATCAATCTGCCCCTGGTACTCGTGGACCCAGTCCTCAAGGTACTGACACTAACATTGCTACCCAGCAACAGGGCACTCCGCCGAAGCCAGACAGGCCTATTTTCACAAATAAGCCTTGTTCGTGTTGCGGTGTTTACAGTCATTACACTCACGATTGTCCCCTTCTACCACAGATGCGGCAAATGTGGGAGTCTCAAACCACATTGCGAGGACAACATGCCTCCCCTCATGCTCCCCCTAATGTGGCCACTACTCAACTAGCTGTGTTTACCAATCCTTTCCCCCAGCAAGGATTCATGGCTGCCCCGAAGCCACCTAGCAGGCGGTCTCCCTCCCCCTTCCATTCGGTTCCTCTGATTACCCGGATCCTCATAATAGTCCCGATCCATCTCCCGACCGCCCGACCTCCACCTTCAAACTCGGTCTCGCCAGTACCCCAAGCCTCCTGCTCAGTCTGCCCCCGAGCCTCCTTCTTCAAGTTCTACAGAGCCTCTTTTGACACCCAGTGGCCCCTTGCATATCCCTCAACCTAAATTTGAGGTTCATACCAAGATTCCTAAGGGACCATTATGTCGAAACGTTGCTTCCGGTCGAGCTGCTCATTCGTATAGCATAGTAGATGATTTGGCGCAATCTCCTGCTGCCATTTCCACACTAGAACTCCTCTAGTCGTGCCCTTCCCAAAAGAAGGCTCTACTATCTGTCGTGGGCGCTGTAGATCCTGTTGATGACCAAATGATTGTTTTCGACGCCACTCAATTGGACCATCCTCCTCTTCCTCCTTCCGTCACCTTCCAAATCCCGGTCAAAATCCGGAACGCCAACGTTTCCTGGTGTATAATTGATGAGGGGGCATCCACCTGCGTGATGTCCGCTTCGGTTTGGAAGAAACTCGGATCCTCTGAGTTGGCCCCTTCCACGATCACCCTTCGAGCGTGGGACGGCCATGCCTCAGTGACCATTGGCTGTTTAACAATTTTCTATCACCTGTTGGTAAGACTATTTGCGTTGATGTCGAAGTCATAGACGCCCCGCTAGAC
This sequence comes from Pinus albicaulis, assembly GCA_034641835.2. Classification (NCBI taxonomy): domain Eukaryota; kingdom Viridiplantae; phylum Streptophyta; class Pinopsida; order Pinales; family Pinaceae; genus Pinus; species Pinus albicaulis. Next base: position 1,278,187,322 of record CM076582.1, on the reverse strand, counting down.
TACAACATTCTATTGGGGCAAAGCTACACCTATGCTATGTCTACTGTCCCATCCGCGGTTTTCCGCAAGATGTCTTTCCCCCTTAATGGAAAGATAGTCACCATTGACCAGTTGACATATCATGAGCCAAAATCTTAGACCTCACCTGAGACGACCATCTCTTACGCATCAGCAAGCAGTGATTCCTTCAGAGATTACTCCCCCACGCGTTTACAAGGATTCTCCACCTTGGAACTTTTCCTAGTCTCCCCCCTCCTCCTATCTCTGACCCCAGCTCATCGAATTTTTGCATGATGCAATCGTCTCGGGCTGCTCTCAAGCAACCTGCTTCGGCTAGTCAGCAACCTTGCCCTCCGCAACTTGCTCTTAGCCCTTCACCTGCAGTTGGTATTCATGAGCCCCTTTCTCCCCCTGGCACGGTTCCTCCAGGCCTTAGCCATTTAGGAGCCATCCCACCTGGCCATTCCCCCTCTAGTGGAATGCGTTCTGGCTCCCCCCACCGAAGTGTACATGATACCGGTCGCTGGCCACTATCTCTCTCCTAACATGACCACAGGCATACTCGTAGGTACATTGACCCCTCCGGCTACTGCACCAGGTCACCCCAAACCCTACCTTGCTTTGACACCGGTTCAACCAGCCCCCAAGCCCTCCAGGGCCCCCATTTTCTCTAAGACCACGGCCCTATGGTGCCATTGCACTAGGAAAAAGGCAAAGCTCGTAGGGGCAACCAATCGGACAAGCCATGACAGCCCTACCCCCTCCAGCATGAAATAGCTATCTAATGCTGACTTTGTGCGATAATATCAGTCACGCCACATATGATACGAATTACCACCACCTCAAGATCTGAGTGCTGACATTTCACGACTACGTATCTACGAAGTCTATGTCACTATCTGGGACTCTATCTTGAAACTCAAACCTTAGCACCCAATCACCCTTGTGCCTTGTGCGATTTCCATGGCCATTATACCCACCTCTGTCCCCGCCTTGACAAGTATCATTCCTCCTTGGACATGTACCACCAATTCAAGGCTACGCATGACAAGATACCTTCTCCCTTGTCTGAAATTTCTACTTCGATAGGACCAGAGGATGTTCCTACTCTCATTCACATTCCTCCTCCCACTATAGAACCAACGAAACCTTCGACCACCATTTTGTACCTATCATCATCCTTGTGGGATAGTTCACCTAACCTTCGAACTGTAGACACTCCCGGTTCCCCCTCGGTCAACCTTGGATCTGTTGACGTTACGCATTTGAGCCCCTCTCCACAAGATGACCCATCACACATAACTACCTCATCGGGTGATCCATCTTCCTCCAGTCTTCCCATCTTCCAGTCCGATGAAGACATTATGGAAGCCATGACCAACCCTGAATTTCTGTGGGATGATACGCACCATCGTGCATACTTCCTCCCACAGCAGTCCCATGACCAATATGCTATGGAAATGAAAGACTTCATTCCCAATGCAGTCGATTGGTTCAAAAATCCCATCCCTGCACTTGATGCTTTCAAAGAAGGAAACATGGCCAATATCTCTCCTACCATCAAAATTGACATTTCAGTCAAACCAGGAATCGAAGAATATGTCACCTTGGGCGCCCAATGCACCCCGGAAGAAATTGAAGCTTACACCAAGCTTTTCAAAGAATTCCGCGATATTTTCACCTGGTCCTATTCTGAAATTCCCGGACTCGATCCCGCCATCATCGAACACCATATCGACACATGGCCTGATGCCAAACCGGTCCGTCAAAAGTTGAGACCCATTCATCCTTCCAAACGTGACGCTATCAAAGCTGAAATCGATAAGCTCAAGCAGGCTGGTTTCATTTACCCCATTGAATACACCACTTGTGTATCCAACCCAGTTCTCGTTCTCAAGAAACAAGGCACCATCCGTGTCTGCATGGACTTTCACGACTTGAACAAAGCTTGTCCCAAAGACAACTTCCCCACACCGTTCATTGACCAAATCATTGACGAGTGTGCAGGGCATGAGGTTCTATCCTTTATGGATGGTTTCTCCAGATACAACCAAATTATTATCCGTCCTACTGATCAACTAAAAACCGCGTTCATTAGTCTGTGGGGAACTTTTTCTTAACAGGTCATGCCTTTCGGCCTTAAAAATGCCAGCGCCACTTTTCAACGGGCCATGTCTTATTGTTTCCATGACTTAGCTCATATTATCCTTGCTTATTTAGATGACCTCACTGCGCGTTCTAAGCATCGGGCGCAGCACCTACACGATCTGCGTACCATTTTTCTCCGATGTCGCAAGTATAATATCCACCTTAACCAGTTGAAATGCGTCTTTTGCATTCCCGCCGGCCGTCTCTTAGGCTTCATAGTGTCTAAGGATGGTATCACTCTTGACCCTTTGAAAGTTCAAGCCATTCTTGAACTTCCCATTCCGCGTACCCTACGCCAACTCCAAAGTCTCCAAGGCAAAGCTAATTTTCTTCGTCGGTTCGTCCCTGACTATGCCACCACCGCACATGGGTTCCTTAGACTCCTCCGATCTACTATCCCATTCATTTGGGATTCCTATGCTCATGAGTCTTTCGATGCCCTCAAGCTTGCTCTCACATCCTCTCCCTTGATCCGCCCTCACGAATTTGATCGGGACTTCATCCTGTATATCTCCGCTTCCACCTATTCGGTCGCTGGAGTCCTTATCTAGGAAGATGACAATGGTATCGAGCATGTGATTTACTACGTCAGTAAGAACCTTGTAGGGCCCCTTGTTTCCTACTCTTATGAAGAAAAATTAGCGTTGGCTGTCGTGTTCTCAGTCCAAAAACTTTGTCATTATATCCTCATGCGCTCCACCAAGGTTGTGACTAATTCCAACCCCCTGGCTTTCTTATTGAGTCGTCATATCCTCAGTAGGAAGTACGCCCGTTGGGTCGTTATTCTTCAGGAATTCGACCTCGAATTTGTCACACCAAAGAGTAAGAAAGGCTTAGCCCTTGCTGAGCTCATTTCTGAATTACCTACCGGATCTCAAGATCCTCCAGTTAATGATGACTTTCCTGATGAACACTTATTTGCCATTACTTCCGATGACCCATGGTATGGCGATATTCTTACTTACTTGCGAACCCAAAAGTTCACCCTCCACCTTGATCGTGAGGCTCGCCGACGTATCCGAAACCAAGCTCCCCGATACCTCCTTATCAGCGACGACCTCTATCGTCGCGGGGTTGATACTGTCCTTCTTCGTTCTCTCACACACGCTGAAGCTGAACAGGTCCTTAATGCCTGCCATAGCGGCGCTTGCGGTGGCCACCTCTCCGGTTTTGCTACTGTCCAGAAATTCATGCGCGCTGGGTATTTTTGGCCTTCCCTCTTCAGTGATTGCATTGAGGCAGTCAAACACTGTCCCAATTGCCAACATTTCGCCCCTAAGGCACGAGCTCCCCCAGCTCCCCTCCATCCGGTCATCTCAACTGGCCTCTTCTGTAAATGGGCCATCGACTTTATGGAGTGTCGCCCGCCATCCGCTGGTAACCACAAGTATATCATCGTGGCGGTCGACTATTTCACCAAATGGGCTGAGGCCATGCCAACATTCAACAACACGGCAGCTACCACGACCCTCTTTTTCTTTAACCACGTTATAGCTCGATTCGGGGTTCCCAAAAAACTGGTCTCCGACCATGGCAGACATTTTGAAGATGAGATATGGCGTGAGCTATCCTCACTGTTGGGTTTTGAGCACCAATATTCCTCCTCCTATTACCCCCAAGGTAATGGCCAAGTTGAAGCAGTCAACAAAATCCTCAAGACTATGCTTCAACAAACGGTGAATAAGCACAAAACCAACTAGCATCTCATGCTCTTCCCTGCTTTATGGGCGTATCGAACTTCTGTTAAAACCGCCACTGGGTTTACTCCTTTCCACCTAGTTTTTGGAGAGGAGGCAGTCTTACCGATCGAGTGTGAAATTCCTTCCCTAAATCTGGCCGTTGAACTTCTCCCTGACACCCAAACTCTAGAACAACTACTTATCATGCTTGAGCATGCTTCCGAAGACCACCGTGTTGCCTTGCAAACCATGGAAGCGGCCAAGGAACACACCTCCATAGCCCTCCATCCTTCATTGCTTGGTCTCTCTCTTGTGTCGCACATTATGACCTTCACTCCCACTATCCCCTATCCCTTATGATATTGTGTCAATCGCTTCCATGTCATTCATGCCCTTTATTCTCTAACAAGGGAAGTCGTCCATTCGCTACTCAGTCGTTTCCATTTCCCTATCATCATTAGTGTCAGTCTGTCCGTCACTCTACTATTTTCTCTCGTGCCTTAGTTGAGGATTTCTCATTGCCTCACCTGTGGCGGACCTCCTTCTGTCAACATCAGCTCATTCATTCCAAAAGCCAGGTCTAGAGGGCGGTGTACCTTGGTTCCAGCTTCCACTCTTGTTCGGTGCCTCGCATTAGGCAAAGGGATCTCTCATTTCCCTTTGACTTGATTGTTTCTCCAGCTCCTCTCAGCATGAGTGAGATCCGTATACTTGATGGTTCAGTGATACAGCAACAACTCTTGATGATTCTCGGGTGTGTGTGAGATGTCTCAACCCTCATGAGGGGTGGGCCTGCAGGTAGCCCCCCACATGCCCGGATGACCTCTTCCTTACAGCCTTCGATGCAGCTCCATATATTTGATGATGTTGGCCTTAGCCACTTGCAGCGCCTCTTTGATTTGCATGTATCAGTCAGATTTTGTGAGCCCTTCCCCATTTACAGGGGGAATTTGGGTTGTATTTATCTCATGTACTCAGATATTATTGTACCAGTCCTGGCTATTATCCCAGAGAAAGCATGTATGTGGGAGTCCTCATTGTATTTTTATCTGGCTCATGATTATGCCAGCTGTACTCTATGGTTTGGTCCCTTGTTTACTGGACACACTATTCTTTTGTACTTTGTCTCGGCAGGCATAGGTATGCCTCCCCCGCTGCCTTCAGCACAGGTACCCTCTCATAAAAAGAGACTTGTTGCACCTGCGAGTCTTGTCTTCTCAGGGTCTAGTTCTTCAGCACACTATCTACCTTGCATTTCTCTCTCTGACTTCCCTTTTGTTGTCTAGTGATTGAGTTCTTACAACGTACTTCGGTCATATGATTTGCTCCTAACACTCGCACGCTGGGGGGAAATCTGTTACACCAATTTTTTGGTCATCTAACCTATTATCATTAGTTGGACCCAAGTACACCATGTAAGACCAATTTTACCCTAAGTAAAATTGCCTTCACTATGTTAAATAACTTAATAAACCACATTTTATTAGGTTGTTTATGGTCCAAACGAGAAACCCCAAAGGAAGTAAATAAATGTATATTTGTTTGATTTTCCTCATGGGGAAATAATTAATTAAACCATAATTTAATTATTATTCCCGGTCATGTTTAACCCAAAAACAAAGAGATTAATGAGATAAACCCATAGTTATCTTATTATTTTCTAGGAATAATTATTTAAATCTTATTTAGATAATATTCCTTGTTAAATATGACCAAATCAACCACCATTAATCAAATAAATCATTATTTATTTGATTATATCCCAACCACTTCCTTAAAAGATAAATAAATCATTTATTTATTTATTTTTGACTAATCAAGGGATTTGACCCAAGTCAAATACCTTTCCCTCCAACAAATATAATAAAATATTCCATAAAAGGTGGATCTATATTTGGTTCTTGTTATTTTAATCATGCACCAAGTCTTAGAATGACCCAAAATTAGTTTATTAAATAGGAGGGTTTTTCCTATCATTCTTCACCTTTTGTTGCCTATTAGATCACTCTGGATCTATACACTTGGTCACATTTTTCCATCATTTGCTGTGTGAGCTCCCATTGAGCTCTATTCTTTGCATTGGGTTTTCTACACCACAAGAGAGAGAGATCTTAGATCTGAAGTGCTAAGGACTTCCAAGAACCCATCCCACTGAGGAGAATTGGATACGCCTTCTTGTTTTCCTCCCAGGTGCCCAATTCATATAAAAATTCTTTCAAAAAATTGTTCTTGTCTTGTCTATTGGTATATGGAGCAAACCCTTGTTTTTACTGCTTAATGTCTTTCCATGCATAGATCTGGTTTTTTGCATCTCTTTTCTTGTTCAGCTAACAGCAGATCTAAAGATATTGGCAGCCACTTTTGTTGTTAGCGCTATTAGTTATGCGTAGCTAAAGTGGTCCTTTTTCGTACACTTCGACAAAGGATTCATACTAACATAAATCATTATTGGAGATGGACCTTGAATGTCACCACAAAACCTATACTTTTGAGGACGCCACCTTTGGTGACGTTCATTTTTTGGTGACGAAGGCTCTTTTGACCCTCACCAATGAGCTTACGGTGACCATTTTTTCCCTTCACCAATGTGCCTTTTTCTTGTAGTGTATGCATTACAGAAGTATCAGCACTCTCTATTAGGAGGACACTTCAAAAATTTTACAGATCATTCGACCTTGAAGTACCTGGTTAATAAGATTGTGTTGGGGGGGGGGGGGATCTGTCGATGGCTATTGCTGTTCCAGGAATACAACTTTGAGATCATTGTCAAGCTGGGAAAGTTGAATGCCAGGCCGGATCACTTGTCCTACATCAAAAGTGGCAAAGAGCAGACCAACCTAGAGAATGGATTGCTTGATGCATAGCTATTTTCTATTAAGGTAATGGATGCACACTTCTCCAACATCATTCAGTTCCTGACTATAGGCATGGCACCTGCAGAGTATTTGGTACAACATAAGAAAGAGTTGGTAACCTGTGCTATAGATTTTACCATCATCGTAGGTCATCAATATAATATGGGAGTTGATGAAGCAATACGAAGGTATGTTTTGGAGCATGAAAAACATGCTATCTTAGCAGAAGCCCACAACGGCATAGCTAGAGTTCACTACGCAGGAAAATAAACAACACAAAAGATCTTGAGAATTAGATTATGGTGGCCCACCTTGCATAGTGACTCTCATGACTATTGTAAGGCATGGGATACATGCCAACGAAAAGGAAGGAAATCACACAGAGATGAAATACCCATTTAGCCACAAATGGCCCTATAAGGTTTTGACAAATGGGACATCGATTTTGTAGGACCTATCAACCCACCTGGAAAGAAGGCAAGTTCACGTTACATTATAACTGCTACTGACTATGTAACTAGGTGGGCCGATGCACAATCAATAAAGGATTACATTGCAGAAACCACTGCGCACTTCATCTTTGAGCAAATTATGACCAGAGTTGGATGTCCGAAAATCTTGATGAGCGATAGAGGTACGCACTTTGTCAATGAAACAATAGAGGCCTTGATGGAATCATTTCGGGTCCATCATGCGAAAAGCACTCCGTATCATCCCCGGGAAAATGGAGTGGTCGAAGCTTTTAATAAAGTATTTGAGCACACACTAACTAAGGTTCGTAACGCTAATCGTAGCAACTGGGATGTGTGCATCCCCTCTGTTATTTGGGCCTACCGAACCACCTGTAAGAAGTTGACAAGGAAAACATTGTTTTGGATGGTTTATGGCAAGAAGGACATTATGCCCATGGAATACATTGTTCCTAGCCTATGCATCATAGCATTTACAAATATGGTAGAGCCTGGTATCATGGAGGAGCAGTTAGAGTAGCTTGTGGCTTTGGAGGAAGATCATTTCATTGCTAATTTCCATCAACATGTTCATAAGGCTCGGGATAAGGCATGGCATGATCGACATATTTGACAAATGAAATTTGCAGAGGGTGAATTAGCTCTACTATACGATAGCCAATTTGCGAAACACCTGTGGAAGTTTCGACAACATTAGCTAGGGCCCTATGTAGTTAAAGAAATCATGAATAGTGGAGGTATTCGGTTAGCCACCCTACGTAGTGATATGCTCGATGGGTCCTGACCTAGGTTAGGAGGTTAAGGTTTGCCAAGAAAACCCTATACTACTGGCCCTTTCGACAGTGACCTGCTTGCACAGGCTAAAGTCTCACTCAAAGAAGTATGGGAGTGTACTGGAACCAAGTTTCTGCACCTTGAGAGACAGTAGGTAAGTCAAGCAGATCCATGTTCGCACCCTATTAGCTTCGTACTAGACATATCTATTCACAGGGTTGTTAACAGTATAATCACACTATGTAGAGCTATTATCATGCACAGATCTAGTTAATAACTTTGCATCCACGTGCGTATCAGCAGTTATTAGCACACATTATCATAACGCATCATCAACAGATTTATAGTTATACCATAACACAGACAGATTCATAGCATAAACAGATAACACAACAATAATTGCAACAGGTCCCAATAGTTCGCATCAATAGTAATACATCAGATCAGATAACACTTAAATACCTTAACCATATCCATATATATTAGCATCCAAAACCTAATACAATCTGACATAGCCTGCACACATAGCTAGCATGGTCCGCACACAACAGGATTGAGGATTTCCACACACACAGCCAACAGGAGTCTTTACCCTAACAACCCAACAACAGATCTAACAATTCTCACTTAGCATCAAACCTAATTCTTGCCTACCTTAAGACTCAAAATGTTCATCTATTTATATTGACTTAGCATACACTTCCAATGGTTCGCAAACCGTGGTTTGCAGACTCTTGGTATACCCTTGACCCATTCAATGAATTCAGGGTTTTGAGCCACCCAAAGACCCCCGCATTAGAATAATTAATACCAAAAATATACAAAATTGTAGAAATTTCATAGCTTTAGGGGACCCTGTTCCAATAGTCCCCCAACACAATCTTGTGACTTGTCCCAAGTCACTATGGTGGTGGGGTCTCCATTTGCGTCTGCAGCAGTTTTATCGCCTCAACCAGTGGTGGTAGAAATCCTTCACTCTGAGCAGTAGCGCTCTGGGCAATATCTACCAAATTCTACTAATTTTGTCCTTTTGTTGCAGTTGTGACACTCTCTAGAGTCTAGTTCAACTGTTTAACATCAACATCAATATCCTGGGAGAGCTAGGCGGTCACTAAGAGTCTTCTTCTTCTAGCGGAGTTCATTGATATGATCCAGAAGGGCATGGCTAGTTTGCAATCATGCTAATCATTGAAAAGGAATCAGAGTAGGAATCGTAGCTTCTAGTTGCTTCAACACTTCTTCCTTTTGCCACAGGTCTTGCTTGATTTCACACAAGATTGGGTTGAGTTGTACCTTGGTCCATAACTGCATGGCTGTATCCAGAAATTAGGCACCCTAAGAAATCTATCTGGTAATAACATTTTTAGTTTCAGTAACTAGCGCAGCTCGCTAGGTGCATACCTTCGGCGGTGTCTCTGGCTGCAACTTGGCCTGCAAGTCTGTGATATATTGTTCCATCTGTCTTTTGACCACCTGAATCTCCATCTTGGAGGCCTTTAATGCTATGAACAACCCCTCAGTCTTTCCCTAGGAGGTGGCCATGGCCGATATTTCTTCTGTAACATCCACATATAGCCTACTAATTAAGTTTTCCATCTCTCTTTGTTGTGCGGTGGTGACGGTACAGGTAGCTTGTACCTCGAAAACTTCAACGTTCTTTCCCTCAATTGTCTACTCAGCTACACTGAGCTGCTGGTGCAATTGATGATCCCTGTGTTGAATTTATTCAAAAAAGGAGGTGTGGAGAACCTCTAACACTTCCTGTGGAAATCTAGCCAGATCAAGCCAGACCTCTGCACAGGCCTGGACTTGCACTCCAAAGTCGGGTGGAATTATCTTGAGGCCTGCTCCTAGGAGGGAACAGAGGCGACTTTCTGCTATAACAAGTGCTACGCTGCTAATTTCTAAGGTCGTTCAAACCTTAATCATATTTGTTTGTAGCATGTATTTTTTGAGTTGCAGGGCCTGGAGCTCGGTTTGAAGTGTGTCGATCGTGGCTTTCTGCTGCTCTTCCAGAGCTAGCCATTTTTCTTTAGTAGCCAAGGTGACCGCGTCTGCAATTTTCTCGAGGTCCCGTTCTGTCAGTGTAATAATTTTTTTTCATTCTGTTTGCTGAGAGCACTACTTATTTTGTGGCCCTTTAGTCGGTTCACTAGTTCTCTTTGTTCCGCACGAAGAGTCAGCACCTCCTTCCTCTTGACCTCCAGTGTCGAGGTTCTGTTGTGCATCCTTCTGCGCTACTACTTCCACACCCTTCTTTGTACTCTTACCAAGCTGTGAACCCTTCTGCGATGCAGCTTCGACACCCTTTCCCATGTTGCTACTCAGTCTACCGATGTCATCGATGATAATAAGCAGGGTAACCTTTGGTGTGGTTGTCCCTTCAGTTCCCTTCACACCTGTTTTGAAGCCAAGTATTTAGTGAAGAGGCCATTACACAAATAACCGATCAATCTCTTCATCGGTAGCCATTTAGGGGAGAAATACCCATGTAGAATACTTGCGGCCTCGAATTTGGACATTATGCATAGTCACTTGGAGAGAAACAATGTTTTTATATTTATCATACATGGCTGGTGACAGACGCAGTCGGGAGTTGATAGCTGCTGCGAGCCCACTATGAAACAATACCTAGAATACTTGGTTGTCCTTGATGTGCTGCACATCCTTAGAGTCACACAAGTTCTTATAATGACTCCCTTCACACATGTCTTGGATGAGCTCATGGAGGATTGATTCCTCAGGTGCTTCCCAAGCGACCAACGCAATGAGAAGCAGCAACCAGGAATAAAAAAAGTCTCATCCATACACCTAGGATTTTTGGACATTGGCCAAAAACTCATCGCACAAGTATTGTGACCAATTGAAGTAGACCCCTTTCCCACATTGGTCTACTAACTAAATTACATATGCAGGGATGATGGTGACCTGGCATTTTTCACATCACCTTATATTCCAAAAACATGGTACCCAACTATGTACTAGGGTCACTAATGGATTTTATTATGAAGCCTTGAGTATTTTTCTCCACATGGTAGGTTTTGCGCACATATTCAGCAGTATCCCCCTCATACTTCTTACCAACGCACTCCAGAGGGTCTGGTCCTTTCATGGGAAGACCATTAATTTGCTGAATGAGCACAACATTGATGGGGATGAAATTCTGGATCCACAGGCAACCATCATGAACTAGGGTGAGCAACAGACGTGCCAGATAGTCAGTGATATTGTAGTGGCCAAAGTGTGACATCCTTAGTAGGTTCAAGAGCCGAGACCCAGCCAATCCACGCACCCAGCGCATGGGGACTATCTTTATCCCATCGTCTTCCTAAATTATGTCAAGGTATAATTTGGGTGCCAACTTAGGGAAGGCCTCCAAATTGGCTAAGTCATGATCATCAAATTTCACCCCATGGAGCCTTCGAAAATATTCGCCAATGACGGGGACCTCACGTGGGGTTTGCGGACCCTGTTGGCTATGTGCACAGGCTATGTCATATTGTATTGGGTTTTGGATGCTAATATATGCGGATATGGTTAAGGTATTTCTGTGTTATCTGATCTGATGTATTATTGTTGATGCAAATTGTTGGGATCTATTACAATTACTGTTGTTTTATCTGTTTATGCTGTGAATATGTCTGTGTTATGGTATAATTATAAATAAGTTGATGATGCATTATGATAATGTTTGCTAATAACTACTGATAAGCACATGGATGCAGAGTTATTAACTAGATTTGTGCATGATAATAGCTCTGCATATTGCGATTATAATGTTAACAACCCTACTAATAGATCTGTCTAGTACGATCCTAATAGGGTGAAAATGTGGATCTTCTTTACTTACCTAATCCCTCTCAAGCTGCGAAAACATGGTTCAAGCACCCTCCCATACTACTCCGGGTGAGACTTTGGCCTACGCAAGAAGGCCGAAAGGGCCAAGAGTATAGGGGTTTTCTAGCAAACCTTAACCTCTGAACCTAGGCCAGGACCCCTCGATCCAAGATGCACCCATTGCTACAATTTTAAAAACACATGGTAGCCCAAAATGCTACAGCCATTAAGGCTTTCTGTCAAAATTATGATAATACTATTACAACAACTTGAATAACAAAAAATTTAATTATTGATAACAATATGAAACATAAACCATAACTGAAATCTATCTCAAACATACCTCAAGCATTCGATCTTCCAAACCATATTTTAGTTTCCATTGTTTTTTCATTTTCTTTTAAGGGTTGATTCTGTATTTCCTCCAGGTATATTTTGGGTACATGTCCATTTTCTTACTTCTGGTGTAAGCTGCAAGTTAGCACTTGTTCATGCATAAATAAATTTATAGCACTACTCATTCACAGATTTTGTTAAACACATTGCAAAATATCCCGAAAAAATTTCTAAAACATGTATTTAATTACTTGAAACAAAACCATAAATTGTGAAACACTTACCCAAGTCCTTTATAATTTATTTATTGCAATTACCTTGAACAATATTTGTCTTTCCTTTCTCAAATTCTGCAATACCAAGATTAGTACCACAAACTACGTCACCAATAATAACTCCATACTGAGGTCTAAACATCCATACATATAGATTGATCTAGTCTTCATTTTTAACTAATCAATAATATTCTAGATAACATAAGCTTAAGTCAAAACTAGATGCTTACAATAATTTAAATTTCTAATTTTATTTTATGCTAAAGCGATACTATAATATTAGGACAATAGAAATTATACCTGAAGAAATATTCAACTCAAATGTTTTGAATGTGACCCACCTTTGATCCCTTAACCAACTCATTTGAACCATCCGGTTTTCCACCCAACCATATCCAGGGAGAACTCCTCCCCTTGGAACCCCTGAGCTATAAAAGCTCACAAACAATACCAAAATATAGTAGTAAAGAGAAATCCAAGGAAATTTGAGGAATATAAGTTTGAATTACTCCAAATAACACTCATGGTCAGCTTCACCATGTATAACTAATTAGTAATTTAGTTTAGGCATTTCAAATTCATTTCAGAATAAATTGGCTACTCTCCAAGTCGCTCCCTCTCATAATTGTTTTTCAGATCTCTCCAACTCTTGGTATCACCATGCAACCCCCAAGTGATAATACATGAGACACATATATAGGAAGAGAAACAAATTATTTTCATAAAGGAGGATTAATATGCTTTCCTTGTATTCCATTTATATGAATGTAACTCATGCAAGTAAGGAGAGGTATGCATGCCTTAATTAAGGAGAGTGTAACATATGCATTAAAGAGAGTGTAAGAGAGATATTTTATGACATGTATTTAATGAGTGTAAGAGGAACATGCCATTCTTTGATGAGTGCATAAAATAGTGTAATGTATTATTAAAAGAGAGATAGAGAGTTACATAGCACCATGAGAATCATCAAGGAGAGAGGTGTGAAGTGATTGAGGAGATATAATTCATTTTTAATAATAATATCATAGTCTCATAAAATATAATAATAATATTAATAATATTAGTAATATTGAGGATTAAGTTTAGATTGAACTACTATGATTGATTAATCATATTTTAAGTGATTTTCCTTCAATTATACTTGATTACCGATTGATTAGAGGCGATTTACTATCTTTGGAAATTCATACTTGAAATGGTAAACATGACTTTCTATTTTTGGAAAGTCACTCCAAAATTGTTAGGAATGAGATTTTATTATGTAAATTCATCTATGAGCTACCCATGGGTGGTATTTTTCTTCCATATAATAGGGATTCCACACCCTGATATTGTATTCATCTTCGTGCCTTAGTAAATTGAGGACTCCACGCCCTTATCTACTTTAAAGATCCAAGATTCCACACCTTGATATTTTTAAATATTCAGGACTCCATGCCTCAAACATATCATTATAGATCCAAGACTCCATGTCTTTATATTTCATGGATTTAGGACTCTGTGCCCTAACCCTTTTATTATATATCCAAGACTCCACGTCTTTATATTTCATGGATTTAGGACTCTGCACCCTAATTTTCATGGTTTCTCATCTACTCTGCTTTGAAAATATGTGTTTCACCTTAAGGTACTGATTGTGAACTCATACCCATCTGATGGTTCGTTGGTAAGGTCTTCTTGCAAGAACTGCACACATCACAATCTCAAAGATCAAATAAATCAAATGAATTTCATAATTAACTTATTCACATTTTACCAAAGATTATGCATGACTTCCATAGTCATTTTGGTTTTGGAGAAATGACTTCCACGGCCATTTATAATTTGAGCATCCTTGTTGGAAATGACCAAGTCCCCTGCCACATCATGCTTTTACGAGATTATGCACATATAATCATACAAATCATGTATCATTCATAAATCATAATTAAACATATGTTCCACATAACCATAATCATCCATGGATTTTTTTCTGAATCCTGAATCACCATTCATATCATACACATATGTATAAAATGGGATACCAAAAGAGAAAACATCACTAATATGCTATTAACCAAAATCAATTTTTATACACGCAACATTAGATATTATCATAAGCACACAACAACCAAGTGACCTCACCAGGTCTATAGCATATAAGCATGTACATAAGTCTGTAATACATAATATTATATCACTATATCAAAATCACCATCTCTAAGTGTCATTAAAGCTATCTCACCAAGAGGGGACACTACATATTCCCCCTCTTGGGCTAAACATGGCCCAATTTTTTTTTCCTACCATCATAAGATACTTAGTTCTTTTAGATTCCCCTATCAATAAGTTGTTAACCTTATGTATATGTATTTGATATATTTTTTTCTTCATGCCAATCCATAGTTTAATGTTTTCTAAATTGGAAGCAATTCCATGAAAACTAAAAATACCATTCTTAATCAAGTAGAAAATATATCCATGCCATATTAGGCATGTTTTGTAATAAAATACCAAAGATTTCTCTATCAAAAATAGCTATAAAATTTATAGTACCTTATAAAAATACTATTGTATGTAATTGATACGATATCTACTTAATTTATCTATAATAATTTGATATTCTACATGTTGTTATTTCTCATAGTCTATATGAATCCTACATGTGTCATCTTCTTGGTTCTACAGTATGTTCATCTTGCCAAGCTATAAATTGAACACACATTGGTTGTATACACAACAATTATGGTCCATCTGATATCACAATCAAATTTTCATACAATAAGCATAAAATAATCCACATACAATTGTCAGTGAAATTACGCAACAAAAAATGATGTTATATATAAAATGCACACTTACATCCCACTTAATTTATGTCTTCTCAATCCAATTTTCCTCTTTTCATTCCATAATACATCCTTGCAATCGAAATATTTAGGATCTATCTTTAGTTTTTACTAAACGTTTACACTTTAGGAAAAAATACAATTTGAGTTTCAAGGCACTATTTTTGTTTGTTTGTTTTTTTGTTTATTTTTTTTTAACTAACAAGCTAAGCTTAAATACAGTCCTCATTGACCCACTTATGTATTATATATCATTCCTTTATTTTGCATAATCTTCATTATTATTCACTTTCTCTAACTTGCAAATCAATTATGTATGACTCTGTTAGAATGTCTTCATTCTGAAAGTATATTAATGATACCTTTTTGAAAGCGTCTTGTAATCAATAACAACTCTCACAAGTATGAAAATATGGTATCTATATTTTGAACTTACCTTGATAACTTTAAGTCAATTTGTTTTCCAACTATGAAATCAGTCATGATTTATATCCAGTAATTAATCAATTCATTTGATTTCATTTCTTATTCCTTACTATTAATATATATGCAACAACAAGCTATGAAAACCATACATTCTCAAAATGTGATGAATCTTGTTAAATTTAAATAAGATTTAGACTATCAGAAGGGAATTTCTAGCCTAAAGTTAAACCCTTTTTTTTAAGGAGAATTACCACCTTCTCAAATTATTACAACATTTTGTAGGACTAATAAATACTCATATAACTATACATCCCAACACAAAATTCCTAAATCCAAAAATCTCTTCCATTCCACATACAATACAATCGTCTTAGGCTTCTAGATCATGCACGAATTCCAATTCATCAAAATGTGACTTCACTCTCCTTCCATTTCTCTCTCAAAAAATATCACAAGAACATATTCTTGTAAAAGAAGAACTCAACTAAGACTTTCAATAATCACATACCTTTTTCTTTAAGTTCAAATAAAACAAGTTATCACCACATAAAATGTTTACCTTCTAAACATGTTATTCTCTTAACAATTTATAAACAATATGAATTTTGACTCGATCGTCTAACTAACAATAGTTTAGAGAAATACATGAGTTCAATCCTCTTATTTTTTCTAATTAATTTGGTTAAATATAATTCAACCAATATTCAACGAATAAAATCATTAAAGGGACTATTATGGCTTTCCTAGACCTATTTTGTCTTAATCCAATAGAAAATTTATTTCGTCAACTTATCACAAGAATAGTTTTCTACAGTTCATGAATTTGAAAATCATTTTAATTCTACCTAAATTCAACACATACAAAAGGATTACAATACTAGAGGATAGATATCTAGTTCACACTTGACTCCATATATAAAAATCAAGTATTCCAAACATTCTAAAACACCTAATGGTGCTCAGTATACCAATATTAGTATCTTCATTTGTAATAAAAATAAAATAATGGATTTAAAGCTCAAGAAAATTCATGTTACATATATCTATCCATTAAAATTTAATTAAACACAATCACTCCTTAATATGTCTATGAGATTCCATCAAAATATTCTAACCAAAAGAATTACTTAGCTCATAGATATATTTTAGTATGGATTCCACACCCATACCTTACCTCATTACTTATCTCGTAGATATATACTACAATGGACTCCACATGCATACGTTAGCTCATAGATATATGTTAGTATGGATTCCACACCCATACATTAGCTTAAGGAAAACATAACCTTTAAGTGTTCCATAAAATGACTTCCACAAACCTTCATGCATTAGTCATTTAAGCCTCTTGTTTATTAGGAAGATCATACCTCAACCTAGTATTTTAGTAATTTAAAGTTATTTGATGCATAATTTCAACCAAAAATACACAAAATAATGTCAAATAAATCAGAGGCATTTCATTCTTACTCATCAAGATTGTATTCCCAAGTCATATTTTAACACATCTAATTAATGCACATACATTACTATTGAATCTACATTCACATTTAAAGGTGACATCCTTCAAGGTAGCTTTTTATTAAGCTTCCATTAGTGTAGATGCAAAAATACTCAAAATTAACATTATGAACTCAATCATTACGCTACTTTAATCTCAACCTTATACTTGTTACTCATTCCCAAAGCATAGACACTAAGGTCATCATACTATAGTCCAGATTAAGCCAATATTTTTCTTGGTAGATATGATTTCAGTTAGTAAAGATGGCTACTAAGTCCATATCAAATTTAAAATGATGCATTAAACATATATGAAACCATGGAGCACTCCACCTATCTCACTCATCGATTGAAAATCAAGTCATTCACATATTCGGGTTTAACCCAAACTTTCTCAAGCACATCCTTTACCAACATGTCTTTAAGAATTTTAACATATTTCTAATAATACGTCTCAACAAAAATATAAAGGAATATAAGAAATATTTATTTTTTTCTTTCATGAGTTTCAAAATGACATAATAATAATAATAATATCTTGTATGAAACCAACATGCTTCCAAGTCAAGATATACAACAACTCAACATGCATGCAAAATAAATATTCATAAATCATCAACCTACAAGTAAGCATGTAGGCCCATTAGGCCTTAGTGTTATAACTTGGCTCTGATACCATATGTAAGGTCCTACCTTACCCACCATAAATAATACATAGAATTAGAGGTCACATAATCACTAATACTCATTTGCACAAAATCCTAAAGAATTAGTCACTGTAAAATTGTTTCCAAGAACAAGCCCTTTTTTATGAGAGTTTAAATAATACAAGAAACAACTCTCTTATTCTCTATTCACACTTCAGAAAATTATTAAATTCATTTTCATATTTATACCAAAAACTTGCAGACATAGGAAGCTACACCCATTAAATAGTCTATTTGTAATTTCTAGTACATAAAAACGACAGTCACTAAGACTTTTACACTAACAATTTATATGCACCAAAGCTACAACCATTCGGGAAATTTTACAAACATTTTGAAAACATGCAATATATAGTTATTGAGGCCTTATGACAAACACTTTACAAGCATGAAATAAAAAGCCATTGAGGCATTTTTCAAACACTTGGAAACAATGAATTTAAGATTCTCCTTCAACATATTTATCTCTTAAAATTCATAAATCGAAACTTTAAATGTTGGCATATTAAAAGAGGGACTAAATAATCTTAGTATCTCATCAAAGACTCAACAACAGGCGTACATAACTCACAACAACAAACTTTAAAATCACCCAGATTTCCGATCTGGGTTTGGAAAAGTATTTTTTTTGGATGAAATCAGGGGTTAGAGGTCCAATAGGCATGGATACCCCCTAATGTTTGGTTGAATCGAATTCAAAACACCCAGGAATGCGATTATTAAAAAAACAAAAAGAATATATCCTTAATGTTTCATTTATGACTTGTGTCAAAGACATGGAATGAAAACTTTCAACTACAACACTACATGAGGAAAAACAACCCATATTTATGCTACTAAGATAATCTCATTGAATTCACACATTTCTAAATACACCGTATGAGTTATTGAAACACTTTACAACTTTTGACATGATTTGACAAGCTGATTGCACCTGTTGCTACAATTTGACAAACACATGGTAGCCCTGAATGCTACAACCATTAAGGCTTTCTTTCAAAAATTTGATAGTACTATTAAAACAACCTGAATAACAAAACATTGAATTATTGATAAGAATATGGAACATAAGCCATAATTGAAATCTATCTCAAACTTACCTCAAGCATTTGATTTTGCAAACCATATTTTAGCTGCCATTATTTTTGCATTTTCTTTCAAGGGTTGGTTGTGTATTTCCTCCAGGTATATTTTGGGTACATGTCCATTTTCTTACTTCTAGTGTAAGCTACAAGGTAGCACTTGTTCATGCATAAATAATTTGATAACATTACTTGTTCACAGATTTTGTTAAACACTTTGCAAAATATCCTAAAACCATTTCTAAAACATGCATCTAATTACTTGAAATAAAACCATTAATCATGAAGAACTTACCCAAGTACTTTATAATTTATTTATTGCAATTAACTTCAACAATATTTGGTTTTCCTTTCTTAAATTCTACAATACCAAGATTACTACCAAAAACTACACCAATAACAACGCAAATATTGAGCTCTAAACATGCATACATATAGACTGATCTATTATTCATTTTAACTAATCAATAATATTCTAGATAACATAATCTTAAATCAAAATTATATGCTTACAACAATTTAAATTTCTAATTTTATTTTATGCTAAAGCTATACTATAATTTTAGGAAAATGGAAATTATACTTGAAGAGATATTCAACTCCAAATGTTGAGAATATGATCCACCTTTGATCCCTTAACCAACTCATTTGAACTATCCAGTTTTCCACCCAACCATAACCTGGGTGAATTCCTCCCCTTGGAACCCTTGAGATGTAAAAGCTCACAAACAGTACCAAAATATAGCAGTAGAGAGAAATCCAAGGAAATTTGAGGAAGATAAGTTTTGATTCCTCCAAATACCACTCATTTTCAGCTGCACCATGTATAGCTACTTAGTAATTTCGTTAAGGGATTTTGAATTCATTTCAAAAGAATTTTGCTACTCTCCAAGTCCCTCCCTCTCATAATTTTTTTTCAAATCTCTCCAACTCAGTATAACCATGCACCCCCCAAGTGAGAATAAATGAGACACATATATAGGAGGAGCAACAAATTCTTGTCATAAAGGAGGAGTAATATGCATGCCTTATATTCCATTTAGATGACTGTAACTCATGCCATTAAGGAGAGGTATGCATGCATTAATTAAGGAGAGTGTAAGAGGAATCTTTTATGACATGTATTTAATGAGTGTAAGAGGAATATGCCATTTTTTGACCAGTGCATTAAATAGTGTATTGTATTATTAAAAGAGAGATAGAGTGTTACATAGAGCCATGAGAATCATCAAGGAGAGAGGTGTGAAGTGATTAAGGAGATATAATTCCCTTTTAATAATAATATGATAGTCTCATAAAATGTATTAACAATATTAATAATATTGAGGATTATGTCAAGATTGAAATATAACGATTTATTAATCATAAGTTAAGTTTTTTTCCTTCAATTATTCTTGATTACCCATTGATTGGAGGTGATTTACTATTTTTAGAAAATCATACTTGAAATGGCAGACATGACTTTCTAGTTTTAGAAAGTCACTCCAAAACTTTTAGGAATGAGATTTTATTAAGGAAATTCATCTGTGAGCTGCCTATGAGTGGTATTTTTCTTTCTAATAATAGGGATTCCACACCCTTTTTGTATGCATCTCTATGCCTTAGTATATTGAGGAATTGACACCCTGATCTACTTTAAAGATCCAAGATTCCACACCTTGGTATTTTTAAATATTCAGGAATCCCCGCCCCAAACATTTCATTATAGATCCAAGACTCCATGTCTTTATATTTCATGGATTTAGGACTCCATGCCCTAACCCTTTTATTATATATCCAAGACTCCGCGTCTCTATATTTCATGGATTTATGACTTTGTGCCCTAATTTTCATGGCTTCTCATCCACTCTGCTTTGAAACTCTGTGTTTCACCTTAAGGTACTGATTGTGAGCTCATACCCATATGATGGTTTGTTGGTAAGGTCTTCTTCCAAAACCTACACACATCACAATCTCATAGATCAAATGAATTTCATAATTAACTTATTCACATTTTACCAAATATTGTGCATGACTTCCATAGTCATTTTAGTTTTGGAGAAATGACTTCCGCGGTCATTTATAACTTAAGCATCCTTATTGGAAATGATCAAGTCCCCTGCCACATCATGCTTAGTACAATATTATGCACATATAATAATACAAATCACGTATCATTCATAAATAATAATTAACCATATGTTCCACATAACCATGATCATCCATGGATCTGTGTCTCAATACTGAATCACCATTCATTTCATACACCTATGTCCAAAATAGGATACCAAAAGAGAAAAAATCACTAATATTCTCTTAACTAAAATCAATTCTTATACACACAACCATAGATATTACCATTAGCACACAACAACCAAGTGACCTCACTAGGTCTATAGCATATAAGCATGTAAATAATTCTTTCATACATAATATTATATCATTATATTGAAATCACCATCTATAGGTGTCATCATAGATATATCACCAATAAGGCACACTACACATGCCTTGCATAGTACTAAGGTGATGAAGCAGTAGGAGGCATCGTTATGTTGGCTACTCTTGGGAAAGTATGGCCACCATATGAAATTCCACATGTCAGTTGGGATGTCACTCTTTTACACTAGGCATGATGATGATGTGTTGTGGCAGTAGGAGGCCTTGCTGCATTGGATTTTCTTGAGAGAGCACGACTACCATAATTGGTATGATGATTTTTTGATGTGGCAGCAGGAGGCATTGGTGTAGTGGCTTCTATTGGGAGAGTATGGGTCGAAATTTTACATGTCAACCCATATGTCTCTATTTGCTACTTTTTACTGTGTTGGGATGATGCTTAAGGAAAGCAACGCCACCAAGGCCAAGGATTGGAGCATGGAGAGACACAAGATACTCCATGTAGCAAGGGTTGGAGAGATAGTTTAGGAGTTGGGACTTTCCTTTGGGGGAGGAACCACTTCACTTAATATGACTCATGTAGAGGAGAGGCTCTGAAAAAAATATGGTTGCCACTAGGAGGTTCATTGATGAGGAGAGGAATCTAGATATACAATTGGAAACCATTCTATACATTCTGGAGAGGTAGCTATGCAGTTGGCCATTTATTACACATTGAAGAACATGGGAAGACCTTCCATATGAGGATGCCATTTGGAGAGAGAGGGATTGTTATAGCATTCAATTTTGTAGTTTCTTAAAGAAAATCAACATTTTTGCGGGGACGACTGTAATATTCCCAATTTTCCATTAGTTAATTGGAATATTAGAGTTCTTACTTTTCTTACTTAGTTAAGTAAATAAAAGGGTGGAGGGACCCATAAACCCCATAGATGAATAAAATCCATGTTTTTTGTGTGAATGTGGGTTAGTAGATAGTAGATCAACATCATGGAGTAGCAGATCAACTCATTAATAAAGGAAGAGTGGATATTATGGAGAATAATGAGGAAGATGATGGAGATAGTAGACGAATAAAAGTAATATCATAGAGCATTAATGATGAAGTAATGGAGGAAATGGTGCATTAAATGCACACATGATGGAATTATGGGAATTTTGAGCTCTAAAAGGGGCTTCATAAGAAAAATGTACAACCAAAATAAACTTTATAAAAACCAATAGGATTCAAGATGATTATGTCAACCATGGGTGATGATTTTCCATTTTTTAAGTAAAAGGGTAAAAAAATTAAAAACTAATAAAATAATAAAACTACTTTTTCAACTCATATTTTCAACATATCTCCCAAATGTTTTACTCACATTTCCAGTGGAAGTACTCGTTGGATGAAAAATTTAATTCCTCATCCAATGAGTACCCATGTTGCATACTTTTGATGGACCCTACTACATGAAAAAGGAGAAATACATGAAAAAACGTGATTACAATCATGTTTTCCATGTATTTTTCATTTTTTGTGTAGGAGGATCAATAAGAAGTATGCAATATGGGTACTCCTTGGATGAGGAATCAATTTTTTCATCCAACAAGTACTCTTGCTCGAACTTTGAGTAAAAAATTTGGGAGATAAGTTGAAAATACGAGTTGAAAAAGTAGTTTTTCCTTTTTCCCCTCTAACATTTGATGATGTAATCAAATATTATTTTATTATTTCCAATATTATTTTATAATTTATTTGGAGGCCCATTTTAGACCTCAAAATTCCCCTAATGGAGAAGTGGAAATTAAATGCAGAGATCATGGAGATCATGGAGAGACAACGTAGTCTTCATGGAGACTAGTGGCCACATGTGCAATGAAGTTATGAGGTGGGCCAAGGCTAGGGAAGGCTCACAACCATATAAGGAAGATGAGGGAAGCAAAGAAAATCATTCTGGAATCTGATATTGTATTTTTGTTTGACATTCTTTGCACACACCAGCTATTTAGCTAAGTCTACAGTGTTGTTTAGCACATGGGTGTTCCTGAGTGGGAATACCACCCTTACCCACGAGGGACTTCGAGTGCGTACTTTGTAAAGGTTACTTTGAGAAGATATTCATCATCTGACATTTGTACCACATTCAGCCCCTTCCTTTTACATATACATATTCTGGAATTACGCATTCCTGTCTTAGGGTTTGAGAGGAGGAAGGTAGTTTCTATCATTTCAGCTAGGAAACTAGTGGAAGATTCATCCTCTCACATTTAGCTTCCATTTCAGTATTCAAAGAGTAGCATTGTGATATCTAGCATTATGACATTATATTACACCTCCATGCAGCAGTAGTTCCTTCAAGAATTGCACAGTCCATCCAGGCAGATCTAAGGGAGCAAGGAAGTTCCAAATATTTCATCTTGGAATCCTGTTAGGGGTCTTTCCCTCACTTTGGAGAGATCATTTACATGATTTCTAAGCATTATTTCATCATCCCGAAGTAGGGTACAACTCCAGCCTCCTTGAGAGCATAGTCTAGTCCAACAGTTGTGTAGTTTGCAGCTGCAACTTGAGGAGAGAATGGAGGAGCTATATCTCGAGTTTCTAGCTTGGAGATCAGGAGAAGGGATCATCCCTGTTAGATTCGGTCTTTTCAGTCCTCCGTCAGAGTTCAAAAACTCTATTTGCATCTCATTTTTAGGTGTCTCGCTTGACTCACTCAGTTGCATTCTGTTAGGGACATGCCATTGTCTGGCGGAAGGGCCTTGTTGTTTATTTTCCTCATGTCATGTATCTGCTGGCTTGTGATTGATCATTAAAGTTCATCAGAATTCATTGAAATTCAATGTTTCAGTCATTCATAGTCATGAATGGTCTTTGGTCAGCAAAAAGTATTTTCGAGTTTTTAGGTCTAGGGTTTTGTCGACTTATTCTACATGAGAGGTTCCAAATCAGTTTCCATTACAAAATTTCATCATCAAATAATGCTCAAGAGTGATTCTTCTTCAAAACTCTGTTTTGAAGAAGAAATCATTAAATTTGTTTTCAAATATGTAATTATTCAAAGTTTTTCAGTTGAAGATGTTCAAATGCAGCCTCTCCTGATTCATTGCCGAAATCCAATGTAATCATCCCTGCAAGCAGACAAAGAGTTTCATCTTCCAAGTCTAAAAATTCAAAGGAGACAATAAAAGCAGAGTTTGCATTAAAAACGTGAAAGTGCCTAAATTTTGAAGCATTACAAAAGTGGGTTGGTTAAAATGAAAATCAAAATGCATTGATAATATTTTTCCAAGTTCAAAGTTTCGTTTGTATACAAAATTTATAACAGAGCAAAGAGGAAGATCATGGAGCGTGGAGTCAGTAGTTTGAAAGCAGAAACTGTGTTGAAATAAGTTGCGCAGCGCATAGAAGGCAGGCGCAGAACATAAGCGCGACGCGGCGCACTGGGCCTCCTGCCACAGTGTTGTTTTTAACAGGCGTGGCGCATAGGGCCTACGTGATGCACTGGGTGTGCACGTGGCACAGCGAGCCTCAAAAACAGAAATTCACCATAGCTTCAATAAAAATCAAAATAATTTCATTTCTTCTGCTCTAGATTTTGATCCAGAAGTTCTCACTGCGTTCGCCAAGTCGGGTCTCTCTGTTGTAATAGCTTTGCAGAATGAGGATATTTCAACCGTTTCTTCTAGCATATTGAATACTGATGAGTGGGTTAAAAAAAGTGTTTTAGCACACTATCCTACAACTAGAATTAATGCCATAACTGTTGGAAACGAAATCCTCACCAACTACAATAATCAGGATAGATGGGCTAAACTGGTTCCTGCTATGCAAAACATTCACAGTTCACTTGTACGTTGGAATCTTAATAAAAGGATTAAGGTGACTATAACTGTATCCATGGATGCCCTTAACTCCTCATTAGCTCCTTCATTGGCAAGTTTCAGGGATGACATTGCAGAAAGTGTCGATCGAGCCAGATATATTTGTCCTAGGCATGCATTGGGTTGATAAAAAGAGACTAGCCACACAGTTTGTCGACATTTTTTGCTATCAAAGCGCTATGATCCATTCTTTAGTCCTGAAATGGAACCCATCCTGTTAAATCCATATCCTTATATCCTGGTGACAAACAAATTTTTGTTGTATTGGTGTTAGCTGAGCGGAGACACTAATTGTGAAAGCATTTAGACTCTCTTTTCACCATTCCAATTTCGATGCCTTCATAATAGACTGGCATACATGTCTTAGCTTGCTGCCTATATTTTTGGTCATATCCTTTCCCCTTTCCCATTTTGCAATGTGTTTTTCCCTTTATTAAAGGCGAACTCTACATTCAACACTATTTTTATTAAGAAATTGGTTTTTATTCAAACGACAAAGGGAAAGTGGCAGTCAAAGACCGAAAGCCTAAATTTAAAATGAAGATATCTATCATATCAGATAAATAGGAGTGGATAGTATATTTTTGACTTCAGTTATGATTTAGAAGGTCTACAGCTACAGTTTCTGCCTTTTCATTGGTCACCAGAAATTTTCAGCTGGAATATTGTAACATTGTTCTGTCTTTAAAAAAGATGGATGACTCTTTTTCTATCTTCATGGCTTCAGTTGAAACAACTCCCCATTTGTGTCGATCTATTTTCCCACCTCTGATTTTTATTTATTCTTGTAAATCATTTGTAAAGAGGGGTCTGAGTTCTGGGGAAACCACTTGTGGGGAAAAAGGAAAAACAGAAATGATGACAACAATGATCACAGAGAAACCTACTAAGAAGAAACTGACCCTAACTATGATCAAAGAAACCATTGACACCACCATAGTGTCGGAAAATAATGGATCTATTCTTAAGGAGACTAGGGAGGTAGAAACATCAAAAGGTGTACAAAGCACAGTGCTTAGGCAACAGGTTTATCACGCAAGAATGCAAAGGGATCCAAGAAGGTGGGACCTGAGGTCCTGATGCTCAGAGAAGATGATCTCAATAATATCGCAAACACAGTTACCTCTGTGTAGGAATATAGATGGATGGACATGGACGTCCAATATAAATCTACACTAGAGATAGTCCAAGTGGGGTTTCAAGAATTAAAATTTCAATCAAGCCCGAGATAGAAAAGTGTGATTGAGGTGAGTCAAACCAATGCGCATGTTTCTGGTGTGCAACCATTGGTTGTTGCCTTACCAGCATCCGAGGATGCTCGATTTGTCCACATCCCCTTGCCACCAATACAAATGGACGCTAACGAGCATGTGCAATTTAAAGGTACAAGTGATATTCATGTTAACCTTTCAATATTGCTGCAGGTAAAATACATTTTATGGATCCATTCATTGCAAATGAAATTTAGTACCGCGAAGCGACTATGCAAACAAAGACCATAGATGCACAACAGTAGGTTGCATAAGAACACCAATAACAACAACAAGTAGAAATAACATGCAAAGAGGCAGATGCCCAAGCGCCATATTGGATCCAAATATCAATTAGGTGTGTCGATACATTCCAAATATGTTGGCCACAGTTGCGGCTACTAAGAAGTTACAAGGGTTAGCGACTGTAGTGAAATCATTACGCACAGAGGTTCAAACAATTTGCAGAGAATACAAGCAACAAATCGCGAACCTCCCAACCAAATTACAGTGGGAGACACTATCATAAGGTCACGCAAAGAGGGTAGTGGAAGCAAAGTAGGCACATGATAACATTGCTACCGCAGTCACCTAGTGTGAACAATCATTGAAAAAGGCCATGCACGTTTTGGCCTCTATCCAGAACGATTCAGTTCTACAGCAGTTGCACAACACATTAAATGAAAAGGAGCATCAGTTTGAAGAGATCTGAATAGTCACACCTACTTTAGTCCTTACACAATGACTTGCTCATCTGCAGGAAGGCTATCGAATTCAGACAAGGATTGTAGACCTGCACTAGAAGGAACAAATGTTGAAGGATTTTATAAAACTGTGGGCAGAGGAAGTATTGCAACTCTCCCAGAAGTTGGAAAATACCTTGAATATTATTCATAAAACTCAACGTAGCATCAATATGACCACTAAGGGGCCTACTATAGACAAAATGGTTTAGCAAGTGTAGAGTGCTGGAACACAAAGTGTCGGGTTAGTGCTCCCTCTCTAGACTTATGTCAAGACACTCTAGACCATGATGAGGGAGACATCACCTTAGTGACTCGAGACAAGTCACATGTTTGTGTTTGGGGCCTATTGGAGCTAGGTCCCCTAGGGAACAAGTTCCAAAGACACTTTTTGTATGATTTTGTATGTGCGCGTTGCACAAATGAAGTCAAAGGGATTTTGGCTCGAATTTTGGATGTAATTGTGCTTAAATGTAAATTTTGGGCCTCAAACCATGGTTTGAGACGATAGTGTCTTTGCACTATGTGTATTATAAATACATAGAGTATGTTTAAGCTAATTAGTGATATCTGTGTTATGAGATATTGATGTTCTGATAGTATTTGTGTCTGTAAGGCTTTTCTATTGGGTTGAAAGGCTCCTATTGGCAGTGTGCATGGTGACGTAGTCGTGGTTGTTTGTGGAGTCCATTGGCTATGTGTACAAAAGGGTTTTGTAAGGGTTGTAAGATTTTTTGAAAGACAGTTGATCTATTAACATATTTTAAAGATAATAGAAACACAAGTTTGGAGAAACTCTCTGTGTTATGCATCTATATTTCTTATGGTTTATACTCTATTGAGATTGCATTATATGTTTACTTATTAATGATTGCATGAATTTATTTGATATAATTATCCATGATTATAGATGATTAAGAGATATGTTGAATGTTTACATTGATTAAGACCTATATTTGTTAGTTGTGCTGAAGAGAACAATATTCCAGTGTTATTTTATTGTTAATTGCACATTCATTGTGTTTCTCTGATAAAATATTGTGTGTATATATATAATTTCACTTAGGATTTTGTTGATGACAACTTCATTAAATTCTCTCTCAGGGTGTGCAAACCTGGTTCCCACAACCCGCATATTGCTTCGCCTGAGAATTTGGTCTGCGCAAGCATATCACTACCAAAAGGGCCAATACTTGTAGGGTTTTTTTGGTTTATCCATAAAATATAAACCTGGGTGAGGACCCATAAAGCCAACAAATGGTTTCATTGTTAATACCGGGATCATCATTTTTAGGGATATTTGATGTTGTGGCATCCACTTCACAATGAATTACAAGGTTGGTTGGATAGAAATATTCTTGAATTAGCACTGCAAGAGAATAGAAGTACTAAGTTGTCTGACAAGAAGTGGGTACAAAAATATATTTATACATAACTAAATGATTTTTTTTTAACTTTTTGCATGAACTACAAGAAAACTTATCTCACTTAGCTGAATTCTATCACTACATAAAAGACGACGTAGTCACTGAGTGGACTCCTGAACTAATCCAGAAAGTAGATAAGTTTGATAATAAGATCATTTTCATGGCTGATCACTGGATAGATCACCTTCTGGGTTGATTTGTGACTAAATTTGCGGTTGACCAATTTGTGTCATATTCTAAATCAGAAAGATGGTTTTTCAAAGGCCCTAAAGGTATGTTCTTGCACCCATTGAAATTATTGTTGTAAATGATATTGTGTTAATGTTTTTGTCTATGAGAACATACTTCTTGAATGCATCAAAGAGGTGCAGTTACACTCAGTGGAAGGATTTACCATGAAGTCTCTGAAAAATTCATTTATAGCCCTCTGAAGCCCAGATCTGATAGCAAACCTGAAACTAATATATCAAGTGACTCTAAGGAAGAAATATCATCATATTATAAACCCCTGAATCTTTTTCCCACTCCATCCACTCCACTTTTGAGCTCACATCACAGATCACCTGCTCCACCATGCAGTCCATCTCCACCTCCACCTCCACTTGAAGTAGATATGGATGCATCCATGAAGCTACCTAATTTCAAAGGTATTGGAAATAAGGGCATTGATCAGCTTTGGTTCATCACTGAGGCTGTATGGCGGGCTCCGCAAGTGAACAATATTGATATTATAAAATCATAGCTGGATACTGCATTTCAATATTGTGCACTAGACTGGTACATTAGGTATGCACAAGAAAATTGTAATGCGATCTTGAAAGAAATAAAGAAACCCTAAAAGAGTAGTTCAAGAAACCTAAGTCATACTAGGAGCTGTTGATAGAAATAAAGGATATCTGTTAAGAACCTAATGAATATATATGGGAGGGTGTTCAAAGGTTAAATCGCGCCATCAAAGATGGTGGATTTGTGATTGATGATACTCACCATAAGGAATGGTTCATTGCTATGTTTCTCCCACATCTAGGCCAATAATTAGGTCATAAAAATATTTTCAGATGAGTCGAGGCTGTAGCAGTTGCAATGAAACTGGAGGCTATCCCAACACCTATTTCACTAGGATATCAACAGATTCATATTCAACTAGAAGCAATGCATCTGGAAATTCAAATTATTTGTAAGGACAAAGGCAAGTAGGTCTACACATAGGTGTGGTGTATCAAATGCAAAGCTTCTAGACACCATAAAGATAAGTGTCCTCTTTTCAACAACTATATGAATGCTGGACGTCCCAGTGTATTGAGGAATCGTGCATGGTGTACTATCTATCAAATTGTCAGACTACATGACACAGATTATTGCGCAAGGATTGGAAAATATTAGCCTCACTTGAAGCAATTATTTTGCAAGTTATGTTTGTCATTAGGGCATGATGAGCAGAATGTCCATGCCTATGATATGATGTTGGATAAAGCAAAGATATATAGAATGCAGTTTCGGCCTACATCACCAACATCCTCTTCTAGGCTTGGAGGATTCTAGGGCAGAGAAAGAGGCTGAGGACGTGGATCTACTAGTCAAGGTCCGAGGACGAGTACAAGTGATCTACTATAACTATGGTGATGTTGGCCATTATACGCGTGACTACCCAAATCCATCCCGTCTATCCTACATGTAATGTAGACAATTTGTTCATGTTAAAGATTATTTTCCTATGTTGATTGCCAAAATGTATGGAAAGAAGACCCCAATGCAAAATATTTAGAGGGTTCTTGTAGAGACTCGTGAAGAAGATCCTTGTGTAAATGTAGTTACCCAGAGTGGAGTATCTACCAATGAATATAAGGGAAAGAAACCTACCACTGATGTATGGTTCTAAAAAGAACCTGGAAACAAAGAAAGCCTTAATCTT
This sequence comes from Pinus albicaulis, assembly GCA_034641835.2. Classification (NCBI taxonomy): domain Eukaryota; kingdom Viridiplantae; phylum Streptophyta; class Pinopsida; order Pinales; family Pinaceae; genus Pinus; species Pinus albicaulis. The sequence continues at coordinate 1,278,156,821 of CM076582.1, read as the reverse complement.
CAGTGCACCAAAGAAACCTTTATTGAAGCAAGAAAGTGCTTTACAAAAATAATTACTTCAACAAGTGGTAGAACACTGTAGGAAGAAAAAAAGAAGAGGATATTAAGCCATTTTTAGAAGCATGTATAAAGTTTTTGCGCAACAAGAAGGTTCTTGAAAATTTGCAGTAATAAATGGATAATTTTACAGAAAAAGAACAACCCATGGTAGAACAACAAGTAGTCAATAATATCTATTAGAACAAGAAGATAACGGGTAGAGAGATGCATATGACTACGTAAATTGGTGCTTATGAAATGAACCAAGTCATTTTAGATTTGGGATCAGATGATAATGTTCTACCTAAAAAACTTGGTAGCACAAGGGAGAGTCAAAGCTGGAATGTTCTACCATCCAACTCCGCATGGCTAATCAGTAGGAGATCATTCGTTTTGGGATATTGTCAAGAGTTGTGGTCAATATAGAAGGTGTTAAGGTATTGCAAGACTTTGAAGTCATACAAATTGTAGATGATACTAATCTCTATCTTACGCTGCTAGGATTGGATTGAGCCATTAACATGGACATTGTTATCAATATGAAGAGAAGGAGAATGTAATTTGAGAGAAATGGAGTTAGGGTAATCATTCCTCTAGATTCTGGAAAAGGCCAAAGGTATATTGAACCAGTGCACACTAAGGAAGAGACCGATCAAATCTATAAGGTAAATTTTCACGAGGAAGATTGGATTAATCCAACAATAGATGGGAATCTTAAGTGGGAGAAGGATAGATCCTATTTCTCAAGACTTTGATGAAGAACTAGAGAATTAGAGGAATCGGCTGCATGAGGTGTCTTTGTTGCACTATAATCGTGTGACTTGGGCTCAGTCTTATATAACATATGAGGTACGTGATTTCCCACATTATGATGACTCAACTGATGTAAAAATGTTCCTAGGAGAAATGGAAAGATCTGTGCCTATAGAACAAATATTACATGCTTTGGATGTTGGCTTGCATGCTACTCTAGCAAGATAGTGGGAAACATATAAGGAGAACATTTGATATTGGGAGGAATGTGCATGCATGATGAGGCTGCGATTTGAATGGCCAGTAATTAAAATGGAGGATTTATATTATGGAAAATAGGATCCGCACAAACATCTAGCCAAGTGGTGTCAAGTATGGGGTATAGAACCAAGACCTAAATGGGTTCATATGTTTATTCACGTGTTGGGAAAGGTGCCTATTGAATGGTACCTGGAAACAGAGCTTTGTAGAGGCACGAGTGACTAGTATGCATTGATAGAGAGTTTTATTCTTACCTTTAGCTTTGAATGTGGGTTTGATATTGTTGGTCAAGATTTGCTCCCAAAAATTATTAATGAACAGATAAGGAAGATTGTGTGTTACAGATAATAGGCACTTGTGGAAGTTAGGGAACTGTGTGCGCTCAAAGGAACCCCGATCCCCTAGAATATCAGAAAAGTGTGGTCCATCCTGAGCGTTGTGGGATATTACAGAAAGAACATTCCAAATTATAAATTGATAACTGCATCCATGACGAGATTACTCATAAGAGGTGCAACATTCCATTGGGATGATGAATATCAGAAGAGTTTGGAGTTATTGAGGGATATGACGGACACTACTCGATATGATTTTAATTACCTGGTTGGCAAGCTTGTGTTGGGGGGACAGTCTGTAGATGGTTATCCTTATCTCTAGATTATATGCGTAGGAAGGTGAGAAACGCATGTGGTATCTATGTGAAGAGATTGAATAGTGTGTAGAAGTGTCAAAAACTAACCATTAGAACAGTAAAACTGGATAAGATAGATTTATTCCCATTTTAAGGAGCATCCAAGATGCAATTAATGAAGGGATGTTTCCATATTTGGGACCATTTTTTCAGTAATGGAGCCTCATTAATGCATAAGGAGTAGTTGTAGATGTGCCACAATTATAAATATGACCTATTGAATCACAATAGTTCCCTTTGTGTTCTAAGTTATTTTTATGCTCTTAGCTCTATGTTTTCCATTGCATTTTCTATGTCTATGTTAGTTTTGGATCTGGTGTTTGAGGATGTATTGCTCTGAGGTAGGCTTGGGTACATAATTCAAGACAAGATGACAACAAGAAGACCAGGCGATGAGCCTGTTGCACTGGAAGTGCCCATTGTAGAAACACTTGCACTGTCAAAAACAAAGAAGGGACAAATCTTTCGAATAGATAGATCTCCCATAGAAAATATGCCAAGACCACGCCATTCAGTAGGAGAGAAAATGAAGATCCCTATGGCCAAATGTCTGGAGACTACTGAGGAAGGCGACGAATAAGTGGTAGAATTAGCCCCATTCTCATGGTTGCCAAGTTATATCGCTCTAAAGTAATTGGATAAGGTGCGCACAAGTATTCAAGTGCATTTGATCTCAGAAAATGTACCAATGGAAGGATATATGCTTGCAAAAATCACACAAATGTGGTTTGATGACTGTAACATCACATATGTCGAGATAATTCTAGAGCTCATGCCATAGCTCTATCTATACCAAATTACCTATGAAGGAGTTGTGGTGCACCTCGAGCCCAAGAAGGGAATGTCAGGTTTGCACAACACAGGCTTGCTCAATCTCTTGCAGATCCCTCATTTTGGGCGTATACCATTAATGATATATTCTTCAAGCAAATGTTAGCGTTAGTTCATGACGATGCGCAATATTTGGAAGAGTGCATACTAATTGATGAGAAATTTATTCATCGAATCACAGATCTGTTGAGTAAGGCGGTTGACCCTATTGGACACTTCAGAGGTAAAGCATAGGAGAAAGAGGTGGAAGATCAGATCAAGAAAAAATATTTTTGCCTTGAGGGGTCCTAACCTGTGTTCAGAGTTAAGCGTAACCAAAAAAACCCTCTTACTATCAACCCTTTTGGTAATGAGCTACTTATGCAGGCCAAAGTCTCACTCGAAGCAGTATGGGGAAGTGCTGGAACCAAGTTTCCACACCTAGAGAGAGAATTAAATTATGTGGGTGTAAACAGATCTATAATAATAATAGGAAGTATTTCCCACTATAAACCCTTAACCAAGAAAACCTTGGTTAGCTTACACAACTTTCTGTATTTGTGCATAGATAGTAGCTTTTTATTCCCTTCAACAGTCTTAATAAAATGATATTCATGTCTTACATCAATAGATCTATGCAACTAACACTTATATTAACATAAATCGTAAGAAAAATATATTAGAGATGCATTTAGTACTTAGAATTATCCAAAACACTTCTTTATTCATCAACAACTGCAATACCCTTTACAATTCTTCATATTCACTCGCGCACACAGCCAACAGGGTCTACAAATAGCTGGACTAAGGTCTCTGCACGCATAGGCAGCATGAGCCTTTCAGAGGTAGACACTTATAGATTTGCTTTAAAGTTCATAACATGCATAAAGTCTATTTAAATATCTCCTATCCAACTTGATCTATACTTCTATTTATATCTTAGCTTGCACTCATCCTAAGCTCTGCAAATTATGGTTTGTGACTCCTAGTTTTACCTCTTTAGACCATTACAACTCATGAAGGGACTTTGACCCTCCCGAAAGCCCTTGGATTATGCATTTCTTATCACACACGACTCAAAACTACAAAAAATACAATTAATTACTCAAAAATGTAGTCCTAAGGGAACTTGCTCCAACAGTCCCCCAGAACAATATTGTGACTCATCCCTAGTGACAGAGGTACTTGGGTCTTCATCTTTGTCTTCAGTTCCTCAATGGTAGCAATGAAGGGTGCAAGGATTCCTATGCTTTCATTGGTTTCACCCTATGCATTGATCAGAGCATAGCCCTGAATGAATTTTCTATAATATATGGTGTGTCTTAGAATAGAGTGCAACTATTTTTCATTGCTAGGGACCTCCAAGTTGATAATAATTTCAATATTGGTTGGATCTACCATCAATCCTTGCTAACAAACAATATGTCCCAAGAAGATTAAAAAAGGAACAAAAAATATACACTTCTTTAAATTAAGAGAGATTTGATGCTTCCTAGAAGTGTCAAGCATCATGTGCAAGTTTGACACATTCTTCTTTACCAACCCAAACATAATCCAATCATCAAAGTACACCTCAAGAAAATTGTGCATGAATTCCTTGAATACATCTACTACTATGAGTGATAATATAGCAGGTTCATTCTTCAATCCGAAAGGAATGAGTGTGTATTGGAAGGATCCCCATTCCATTGCAAAAGTGGTTTTACATCAGTATTTTGACGTAATCATGACCTGATGATACCTTGAAAACTCATCAGTGAAAGAATAAACTTCTTGTTCTCACACATTATCGAGTATCTCATCTAAAAATGGAGTAGGAAAGGGGTGATGCACACATGATTCATTCAGTTTGTGTAGATCGACACATATTTATTTCTCCCTTAGTCCTCTTTTCTTCAACAACCATTGGGCTCACCCAATTAGACTACTCCACATGCTCAATGATACTTGTAGTAACCATATTCTCTAATTCCTTATTCACTTTCTACTTATATTTTGGATTTAAATGATATGGTCATTGCTTGACAGAGAAAGAATCTGGTTTCAAAGTGATTTTCATAACTCCCAAATCTCCTACAATTACTTTGAGCTCAGAAAAATTCGTGGGAAACAGGTCCTGATATTCTTTCAACAGCTCCGCAAAATTTCCCACGGTGTCATCATCCCAATAATCTCCTATTTTTTCCAATGTTCCGCCATCCAAATTTTGACTTCTTTTAGCTTCAGAGGCTTAGTTACATCAACCATACCCAAAAAGGGCCCTGCAATTGCACGCCTCCCTCAGATTTTAGGATGTTTATATTTCTTGGATCTTCCTCACTATCTTCCATCGACCGATTCCTGCAGTTGACAATATCATATCTCTTTTCTTCCCATGCTGGTGCAGAACATTCTATCTGAGGTCAAGAATCATAAAAAAAATCTTCTATATCTAGTAGGGCTTCATCCAATCCCTTTGATCCACCAACCATGCCGAAATTTAGTAGGAAAATTTCGCTCATTGTAACCCAATTAAGGGTCCCTCAACAAAAATTCGTCTCAAAATACCATGCAGTAGGGATTGGTCCCAACATATGGAAAAACATGTGAACCCATTCATCCTTGGGCTTCTTATCCGAAGCTTCCATCCATGTATCCAGGTCTTTGTGCATATCACCTCGAGCACAAAAAATTTCAAATGGGGGGGTAGTGGGCTACTCACAGTGTAACTGCATTATCCTGCTACATTCTTCCCAATCACAAAAGTTCCCCTTATGTGTGTCCCACCAATGTTATAGAGTTGTGTGCATAAGAATATCGAGTACATAGAACCTTCAGTCTTCTGGGACATCTGTTTCCAAATTTTCCAAAAATAATACAACACTTCAAGAACCATAAAAATAGGGTAATTGTCTTACCTATGAGGAGATGCATCGCAAAATTTTAGTGATTTTGAGGAAGTGCAGTCTAGACACATCATGCAGATGATTCTGTCAGTTCTCCATTTCACCATTCGAATCTATGAAACATGAGCTATCCTTTTCACGATTTAGCATCCCATCAATAGTAGGGTTGATCCAATCCTCATCTTGCACATTCATATTGTAGATATGGTCGAAATTGTAATATTTCTAATTAGCCAAAGTTAATAGGAATATTAAATTTTGTTTTGCTTCCTGTTCTCATGAATAAATGTAAAAGGGAGGAACATAAAAACTCCTAAAATCAGTGAATAAATCAATGCCCCATGTGAACAATGCTAAATTTGGGTTGTCTTAACAAAACACACTTATGTGTGAAAGGGATTGAGACATTTGATCGGGTCAACAGGACCAAATTCACAATGTTTTCCAGATGCAATGAACCTCCTAGATTCACGGCACAGTTCTAGTTGGAGGCTACACATGTGAAAGGAGCTAACTCTTTGAGATGGTTTAGGGTTTTTCAAGACTTATCTTATAAAAGGAAGAGGGGACAATAAGAGAAGGTTTTTCATGATATGACATTTTATGAAGATATAGTATGTTTAGACATTTCTTATTCTCTTGGCTGTTTAGTAGAGAATAGTGTTGTTTAGCATTGGGTGTTCCTGATCAGGAATCCCACCTCTTCCATTGAGTAGTTATTGGAGGAGCCTTGCATTTCTTTTCCACTATTGGGAATTTTTCCAAGCTTCATCTTCCAACTACAATGCAGATCCTGTTGAGGGTTTGGTTTTCCTTGTAAGATGTAGCAAGTGGAGGCTAGATCTGCTCAGATATAGGCCATTCTAGTGCCTCTTGGCAGTGGGAGAGTCATCTATTCTATTGACAAGAGTGTATTAGTAGACTGGAGCTTCAGATCTATATCTTGGCATTAGGACAAACTGTACCTAAAACCTACAGTGCAATCCATCTTCCTATATTGCGTTATCTGAAAAGGAGAAGTTGCAGGGAGTTTTGGCACACTTTTGGGAGAGAGATCTCTAGTGTTGAGAATCTTCCCTTCAATTGGTGACCTGTGTATTACAGAACTAATCCATGTTATATTCAGATATGATTTTAATACTCTTGTATTTACTTCATATTTTTTGAATCATTCTACAAATCTAATGCATTAGATCTCAGATCTACTCCATGTACTACATGTTTTGCTGAAAACCTCAAGGGGCATTTGTAGAGGAGCCTTTCTAGTGTACAAATCTGATATAGATCTAAAATTTTGTACGCAGATCTGCTCTAGATCTAATGTGTAACACACTTTTGTTTCAGCCAATAAAAATAACCCTGTCAAGCTTGTTCAATCATTTCCTATGGCTACAACACCTCATTCTTGAGGATTTCTTCATGTAAATTCTTCTATTTTTTGTTCTATGATATATTTTCTTCAATATAACCTTGTTGTGCTGATGTAAATGAAATTATTGAGCCTCCATATTGGCATCTTACATATATTTGGCTGAACTGCATTATTTTCTGAGCAGTTTTGTCACATAGTGTTGTTGTCCCATTTTTGGGCATTTTCTAAGCTGCACTAGGTGTGGGAGACTTGTTTAGCCCACCTAGAAGGATTTTTTTCTGATTCCCTCTTGGATTCAGGTCTTATATTGTTATATCTAAGGGTTCAAAGGGTTGGTTTCCAATCCTGTGGCATACATTCTTGAAAAATGCATTTTTCAAGCATGCCTTGCTAACAGTCCCAATCTGGGGATATTAGAGTGGTATCAGAGCAATAATCTTGGCACAGCCTATGATTTATTTTCTTGAGAAGATAATATGTCTTTTCATCGAAATAAAATACTAATGAATAATTATGATTATACTGAAGACACAAAAAAAAAGGGTAAGATCCTTTTAACTAGAATATTGCAAGGAGAAGAGTTCTCTAAAACTCTTTCTCAAGCTATATGTGAGCTGAAGAATGAAATCAAGGGAATCAAGAATGAGAGATATGCAGATATTTTGGAGAGAATTTCACATGAGGAGAGCCCCATTTCTTCATATTATGTGTTTGATCATTCAGCCACACAATCGGAGCCACAACGTTGTAGCATGCCTACATTCCTTGGAAGAGGAGGCACTAGGTGACTATCTCCAAGAATATGAATCTCAGTCTAAAATATTCAGAGAGAATTTAAGCTTTCTGGATTTTTGTCAACTCAAAGAAAAAAGAAGATCCAACAGAAACATGAGAAGAAGACGGTGCATGCAGCACACCTTGGGTATAAATTTTCTACCTACTTTTGATGGGTCACCTGAGAGCTCAGCCAAGTCTTGGGTAAAGAAGTTCAAAACATATTTTCAGCTGCATCAATTTTCTGAAGAAGAAGCCAGAAGAGTAGCAGTGTTGCACCTCCAAGGTAAATATTATACCTCGTTGTTATTTGAGTCTTCTTCATTGAAAAATGTAAACATCTCTACTTATGCAAAGTTCACTAGGAGGTTAGTGAAAAGATTTGATTCTATGCCATATGAAATTTATTTGGGTAAACAAACTAGGCCCAAGAAATCAGAACCTTTGCATAAGTTGGAAATATCCATGAAGATAACTCCATTTCAAACCATTGTTGAAGGGGTTAAATATCTACTACATGATCTGCCAAGGGAAAATACCCCACTTCAACGATAACTTTATTCTCAAGAAGAAGACATGAGTGTTCCTTTTTCAAGGAGAGATCAAGAGAAAGGATCTCTTATTGATGAGGCATACTCCATTGATGAGGAGAAGAAAGAATAAGAGCTGAAAGGTTCCTCCAGCGTTGTGACAGAAGGAGGAGATATATTTTTATTGAGAGATGGAGATGAAGCCATTGCTTCCACTAAGAGGGCTCTTGTATCTTTGCAATAAGGCCCCAAGGATCATATACATGAAGAGGATGAGCAACATGTGTCTATGATGATAGAAAATGAGACAAAACAATGGAGGGAATGTGTTCCAACATTGCATCAAATTTTGGGAACACACACTATGATAGATCAGTCATTTATGATCAAGACTCTTCACACCAAGGAGATGATGGGTTTTCATGAGTTAACTGCATCTAAAGGGAGAACCTTAGACTATGAGATCTTGCAAAAGGTGGGTGATGAAGAAGAAGATGGGGAAGTTTCTCCAATACCCCATTATCATGATACTTCCACACATAAATTAGAGATGGATTTTCGTAGTGGAAGCAATCATAATATGTTCCCATCTGTTGTTCACATTGGAATGAGCCATGAGACATCATTATCTTGTGGTATACCACCTGGAAGATCACTTGATTCAGATTTTATGAAATATTTTTCATGCATTGATGCTCCTTTCATAGATCCAAGGGGGGAGGGAGCATTAGAAGACCATGCTACATCACTGAGAGTATGGCGAAGGTACAAGGAGAGGGAAATTATTTTTCCCTTAACATCATTATCCATTCTGTCATCTCATACTACACTAAGAAAATATGTTGCAAGAATGAAGGATGACACCACCATGAGGCAAGGAAGGAAATCCTTGAATTAGAAGACAAACATGTTTGGAGGATCCTCTTACATACATGATGAGAGATGGTGGTCACACATGCATGCTTTGAAAAAACCAAGGAGATTTTGGATATATGATAGCCTTCCATGGGAGAATAACTTCCAATAAATTCCATTTCCTTTTCAGCATGTGCATGTGAAAGGAGGGCAACAAGGAAGGAATGGCAACCTTCCACCTTATACCTTTGGCATGGTAGATGTCAAGGAGGAGAAAAATGGGAGGCATGTCTTTCCAACATACACCTTTAACATGGGAGATGTCAAGGAGGAGAATAAAAACATGGCGGACACTTTAGATGGCACATTATCAGCACTGTCATTGTTGGGCACATTAGATCCATATTGGAAATCCCAAATGCTGGTGGAATATTCCAAGGATATTCATACTTGCATAATTCTTGATGACTTGCTACATGATGAGAGATATACAATCCTAGATGAAGTCATCTATAATCATGGTAGGATATTCTTGTCTAGAGCCTCCAAGATCAAGGAGAAGTTACTACAATGATCTTACGAAGAGTTCTATTTTAACCACACATACTCTATGAGGCTCAACAACATCATCTTGCGGAGCTACTATTGGGAGGGCTTTAAAAGAGAACTATATCAGAATTGTCAAAGATGCATGGAACTTATGGATTTGGAGCAACAACATGACTCTAAGAAAGATTTAAATCAACCCTCTCTTTCTCTCTTTGAGGGAGAGAATAGACCTATGCACCACTCCATTTATAGGAGGAGGATTGTTGGTGAAGAACATGCTCTTATTACACATGTTTTATATTATGATTTCATGCATTATTAAACCATGTTTTTGCAGGCCATGACTCCAAGGAGGAGTCATATATCTTGTAAGCCTCATGGCCAATATTAGGTCCCAAGAATTTCAGAATATGGCCACTTCCTTGGAAGAAAAAGGGATATTTTTTATCTTGACGGGTGCTTCCCTAAGGCACCAAATATATCTCACACTTTCAGCCATGGTGAGATGGTATGGGCAGAAAGTAAGTGGTGGAAAAACCACTTACCATATCTAGATCTTATGCAGGCAAGAGATGCTCTGCGTTGGTTCCAAATGTGGGACTATGACCCACCTCCATATCTAGAAATTTATGTTTGTATGTACATTGTTTTGATTCCCTATATGGATGAGCCATATGGAATGGCTACTCCCCATGTAATTTATGTCACATATTTCAGGGAGAACATCGGGCAAACCATGTTTGTTTCCTATGATCTATTGTCTTCTTATGAGATGAACTATTTGTATCTCATGAGAACTTTGGTGGAGCAAGTCATGGAGGGTTGGTTTGGTGAACACTTGGCACAAGGAGGAAGATTAACTCATGTTTGTGTCACCAATGGAAGAGGAGATGAGTTGCAGCACTCACCTTATCAGTTTCTTGAGGACAAGAAACATTTTGGAGGGGAGGAATGTAATATTCCTAATTAGCCCAAGCTAATAGGAATGTTCAATTTTGTTTTTCTTCCTATTCTCATGAATAAACGTAAAAGGGAGGAAAATAAAAAATCCTAAAATAGGTGAATAAATCAATTCCCCATGTGAAAAAGGCTAAATCTGGGTTGCCTTAATAAAACACCTTTATGTCTGAAAGGGATTGAAACATTTGACTGGGTCAACAGGACCAAATCCACAGCGTTGTCTAGATGCAATGAACCTCCTAAATGCACATCGCAGTTCTAGTTGGAGGATACACATGTGAAAGGAGCTAACTCTTTGAGATGGTTTAGGGTTTTTCAAGACTTTCATATTATAAAAGGAAGAGGGGACAACAAGAAAAGGTTTTTCATGATATGACATTTTATGAAGATATTGTTTGTTTAGACATTTCTTATTCTCTTGGATGTTTAGTAGAGAATAGTGTTGTTTAGCACTGGGTGTTTGTGATCTGGAATCCCACCTCTTCCATTAAGTAGCTCTTGGAGGAGCCTTTCATTTCTTTTCCACTATCAGGCATTTGTCCAAGCTTCATCTTCCAACTATAATGCAGATCCTGTTGAGGGTTTGGTTGTCCTTGTAAGTTGCAGCAAGTGGATGTTATATCTCCTCATATCTAGGCCATTCCAGTGCCTCTTTTCAGTGAGAGAGTCATCTATTCCATTGAAAAGAGTGTATTATTTGATTGGAGCTTCATATTTGTATCTTGGCATCAGGCCAAATTTTACTTAAATCCTACAACACAGTCCATATTCCTATACTGTGTTATTTGCAAAGGAGAAGTTGTAGGGAGTTTTGGCACACTTTTGGGAGAGAGATATCTAGTGTTGGGAATATTTCCTTCACTGTGGTGATCCATGGATTACAAATCTAATCAATGTTATATTCAGATCTGATATGAATACTCTTGTATTTGCTTTAGAATTTTTGAATCATTCTGCAAATCTGATGCATTAGATCTTAGATCTACTCCATGTACTACATGTTTTGCTGAAAACCTCACGGGGCATTTGTAGAGGAGCCTTTCTAGTGTACAAATATGATATAGATCTAGCTTTTCGTACACAGGTCTTCTCTAGATCTGAGGTGTAACACATTGTTGATTTAGCCAGTAAAAATAACATTGTCAAGCTTGTTCAGTCATTTCCTATGGTTGCAGCACCTCATTCTTGAGGATTTCTTCATGTAAATTCTTCTATTTTTTGTTCTATGATGTATGGGCTTCAATATAATCTTGTTATGCTGATGTAATTTACATTATTGAGCCTCCATATTGTACTCCTGCATATATTTGGCTGAACTACGTTATTTTATGAGCAATTTTGTCACATAGTGTTGTAGTCCCATTTTTGGGGATTTTCTAAGATGCACTAGGTGTGGGAGACCTCTTTAACCCACCTAGAAGGATTTGTTTCTGATTCCCTCTTGGATTCAGGTCTTGGATTGTCATATATAAGGGATCCAAGGGTTGTTTTCCAATATTGTAGCATAAATTCCTAAAAAATGCAATTTTCATGCATGTGTTGATAGTAGTCCCAATCTGGGGATATTACAGACATCATCTGCTTCGTGCACTATTTTTTATATCTCTCCCCTTCTGCCAGATACAAAGGTCTCATAACCCGAGTACCATTGTTTTCAAATATCATGCTCTTGTGATTCAATTTCATGATGCCTCCCATATCGATTGCTCAATACAGCCCTAGAAATGCACGGTAAGGGTCTGCATCATCCACAATTTGAATTTCTTCAATGTCTATGCATACCTTTACTCTAGCAATGCCAATAATAACTTGCGGGAGTATTTCTATCAGAATGATGTTCTTCTGGTTATCCATGTGTAGCTAAATGGTGGATCAGTCTAGATTTGGTCCGCCCATCTTCTGCCATGTCTTCTTAGGTACAACATTTTCATCAAACCCCATGTCCAAGATGGCCTGATCAATCTCATACTCTCCAATTTTCACGATCATGTGCATCTCCCAACCAATTCTCTTCTTGTTCTTATATATATTGTTCACAACCTTACTCTTAGCTGAGGCAACTCTTTGTCTGTGCAACTATATATCAGAGCCTAAAGGTTTTATACTACTTTCTGGTTACACAATAGGCTAATGAAGGCTTGTAGGAAAGGTTTGACTTCATCATCAATATTTTCTTCCATGACTGACTTGGATGTGGACACACCTATAGTACAAAAATCCTTCCTAGCTTCTACAAAAGTTTGCTTTTCCTTCTGCAGGTTGTGTGCTTGCTTATTTTCATAAGCGTTCCTGATCAATGGCTCTGCATTAGCCTTCTTTCCCTCGTCCTCTCTAGTGGCAACAACAATGCGTGTAATTATATTTACACTCATATCATCATCTCGCCACTCATATCTAACCATTTGAATATTTTGTGTGGGTGTCTAAAGTTGCGTCTCCTGCATTTTACCAATCAAAACATGCCAGTATTTAATCAAATTACCAAACTATCTACAATACTTGCAGGAATGTCGCTCAGGGTTTAGACAGTCATGCACATAGTGTCCAACGTTTCAATAGTTATAGGATATCAGTTGTCCTCTTCCATGACTTGCACCTCCACCTCTCCCTCCTCCCCTTCCTCTGGCTCGAAATCCACCCCACGCAAAGGGGGATGCTAGTGAAGATGTGTCAGCCTACACCCTATAGAGGTTGGAATTTTCTATCATCAAATCAAAGGTGCGACAGTAAAGCTCATCATGGCCAACTGAAGAGAAAATCATACACCATTGTTTCTTCAATTCTAGTACATAAATTTTTAATCGAGGGAAATTATTTGTAGCATGCCTTCCAACCACTTGACGATCAATGCACAACAGTGTAGGAGTACCACTCACTCCTACAACATACCTCGTTCATAATGTATTTTTACCTCCCACTTGCATGTAATCTTTAAGTAAGGTACATAGATCCCTTGTGTGTCCAGAACCCTTACAACGTATACACCATACATCTGCGCAAAATTTTTTCCCTCTGTCTCTGCGTACATTCTAAATCTTGAAGTGCATTTCTTGCATGTAATATTCCTACTTAGCCCAAGCTAAGAGAAATATACAATTTTTTTCATTTTCTGTTGATTGAATAAATGAATCAAGGAGGACATGTAAAACTCCTAAAAACAATGAATAAATCCATGCCTACGTGAACAAAGACAAATCTGGGCCATGTAAAATAAAAAATTGTAGTTGTGAATGGGTTTGAACTATGAGACTGGGTCAACCTTGACCAAATCCACAACACAGTCTAGATGCAATGTACCTCATGGATGCACAATGCAATTCTAGATGGAGGCTCCACATGTAAAAGGAGCTAACTCAATGAAGTGGTTTAGGGTTTTACAAGGCTTTTATCTTATAAAAGGAAGAGGAGAGAAACATGAGAGGTTTGTTGATGATTATAATTTTCTGAAGATATTGTCTGTTTATACATTTCTGATTCTCTGGCTGTTTATCTGAGAATAATGTTGTTTAGCATTAGGTGTTCCTCATCGGGAATCCCACCTCCTTCCTAAAGAACCTCTTGGAAGAGCCTTGTTTGTCTTTTCCACTATCTGGCATTTGGAAAAGCTTCATCTTACACCTATAACACTGGTCCTATTTAGGATTGGATTTTCCTTGTGAGATGCAACAAGTGGAGCATATATCTCTTCATATCTATGCAGATTTGGCACCCCTTTTAACTGGGAAAGTCATCTATCCCTTTGAAAAGAGTGTTCTAGACCTTGGGAGCTTCAGATCTAGATGTTGGCATTAGGCCAAAGGATACTCAGAGTCTATAGCACAATCCCTTTTGTAGTACTACGTTATTTGCAGTAGTAGAGTTGCAGGGTGATTTGGCATCAGCTCAGAGGAGAGAACTCTAGTGATTGGATCCTTCCTTTCACTGTGGTGATCCATGGATTGGCCATCCAATCCATGTTTGTTTCAGATCTGATTTGCTATACATTATATGATTTAGAATTTTCTGAATATTACTGCATATATGTAACTTAGATCTCAGATATACTCTTGTACTTTCATGATTTGCTGAGATCCCCATGGGGAATGTATTGATGAGCCTTTCTTCTACACAAATCTGAATTAGATCTATATTTTCATGTACAGATCTGCTCTAGATCTAATTTGTAACATACTACTACTTTAGCAAATTAAAATGACACTGTCGATATTATTCTGTCATTTCTCATGGTTGTAGCACCTCATTTCTGAGGGTTTCTTGTTGTAAATCCTTCTCCTTTCTGTTATACATTGTATAAGCTATTGTATAAAGTTATTTTGTTTATGTATAGCTATAACATGAGTTTTCATACTGATCTCCTACAATTATTGGGCTGAATTGCGTTATTTTCTAGTATTTTGTTTTTTAATTGCTGCAGTCCCCCTCTTTGGGCATCTTTCTAGTTGTACTAGGTGTGGGGAGACGTGTTTAACACACCTAGGAGGTTTTTCTTCTAATCCCCTCTTGGATTTAAGTCTTAGATACTTAGATCTAACGAATCCAAGGGCTATTTTCCAATCCCGTAGCATACATTCCTAAAAAATGCATTTTTTAGGCATGCCTTGCTAGGAGTCCCGATTTTGGAATATTACAGTGGTATCAAACCATGATCTTTGGGTCAGCCTATGAGTCTCATCCATAAGAAGATATAAGATATCAATATGATGAAGAGAATGAGCTTACTCTCATTAGTTTTCAGATCCAGAAAGGACCTCTCCAAGGAGGTTAAGGAGATAGAAGAAGGAGAAGAGGAAGGACCATGCAATTCCTACTCTCACAAAGCAAAAGACAAGAAGAATGGAGGACACTTGGATCATCAGATCCTTAGTGAGTACCTCATTGAGTAAAAATCTCAACCTAGAGCCTTCAAGGAGACTCTATCCCTCCCATAGTTCATTCAACTAAAGGAAGGGAGGAGACCCTGCAACAAGGGAGAAATCAAGGCAAGAGATTTCTATTGTCCACTTTTGATGGGACATCTGCAGCCAAAGCTTGGGAAAGAAGACTCAGTGTAATTATACTACCACATCTAGTGGTAGAGAGAGAAGCAATGGAGATTGCAGCGCTGCACCTGAAGGGTGAAGAAAGTAATTGGTGGTTCAGCCATGTGAGACATGCAAAAGTATCTTCTTTTGAAGATTTCACTCAAAAGGTGATCAAGAAATTTGAGGAAGAGAAGTCCTCACTATCTCTTGAGGATATTTGTACCAACGCTATGACATCCTTGGAGGAACAACCTTCAACATCTGCAGTTGAGGGAGTCGACATTGTAGAAGAAGGAACTCTTTCAGCCATACAAGATGTTCCCAAATCCTATCAAAGTATGATTGAGTTTCTAGATTCTATTATTGTAGCAGAACTCCTTGAGGGTTGTGGAAACCTATTGTTTCATGACCTAGAATCATCACTTACTGCTAATATAGAGTATCAGAGCTGCACTACGCTATCCAAGAGCAATAGTAAAGAAAGGAGGACCTATTCCTCATGGGAGAAATTAGATGTGAACTTCATTCAAGAAGCCACAGAGACAAGGGGTAGACATCTTGGGATGAGAAACATTTTCTCCTCTTTAGATGACACTTTCTCAATGACCATGCCACAACTTAGAGAGAGACTTCTACTTGCAATAGATCCAAGACCCCACAGGTTTTGGAAGACCATGCATGAGGAGGAGGTCTCATCAAGAGATCCCGTGAAAGGTGCACTTCAACATTTCATGAAGTGCAAATTTATTCAACAGTTTGAGGAGGTTCTTCCCTTCTCACACTTGGATCTTTATGGATTCGAGGAGGAGCAGATAGATGATGTGGGACATCTTAGGATGGATAAAATCTCTCATGATTTTTTTGGACATTCCTTTAGCCCTACACATCATGATGGGAGGTTTTTTCCTACCACCTATTTGGGTCATTATGGGATCAAATTGATCCTTTAGAAGATTGCATTTCAACATCCCATGAAATTCAAAGAAAAAAATTTGATTTGGGAGGATGGTAGCCTGCATGGGAGGAGTAACAGGAATAAGGATGGAAGGAGACATCCACAAGTGATTGAATGGATGTGGATGGTGAGAAACAATATGGAAAGCTACTTGCAGATCTATGATACCAGGCAGCAGAAGGCTTGGTTGCACTGGTTACTTTTGAAAGAGTTTGGCCATCATCCTCTTTATAAGGGCATGTGGAGGAAAGATGTGTGGCAGGATGCTTGCATCATTGAGTAGCAAGGAGTATTGACACATTGTGTTGATATGACATTCTTCATATCAATCACCATGTTTTCACCACATGATTTATATGATGGAGGTATGGGGAGGCAGCAATTTTTTTTGTTGCTTTGGATGTTCTTGGGAGAGCAAGAGCAGAGCTTCTCTCAGACTTTGAATGATGTTGCAGGAGTATGAGATGGAATTTTCTCCTTATCATTGGATGATCTGGAAGTACTTCCACTCTAGAAGTAACTTCTTGTTTGTAGCAACATTATGGAAGATATCTTTGACAATGAAAATGTTAAAGAAAGGAGCTATGTATTGGCAGGAGCCTATTTGCATAGGCTAATAGCGCTGTCACTCTGGAACATGAACTTATGGATGCAGTGTCCCTAGGATCATTCCACTCTTTGTGCACTTGATGGAAAAGGAGGAGGTGAGAAAGATGGAGTTATGGATGGAGACATCTATTGCTGTGATGTGTTATTCTTGGCTTGGATTTCCAAGTACATGAGGAAGTTTCTTCATGCAACACATGATTCATTTCTCTTCATGAGAGTATGTCATATCATTATGGATAATTTGTTCATGGATACTATCATGATATTACTCTTAGCACATGGTAAGGATCTTGTTGTTGCATTTAGTGATTTACATACTCTTACCATTTCTATGCAGTGAATTTCTCCACAAAAGGGCAAGCTCTTCATTGAGCTGCATGATCAATAATGGGCCAGAATGTATGATGGAGACATCCATCTCTTATATGGCCATGGGAAAGTGTTGTATAACTTAATTTATGTTCATTTGTTGCATACAACCATATAATATTCATTAGTAAATGAAATAACATACATAGACCACCATGTATCCAACAACCACTTGCCTTGTAATTTTCTGAATCTGCAGTTGGAAAAACTGTACTATAACTTCATGGAAGATTGTTGGTACCTTCTTGCACCATATTAAGCCTTTAGTATTTCCTTTTTCTTGATGCTGATAATGGCTCCAAATGCTGATGATGATATTGCTTTTGTGAGGAGCATGACTGGAGAGGAAACACATTGGATAGATGTGTTTTCTTGGGAAGAGGATTCCCACATTTTCTACATTGCATGTTGTAATGGGAACATGAGAGGAGATATGGCCACCACAGCCAAACACTTGTTTATTTATGAGGTGGGCCATGAGTTTGATGAGATGCCATATGGTAATTATTTCCCATCCATCACATATGGAATGGTTTGGGCCAGCTTGATTCATAGTGTTGGAGAGGAGATCTTTATAGATCTAGTCTTCATCTTGCCTCTTGAAGGCAACATCATTGCAGCCCCGGATCAGCAAATGCTCGACAATTATCTTAAGTGGAGAGAAGGAAAATGTGGGGTAGGCACCTATGTCTACCATGTTGAATTTTTCATCCCACCTACATTGCATGAACTCAAGACCAAGGAGAATTTTCTGGAATTACCATGTTGGGAGGTGACTCATTTTGTATGGATGATTGCTTGGGGAGAGATGTTTTCCCAGTCCATTTTAGTTCTATCCTTGTAGTTGCTTTAGGAAAAAAAAAATGGGAGGGGAGGGTTGTAATATTCCTACTTAGTGCAAGCTAAGAGGAATATACAATTTTGTTCATTTTCTGTTGATTGAATAAATGAATCAAGGAGGACATGTAAAACTCTTGAAAACAATGAATAAATCCATGCTTATGTGAACAAAGAAAAATCTGGGCCATGTAAAATAAACACTTGCAGGTGTGAATGGGTTTGAACTATAAGACTAGGTCAACCTTGACCAAATTCATAGCATAGTCTAGATGCAATGTACCTCATGGATGCACAACGCAGTTCTAGATGGAGGCTTCACATGTGAGAGGAGCTAACTCAATGAAGTGGTTTAGGGTTTGACAAGGATTTTATCTTATAAAAGGAAGAGGAGAGAAGCATGAGAGGGTTTTTGATGATTATCATTTTATGAAAATATTGTTTGTTTAAAAATTTCTGATTCTCTGTCTATTTAGCCGAGAATAATGATGTTTAGCATTGGGTGTTCCTGGTCGGGAATCCCACCTCCTTCCTAGAGCAGCTCTTGAAAGAGCCTTGTTTGTCTTGTCCACTATCTGGAATTTGGGCAAGCTTCATCCTACACCTACAGCGTTGGTCCTGTTTAGGATTGGGTTGTCCTTGTAAGCTGCAGCAAGTGGAGGATATATCTCTTCAGATCTATGCAGCTCTAGCACCCCTTTTCACTGGGAAAGTAATCTATCCCTTTGACAAGAGTGTTCTAGACCTTTGGAGCTTTAGATCTAGATCTTGGAATCAGGTTAAAGGATACTCCGATTCTACAACACACTCCCTTTTGTAGTACTACGTTATTTTCAATAGCATATTTGGAAGGTGTTTTGGCATCAGCTCGGAGGAGAGATCTCTAGTGATTGGATCCTTCCTTTCACTATGGTGATCCATGGATTGGCCATCCAATCCTTGTTTGTTTTAGATCTAATATGCTGTACAGTATATGCTTCAAAATTTTCTAAATATTACTACAGATATGTAACTTAGATCTTATATTTACTCTTGTACTTTGATGATTTGCTGAGATCCCCATGGGGAATGTATTGATGAGCCTTTCTTGTACATAGATCTGAATTAGATCTAAATTTTCATGTATAGATCTAATATATATCTGAGTTGTAACATAATGCTACTTCAACCAATGAAAATAATGTTGTTAAGCTTATTCTGTCATTTCTCATGGTTGTAGCACCTCATTTCTGAGGGTTTCTTCTTGTAAATCCTTCTCCTTTCTGTTCTACATTGGTTAAGATGTTGTATAAATTTATTTTTCTAATGTATAGATATAACATGAGTTTCCATACTGATCTCCTACAATTATTGGGCTGAACTCCATTATTTTCTAGCATTTTTTTTTTGTATTGTTGCAGTCCCCTTCTTTCGGCATTTTTCTAGCTGCAGTAGGTGTGGGGAGACCTGTTTAACCCACCTGATTTTTTTCTGACCCCCTCTTGGATTTAGGTCTTAGATACTCAGATCTAAGGGATACAAGGGCTAGTTTCCAATCTTGTAGTATACATTCCTAAAAAATGAATTTTTCAGGCATGCCTTGCTAGGAGTCCCGATTTTGGGATATTACATTGCAACTAACTTTGGATTTGGAGAGTTCCAAATTGGTCATCTGATTTGAGTGTGGATTCCACCTTCATAAAGAATTTAAGAGACTCTGCTTGAGATTTTTTTTTATTATTATTCATAAGGCCACACAGATGTGGTAGGAGCATGGCAATGAACCACTCTTTATGCTACTTATCATCATAGATAGATCCTCCATCAGTTATGGTACGCTTCAATCGATGATCTACTTCCCAGAAATATTCTTCTAGTTATTGTCAGATATCTTTTAGTTCTTTCACACATTGTGAGTAGGAATTTGGTTTCCTGAACTAATGCTTTAAGGCCTTCTTAATTTCATCGACAGGATGATCAACATTATGAGTAATATATCCCATAAACCAGTCCAACCCGCGACCTTCAAACACCATGGCTAGCTGGGCCCTCTTGATAGCATCGATATTGAGATTTTGCGTAGTCCATACAACATCTACAACAAAATAGAACATGTCCATGTCTTCATTTCCCATACCCTTGAAGGTGGTTAACTTCATATGCACAACCATATCACCCCCTGGTGGTGGTGGAGGTGGGGTAGGAGATGACTCACCCCTGCGCGATTTTGAATGTAGAGTAGTTGGAGGGCTACCTCTGGCACACATACCCTCACCACTCTTTGTATTCCTATTAAGAGGGATTCTCAGAGGGCTGCATACATATCTTTCTCCTCTCTGGTTACCTAAAAATACTTTCTGCTGCGCGTATTGCTTTCAACTTTGTTTGGGGTCATTCACTCGGTGTGACTCCATGGAAAACCCTTTTAAAACAATAACATATTAATCAACAAAGGCATATAGCATATGAAATTATCCCTAAGTCATTTGAATAACAACCTTTCAGCTTCATAATATGACACAAAGTGATCTACTACAAATTCTCTTACAAACTGACCCAGAATCCTATCAACCTAGTGATCTATAGTGCGGTTGGTGAAGTTATCAGTTTTCTCTAACTATTGGTTAAACTTAAGTGTCCACTTATTGATCTTATCATCCTTCTAGCAGGTCTTAAACTCAGCTGATTTTAACAACCACTACTACAATTCATGTGCAAAGGTCACAAAGAAGATCTCTTGAACCTATTTGAAAATATAAATACTTTGCAACTGTTTAGTAAACAACTACTTACTTATATTCTCCTTGATGGAGAATCCGTGTACCTTTTGTTCAAACCAGTCTTCGATGGCTTCCACATCACCTCATCTCTCTCAAAATAATTCCGGTCTTGCCAATGGAACCATTTTTTGCCTTGAGGGGTCCTGACCCAGGTTTGGAGTTAACCATAACCAAGAAAACCCTCTTACTACTGGCCCTTTCGTCAGTGACATACTTGCACAAGCCAAAGTCTCACCCGAAGCAGTATGGGGGGTACTAGAACCAAGTTTCCACACACTGAGAGAGAATTAAATTATGTGTGTGGCCACATATCTATAATAATAACATACAATCTTACACTCGAGAAACCCTTAACTAGGAAAACCTAGGTCAACTTACGTAGGCTTCCCTACGTGTACAAAGATAGTAGCTTTTTAGTCCCTTCGACAATCTTAATAAAGTGATATTTAGGTCTTACAACAATATATCTATGCAACTAACACTTACATAAAGTAGTGAAATAGTTAGTGATACATAACTAATCCAATCATAGATAACATAAATCGCAAGAAAAACAGAACAAAGAAACATATGATAGATGTAATTATTACTCAAAATTATCCAAAAGGCTTATTTATTCATCAACAACCGCAAAACCCTTTACAATTCTTCAAATTCACCTACGCACATAGCCAGTGGGGTCTGCACATAGCCAGACTAAGGTCTCCACATACATAGCCAATAGGAGTCTTTCACACACAAACACTTACAGATTCACTTCAAAGTTTATAACATGCATAAAATTTGTTTAAATATATCCTATTGGACTCAATCTATACTTTTATTTATATCCTAGCCTGTGCTCATCCTAAGGTCTACAAACTCTGGTTTTCAACTCCTATTTTTACCCCTTTAGCCCATTACAACTCATGAAGGGAATTTGACCTACGTCAAATCGACTTGAATATGCATTGCTTAGTGCACATGACTCAAAACTACAAAAATACTATTAATTACTCAAAAATGCGGTCTTAGGGGACCCTACTCCAACAAATACAATTTCACTTGTATGTCTTGGCGGTTCATTGTGGAGGATATTAACGACCCCGTCCAAGCCTCAGCTATTGCCTTACTCTTTATGATAAATAAAAAATGATATTCGAATTTAAGGCTATGTTTCACAATATCCACATCTGCGCAAAAGGAGTTGAAGAGGGCATGTGGTATGAGATGCCCTAGTTAGTGACTGGAGTGACCTTATGAGAGTTACAACAGAATGTTCACCGACCTAGTTGACTCTACAAACACAACCATGCACTCTGACGAGAAAGTACATAGAGAAGGATACTCACAAGCCTACAGAGATAGAAACGGTGACAACAACGCTCACAGAGAAACCTGTTGAGAAGGAACTAACCCTGACTATGACTGAAGAAACAATTGACACCATCATAGTGCCAGAGAAGAATGGCTCTATGCCTAATGAGACCAGGGAGGTAGAAATCTCAAAAGGCACAGAGAGGGGTGCTTATGCCATAAGTGGATCACATAAGAAGAATAAGGGATCCAAGAAGGTAAGAAAAGAGGTTTTGACCCTCATAAAGGAAAATCTCAATGAGATCGCGAACACTTTTATCTCTGCACAAGAAGATAGATTGACAGAAATGGAGGTCCAATACAAATATGCATTGCAGATTGTCCAAGTGGGGTTGCAAGAATTAAAATTCCAAGCGAGCCAGATCTAGGAGAGCATGATCTAGGCGAGTCTGACCTGTGCATATGTTACCAGTGTGAAACCATTAGATGTTGCCTTACCAGAATCTAGAGATGCTCGATTTGTCCACATCCCCCTGCTAGCAATACAAATGGACACTAACCAACGCGTTCAATTTACGGTTATAGGTGATATTCATGTTAATATTTTAGTGTTGCCTACAGGTAAAATAGATTTTCTACATTTAGTCATTGCATATTAACTTCAGTCCTAAGAAGTGATTACACAAACAAATACCAGAGATGCATAGCAATAGGTTACACAAGCACACCAACAATAGCCACAAGAAAAAGTAGCATGTAGATAAGAAGAGTCGCATTGTGCCACACTGGAGGAAAATATCAACCAGGTGTGTCGAGAAATTCCATATCTCTTGGCCACAACTGCACCTACTGAGAAGTTATAAGGGCTGGCTGTTGTAGTAAAATCAGTGCATGTGGAGGATCAAAAAATTTACATAGAATACGAGTAGCAAATTGTGGACCTCCAAACCAACTTATAGTCAAAGACACCACCAGAGGCTACCACAAAGAGGGTAGCAAAAGTAAAGTAGGAAAAGCGTAGCATTGTTGCTGTGATCACCCAGTGTGACATGTCATTGACTAAGGCCATTGACATTTGGTCCTCTTTCCATAATGATCCGATTGTGTTGCATTTGCATAATTCACTCAATGAAAAGGACCAGAAATTTCAAGATATTTGAATAATCACACCTACTTTAGTCCTTAAATAGTGACTTTCTCGTCTGCAACAAGGCTGCAAAATTCATACATAGATTGCATACTTGCGCTGGAAGGAACATGTGCCAAAGGAGCATATGCAACCCTGGGTAGAGGAAGTGCTGCAACTATCCCAGACATTGGAAAATACCTTGAAGATTATTTAGCAGACTTAGTGCAATATAGAGATGGCCACTAAGGGGCCTACTACAGACAAAATGGTTTAGCAAGCATAGAGTGTTGTAGCGCACAACCTTGAGTTAGTGCTCCCTCTCCAAACTTATTTCAAGACACTCTAGGCCAAGACAAAGGAGCCAATGCCTCAGTGACTCAGGAAAGGTCATCTATTTGTGTTGGGGGTCTTTTGGAGTGGGGTACCCTAAGGCACAAGTTCCAAAGACACTTTTTGTATGATTTTGTTTGTGGGCACTGTGAAAATGAAATCAAAGGGCTTTTCGCTCTAATTTTGGATGTAATTGGGCTTAAATTCAAATTGTGGGCCTCAAACCATGATTTCACACCATAGTATCTACGAACTAGGCATATTATAAATATATAGAGTATGTTTAGGATAAGTAGTGATATGTGTGGTATGATATATTGATGTTTTGATAGTATTTGTGTCTGTAAGGGTTTTCGGTTGTGTTGAAAGGTTGGTGTTGCTTGTGTGTGTGGAGACCTAGTCTTGGTTGTGTGCCGACTCCACTGGATATGTGCATGGAATGGTTTTGTAAGGTTTGTAAGGGTTACAAAATATTTTTGTAAATTCAATTAATGTATTGACAGATTTGAAAGATAATAGAAACAAAGTTTTGGCGAAGCTCTCTGTGTTAGGCGTCTATATCACTTACTGTTTATACTCTGTTGAGATCACATTATCTATTTACTTATGAATGATTGCGTGAAGTTATCTGATATGAATATGTATGATAATAGATGATTAAGAGATATGTTTAATTTTTACCTTTATTAATACCTAAATATGTTATCTACAATAAAGTAAATAATATTCCAGTGTTATTATGTTGATAATTGCACATTCTCTATGTTTCTGTTATAGATTGTTGCACGTATCTGTATAATTTCACTTGGATTTTTTTGATTACCACTTCATTAAGTTATCTCTCAAAGTGTATAAACATGGTTCCAACACCCCCCCATATTGTTTCAAGTGAGACTTTGGTCTGCAGAATCATATCACTACCGAAAGGACCAATAGTTGTAGGGTTTGCTAGTTTATCCATAAACATCGAACCTGGGTTAGGACCCCTCAGGCCAACAGTGATGTTCCAATTTTTCAACATAAAATACAATCATATGATCATTAAAGGGATTCATAGTTCCAAAAATCAGATAGAATATATTTCCATTCGGATGGTCACGTCTAGAGGACTTCCAATGTCAACATGGCAACAAGAGACTACGCCAAGTTATCTACTATATTATAGGTATGAGCAACTTTAAAAGAGGTAGTGTTTCGACGTAAAAAACTGTTGGGGTTGCTGGTGTGAACCTCTACCTTTGGCAGAGGGATTTTTAAGGTATCATTTTGGCAGGAAAGAGGATGAGTGGAAACTTTAGAATGAGAATCAGTTCTTGACTTTCCAAGGGGCTTGTAATATTGACATGACTAAGTCTAGAGGTTGAATTTTTTAGTTCTAACTTCATAAAAATTCATCATGAGGATATAGTAATTTTTTTATCTAGATTGTGATGGTTGAGGGACTTCCTTATGCTACGCAGGTTGGGAAAATATATATCCTTGATCGGGAAAATTATATGTAAGAAAAATCATTTTTGTTGAAGCAAGATGAGGAGGAGGTGGAGAAATGGGTTGAGGTCCTCTAGAAGTGGATACCTGAGATTCCCATATCTGGAACATCTGAGGTAAAATAATACATTCATGATTATAATTGAAAAATACTCCACAACAAGCACAAGGTTTGTTGCTTTGAAGAGGCTTGTTTTTCTTGGGCTATCCACCTTGCTACTAGGTTATGAGATTAGGTTAGTCTACCTTAGGGGCATTAGGTGGAGGACCATGGTTGTCCCGATTACCTTGATATGGCTAGTTCTAGTTACCCTTCCTCTTGTTCAGTCTCTTGGGGCTAGGGGTGTTGTTGGAACTCTTATGAGCATACACTTGACGTTGATGAGGTGGTTTTTTTTCTGGCAGAGGTGGAGGAGGCATGGGAGGTTTGGGCACTGGTTTCAATAGGGCTGGACCGCTAGGATTTGCATAATGATAGTAAGGAAATGGGGCAACATTGGGATAAATAGGTGAAGAAACAAATATCCCTAGCATCTGTTGATGAGGATGGGATTATGCATTTGATGTGATGGTTCCCGGACAAGTGTTTCCATGTGAAGGATTGGTAGAGGGATGGGTGTAAGAGCAACTGATCCCCCCATGGGGTTGACCATAAGTCATCAGAGGCAAATAATATGGTGGAGGTTGAGGGTGTGAGATGGATCCAATGATAATGTTAGTTGCATGAGATGCCCCCAGTGAATTAGGAGCACCATGCCAATAGAAATTGTGAAGGACAGTATAAACATAACCTGATTGTGCATAGATTGGGTCATATTTAAGAGAAATATGGACTGCTTATTCTGAAGACTTGTGGAAGTAAGAGGTGACATAATTACCTATGGGGGAAAAAATCATTATAGGTAACCAGTCCATATAGAAATTATCTTCAAACCTAGGGGCCCTAAACATGCTCCTCCTTCTATGTCATTCTTAGACATGGTTGGAAAGGAAGGTTGCAGAAGTTTGATGAAAATGAATCAATATTTTTTTTACCAATGTCATAACTTTGAGGTATCTAGAATTAGGATAGAAAATATTTCATGAGATTCATGAAAGTAGAAGGAAGGCATGTCCACATACCACTTGGTGGCATCTTAAGTAAGGGTGCATTGGACGAGGTGAAAATGGATGGAGTCTTCAATGATGCATTTGGATGAACACCACATGTGCAATGAGTGAACATTATTTGGGGGGCCTTCTCCAGGATTTCCTTCGAACTTGGGGATGTAATAAGGAAGCTTGGTAGCCATAGGAGGCCAATTTGGGTCATGGAGAAGAGGATAGTTGATGAGTTTCCTAAAATCAAAGGCTCAAACAAGCCATATATGGGAGAAATGGAATATTGGTGACCATATCAATAGAGCTTCCACCTATGGGGTTAACTTGGTTACCACCTTCGTTTCTGAGCCCCATGTTCCTGCCTGACATGGTTGTGGTACAGGGTTGGGAAGATGAAAAATCAAAGGAAGAATGGGAAGAAGAAGAAGAACCAGAGTTAAAATGGGAACTCGATGGAGGAATAGGAGGATGAACTGGAACTCAAGGGGAGAAACAAGATGTCCTCAAGGAAACTAGTGTTGAAGGCCATGAAGTCTCTGCGATAAATGCATAGGGGGAAATTTTTTCAAGACAAATATGGCTCAAAAGAATAAAGGGTTATGATAGGAGAAAAAGAGCAACAAATAACAAGAAAACACCCAGTGCAGTGGTGCCAAGTGTAAATAAACTATATTAATATGATACTCTAATTAAGGAAAAAACATACTCTCAAATAAAATGACTTCTAGCCTATAGGTGGTCAAAATCCTCAAACAAGTCCTATATCTACTATTTTAGATGGAATTACAAGAGACTTATTACTTAAGGGAATATGATCCTTGCTGTAACACCCTCTTCCCGAATATACCCAAGTAACTATCCAACCAGGGTAAACATGTGAAGAGTGGTTACTAATATGAGGTTCAACCTCCTAGATGACCTTAAGAAATTGGAGCTGATGGAAATATGGAAAAAAACACTTTACACTGCATCGTTGACATCCCCACGGGGTAACCCAACCTTCTAGGGCCTTCTTCCATGAGGGGGGACTGATATTTAGCCCCTTTGAGGCTGGCGCACTATCTTGTAAGGGAAAGGGAGTGGCTCTATACCCTAGACCTGTAGACTAGCCTTGGAAATGTAATGGCTCAAGCCCCAACATCAAATGTTCCACCTGTAGCTCTGATATTTGTGCCACATTTTCAGTCCCTGAGCCTATGTCACCTTCCAAAACTTCTTGTATCCTTGGGATAGGGTAAATAACATTGAAGAAAACATATGGGAGAAATTACATGATCAGGTCATCCAAAGCCACCCAGCCATAACTAGAACTTCATCAAACATGTCACAAACATATGCTCTACAGGTATAAACAATAGATTTAAACAAAGGGGGCTCTTTCTTATTTGAGAATGGCTAAGAATCACTACTCCAGTACATTATAAGTGATCATTCAATCAATTTAAACATAGATATACATGCATTCACTTACAAGTAAAAACATGGAGAGAGCCATACATCATCACTATCACAATACATGCTTATAACCAACGTAATACCAACAGAAGTACCGTGGGTACATCCATAATAGAATCCACATATAAACCAGTGTATATGCACATGAAATACCAAGGAAATTAACCCTACATTAATTAATGTAAAAACAAACACAAAATGGGACTTCCAAGTTCCACGTGACCATAAAGATGCCTAAGCCAAATCTCACTTCAGTCAATCGCCCCCGTGGCATATTCCAAGCATTAATATGGGACTTCATCAAACAAGTCAATCAAAACCAAACTAGGGCTCCATAGAATGCACCATATTAACCCCACACCACTGATTCCACCTCACAATTGGACATCACTAACCATCATAGATTGGTCTCTATCCAAGATGCTCCAAGGCTTGACAGTGTTTGTTCCAACCAGGGCTTCCAGGATTAGTAACTCAACCCCAATTATTATAGGGCTTCCAAAGAGTTTTCCCAAATAGGGCTTCCATGACTGGTGACTAAACCTAACTAGGCATTCAAGATATTTTGTCCAACCAATTATTCTAGGACTACTAACTCAACCCACAGTTGTTCGCCAGAATTCCAAAGCGTTTTTCCAACCAAGGCCTCCAAGACCTAATAACTCAACCCCACAGCAAAAGGAATCATGACAACCAACTAGAAAAAAATTAATGGAAATAAACCCGAAATCACTATGGCTATCCAGGAAATGACAAGGCTAGGAAAATCGACATGCATACCCACGCATGCCAAAACTAGTGAGGAAAACATACATGCAACTTGGTACTTGAACTCAGAACCTATTGTAGATGTTCATCCTAAAGTACTCTTCTTCTTTCCTTCTTTTCATTTTCTTTCTTAATCCAAATCTCTAAGTATGCCACACTCTACAAGAGTGCTCCAAGAATACACTAAGTGCTCAAGAGTATGAGAGAGAGAGAGAGAATAATGAGAAATATAAAACTAAATTGAAAAATCCTTCCCCACTAATCCTAAGAATAATTTTTATTAATGAGGCCTCTACCTTCTTAATTTTCCATTATTTTCCTTCAATTTCCACCTCACATGGAACTTATGAACTTTCACCTTCCTTTTCTCCTAATTTCCATTATTTTCATAAATAAAATGCCAATTAATGCCATGTGTCTTTCCAAATCCTTTTCCTTTTCCTTTGCCAATTTTTTTAGCCATAATAACCGAAATGAACACCCACTAGGATGTTTTTCCCACCATTTCACTTGGAATATGTGTCCCATCAAGTATGGTATTATATAATTTTACATGTATTTTTTCCAGGGTTGTTATAGAACCCTCCCCCTTGTGGGAACATCGTCGTCAGTATTCAATTACACCTACAAACTAGCATACTGGTAAAAATGAAAGATATTGCTTATGGATCTTTATAACAAATATCGTTAGAGTATTTACAATGAATAAACTATTAAAAAATGATAATCATACCCTTTAGTGGAGCTTTATAACACAAATCATTATATTATTTACAATCACAACAACATATACTTATGCACATTTTCTTCAAGAAACAAATAACCATACAGTTTGTGGATATTTATAAACCATATTGATACAATATTTAGAATAATATACATATATACACATATGCACATTTTATCAACCAACAAATAGAAGGAGACGACAACTGTGTCAACAAAAAGGGAATCAAGAGGCTTGCACCTACACCCTCAAAGTAGTACCAGGATTCACCTCCTTTCCAGGAAGTCTAGAATCCATTTCCAAAGACAAATCTACATCTAATGTCGGGTGCTACAATTTTGCAACACTTTTCCTCTCAGTGAACAATTGCCAACTCATTGTTCTAGGGCACACTCTCAATGTGAATTTGATTCCATCCAACAATTCTAATGACCAAAAAATTCCATCTTGGCCTTGCCTTCTCTTCTACATAGTCCCTTAGGCAATATTTTTACCCCTTCTGTGCAGTCACTCACCTTCCATGTTTTTTTGGCACCCCCATATCGTGCAGTCGATCACTTGGCAAGGCTTCCTCGCATCTGAATTTCTAAAAAAAAAGGAATATACCTACTTCAAACCATCATTCCAGTCAGAGCATGCTCATGGAAATAAATGGATAATATTGGGGACTACTGTCCAACAATGGCCCTACTCCTGAAGTGCTTACTAACAATATTTTGTGCCTATTTCAATTTTGTTTTCTAACGTTGCTAGTTCTTGCAGTAGGTTTCAACCACCCAACCAGGAATTTCCATGCTTCCATTTCCAATCACAAAACTGTCGATAGATTCCAAACAAATTGAAAAAAAATCACATCATATCTCATTGTTTTCTTGTCAATAAGGTACACTTGCAATTCTGATCACTTCCTGTCACACAGCTCAAACCAACTATTTAATCAAATCATCATGTATAAAACATCATATGTATTTATATTAAAATTTAACCATCATAGATCAAAATCATAAATCACATGAAATCGTCTTAAACCATAATCATAAATCACATGTATCCATAATAAGTGAGAATCACACCATTAGGGGAATTTTGAGGTCTAAAATGGACCTCCTAAGAGAAATTTACAACCAAAATAAACTTCATAAGAATCAATAGGATTC
The DNA here is from genome assembly GCA_034641835.2 of Pinus albicaulis. NCBI lineage: Eukaryota > Viridiplantae > Streptophyta > Pinopsida > Pinales > Pinaceae > Pinus > Pinus albicaulis. Next base: position 1,278,126,342 of record CM076582.1, on the reverse strand, counting down.
AAGATGATGATGTCAACCATGGGGGATGATTCACCATTTTTGGAGTAAAAAATTAAAAATAATAAAAAATAATAAAATAATAAAACTACTTTTTCAACTTGTATTTTTAACTTATCTCCCTAAAGGTTTACTCAAATTTCGAGAAAGAGTACTTTTTGGATGAAAAATTTAATTCCTCATCCAAGGAGTACCCATGTTTCATACTTTCGATGGACCCTGCTACCCAAAAAATGAGAAATACATGAAAAAACGTGTTTCAAATTACGTTTTTCATGTATTTCTCATTTTTCGTGTCATAGGGTCCATTGAAAGTATGCAACATGTGTACTCCTTGGATAAGGAATAAAATTCTACATCCAACGAGTGTTTCCTCTTGAAATTTGAGTAAACCCATAGGGAGATAAGTTGAAAATACCAGTTGAATTTTTTTCCTTTTCTTTCTTCCCTCTAAAATTTGATGATGTAATCAAATCTTATTTTATTATTTCCACTATTATTTTATAATTTCCTTATGAGGCCCATTTTAGACCCCAAAATTCCCCTAATGATCACATGCATAAAAAAATATCAGCACTTATTCTTCGTGGATCCTTACTTCTTCTTTTGTTCTTTCTGTACACATATGAGATCGATTGCCATAGCCGACAAACACCTAGACACAATTTTCAACATGCACATCCAACCAAGGCATACAACACTACACGATACATAAGCCCATAACTGGTGTACAATATATCCCAGTACATATACATATACATAGTACAACAAAATGAATACACATGTCATGATATCACATCTACACCATGCACATACATAGTACGGCATGCCTACAACACAACATGTACTACATGCACACAATACCACATGTATACCAATACCATATGCACAACATGTACATAGTACAACTTGTAGACACACTGCCTACACAATGTGTGCACAACATCAAATGTACATGGCACCACCTACACAATGTGTACACAATGCCAAAGGTACATCACACCACATGCACTTTGCATACACAATACCAGATGTACACAGTACCACATGCATGACATGTACACGAAACCATATGTACATACCACCACATGGATGACATGTACATGCCATTTTCTGCACACAACACCATATGTACATAACACTGCAAATTCAACATGTACATAGCACCATATGTACACAACACTACATATCCGACGTGTACATAACATCATCTATACCTGGCACTGCATATGCAACATATATACAACATACATACAACATTATATATACACAATACTACATAGACAACATTACACATCACCATATATACAATGATTGAATATAAAACATGCACAACATATTTACAACAATAGCACTGCACATCGACAAACCACACACTGACCCCACAAAAAACCTTGATTATAATGTTTTTTCACTATCTATGCTCACCCTAGCATGTCGCAGATCACACTAATTTCACTTCCTTGATGTACCCCTCAACATTACCTATCCATAACATAAATATAGGCATAGTACAAGTATGTAATATTAATTCATGTCCACATGATACTGACCTCATTGATTTGTGATGGTTACTCTTCACACATCATTCCTCATATGACCAAGAACCTCTTCATGCCATTCATTGGCATAAGAAATAATTTCTCGACAAGAATGATCCTTCGAAAACCTGTCATATAGTGACATAGACACACACACACACACACACATATCGCTAGGATAAAAAAATCATGACATTGTGATACAACGACATACATACTCACATACATGTATACATATATAAACATCAACAAAATCATGATTACCATGCCATTTCTAGATATCATAAGGTTATGGCTAAGAGAACTTCATTATTTGTGCACAACATGCACAACATTTAGAAACAATTCCCAAGATAGCCATGGAATCTAACACCTTATTCATTTTACCTTTTTTGTTTCCTTTCTGATGTTTGTACTGCCACCATCCATTTACCACAATGAACCCAACTAGTCTATCCAACTGTAATATTCTTACCTTATGTTGCGCTTACTCATGCACCACCTTCATCCAAGTCTTTCATTATCTATTGGGTACCACAAAGCTCTCCCAAAGCTCCATAACTTTTCCTCTTTCCCAATCAATCCCCAAGAGTGTTGAAAAAAATGAAATAAAAAGAGACAAACAAGAATAAACCCATGAAAACCAAAATATATATGACACTGCAACAAAGTGGCAAGGCCTTGCACCAGAAATAAAAAAAACCAAAAATCAAGAATAAGAAAATCACAAAATACCAAAAGCACAAAGATAGAAACAAAAAACATGACTCAATCTGCATGGTTCCCAAGGAAATCTCAACCTGAGCCTTCTTCAAGATTTCATAATAGTCTCTCTTGCCATGTAATCCCAACATCATACTTCCATAAACACATAACTATCAGTGCATAAATAAACATACAACAAGCTATTTACCTTACCTTGTTGTGCCAAGCACACTGACCTATAATGTAACACACATGTCAGCCATATGTACACAAGATTTAATAAAAAATATCTATTAATTCGAAATTCACTTTTATCCATGCTAACAACCATGTCATAACCAATAATATTCTCACATTCATCTGTCATAATACATAATGATACAACTGTCACCTACTTACACTAGAGTATATACTGACTATATCAACACATATGTGTTAGCACAACCATCTTAAGGAAAGGTCACTCCTTCATGCAATATTATAGATACAAACTCATATCATGCAATTAATAAAAAATTAGAGCCACTTTCAAACATATGATGCTAAATATATCAACCAAATTACATAATCAAACACTCAAAATAGTCAAGCACCAAGTATATGGCATAAGAAAACTTATACCCCAATTTATCTTAGGGGGATATCTTGTTTGCACAATCATTCTATATTAGAATAATATATCTTCACAACACCTCAACTCAACACAAATAAGATCAAGATATCCATAAAAGTAACCAGATAACATATTCACATCATAAACTGATAATCAATTGTCATTCATACATAAAAATCACATATGCATAGTCAGCCTAAATTAGTACAATAAAATATCACAATTATAGCAATTCATACATGAATGTAGTAACCCTAACCATCTAAATAATCCAATCCAAGCCAGTATGATACATATAACATCAATATATTAATTAAATAACCCTAATAATCAAGTTACTAGAATATACCAAAAGCAAGCTATATATCACACTCATCAACAACATGTTACCTATTCATCAAGCTAACTAGCATACTTTTGGGAAAAATACTAAGAGGGGGGGTGAATCAGTATTTAGTGCAGACTGAAAACTTTTTACTTTTCTTTATTTAAAACCCATACGCTACTTTAATGAACCCAAGTCGCATATACACGCGAACATCCTTAATGAAACTTGCATATTACTAGAGATCTCATTATGCAGATAATTATTTACTTAGATCATTGCATCATTCATTCATTACATGTTTAGTAAGCAGTAAACATGTGCAGTAAGAATAGAATAAATCATCACACATAAGAAACACACATGAACACCGAGATTTAAGGTGTAAACCCAATTCGGGAGAAAACCACCGTTTCCGTCGTCTTAGTCTTCAATATTTATTATAAAGAAAACATCTTACAACCATGTACTGGCACAGACTCATACCAACATGCAGGCACCCACCTGCAAAAGGCTACAAACTTCTCTCGTTTACCAGCCTCTCCTGGAAGGGAGCTACAACCCCTTTCTCTCGTTTACCAGCCTCTCTTGGAAGGGAGCTACAACCCCCTGCTCTCGTTTACCAGCCTCTCCTGGAAGGGAGCTACTACCCCCTACTATCGTTTACCAGCTACCACTGGAAGGGAGATACAACCCCCTCACTAAAGGCTTCGACCCTCAGCACCACTGCAGACCACGTTTCATCAATTTTCATACTAGATCCATCATATTCCATACAACATACCTTGTAGGCCACTTTTCATCAGATTTTCAGACTGGACCCACTCCACACATTTAAGCTCATTACCTATCAAACTAAAACTTATAACCTCATCAATTCATTCATTGAATCATCAACCAATCAACCAACATAATCAGCAGTCAAAAAACCTAGATCTGTATGAATACATGTTATAGCATCATTTCTCACCTTCATATGATTCATGATTTCTTTTATGGCTTTGGACACCCATTCCTACAGACTTGGACAAAATTCACTAAAAAACAGTGTTAAAATCCCCATACGCGGTTATGCCCAGACTTTTCTGTGTGTATATGCGAGTCCACATGTACTTTCCCGCGTATTCCATTAAAATCATTAAAAATATATAAAAAATTCCTATTTTCGAGTTGGGTTGATGGTTACTCTGGTAGTTCAACCACCCCAGCACGTGGCCAACTGTTTCCAACTGATGAAACTACTTTGAGGGAGTATAAAAGCCCCTCATGTGTATGGCCTAAGGGAGAGATAAATTATTGATATTATACTCTGTTGGAATCCTCTATCCAAGTCTGAATTCCCATGCCTCCTACACTTCCCAGTTCATTACAGGAAACCCTTGTTTCCTGGAGATGTTCATCTCTCTATATGTCATCTCGTATGCACAAGTTCGGAAGGAATCTTAGCGAGGCAAGGGTGGGACGGATATGGATGACGTTCTGCTCGAAGATCGTGGAAGGATTCAGGTGATCTCTCCACTCGTTATTTCTGTACATGCTATTTATAATACAGAAGAACCATCTTGTTCCCAAAATATACGTGTTAGTGTCCGCTTGCATAGATGAGAATATTGTTATTTAAGCATTTATTATGGTTTATCTAATGTTTCATATGGTTTTCACTAACATTTAGAGTAGATATATGCTGTACAACCAGTTCTTCGTGCTTGTTTCTTCTTGTCTTTCAGGTTAATAAGGAAGAAGGGTTGCTGGGGGTTTGGACCCCACGGGATCTGCTTCAACTGTAGGACCTACCGGTAACTTCCTCGATCTGCTCTATTTAGTTTTTCATGAACATGTATGGTTGTGTGAGTCCTTCTTGAGTAGCATGCCCTACTCTGTGGAGGTTTAAACCCAAAAAACCTCTAGGGTGATTTTCCCCAAAACAGAACTGGAGACTCCACTGGGGATCACATTCTTATGATTCCCCTGTTGGGTGGTTTCAGCTGTTTGATAGGTTTCCAATAGTTTTAACTTCTATTTCCAGTCTAGTTTACTCTTTCTCGGTCAGATTGAAGTCCCGGTTTCTTATCCAGGCTTGATCCTTTTTGTTTTTCATTATCTACCTTTATATACACGGGTTTTTCTGCACACAGTCGCGTATACATGCATTTTTTGTTAAAGGGAGTCGCGTATACACAGCTTTCCTTTAGCACAGTCGCGTATGCACACTAGTTGCTGAACTATAAAGTTACGTATACCTAGAAAGATTTTAAAATTTTGGATTTCTTGGCTTTTTAGTCCTTTTTGTCTATGGAGACCTGTTTGTGCAGTGTCTTTTTACCCTCTGGATAGTGAAGAAAGTGGTATTTGGTATTTTCTCTCTCTTGTTTGATTGAAAACTAGTCTTTTTGGCAAAGTATTGTTTCTTGTGCTGGAATTTCTAGTTCGAGTACCAAGATCTCTTTCTGGGGATTCTTGGCTGTTCTGCTTCATCAAAACAGAGAGCTCCTGCTGATTTACTCTTTCCTATCTTTGTGTTTTTCTTTGCACTACGATTTTTTCCCATTTCTTGGTTGATTTTCTTGAGTTCAGTCAGCTAGGTCTTGTTGCAACGTTTGAAGAGTCTTTCTTGGTTCTTTGAAGTTTTTGTTTGCGGCAAGGTTGTACTATTCTTCTAGGCTGAGTGGCTGAGTTTTCTTGTCTTCTTTTGCTCATATTGATCTTGCTACTAGTTAGCCCTATAAGATTTGGAGCATTTTTGAAGTTTTTTCTTGAAATTCAGTATCGTTTGGCTTGGGGTTTTATAGATTTGATTGGTCTTTTCGAACTCTTCCCTTATAAAATTCAAAAGCTCAAAAAACATTTTTCTTTGTTTGCTTTTGTTTTTGCATTTTTGTTTTCTTTTCTTTCTATCTTTTGAAGCTTTGTTGAGGTTTCTTACCTTTGGATTTTGGTTTGATTTTGGAAAGGAGTTGTCATTGATTTCTTCCTCTTGTTTTTAAGAATTTTTGGTGTCTTCATATTAAGAGTTCTTGATTTTGGGAACTAGCTTTCTGGACAACCAAAAAGAATTAAAACTAAATGATCTTTGGGAAATTTCACTCTGCTTTAGGAGATTTTGCATCTTAGAATTTGCATGCTTGTAGTGATTTGCATCAGGTGCACTTAAGCATTTAGTCATTTTCATAGTTTTTGTGAGTGTGAGTTTGTTATCTGAAAAGAAAAATACAATTTTTAATCTCATAGAACCTGTGTAGAAGTTGCTTTTCATCGAAAGACAATAACTGCATTTGCATGTAGTTTGGTTTTTATTAATTTTTTTCTGCGTAAAAACACCATAAGTTTCATTTCCACATCCCTTTGACTTAACATAACAGCCCCTTAAAATAAGCGATTTAATTTAAAATCAACTAGCAAGTTTTCTAAGTGTCATACACCAACTAGCTAGGTTGTAGGGCCTTAGATTAGGTGAGTGGAGAGTTAACTCTCCAAGGCTACTCAAACAAAACATAGAAGTTGATTAATTGAGCGAAATCCAACTCCGTTAGGTGGACCGGGAAAGCTCTCCTCCAGAGATTCAAGCGCGAGGGGAAGTGAAGGCTGAGAAGAGGGATAACCCCTCTCTAATTAGCTGAATCTGACCTCAAGACCATTCCGCTCGGCTTCTGACACGGATTGGTGCCCATAGTTTCCACTCCTAGGTTCCACACAGGTGACTGCGGGGGGGAATACCTGTGGTACTTGAGGCAGACGTCGTATCACTTTCAGCAGTACTTCTGGGGGGTGCCCTTGCGAAGCTTGGGTGCTTGAGCCGGCAAAGGCTGTCGTTAGGAGGTCGGCATAACTGTTTCTTTTACCTTCGCTAGTAGGCCTGGGCCGTAATTATCCCAGCCTGCTTTCGGGAGGTCCTATATTTCGCTTTCCTGTATTTTGGTGTCCGGTCCTCATCACCCGGAGCGGAAATACTTGAAGGCTATTTGCTTGATTGTATCTCAGGGATTTTTCTTATAGTGAGTGCTCTTTGCTCCTAGCTTGCCTAGCTTTTCACTTTTTTGAGTCTAATTTAAAATCTATAAAAGTGGTTGATCAAGCGCCTCGTCGATCGAGGAGAATCCGGGGGTTTTCTCTCGAGAGTCCAGAGCCTTCTTCGAGAAGGCGTAGGAGTGATTTAGCAGGTGGCTACCACCCCGTGACGTCTGACGCAGTGGAGAGAGATCCTCCACAAGGGTCTGAAGGTTTCATAGCTGATTCTGGTGTCGATTCGGAGAGGAGCGTTCCGCTCACCTCGCGAGTTTTATTTCCTCAGGAAGAATATTTTCAAGTCGAGGAATTACCTGAACCTCCTGGGTCAGGTCCATCTCCTCTTCCTCTTGATTACCCGTTCGTTGTTCAATACATCGGACCTAAGTCAGAGAGACCATAATATCCTCCGTATTATTCATACCTTTCGATGGCCTCAACTGGGAACGCGGCTTCTGCTGTGAGTGCTGCAGGCATTCAGACTCCTGCTTCTGTTGAAGGAGGGGGCACTATTGCTTTATCTTCGATTGCTTCTAGTGATGCTGTGTTTGGCTCTGGTTTCACCCAAGCACACGCTTCTCATTCTGGTCCCTTCTGTTTCGGAATGACCACTAGTGGGATTCCTTCTTTTTCTTTTTCCGCTGCTGCAGCTGGATCTACACCCATGTCTTCCATGGCTAGTGGATCGTACTTTCCTTTCAAGGTCTCTCGGAAATTGTGTCTTAACCCAATCCTTCTTTAGTCCGTTACTTCTCAGACTCAAGAGCCTGTCCTTGGTCTGGAGTACGAATTCGACCACTCTTTACAAGAGTGAAACCCCGTATTCACCACAAATGGGGGCGGTGGAATCAATTTTTATCTCGGCCACCAAGGAATACTTCTTTCCCTTCGTCGAGTGCTTATCAGACCTTTTCTCCTATGTCTAATGCTTGGAACCCCTATCAGGGGCTTTCCTCTTCATTCAATACTTTAGCGGGGGGAACTGGTCTGGGCTTTGGTAACTCGGTGTGGGGAGGAGGTTCTTCTCCATTTTCTACGAGTCCTTTTTGGCAACCTAGTGCCTCATCAAATCTAGGCTATTCTTTTCAGAATGTCGGGAATCCATCCCATCAAGGATGGAATCCTCAGGCTCCGCCTCGCTTACCTTTTCTGGCAACGTTAAACTTGCCAGATCTGTCGAAGTTGACTAATGATCCGATTCGTTATAGTCCAGGGTGGCCTCCGGTCCCGATCAAACTTCCTTCAGACATTCCAAAGTTTGAAGGTAAGAATGGAGAGGATCCGGCTGACCACATCACCACTTTCCACTTATGGTGTTCTTCGAACTCCCTGATCGATGATTCGATTAGGTTGAGATTATTTCAACGTACCCTAACTGGAAACGCTGCCAAATGGTATATTGAGCTAACTGGGGGCAGTTTTGCTACATTTGGAGAACTGGCTGTTACATTCCTAAACCATTTCGAGTTGCCAGTCCGTTATGACGCTGGGACTGAACTCCTAGCTAATTTTAAGAAGGACGACGCAACCCACATTTTTGACCATATTCAGGAATGGAGGAGAAGGAAGAGGCTTATTAAAGCTCATATTCCAGGTGAATTCCTTTTGGAATGGTTTCTGAAATCCATGCAGTCAGATATTTCGAAAGATGTATCCCTCTCCGGGGTATTTTCCGAGGAGTAGGCCATTTTTAGGGCCCATCAGCTAGAGTTGATATATTCTCAGTCTGGGGTCCTTCACAAGTATCTGCACAATGCTCCTCGCTCCAAATTAGATTTATCTAAAACTAAGCCCGGTCCTCATGGTGACGGAATGATTGGATCGATCAATAGTGGTGCAACCAGCCTGCTTACTCAATTACAACAGTTGTCTTTACAATCTGCTCCTTCTAGTTAGGCTGTGCCTGCTGAGTCATCACCTTCCCCCTCATTGTCCATAAATGTTGTCCAAGCTTCTGATCCTAAAGGAAATCAACAATCCGAAGGGACGAAGAAGGGAAGAAATAATAAGAAAAAGGGCAAGAATGGGAAGGGTAATGCGAATAAAACCAACGAGCATGTTGGTGAGGGTGCAAAGGATAAAAAGAAAGTGAAGTTTCCATGCAAGTTATGTGCTGGAGACCATCTTACGCACCTTTTCCCTAAAAACTGTGGATGCACAACATTTTGTTAGCACCGGCAGGTTCTTCAGCTCTCAGTCGGTTGACAAACCCTTTTCCCTAAGGGCAACAATTAGTTGTTGGCGCGAATCAAAATCCTGGGGCTTCCTCTAGGGGCACCCAGGAAGGGGAAATTCCATCGAACATTTTCATGATGAGTGCTCACGCGGATATCGCTACAAGATCTCGTGATTATGGTGGAGAAGAGTCTTCGAAAGCTAAGGATATTCCTAATGCTACTGAGCTGCTTCACATTAACAAGCTTACTATTGATTCTATGCCTCGGATGCCCAAAGCATCTTCTAAGCGATCGATGATTAATCCAAATGCTAGGCCTGCCCAGAACTACTCGATTGTGGAAGATCTGGTGCAAAGTCCTTGTGCTATGTCGGCTTTAGAGGTACTCCAGTATTGTCCGGCTCAGCGCAATGCTTTGCTCACTGCCATTGGGGCTATTGATCCAAAAAATTCTCTTCTGATTACTTTTGATATGACTAATTTTAAGAAGAGACTCCCCCATCACATGGATTTTCATATTAAATCATCGTATCGAAAGTGTAATATCTTTCGAACAGTTGTTGATGAGGGTGCTTCCACATGTGTGATATCTCTCACATGTTGGAAGACAATTGGATCTCCCAAAGCTGTTCCATCTACCACTCTTCTGACTGCGTTTGATGGTCATTCTCACAGACCCCATGGTATTGTCCCAACTTTGCCCATCTGCGTTGGGGGCAAAACTGTTAATATAGAGGTTGAGGTAGTTGACACATGTTTGGACTACAACCTTCTGTTGGGGAGAAACTGGATTTATGATATGGATTCCATTGCATCCTCATTATTTCGGATTATATGTTTCCCCCACGAAGGGAGGATTGTTACAGAGGATCAACTGGACTGTCCTCCTGTAGACCCGAATGCATCTACTGACTCGTCTGTTCCAAAGTTGGATAATACTATGTGCCTCGATGGAGAATTTAGGAGTTGGAACGTATTCTTCTCGATGGGTACTTTGATATTCTCCTCCCACGTTCATATTAATGCACCTTCATCCTCCAAGGCTCCTTCTTGAAGAGAGTTCTTCGTAACTCATTATTTTTCTTAATTGACCTTTACCTTCCCCACTGTGCCAGTATTAGCAAGGTCAAGTAAAAGAATGTATTTCTATTTCTGCAAACAAGACTGCTTATCAGCCTATCACTAAGTGACTTCCACAGATCCATCCCACCGGCCACCGGGAAGAGTTGGATGGAGATGTGGCTCCTGGCTGACACTCTAGTTCTTCTTTTCCCCGTGATTTCCTTGAAACCACTCTTCTATCTGAAGAGGCCATCCCGGAAGCTATGACTGGTAAAGATAGACCGTGTTTACCTTTCAATACCTGGCCTTACTTTTACCGTACCTTTGTCGTGTTGTTGCCTTCAAGTCCTCGCCCCCGTCCTGTTCACCCAGTCCTGAACACTTTAGCACCAACACAGGTTTATGCTGAAGGGAACGTGGCTGTGATTTCTCCTACTATCCCGGTGAACATTTCCAGGGATCCCAATATTATCGAGAATGTCTTCATCAGAGCTGAATGTTCCCGTGAAGAGGTTCAAATTTACACCGAACTCTTTAAAGAGTATAGGGATGTATTCACTTGGTCTTATGAGGAAATGCCTGGTATAGATCCATCTATTGTCCAGCATGAGATCAAGACTTATGAAAACGCTAAGCTGGTAAGGCAAAAACTTCGTCCGGTCAATCCTAGGAAGGAAGCAGCGATCAAAGCTAAGGTTGAGAAGCTGCTTAAGGCAGGATTCATTTTTCCTGTTCCTTTGACTGAATGGGTTTCAAATCCCATTCCCGTAGATAAAAAGAAAGGAACAATTCGAGTTTGCATCAATTTCAGAGACCTAAATAAAGCATGTTCTAAAGATAATTACCCCACACCATTTATCGATCAGATCATTGACGAGTGTGCCAGTAATGAGATTTTCTCCATCATGGATGGTTTCTCCGGATATAATCAGATTACTATCTATCCTGAAGATCAGCATAAGACTACTTTTATTTGTCCCTGGGGTACATTTGCATACAAGAAGATGCCTTTTGGTCTTAAAAATGCTGGGGCTACCTTTCAGCGGGCCATGTCATATGCCTTCCATGACATCAAAAATATTATCGAGGCGTATTTGGATGATTTAGCTGCTCATTCTCGAAAGAGGATGGATCATCCTGCTCACCTCCAACAAATATTTGAATGATGCCGGTTCTATAAGATTAGATTGAATCCGAACAAGTGCGTTTTCGCGGTTACATCCGGTCGGTTATTGGGATTCATTGTGTCTAAGGAAGGGATTAGGGTAGATACCTTCAAGGTTGAGGCAATACTTCGGTTGCCTCCCCCGTCCTCTATCCGTCAACTTCGAAGTCTACAAGGGAAGTCTAATTTTCTTCGGAGATTTATCGTAAAGTATGCTGAAGTTACAAAGGGATTTATGAGATTGTTGAAGAAGGGAGTTCCATTTCTTTGGGATGACTTCGCTCAACACTCGTTCGATGCTTTGAAGAAAGCATTGACCTCTGCTCCTTTATTGAGTCCACCTGATTATAGCAGGGATTTCCTTTTGTATCTGGCAGCAGCAGAATCTACTATTGGTATGGTTCTGGTTCAGGAAGATGATGCTCTTGCTGAGCATGTTATATACTACCTTAGTAGGGGCTTGGTAGGACCTAAACTCCGGTACACTCCGATAGAAAAGTTAGCTTTAGCAGAAGTTCATGCTATGCAGCAACTCCGGCATTACATTCTTCTTCGAAAAACTTATGTTTTGGCAGCAACTAATCCATTTCAGTTTGTCCTCAGTAGGCGAGTGATTGGGGGAAAATACAATAGATGGATTGTAATTTTGCAGGAATTTGATCTTGAGTTTATGTCTGCCAAGTCCAAGAAATCATTAGTTTTCGCGGAATTGATCTCCGAGTTGCCCTGTGGGGAAGAGATGATCTATGATGAATCCTTCCCGGATGAACATTTGTTTCTTATCTCTTCACAGGATCCTTGGTATGGAGATATCATTGTGTATCTCCAGACTGCGAAGTTTCCCTCTACTTTTTCGAAAGATGAGCTTCGTAAGCTACGTCACTTAGCCAAGAATTATTTGATTATTGGTGATGCTTTATATCGTCGAGGGGTTGATTCAATCCTAAGATGCTACTTAACTCTCAAAGAAGCTGAGGCTGTGTTGAATGATTCCCACAGTGGAGCTTGTGGGGGTCATTTATCTAGGCTTGCTACAGCCCAAAAAATCTTGCGTGATGGGTACTTTTGGCCCTCGATTTTCAAGGATTGTATCGAATCGGTCAAAAAGTGTCATCCGTGTCAAGTCTATACTCAAAAAATGCGCGCTCATCTAGCTCCGCTTTTTCCAGTCATTACTGTCGGTCCCTTTACAAAGTGGGGTATTGATTATACTACTTGTAACATGCCTTTGGCTAAAGGTCACAAGTACATTATTGTAGCAGTAGACTACTTTACAAAGTGGGTCGAGGCTATGCCTAATTTTTGGAATGATGGTGAGACTGCAGCTCTTCTTCTTTTCAACCAGGTTATCACTCGTTTTGGTATTCCTAGAGAGATTGTCACTGATCATGGTAGTCATTTTCAAAATAGTATGATGGCTGAGTTGGCTCTCAAATTGGGTTTTTAGCAGGAGCATTCATCTCCATATTATCCTCAAGCCAATGGGCAGGTGGAAGCCGTGAATAAATCCTTGAAGACAATTCTTCAAAGGACAATTGATAAAGCTAGATCCAACTGGAATATTATGCTATATCCTGCACTTTGGGCATACAGGACATCAATGAAAACTGCAACTGGCTTTACTCCGTTTCAGCTAGTGCACGGGCTGGAATCCGTATTTCCTATTGAATGTGAGATTCCTTCTCTTAAGTTAGCTGTTGAACTTCTTCCTGACACTTCTAGTCTTGAAGAACGACTCCTTCATCTGGAAAATCTTGATGAGCAGTGTCGGGATGCTGCCACGATGAATGAAGCACATAAAAACCGAGTTAAAGTTCAGTACGATAGGGCAGTCAAACCCAGGGTCTTTTCGGAAGGTGACCTTGTTTTGGTCTATGCCCAAGAAAAGGATGCCCTGTGGGCAGGAAAGTTTAATTCTATGTGGTATGGCCCCTTCATTGTTAAAAAAGTCCTTAAGAAAGGAGCGTATACCTTGGTTGATTTCGAAGGGAACGAATTGCCGGAGCCTCGAAATGGGCTCTATTTGAAGAAGTATTATGCCTAGGATTCGGCCTGGCATGTTGCTTTTGTATATAGTAGTTTTTCTTTGTACATATCTGGTTGATTTTCGGTCTTTGATGAGTTGGTGATGTTTTTGATCTGCTTTGGCAGGTTGTGTCGGATGTCATGAGTCATTTTGGTTTTGCTGATGGTGCTAGTAGACACACCCAGAACTTAGCTTCTGCGGCTTGCGTGCTTCATTATCCTTCCGGTCAGCTGTTAGTATCAAGAGGGGTCTGCATTGGTCCTGCTTCCAATAATATAGCAGAATACACTGCAGTTGTTTATCTACTCTCGGAGGCAATATCTTTGGGTGCTGATTCGTTGGTAGTTTTCTTGGACTCTCAGCTAGTGGTGTCGTAGTTGAACAATACTTATCGGGTTCAAGATCCATTTTTATTACGGTTGTTCTTGAGGGTACGTTTGTTACAAAGATCATTTCATTTTTTAACTTTCATTCATATTCCTCGAGTTGACAATTGGTTGGCAGACTCATTAGCTAATCAGGCACTGGATTGGCATATTAATCATTCCATACAATAAAATTTAATCATCAAAAGCATCATACATTTTGATACATTTATTACATCACATCAAACATCGTTGTATATATATCATCAGAGTGTTCAAAAACTTTAAAAAAATTGGATCCATAAGGTCATACAAAATTTGGGCTTATGCCCGATCATGTTTAGTCTCCAAAAAGAATGTACAGTCATCTAATACATAATATCTATCTACTCCTGAGGTCCCTGCCCACAAGTCGTGTTCCTATAGAACATGATCGCGGTGGCAACTCAGCGGAATAACCGTACCCAGTCTCGGGGCACTCCTACCACCCGTCTCTGGACGGCTTCCGGAAGATCTTCCACGACAGCCATAGGTATTTGGCAGGTTAACCTTTACAAGTTCCTCTGCACAGCCTGGAGGGTCCTGTCTGAATCCAATGTATCTGCTTTGCCCCTGTGATGCTTATGGCGTGGGAAACCCTCCGGTCGAACTGGTCCAATATCTGTATCATGATAATGTTTTCATTGTAAGTCATTATGAATCCAATCAAAAACATGTTTTTTTTTCATTTTTTTCATACATATTTGAAAAAATCCAAAAGATTATATAAATTAATTATTTTTGCAAACTTACCAACTGTGCCCCATGCTGTGCCTGGTGGAAGAACAAGATCTGGATCTCCACGAAATTCCATCCCGGCATAGGGATAGTCGTCCACAACGATGATTTATTCTCCCCACCAAAGGAAGAACTCATCATCCCAAGTGGTCCGGGGAACTTCACTTCCCCCTAATCTCTTCATCATGTCTGCCCAATGGGAAATTCTTAGGTCTCTCGGGCTGCTGATGGTAGCGATAACTCTGGGTCTCAATGCTGGTATCTTCTCAAAGAAGAATGTCATCAAAATTGTATCGTATCCAAAGTTTTTTTTCTTTGCTTGGCGGATTGAGGTCAATTGTTGCTTCATGTTCAGTAATAGGGCTGTGCACCAATCATATACATGAGCCAAGCATTCCACTGCTATGCTCATTTGCGTCCTGGACGCCTGATGTAGGGAGGCAGATCCTACCACTCTGCCAATGGTGAAAAGGAGGATTTTCATGTGCAAATCCCTTAAATATTTAATTGCAATCTAAGTTCCAACTTTCTTGGAACCCTCTACACAGTACACGTGGACGTAATCTTCCACGGTTAGCCCTCCCAAGGGCTTCCTGTGCAAGTCTATTGGTTCCCCCCTCCGGGAGAGTCCAGTGATAAAATATATGTCTTCCACTTCAATGTGTACTGGCATCTGATCTATCATAAAGCAGTCCTCTTCCAGTTCCCAATAATTCACGAGCATTTCTAGCAACCGGACATTGCTTTTCATATTTGGCATTTTGAAAAATTTTAGCAATCCACAATTCCGAAGAATATTTTGCGATGCTCGATCTTGCATGACTTCTTGATCAATTGCACTGTGTTCACGCTCTCTCCATGAGATTGTCATCATGTCAAAATTCAATAAATCCTTCATTAGCCACGCATTTTTCATTTGGGCCTGCGCATACGCGACTTTCTTTATGCACAGTCACATGTATACGTGACTTTACCGTTACCAACCCGCGTATGCACAAGCTCGTGTTTTTTAGCAAGGGTTTCTATGGTGAAAATCACTAAATTTTAATTTATAAACGGACAAAATGATTTTCAAGGATGATTGAGGAGCTTACCTGACAAATTCGGTGTGATTCGACGGTCGGTTGCTCTTGATTTGACGAAAGAATTTTTTTGCTCCAGAGCACTTTTTTCCGAATCAGCAATGTAATAATGAACCAAATATGAGGTAATTTGTCTATTTATGGCTAAAAATTTGAAAATTTTCACAAAAATTTGTTATGATTGTTTTTTCGATCTATCTTAAGCTGCATAACCCAGATGCTTGGAAGTGCCCAGTTTGGTATGTTTTCAGGTACATTTTGACGAATTTGAGATTTTTCCCATTTTTTATCCATGAATACCGACTCGTCACGGCAGGTATATGATCTTCACTGGCATATAGGTTAGGGAAATCACTTTCCGCTGCATCTTACATACTAGCCTCCATACTGATCACTTGCCATAGGGTCGATCCCATCAGGTCATGACTATTACACCCATTTCACTCGCCGATTATTTAATCATGACTTGGTGGTAGAGCCTTCCTTTACATGGGCTTCCTAGTTAGTTCATCGCTATCACTTGTTGCCCATGCTGCATTTTATGTAGGCTCGGGAGTCCTCTTTAGTCCCGCCATGACTTATGTGTTGAAGCTTCATTCTTCTTCTTCCTCACTATCATTTTCTGGCTATTACCCTAGAGGCTCCCTGGTGTCGTTAAGTTGTATTACTGCATTGCATATCGACTACTTGTTTATCCTGGCCCTTAGCCGGCTTCATTTGGACTCGATGTTTAAGCCAAATTTTTACCTTGTCTATCTGTACAAGTTAATCATTGCATGCACTTAGCTATCGCGACTTGACACCCTTTTACCCATGGATGGAACATTCCTTTGAGTATTTCTTACTAGTTTCCACCACCTTGCATTGAGCATAGGATTGTTCCAATCCCAGGAACTAGTGCATCTGATTTTTGATACTCGTTCTATCCATTGTACCATAGCATTCTTTTATTCTTTTTCAGGCCTATTATATGAAAAAGACAAAAAAAATCAAATATAAAAAAAAGAGCAGGAACGGGATGTATCTTCGTTGTTTTGATGGCAGTACAGAGTCAGTTTGTCGCCCTTGAACAAAGCACCTATACTTATATATATTTCCTTCATTTGGCAGGGTTTTAGTTTTGACCTAGGTTCAGCCTTTACCTTGTTTCACTTGTCAGTCCTCCCCCAGTTGGTTATCTCTTCCAATCATATGGAGAGTTTGTTCTGCCTCCTGCATAACAGACTTATACAGTGTCACTTTTTACTGCCATAGTCATCATGAGTCGTGCTTTTGTTCAAGGGAAATCTAACAAGAGTCGGCCATTTTGCGGTGTCTCTTGACTCATTATTCAGTCAGCCTTCCTGGTATTGTCAATATCTTGTTCTATCACATCAGATGTTTTGGTCTTCTTCTCGTGCTCGTTTGAGAAGGTCCCCATTGACTTCTTTCTGGCGGGTTTGTCTCTTATCGACTATGACACATTGCTCTGAGAGAAAACCTAGAGCCGCACCCTAGCCCTATTTCCATCATTGATAGGTGACCTTGTGCTCAACATTTGATCATCATTATGGGTCTTTGACTGAGTGGTTTCCCCTGTGTTCGACGTCAGCATACATTATCACACTTGGGATTCGTGCAGTACCTTGATTTCCATTTGAGCCTATCGGTGGATTTCTCGCCTCTGTGTTAGCTTTCTTTATTGGTTTGTTCAAAGGGTTTCTTCCGTGTGCTAGCTTCATCTTGTGCATGTCGGAAATGTACTTCGGTTTTGGTTCCATCACTCTACTTCGTCCGATTCCTTCCAAATCTTGGCCTGTGGGTTACACTCATCCTGGACTGATGTGGGATGCCTTAATGCCTTCCTTCCAATAGATATTTTCCCATCAAATCCGACTCATTGCTCTGGGAATAAGGTCTAGAGTCTTTTTGTCAATACCTTAGGGTTTGCAGTCATCAGTGGCAGACTCTTCGCTATCGACAGTGGGGATTCATCATTGCCTCCTGATTGATAGATTCTTTCAAGTGTTTGACTTCAACTCATTCATTCGCACTTGTCAGATTGTACTGGGGCACCTTGACACTCATTTTCATTATTGGTGGGTTGTCTCGCATTGGTTAATGGTATACATCATTGACCGGTAATCCAAAGATTTCTCACGTGGTCGACTTCAGCTCATTTATTCCCATTGTGTAGAATTGTGCCATAGTGATCGGTGAAGACCTCGGGCTGCATCAGCATTTTTCGGTTCACTTTTGACAGTCCATTCAGTTTCTGCCAGTGATGCCATTCACCCTTATATGTTGCAGTGTCAGTACAACAACATCCTATATGTTGGCTCCCGAGTTGCGTGATTGTACCGTTTGTTCCACCTCTTATGATTCGGTACTTGGAGATTCAGTTACTTATATGATCAGACATCCAGTTGCAGCATCCTTGATCATCTTTCTATATGTGATACTTGGACATTGATTCAGACTTATATTTCCAGGCCATGCTCAGATGATCCATTGTGTACTTTCAGTTCAGCTATACTTGTATATATGTTGGATCTATTCAGTACTTTCTATATGATGTATTTTTGACTGAGCATGGGTATGCCCGCCTCGGCTTGAGTTGACTCTCTGTTTTCTTTCATTGGTTTTTGACAGGCTGAAATCTGGTGAAGTCCTCTCATGTCCTTGCGAAGTTCTTTCTATGTGCATAATACATTTCAGCCATCATGTACCCCTTATGACCTCATATATTAGGGGGCATCTGTTATAGCATCATTTCTCACCTTCATATGATTCATGATTTCTTTTATGGCTTTGGGCACCCATTCATACAGATTTGGACAAAATTCACAAAAAAACAGTGTTAAAATCCCCATACGCGGTTATGCCCAGACTTTTCTGCATGTATACGTGAGTCCACGCGTACTTTCCCACGTATTCCATTAAAATCATTAAAAAATATATAAAAAATCCCTATTTTCAAGTTGGGTTGATGGTTACTCTGGTAGTTCAACCACCCCAGCACTTGGCTCTGCTCTGTGGAGGTTTAAACCCAACAAACCTCTAGGGTGATTTTCCCCGAAACAATACATCTTTGACAGATAGCAGTAAAATAGTAAAACACATTAGACATTTCAATCCACATACTTTAGCAAAACCCTAGATTCCATATGTGCTTTTACTTTACTGAACCTGCATGTATACGCACTTTCACAAAGACAAACCTGCGTATACTTCTGCACATATTTTAGAACTGATCTCACATTCCATACGTGCTTTTGCTGAAGTCAACCCATGTATATACGTGCTTTCTCTGCCAAGAACCTGCATATAGATGTTCAAACTTTGTAGGGCTGCGCAATTCTTCAGTACAAATAAATAACTCAGATCTTACCCTTCACTTTAGAAAATATTCGCTTCAGCTCAGATCTAAAAACTCCATAAAAAGATCTAGAAAATACATAGTCATTTCAGATCTAGAGATTGCTCTTCATCATTTTCTTCATAGGTTCATTATTAATTTAGATCAATCAATAAAATGTTACCCATTCTATGCAGATATACTTCAGAGTGAAGTATTCATTAAAACCCAGACTTATGCACACTCTTGCACTATGATTTTCTTCTCCTTATATAAATTTAGCCTTTGTCAATACCATGAGCCAAAACCACACAACTTCCAATGGTATTCCTGGACGGGATCAAATATATAATCCAGCGCTCAATACTGTGGGCCAACACCATGGTAATGTCCCTTGGTTTTAGAAATTTAGAGCGCAAATAGGCATACGCTATTTGGTACGTACTTTTCTGCATACATACGCTACTTCACCTTTACAAACCCGCGTATGCTTTGTGACATACCATTTTAATCATTGCTCTGGCCCTTATAGAAATTCCTTTCCCCATTACATCTGCACTTCTCTGTGTATACATCAGATTTACATCATTAATAAACACATCAAGTCAATTTCCATCAAAGACAACTCTATCAAGCAGGTTGCCATCAACTTTATCAACTAGGTTGCCATCAAGGACAACACTCTGCATCATATTGCCAACAATCTCCCCCTTTGGACTTGATGGCAACCATGATGGTGTTTCATCACCACAAAAGATAGATACATTGATTATAACCATTATTCAAACACCATGATACTCTCCCCCTATTCAAACACCATGATACTCTCCCCCTTTGACATCAAGGGAAAAGGGCGGATCAAAACCAAAACAAGGTTCTTCTCTTGAAGAAAGAAGAGCTTTGTAGATCTTATGTTCACTGAGGTTACCATGCTCCCCCTGAGTTCATGCTGAATCTTCAAACATATTTTTCAATGAAGTACATGACTCTATGACTTTTCTTATCACCAAGGACTCAAACTTACATCAATGATCCAACCAAGTGGATTTACATATGTGACACAAGTACCCAACAAAGTGGGTTTACAAATTTGATCAAGTCCTTACATGACTGAATATAAAAATTTACATCATAGGTCTCAACATGACCTTTTCATCAAATTATAAATATGACTTTTTATGACCAACGTCAAAAAGACCTCAAGAGAGAGATCATAATTTAGAACCATCATAATGCCAATAATACATCCTTTCCACATGACCAATGCTCCCCCTTAGCCTGTGCATTCTAAACACTTTCAACAGCAAATCATCAAGGCATCTTCATCAAATATCAAAATATCAGAGTTGAAACATTACCAGAGATACCAAACAGCACTATAGTTATGCTGAAAAATGCTGACCTAGAAAAAAATTTCCAGCAAACACCCATACGCGGTTTTCTATGTATAAACCCGCGTATATACGCGACAGTCTTTCAGGAAATCCATGTATCTAATTTAATATTCTGATTTTAAGAAGATCTAATCTTCTATATGGAAGAGAATACTCCTAGCTTCTGTCTAAGATATTAAAATGCTTCCCTGGAATATATGAGAGAAGAAAGATATGACAATGTAATTGTGTTTTCAACTGTCATCCAACAGTTGTGGCATAACCACATCAGTAACCAAGCTTTCATACACTTTTCAGCATCAACATATTCTTCCCAAGAGGAATTATCATACCAAAACAACTTCTTCAATAGATAATAAGCAATCATCCATGTGATCTTATCTCTGAATCATAAGACTTCCATCTCATCCATGTGTGAAAACAAAAGATACTCTTCATCAACAAGCAATCAGGGCTCATCCATAATCTCATCATAAGAATCCATGTATCATGTCATCATCATTTGAGCATGAGTCTTATGAAAACTAAGGAATAAGTAGATACAATGCCAATAATTCAATCATTAGTAGTTAGACCGGTGCTCCCCCTAAACCTGTGCTCCTGTTCTTGAGCCATCTCACTATTTTCCATAACAGAAAAGCATACGCTTCTGTCTCCAAAGGAACTCGCATGTATACACGGATTTAGTTCACGAAACCCACGTATGAAAAGGGAGATTATGAAAATTTCACAACTTCATCTCCCCCTGAACTTATGCCACCTGTACCTGTCTTCTTCACATCAGATGCACTGTAAAAAATAAACATACCCAGAATTACCAAACCAACCATGAGAATCACCATATATTGCTCCCCCTGTGATGATACATTACTAATCCCTAGAATGTATCTCACATCACACCTACAGTCGTTATGAGAAGTAAGATTTAGAAGCGGATGACTGCAGTAGGGTTAATGTTTCCTACGTTTCTGACCAGTCCTCCTTCTTTTCCAGCTTTGCTTGAAGTTTCTTATTGTGTGTTGAAATTTATCCAATTTCTCAGACCTATTCATCCTGCATTCTTTTTCTACATGTCCATACTTGTTACAAGCATAACATCTTTTGTGACCAGAAAAGTAAGCATAGGGATCATAATGTGTTTTTCTATTCTTTCTTCTATTGCAATCAGCTGCTTTATGAACATACTTGCTGCATGAGAAACAATATCCCTTAAAGAAACCTGAGTACCTTTCTGTGTAGAATCTGTTTTTTTTTTACTGAAACAATCTGCTTCTGCAATTGGCTACAACATGCCCATAGTTGTGAGATTTAAAGCATTCAACATTATTGATCAAAGGAGGGAATGATTTCTTTTGAGAGTTCATGATTGTCGGTTGACCTTTTGTTTCTTCCAACACTTCAGATTTTGCATTGATATCCTTTGAATCTTTAGCATTTCCTTGTGAACTAGATTCTCCTTTAACAGTTTCATGAAAACCAAGACCAAATTTAACAGAAGGAGACCTTTGACTACTAAGAGTATTGTCCAGAATCTTAGTACTATCTTGAAACCTCAAGAGTTTATCTTTTTCTTCTAATTTACCTTTTAAAATGTTTACCTCAACCTCCAATCTTTGGCATTGCTTCTTCATACTTTCTTCAACCCTTCTTCATTCTTATACTTGATCATTCAATTTTAGAATCTCTTCCTTCAATTATTTTTCTTGTTCTTCACAAGTTTGTAAAATCTCTTCATTCTTCTTATTTGATTTTTCTAGATTTGATTTGAGAAAGATGATTTCTGCTTCAAGTCTTCTACTTTGATAGGTTGCTTTATCCTGCAATTTTTTATACATTTCTATATGTTCTTTCATTCTAGAGATCATCTCTTTTTAGATAGATTCTCTCTCATTAAATGATCTATGTTGATCTTCAACTTTAATCTTGAGAGCTTCTTCTAGATCTATAACATTACTTTCACTATCTTCACCATTGCAAACACAAGAAGGTGAATCACAAGAACAACATTCAATACCTGTTTTATCCTCTTCATTTTCTACTGCAAATGTTTTCTGAGATATCTCCTTTTGAGTAGCCTTCTTCTTTTTCTTCCTTCCCATTGTGACGGATCTCTTTCAAGCGATCAAGCTCCTTCAGAAGGACCTACTCTGAAGCCAATTGTTCAGAAAAATACCGAGAGGGGTGGTGAATCAGTATTTAGTGCAGACTGAAAACTTTTTACTTTTCTTTCTCTAAAACCCATACGCTACTTTAATGAACCCAATTCGCATATACATGTAGATATCCTTAATGAAACTTGCGTATTACCATAGATCTCATTATGTAGATAATTATTTACTTATATCATTGCATCATTCATTCATTAGATGTTCAGTAAGCAGTAAACATGTGTAGTAAGAATAGAATAAACCATCACACATAAGAAACACACATGAACACCAGGATTTAAGGTGGAAACCTAATTCGAGAGAAAACCACCACTTCCGTCCTCTCAGTCTTCAATATTTATTATAAAGAAAACATATTACAACCATGTACTGGTACAGCCTCATACCAGAACGCAGGCACCAACCTACAGAAGGCTACAACCTTCTCTCATTTACTAGCCTCTCTCGGAAGGGAGCTACAACCCTCTGCTCTCGTTTACAAGCCTCTCCTGGAAGGGAGCTACAACCCCCTGCTCTCATTTACCAGCCTCTCCTGGAAGGGAGCTACTACCCCCTGCTCTCGTTTACCAGCTACCACTGGAAGGGAGCTACAACCCCCTCACTGAAGGATTTGACCCTCAGCACCACTGCAGACCACGTTTAATCAATTTTCATACTGGACCCATCAAATTCCATACAACATACCTTGTAGGCCACTTTTCATTAGATTTTCAGACTAGACCCACTCCACACATTTAAGCTCATCATCTATCAAACTGAAACTTATAACCTCATCAATTCATTCATTGAATCATCAACCAATCAACCAACATAATCAGTAGTCAAACAACCCAGATCTGTATGAATACATCTTTGAACGATAGCAGTAAAATAGTAAAAAAGATCAAAAATTTCAATCCACATACTTCAGCAAAACCCTAGATTCCATACGCGCTTTTACATTATTGAACCTGCGTGTATACACGCTTTCACAAGGAAAAACCTACGTATACTTCTGCACATATTTGAGAACTGATCTCACATTCCAGACGCACTTTTGCTAAAGTCAACCCGCGTATATACGTGCTTTCTCTGCCATGAACTTGCGTATAGATCTTCAAACTTTGTAGGGCTATGCAATTCTTCAGAATAGATAAATAGCTCAGATCTTACCCTTCACTTCAGAAAATATTTGCCTCATCTCAGATCTAAACATTCCATAAACAGATCTAGAAAATACATAGTCATTTCAGATCTAGAGATCCCTCTTAATCATTTTCTTCATAGGTGCATTATTAATTCAGATCAATCAATACACTGTTACCCATTCTATGCAGATATAATTTAGAGTGAAGTATTCATTAAAACCTAGACTTATGCACACCCTTACACTATTATTTTCTTCTCCTTATATATATTTAGCCTTTGTCAATACCATGAGCCAAAACCACACAACTTCCGATGGTATTCCTGGACGGGATCAAATATATAATCCAGTGCTCAATACTGTGGGCCAATACCATGGTAATGTCCCTTGGTTTTAGAAATTTAGAGGGAAAATAGGCATACACTACTTGGTACGTACTTTTCAGCGTACATACACTACTTTTCCTTTACAAACCCGCATATGCTTTGTGACATACCATTTTAATCATTGCTCTGGCCCTTACAGGAATTCCTTTCTCCATTACATCTGCACTGCTCTGTGTATACATCAGATTTACATCATTAATAAACACATCAAGTCATTTTCCATCAAAGACAACTCTATCAAGCAGGTTTCCATCAAATTTATCAAGTAGGTTGCCATCAAGGACAACACTCTACATCATATTGCCAACAATCTCCCCCTTTGGACTTGATGGAAACCATGATGGTTTTTGATCACCACAACAGATAGATATATTGATTATAAACATTATTCAAACACCATGATACTCTCTCCCTATTCAAACACCATGATACTCTCCCCCTTTGACATCAAGGGCAAAGGGCGGATAAAAAACCAAAACAAGGTTCTTCTCTTGAAGAAAGAAGAGCTCTGTAGATCTGATGTGCACTGAAGTTACCATGCTCCCCCTGAGTTCACACTGGATCTTCAAACATATTTTTCAATGAAGTACATGACTCTATGAATTTTCTTATCACCAAGGACTCAAACTTACATCAATGATCCAACCAAGTGGATTTACATATGTGACAAAAGTACCCAACCAAGTGGGTTTACAAATTTGATCAAGCCCTTACATGACTGAATATAACATTTTACATCATAGGTCTCAACATGAACTTTTCATCAAATTACAAATATGACTTTTTACGACCAACATCAAAAATACCTCAAGAGAGAGATCATAATTCAGAACCATCATAATGCCAATAATGCATCCTTTCCACATGACCAATGCTTCCCCTTAGCCTATGCATTCTGAACACTTTCAACAACAAATCATCAAGGCACCTTCATCAAATATCAAAATATGAGTGTTGAAACATTACCAAAGATACCAAACAACACTATAGTTGTGCTAAAAAATGCTGACCCAGAAAATTTTTGCCACCCATACGCAGTTTTCTATGTATAAACCTGCGTATATACGAGACTGTCTTTCAGGAAATCTGTGTATCCAATTTAATCTTCTGATTTTAAGCAGATCTGATCTTTTGTATGGCAGAGAATACTCCCAGCTTCTGTTTGAGATATTCAAATGCTTCCCTGGAATATATTAGAGAAGAAAGATATGACAATGTAACTGTGCTTTCAAGTGTCATCCAATAGTTGTGGCATAACCACATCAGTAACCAAGCTTTCAGACTCTTTGCAGCATCAACATATTCTTCCCAAGAGGAATTATCATACCAAAACAACTTCTTCAATAGACAATAATAAATCATCCATGTGATCTTATCTCTGAATCATAAGACTTCCATCTCATCCATGTGTGAAAACAAAAGATACTCTTCATCAACAAGAAATCAGGGCTCATCCATAATCTCATCATAAGAAACCATATATCATGTCATCATCATTTGAGCATGAGTCTTACGAAAACTAAAGAATAAGCAGATACAATGCCAAAAATGCAATCATTAGTAGTTAGACTGGTGCTCCCCCTGAACCTGTGCTCCTGTTCTTGAGCCATCTCACTATTTTCCATAATAGAAAAGCATACGCTTCTGTCTCCAAAGGAACTCGCGTGTATACACGGCTTTAGTTCACAAAACCCGCATATGGAAAGTGAGATTCTGAAAATTTCACAACTTCATCTCCCCCTAAACTTATGCCACCTGTACCTATCTTCTTCACATTAGACGCACTGTCAGAAATAAACATACCCAGAATTATCAAACCAACCATGAGAATCACCATATATTTATCCCCCTGTGATGATACATTACTAATATCTAGAAGGTATCTCACATCACACCTACAGTCATTATGAGAAGTAAGCTTTAGAAGCAGATGATTGTAGTAGGGTCAATGTTTCCTATGTTTCTGACTGGTCCTCCTTCTTTTTCTAGCTTTGCTTGAAGTTTCTTATTGTGTGCTGTAATTTATCTAATTTCTCAGATCTATTCATCCTGCATTATTTTTCTACATGTGCATACTTGTTACAAGCATAACATCTTTTGTGACCAAAAAAGTAAGCATAGGGATCATAATGTGTTTTTCTATTATTTTTTCTATTGCAATCAGTTGCATTATGACCGTACTTGCTACATGAGAAACAATATCCCTTAAATAAACCTGAGTACCTTTCTGTGTATAATCTATTTTTTTTTTACTGAAACAATCTGCTTCTGCAATTCGCTGCAACATGCCCATACTTGTGAAATTTAAATCATTCAACATTATTGATCAAAGGAGGGAATGATTTATTTTGAGATTTCATGATTGTCAGTTGACCTTTTGTTTCTTCCAACACTTCAGATTTTGCATTGATATCCTTTGAATCTTTAGCACTTCCTCGTGAACTAGATTCTCCTTTAACAGTTTCATGAAAACCAAAACCAAATTTAACAGAAGGAGACCTTTGACTAATAAGAATATTGTCCAGAATCTTAGTACTATCTTGAAACCTCAAGATTTTATCTTCTTCTTCTAATTTACCTTTTAAAATGTTTACCTCAACCTCCAATATTTGGCATTGCTTCTTCATACTTTCTTCAACCCTTCTTCCTTCTTCTACTTGATCATTCAATTTTAAAATCTCTTCCTTCAACTCTTTTTCTTGTTCTTCACAAGTTTGTAAAAGTTCTTCATTCTTCTTATTTGATTTTTCCAAATTTGATTTGAGAAAGATGATTTCCGCTTCAAGTCTTCTACTTTGATAGGTTTCTTTATCCTGCAGTTTTTGATACATTTCTATCTCTTCTTTCATTCTAGAGATCATATATTTGTAGATATATTCTCTCTCATTAAATGATATTTGTTGATCTTTAACTTTAATCTTGAGAGCTTCTTCTAGATCTATAACATTACTTTCACTATCTTCACCATTGCAAACACAAGAAGGTGAATCACAAGAATAACATTCAATACCTATTTTATCCTCTTCATTTTCTGCTGCACATGTTTTCTGAGATATCTCCTTTTGAGTAGCCTTCTTCTTTTTCTTCCTTCCCATTGTGACGGATCTCCTTCAAGAAATCAAGCTCCTTCAGAAGGACCTTCTCTGAAACCAATTGTTGGGAAAGATACTGAGATGGGGGGTGAATCAGTATTTAGTGTAGACTAAAATTTTTTTACTTTTATTTCTCTAAAACCCATACGCTACTTTAATGAACCCAAGTCGCGTATATACGCAGATATCCTTAATGAAACTTTTGTATTACCAGAGATCTCATTATGCAGATAATTCTTTACATAGATCATTGCCTCATTCATTTAGTAGATGTCCAGTAAGCAGTAAACATGTGCAGTAAGAATAGAATAAATCATCACACATAAGAAACACACATGAACACCAGGATTTAAGGTGGAAACCCAATTCAGGAGAAAACCACCTCTTTCGTCATCTCAATCTTCAATATTTATTATAAAGAAAACATCTTACAACCATGTAATGGCACAGACTCATACCAGCATGCAGGCACCCACCTACAGAAGGCTACAACCTTCTCTCATTTACCAACCTCTCCTGGAAGGGAGCTACGACCCCTTGCTCTCATTTACCAGCCTCTCATAGAAGGGAGCTACAACCCCCTGCTCTCGTTTACCAGCCTCTCCTAGAAGGGAGCTACTACCCCCTGCTCTCGTTTACCAGCTACCACTGGAAGGGAGCTACAACCCCCTCACTGAAGGCTTCGACCCTCAGCACCACTGCAGACCACGATTCATCAATTTTTATACTGGATCCATCAGCTTCCATACAACATAACTTTTAGGCCACTTTTCATTAGATTTTCAAACTGGACCCACTCCACACATTTAAGCTCATCATCTATCAAACTAAAACTTATAACCTCATCAATTCATTCATTGAATCATCAACCAATCAACCAACATAATCAGCAGTCAAACAACCCAGATCTGTATGAATACATCTTTGACAGATAATAGTAAAAAAGTAAAAAACATCATACATTTCAATCCACATACTTCAGCAAAACCCTAGATTCCATACGCGCTTTTACTTTACTGAACCTGCATGTATACGCGCTTTCACAAAGAAAAACCTGCGTATACTTCTGCACATATTTCAGAACTAATCTCACATTCCATATGCGCTTTTGCTAAAGTCAACCGGCATATATACGTGCTTTCTCTGCGACGAACCTGCATATAGATCTTCAAACTTTCAAGGGCTGCGCAATTCTTCAGAACAGATAAATAGCTCAGATCTTACCCTTCACTTCAGAAAATATTGGCCTCATCTCAGATCTAAACATTCCATAAACAGATCTAGAAAATACATAGTCATTTCAAATCTAGAGATCCCTCTTCATCATTTTCTTCATAGGTGCATTATTAATTCAGATCAATCAATACACTATTACCCATTCTATGCAGATATACTTCAGAGAGAAGTATTCATTAAAACCAAGACTTATGCACACCCTTGCACTATGATTTTCTTCTCGTTATATAGATTTTTCCTTTGTCAATACCATGAGCCAAAACCACACAACTTCCGATGGTATTCCTGGACGGGATCAAATATATAATCCAGCGCTCAATACTGTGGTCCAATACCATGGTAATGTCCCTTGGTTTTAGAAATTTAGAGCGCAAATAGGCATATGCTACTTGGTACGTACTTTTTCACGTACATACGCTACTTCGCCTTTACAAACCCGCGTATGCTTTGTGACATACGATTTTAATAATTTCTCTGGCCCTTACAGGAATTCCTTTCTCCATTAAATCTACACTGCTATGTGTATACATCATATTTACATCATTAATAAACACATCAAGTCAATTTACATCAAAGAAAACTCTATCAAGCAGGTTGCCATCAACTTTATCAAGTAGGTTGCCATCAAGGACAACACTCTGCATCATATTGCCAACAATCTCCCCCTTTGGACTTGATGGCAGCCATGATGGTGTTTTATCACCACAAAAGATAGATATACTAATTATGACCATTATTCAAACACCATGATACTCTCCCCCTTTGACATCAAGGAAAAAGGGCAGATCAAAACCAAAACAAGGTTCTTCTCTTGAAGAAAGAAGAGCTTTGTAGATATGATGCGCACTGAAGTTACCATGCTCACCTTGAGTTCACGCTGAATCTTCAAACATATTTTTCAATGAAGTACATGACTCTATGACTTTTCTTATCACCAAGGACTCAAACTTACATCAATGATCCAACCAAGTGGATTTACATATGTGACACAAGTACCCAACCAAGTGGGTTTACAAATTTGATCAAGTCCTTACATGAATGAATATAACAATTTACATCATAGGTCTCAACATGACCTTTTCATCAAATTACAAATATGACTTTTTATGACCAACGTCAAAAATACCTCAAGAGAGAGATCATAATTCAGAACAATCCTAATTCCAATAATGCATCCTTCCCACATGACCAATGCTCCCCCTTAGCGTGTGCATTCTGAACACTTTCAACAGCAAATCATCGAGGCATCTTCATCAAATATCGAAATATGAGAGTTGAAACATTACCAGAGATCCCAAACAGCACTATAGTTGTGCTGAAAAATGCTGACCCAGAAAAATTTTGCCAGCAAACACCCATACGCAGTTTTCTATGTATAAACCTACGTATATACGTGACTGTCTTTCAGGAAATCCACGTATCCAATTTAATCTTCTAATTTTAAGTAGATTTGATCTTCTGTATGGCAGAGACTACTCCCAGCTTCTGTCTAAGATATTCAAATGCTTCCTTGGAATATATGAGAGAAGAAATATATGATATTCCTAGAGCATACAAGCGACTATTGGATTTTTTCCTACTGTAAGATAAACTACTTGTTTGTTTTAATTATCTTGGAGAGTTAATTACTCCCTACTCCAAGACACTAGCCTAAGCTATATTGGTGAAGAGAGCCCTAGAAATATAAAAATTACTAGATTGATTTTAATTTAAGCATTGATTTTAATGGGCTATTTATTAGGACAATAGGTGAGATATGTAGTGACCCAACTCAAAACACACTAAAAATGCATCTATTATGAGAAAAAATTCTTGTTCCTTCAATGAATTCTATCTAAAGGAAGAGTTGAGAAATGCAATCTCTTAAAAACAAATCTTTCCTTCAAATAAGAATAAATGAAAAGAAATCTAATTTCAATGAGAACTCAAAATGATCTATTACTGAATAACAAACCCATTTTATTCAAGATCGAAACTACAAACTAATTTTTTCTTCAAAAGAAAACTACAATCTTTAGAAATAACACTCAAAGCTAAAAACAATAATTTTTAGATCTAAAGATTATAAAGACTAAATCTGAATTAAAACTTCAAATATTTTGAGGATGTCTTGCTTAGCTTGTAATCTAACTAAGGAAATTATTTTCTTGAATCTGCAAGAACTCAAGAAACATCCAATTTTGGTTTTTTAAGTGAAATTCCAAACTTATCAATAAATTTTTTTTAAATATTTTCAAATGAGAAAAATGGGATCTAAATCTCATAAAACAATTTCTTCTATGATGTCAGACTCAGCAAGAAAGAAAGGAAATACCAGTGATCTAAAGGTATACCAAGGTTTCTAATCTTTGAGTAGGATAAAGACAAAGAAAAAATCATTATAACATGCATATATTTTAGAAAATCATTCAAAACTAAAAATTCTGAAATAAACTCTTAACCAAAGCTTCCTGATAGAAGATACAAGTCTGGCTATTCATTGATAATCTAACAAACTAATCCATAAAAGAGGATTTTAATATTTCTCAAAAATTTTCAGAAGGTCCGCAGAATTTAGTGCAAACCAGTGTGGTCCTATACTGTGTATACAAGAAAAGTACGGAGTTGCTCGCACTGTCTATAAAAGAAAAGAGTGGACACAAGAAAACTAAAGAAAAAATAAAAAAATCTAAATCATTTCTCAAGGATTCTACAGGGATATACTACCCAAGGCAGTATAAATCAATCAAAATCAGAAAAAATAAATTCACAAGTCAAGAATAAAAGAAATCAAAGTTCAAGATCCATTCCCCAGTGGAGTCACCATTTTTTTGGATGGATAAGTCGTTCTTGCAGACAAGAAAGACCTCCCAAGTGTCCTACGGACAACTAGCAAAAAATAGACAAATAAAAACCATTTTCTCTAGATATTTCTTGACATGGAATTAATTATAATAGGGTTTTATAAACCTACTTGTAGTCCAACGTTGATCTTCTTTCCACTGGCTTGAAGAAAGTTGTCGTCAAGGATCTGGAGTTACAAACACAAGAAAATATCAAAAGCACATGTATAATAAATCAATTCATGAATCAAACATCTATCAAGATGATCAAGGAATTCAAGAAATGAGATAATTAATTAAATAACCCATTGAGAAAACATTATTCATTCGTATTAACTTAAATAAAGAAGAGCTTTACAGCCGTGTCTGCCTTGATGTCATACAGGCCTTCCTGGGGTCCAAAACAGGCATTTCCTTTACTCTGACAAGCCTTGCACTCTGTCAGCTAAAAGCACATGGGTGTGTAATAATTCCCATATAATGATGGCTATGAGAGTATGAGTTTATACAAAATTTCTCCTCAAAAATTCTTCAAGTATAGCTCATCAATTGTAACCCTTCAAGCTGCACTATGGCTTCAATTTATAGGAAAAGAGAGGAGGTTATGGTTCCCATTAAGAAGGGATAGAATTCTCTTTTGAAGGGATTGGGCTCCATAAACCAAAGGGTAGGCTCCCATAATGGAGGAATGAACATACATGATAGGAGAGAACCTTCGACCGGATTACTGCTTCTAGAAGCTTCCAGATTTGACTGCTGGGCTTCTAAATGTTACTTTCCGCCTTTTCTTTACACTTTTACAGGGGTCCACACCCTTAATGAATAAAAAGTGCATTTGGATCCACATGATTTATAGCCAAAAGGTGTGGCACCGCAGGAAATACTAAGAGAAAGTGTGGTACAAGTGTTTTTAAGACTTTTATGAGCTTTTCTCTTAATTTCAAGGCTTGACTTTAGGAACTTTGATGTTGTAAACTTCTAAGGGAGTACTAAAATGTCATGGTTTCAAATTTTAGTGTAACAATGCCCTGAAAATTCTTTGGCATGTTGCCTATGTGTGGATCTGAAGCTCAACACACTAATGCACTCTTCCAGGAGGTTAAAAGACACAGTCACTGAGAAGAGGCACCAGTACAAGCTAGATCTGAATAGATCTAGTGTTCCACTTGTTGTAGCTCACATGGACAACCCAATCCTAAGTAGGACTATGCTGTAGATGAAAGATGTGGCTTGGCCAAATGCTGGATACTGGACTAGGAAAACAAGACTCCTCCAAGAGCTGCTCAAGGAAGGAGGTGGGATTCCTAAATGGGAAAACCCAATAAGGGATGTCTAAGCAGACAATAGCTTTAGAAAATAATAACATCAACAACATTTTCCTGTTGTCGTCCTCCTTCTTTTATAAGATGAAATCCTTTCCAACCCTAAACTACCTCAATGAGTTAGCTCCTTTCACATGTCGAGCCTCCATCTAAAACTGCAATGTCTATCTAGGAGGTTCATTACATCTAGACTATGCTATTGACTTGGTCAAATTAGACCCAATCTCATGATTCAAACCCATTCACACCTACAAGAGTTTATTTACATGGCCCAGATATGTCTTTGATTACATAGGCATTGATTTATCTTGATTTTTTTAGGAGTTTTACATGTCCTTCACATTTTATTCATCAACATGAAAATCAAAATAAGACAAAGAAAAAATGAATATTCCCATTAGCTTGGGCTAATTGGGAATATTACACAATGATCTTTCTGTTCTATTTGAGGTTTGGGTTAATTCTATTAGTGTTCATCTATGTATTGAGTTGTGTTGAATTTGTTCTATCCAGTGTGAAAATTTATGAAATGTGGTCTGTAGTGGGTCTAAGGGTTGAAGCCTTTAGTGTGGATGTAGAAGCTTCCTTACAGTATAAGTTGGTGTTCTGTTTAGGGTGTTGAAGCTTTCTTCCAGTAGTGGCTATTAAATGAGATCACGGGGTTGGAGCTCCCTTCTAATAGTAGCTAGAGAATGAGAGAATTTTGTAGCCTTCTTCAGGCATATTCTTGCATACTGATATGAGCCTGCATCAGTAAAACATTGTAAGCAGTTTTCTATATAATAAATATTAAATACAGAGATGACAACAGCGGTGGTTTTCTCCTAAATTGGGTTTCCACCTTAAATCTTGGTGTTCATGTGTGATGCTCTTGTGTGGTGATTTATTCTATTATTACTGCACATATTTACTTCTTAACTATTTGATGCATAACTGATGATCTCAGTTAAATAATGTTTCTGAATTTTTATCTAAACAGTAAAGTTATCTGCGTATATGCAAGTTTCTATTAGTATAGCCATGGAAATATGCTAGTTGGGCTAATCAAAGTCTTGTATTGAAATCAGTAAGGTAAAAGTAAAATATTGTGATTATTGTAAATACTGATTTACCCGCCCTCCCCCCCCCCTCCCCCCCCTCCACCTATCAATATTTTTTCCAACAACTGGAATCAGAGCAGGTCCTTCTCTAGAAGCTTAATCACTAGAAGGAAGATCAACTAAGATGAGAAATCAATATGGGACAACATCTATTAGACCTCCACTCTTCAATAGAAACAATTTAATATTCTGGAAGTCAAAGACAAGATCCTATATTCAGTCTCTTTGAGCAGATGTAAGGGTTATAGTTGAAGGCAGGTATCAATATCCAGCTTTAGTTTCAGCAGATCCAGCAACAAGGAAAAACTATGAAACCAATGCAAAGGTTGTTAATGCTTTAATGGGGAGTCTGACTGAATCACAATTCGTCAAAGTTATGTAGTTAAATACAACAAAGGAGACATGGGACAAAATAATTCTAAGCTATGAAGGTGATGGAAAAGTAAAAAGAACTAAACTCCAAACTCTTAGAATTCAATATGAAAAACTCAAAATGCATAATGATGAAAGCATTGCTAGTCTCTTTTTATTTCTATATGATATCATAAATTGTATGAGAAATCTGGGTGAAACTATAACTAAAACCACTCTAGTAGAATTTTTTTTAAGATCTCTAACTCCTAAATTCAAGTCAAAAGTGCCTAATATTGAATAGAAGAAGGATACAAACTCTTACTATTGTTCAAATTCATGGGATTTTGATTGCATGTGAAATGAGGAAAGGAGGTCCATCTGAAGTCAAAGAAACTTCTTTTAGAGCTACTGCAAAAGGCAAGGAAAAGGAAGAACAAGAAGGATCAAGGTATGTAACAGAAGAATATGAGATAAATTTTGTAAAGAAATTACAACTTGGCACTAGAAGGTTTAGAGGTAAGCTTCCTTTAAAATGATTGCTTGTCGAAGAGTTGGTCATTACACTGCTAAATGTCCTCATAAAGATAATCATGAAAAGGGAAAGGAATTGGAAAAAGGTAATAAGAAAAATTTTATTAATAGAAAAAACTATTAGACTCATGAAGATAGTGATGATCTATCAAATAGTGAAGAAGGAAAATTTTATCAAGATATTAGACTACTCATGGCATTTGAAAAGGACAATATTGAGGCTAAAGATACTTTTATGGATGATTTAGAAGAAAATTTTTTTCTTGAAGGAATCAATCAATTCAAAATATGTTTGGAAGAAAAGGAAATAGCCATAGATACTCTAAAGAATCAATTCATAGAAAAGGAAAAGCACAATGAGAAATTAGAATGTGAAATAATAAGTTTAACAAAGGAAATTGAGAAAGTGAAAACTTTAAACCTTATATTTGCTAAAGGATATGAAACCTTAGATGAAATTATCAAGGTGCAACGCTCTCCTCTTGTAAAGACAGGTCTTGGATATATCGGAGAATCTTCTCAGTCTCCAACAACACCCTATCTAAATGCAGCTAAATCTAGTTAGCAACACTTCGTTACTTAGGAAAAGAAAAAAGATAACGCATAGGTAAATCATGACCACTTCAATTCAAAAATGAACAATAACAGAAAGAAACAGGTAAACACCAATAGAAGGTTCCATGATCTCAAAAATTTCTTCTGTAATGGACGATGTTTCTCATGTCATAATTTTGGTCATAAAGCTACTCAATGTGTTGCATACAAAACCATGATGACCAGAGAATCGAGAAAGCAAAGAAATGAGAGAAGAATAAAGAAGAATACCTATAACAAATTTTCTCTTCTTAAAGATGAAATTGAATGTTCTTATTGTAGTAACTTTGGACATGAAGAATCTGAATGAAGGAGAAAACATCAACCAAAATAACATTTACCCACAAACTCCAAGGTATGGAGAAAGAAGGAGAAGAAAATAAATTGTACATTGATAGTGGATTCTCAAAACAAATGACATGTGATAAAAATAAACTCCTTTCATGCAATGCATTAGAAAAGGAAAATAATGTTACTTTTGGAAATGACTCTCCTATTATCATTTACGTTACATGTTCTGTTTTTCTAAAATAAAATCTGGAAGCTAACAAGTTATGTATGTGGATGGATTAAAGAATAACTTGTTGAGTGTGAGTCAAATGTGCAATCAAGGAAATGAGGTTGTCTTTAGTTGAAAGATTTCATAGTTCATGAACATGATAGAAGAAAATTGTAATAAAAGGAACTAGAACACCAAGAAATATGTATATATTGAAAGGTGGCAAAGAGAAATGCTATTTAGATGACTGTACAGAAAATTGGTTATGACACAAAATATTTGTAAATTTTAGCTTCTCTTGAATAAGAAAATCTAGAAGACTCAAAGTTGTTCGTGATCTACCCAACATCACTCTCCCTGAAAGTACCATATGCAAATCATCCCAATTTGGTAAGCAAACCAGGGTGAAATTCAATGCCAAAGAAGGATCAACAAGTAAACCTCTTGAACTTATACATACTAATCTATGTGGTCCTGTAAGGAAAAATTCACCTCGTGGAGAACAATACTTTATTCTATTTATTGACGACTTCTCTAGAATGTGTTGGATCAGTTTATTGAATAATAAAGATGGAGCATTTGAAAATATTAAGATATTCAAATATTTGGTTGAAAATGAATTAGATATAAAAATAAAATGTCTTACATCTGACCGAGGAGGAGAATATATATCGAATGAATTCTCAAATTTCTATGAACATTATGGCGTAAAAAGATAATTTTTTGTAGCTATAACTCTACAACAAAATGGCGTGGAAGAAATAACAAATAGAATAGTTTATCAAATGGATCATGCTATGCTTGATGAATCTAGAACTCCCGATACCATTTTGGGAGAAGAAGGCCATACTGCAATAAATATTCTCAACAAGGCTCATGTTTGTGTGAATAGTGATAAAACTCCTTATGAGCTTTGGTATGGTAATCTTCTGACTGTGAAGCATTTTAGAGTTTTTGGAAGAAATTTTTTTATCAAGAACAATGATGAAAAACTTGGTAAGTTTGAGCCTAGAGTAGATGAAGGAATATTTCTTGGTTACTCTTATAGAAGTAAAGCATATAAATGTTACAATAAAATACTTCGAAAGATTGTTGAATGTATTGATGTTGTAATTGATGAGTCTCTCACAGCTCCCAAAAGAGAAATAACAGTAACAAATGAAGATGATGATGATGTATATTTTCCCTCATAAAATAACAACAATATAGAAAGAGATCCAAATCAAGCACTAGAAGAAGATATATCAGAAAAGACTCCATCCAATTATGTTCAAAATAATCATCCAAAATATAAAATATTGGGAGAAAAGGGATCAGGTGTCCAAACAAGAAGAACTCTTGTAGAATCCCCTAGCTATCTGGCATTCTTATCCACTATTGAACCACAGAATGTAAATCAAGCTAGTAAAGATGAATGTTGGATTCAAGCCATGAATGAAGAACTTGATCAGATTGAAAATAATCATATTTGGGAATTGGTTCTAAGACCTCATGATAAAAAATGTTATTGGAACAAAATGGATATTAAAAAACAAGTTAAATGAAAATGGAGATGTTATTAGAAACAAAGCTAGACATCTTTGTAAATGGTATGCTCAACAAGGAGATATAAACTTTGAAGAAACATTTGCACCTGTAGCGAGACTTGAAGCCATAAGAATGTTTCCTTCTTTCTCAAGTTTTCAACAATTCAAAGTTTATAAAATGGATATAAAATATGCTTTAGTCAATGGTGATCTAGAAGAAGCAGTTTATATAGAACAACCATAAGGATTCATACTCAGAAATGATGAAAAACTTGTTTGAAAACTTAAAAAGGATCTATATGGTCTCAAACAGGCTCCTCGGGAATGGTGCTATCATGTTGAAAAATATCTTCAACAACAAGGTTTCCCAAAAGGATCTGCTGACAATAACTTATAAACAAAGATTGAGAATGATAAACTCTTAATTATTGTTGTGTATGTTGATGACATCATTTCTGGAAGTAATGAAGAGTCCATGAGTCACAAATTTTATTTTTTTATGTAGCAATAATTTGAAATGTCATTACTTGGGGAACTAAAATATTTTCTTAGCTTACAAGTGCAGCAAGCAACCGATGGAATATTCCTATCACGAGAAAAATATCTCAAGAAAATATTGAAGAACTATGGGATGGAAGACTGCCAACCTATAAGCACTCCAACAGTAACTGGATGTAACATTAGTTTTCATGATAATTATCCCATGGTAAATCAACCAGTGTATAGATCTATGATTGGAATTCTACTTTATCTTTCGGGACTAGACAAGACATTATGTGTGCAGTCGAGATTGTTGGATGATTCCAAGCCAATCCAAAAGAGTCAAACATTCATGTTGTAAAAATGATATTCAACTATCTACAAGGGACTCAAGACTTTGGTCTATGGTATCCAAAAATCCTAATCTTAATCTTAATTCTTACAGAGATGCGGACTTGGTTGGAAATTTTGATGATTGAAAGAGCACTAGTGGGTGTGCATTCTATATGGGGCCCCGATTATAATCTTCATTCAGCAAGAAACAAATTTCCATTTCTTTATCTACAATAGAAGTAGAATATGTCTTTGTCGCATCATGTTGAACACAAATTATTTGGATGATGCATACATTACAAGGTATTCAAATTAAATGTTATCTTCCCATCTCCATCTTATGTGATAATACAAGTTCCATCAGTATGTCGAAAAATATTGTTATGCGTTCCAAGACCAAGCACATTCCTATCAAGTATCACTTCTTACGAAAACAAGTTCTTGAGAAAAAGGTTAAATTGGAGTATGTTCCCTTCACAGAACAAGTTTCTTATATATTTACTAAAATTCTTCCGAGGGAAGCATTTGAATATCTCAGACAGAAGCTCGGAGTTGTCTTTGCCTCGCTTATCAAATCTTCTTAATTTCCAAAGATTAAATTCAGTACACTAGTTTCATGAAGGTGAGTCGCATATATAAGTGATTTTCTATACATAAAACCATCTATGGCTTTTGCTGACAGAAAATTTATGGGTCATCTTTCAGAACAGTGTGTGGTGTAGATGGGTAAACTCTGATGTTTTGGTATTCATCGTATAGTTCCTTTCTTTGATACTTACCTCCTTGATGAAGATGCCTTGATGAATTGGGTGTTGAAGGTGTTCAGGATGCACAAGTTTAGGGGGAGCATTTGCCTTGCTGAGGAGGTTGCATTATTGGCATTATGATTAGTTGCCCTATTATGATCTCTGGTTTGAGATTCTTTGGTATTGGTTATAACAAGCCATTTTTGTAAATTGAAATAAAGATCATGTTGAAACCTCTAATGTAAATATTGTGATGTTAAAATTTGTGAACCCACTTGGTTGGCTAGTTTATTCAATATCTAAATCCACTTAGTTGGATCCGTGATGTCATTTTGTGTCCTTGGTGATAGGAAACGTCATGTTTTGTTGAGTTAAAGAGTCATATATTTTATTGAAAATATGAAGACTCCGCATGTGCTCAGAGGGAGAATTTGTCAGCCCTTTTCTCTTGATGTCAAATGGGGAGAGTATTTGGTGTTTGAATAATGTTTTTGTATCTATAGGTTGTGGTGATCAAACTCCATCATGGTTTCCATCAAGTCCAAAGGGGCAGATTGTTGGAAATATGATTCTTACGATTGCATATGTTTTCCTTGATGGAAAATCTCTTGCAAATGATGAAGTATATGATTTCTTATGAAGAATAGTGGTTTTGTAGAAGGTATAGCAGAAGAAAAGTATAAGTCCAGCAGAAGATGGTTAATATTGATAATTTAAGGTTCTATACACAAGTTCGTGCAGGCCAAGTCGCGTATCCATGCAGTCAAGAATGATTGAAGTCACATATTCCTTTTGCGCTCTAAAAAATATGATGCCAGGGGGAATTACCACGTTTTTAGCCCACAATATTGAGCGTGGTGTCATCTATTTGATTCCATCCAAGAATACCATATGAACTTGTGTGGTTTCGGCTCATGGTATTGATAAAGGCTAAACCTATATAAGGAGAAGAAGATCGAAGTGCAAGGGTGTGCATGAGTAAGGGTTTTAACTGAATAATTCTCTCTAAAGTATATCTAGATGGAATGGGATATTTTTATTGGTAGATCTGAAATTATGATGCACCCATGGATACAATGATGGATCAGGACCTCTAGACCTGAAATGACTACATATTTTCTTGATCTATTTATGAGATGGTTAGATATGTGACTTCGCGCATTTTTGTTGAAGTGAAGTGAATAAATATAGGTATATCCATAGATCTAAATTTTTCTGTGGAGTCAATATTTATAGATCTATAGGCTATTTATTCATGGTGAAAGCACATATGCACGTGGGTTTGTTTAAGAAAAATCTTGTATGGAAGTTAGGATTTTTTGAAGCTTGAAGGAAATGTTATTTTTCTATTACTATTATATTTATGTTGTATATCAATGAAGTCTTCATGTAGATATTGGTTGTTTGAATACTATATATGCTACTAGTTGAATATGTACAAATATGTACATATGATTAATGATGTTTATTGGACAAGGCTTCTGCAAATATGAAAAGATATATGACTAAAAGACTCAGATCTCTTTCTCATACTGATCTAATTCGGGAAATTTATTATTCACAGATCTATACGCATCTTGGCGTACACGAAAGCACGTATACAGGTAGGTTTAGTAAACTGAATTAGCGTATCCATTTAAGATAATGAATGATCAAGGTTGAAATTGATTCTACATGTTGATTATGAAATCTGAGTTTATTACTGTGCTCTCATTACAATGATCTTTGTGTTTTGTTTGAAGTTCAGGTTAATTCTATTGTGTTGATCTATGTATTGAGTTGTGTTGAAGCTATTGGATCCAGTGTGAAAATTTATGAAGCATGGTCTACAATGCGTTTGAGGATTGAATCATTCATTGTGGAAGTGGAAGTTTTCTGCCAGTAGAAGCTAGTATTTTGTTCAGGGGGTTGAAGCTCCCTTCCAATAGTGGTTGATAAACGATATCAGGGGGTTGGAACTCCCTTCCAGT
Source organism: Pinus albicaulis (assembly GCA_034641835.2). Classification (NCBI taxonomy): domain Eukaryota; kingdom Viridiplantae; phylum Streptophyta; class Pinopsida; order Pinales; family Pinaceae; genus Pinus; species Pinus albicaulis. Next base: position 1,278,085,490 of record CM076582.1, on the reverse strand, counting down.
AGTAGCTGGATAATGAGGGAAGGTTGTAGACTTCTGCAGGTAGATGCCTACGTACTGATATGAGCCTGCATCAGTACAACATTTTAAGAATTTTTCTATATAAGAAATATTGAGTACAAAGACAACAACAAGTGTGGTTTTCTCCTAAATTGGGTTTCCACCATAAATATTGGTGTTCATGCGTGATGCTCTAGCATGATGATTTATTCTGTTATTACTGCACATATTTACTACTTAACTATGTGATGCATAACTGATGAACTGGGTTAAAGAATGTTTGTGAATGTTAATATAAACAATAAAATTATCTACATATACGTAATTTTCTGTTATTATAGCCACGTACATATGCTATTTGGGTTAATCAAAGTCGCATATTGAAATAAGTAAGAGAAAAGTAAAATATCGTGATTAATGTAAATATTGATTTCCCCCCCGTCCCCCCCCCCTCTCAGTATTTTTTTGAACAATTATGTAAGGCTATGAAGAGACTCATGAACATTTTGAAGAAGAGGGTATAAAGAGATACTTAAAAGAGATTCAAAGAATGGTTAAGATCATGTTTGAAGCATTCATTGTTGGAATGGTAGGAGGAGATTCTAAGTTCCCACATGGAGAAGGAACTTTAAATGATAAGAAGGATGAAGAGAAGAGTTCAAATGGTACCAAAGAAAATCCACTTTCATCTCTACCATCTTCATCATCCTCATCATCCCCGTATGCATCATCCTCCACTTCCACCACAAATACCACTGACACTCACTCAAAAGCGAAAAGAGGAAAAACTCCATTACTCAAATTGGACATAAAGTCTGAATTACCCATGTACAATGGCGAGGTAAATGCAGAGAAGTTAAAAAATTGGATATGTCAATTGGAGGTGTATTGGAGAACTCAAAACCTTCATGAAGATGACATAAAGATCCAGTTGGCTTCATTGAGGCTAGAAGGAGAAGCACTAGTCTGGTGGGAAGGAAATACTCAAGAGGAAATGTGAATTCATGGTAAGATATCTATTTCTTGGGTTGAGTTTATTTCTTCCATTAAAAGATATTTTAATGCTTTATCTTACATGGAAAATGCTATTATGAGTTGGAAAAGTTTTAAACAGCTCAAGGGTCAAACAGTTCAAGATTATACCCATGAGTTTAGAAAGAGAGCTTTGTTGTTAGGATTTAATTTGATTTCCCAAGATGCACTCTTGAAATATATTGGGGGTTTACATTCCTATTTTAAGCATACTATTCTTATGTTTAACCCAAGAAATTTAGATGAAGTTTGTGTACAAGCCACACACTTAGAGGCAAGGGGAAAAAAAGGCATAGAGGAGAAAGAGGAAAGTGAGGGTAAATGGAAAGGAAAATTTTATGGAAGAGGAAAAAGAAATAGTTTTGTAAAGAAAGAGAAGGAAAAACTCACATGCAAAAATTGTTCAAAGACTAGCCATGATGAATACCATTGTTGGAAACTTCATCCATAATTGAAACCAAATAGACTAAAAGCCAAATAGAAAGGGAAAACTGTTGCTATAGTTGAACAAGACTTAAGGTTAGATTTAGGAGATGAGAAAAAGATTACAGCCATGGTTTTTAAAGGTAAACATGTTGCAAGTACTAATACCTCAAATTTTTCAAATGATATTCATGATGAAGATACCAGAATATAAATTTTCCATATTATAGTTGTCTCTAAACATACCAAGATTGATACACTTTTTGTTAGTGGGTCACAAGCTAAATTGATTTCTAAATATTTGGTTAAGTAGCTAGGCCTTTAAATAATTAGACATCCAATACCATATCCTTTGGGTTGGATTTGAAAGAATGAAAACTTGCCGGTTACAAGAAAGTGCTTACTAACATTTTCTATTAACCAAAACTTTCTTGATGAAGTTGATCTTGATGTGGTGTTGCTTGAAATATCTGGTATTGTATTGGGAAGTCCTTATCTGTATTATAAGAAATATGTATTTCATCACCATGAGAAAAAATACCACTTCTTTAAGGATGATATTGAGTACATAATTAGAGTGCATAAGAAGAAGATAGGTTTGTCTCTTATGCATGCAAGTGAAATGAAGAGGATAGTGAATGCAAGTCAGAACTTGAAATTGTTGATGATCAAACAAAGTGATGTATTGATTCACAGTTTTCATAAGGATTCTTATGCTTATAATCATTTTCTTTAGGATGTTTATAGGTTTCCTTTGAAATAAGCTGAAAAATTTTTGCAGCAGTCAACAGTAGTGTTGAGCAATGTTGGAAACAAGATGCCAGTACAAGAGGGTGAAAAGGTAAAAGATTAAGTGACAAAACAACTTGGAAAAGAAGACATGTGTTCCAAAAATGTTGTTTTATGGTTTCCAAAAGGTACATGGAAATGGCGAAGAAATTTGGTCAAGAGTCGACACAAGTACAAGGGTAAAGGAGAAAAAAATCGCCATGGTGACAGTGTGCAAGGTGATAAAGTTTCTAGGTTTTATTTAATTATTGAACATGGTAGGAACAAGATGGTTTCTACAAAAATAGGTTGTTTTTCCTACAAATTTGGAAATATTGCAGCATGACAGTGTCAAAGACAGTAAGAGAAGGTCGCAAGAATCAAGGAAAAATTTGACCTTTTCTGAGAAAAATCCAAATGATGAAATTGGGAAAATTTCAATGGATAGAGACTTGAAGGGTGAGGGAACAATCCCCTAATCCACATAATCAGTAATCACGAGAGATTTTGGGGTCCAAAAGGCTTCTAGTCGGGAGGAATGATCAAGTGCTCATTATTTAGCTCAAAAATCAAAGTTTTTAGAATTTCTTGAAATGAGGATGACAGTGTAGATCTCGTCACCAAGATTCCAAAACAACTTGTTTCATCAAAATCCTAGATCATATGAGTAAGATATGGCCTGCTGTCCATTTACTCAAAAATCTAAAAGAATTGCAAATTGTGATAGGTTGCTGACATGGCATCCCAGTTAGCAAAAAGGAATATTCTGGGAATATTCTTCAAGTTTCTGCCAATAAATCTATGACAAGTGGCACTTCCAGATTTGCCAGTTTGATCTATGTGGAGGTAATTTTATAATTTTTTTAAGGTGGAAATTTCATATATCTATATATATATATATATATTATGTTTATAACATAATATATATATTATATTAAATATTAAAAATATTTTATGTAAATATTAAGATTTGAAATGTATATGAAAATATGCATTTTTAATCTAATGAAAATTCCGCATATCCAAAATTTGCAAAGTCCATTATGATTTATCATATGGTTAAATGCCAAGTCAAATATATATACTTTGGGTTATGAATCATTAACCAAAGCCAAGTCCACATTAATCAAACTATAATGTGATTGAATTCAAAGGTCAACTTTGCAAAGTCCATTATGATTTATCATATGGTTAAATTCCAAGTCACGTATATATATGTTGGGTTATGAATCATTAACCAAAGGCAAGCTAGCATTAAACAAACTATAATATGATTAAATTCAAGGGTCCGTCAATATCATATGGTGGTATAAAAGGTATTTAACAAGGCAAGGTCAGGTTTTGATCCTAGGACCTCTGCCCCACAAATTCACTGCTAAACCAACGAACCATGAACCTAAGACTTGAATATAAATGCCACTGACATATAGTTATGTTGTACATGTGGGACCGGCAGAGCACTTTAAGACATCCATTAGTGCTAAAAGCGCTTAATATTAATTGCACTTATATTAACAATTAAACAATGCTTATATCATTGCTAAGTGTAGATTAGATGGGCGATTATTTTGGTGGAGGTGTCGAATCCGTCGGACCCACCAAATTTGGTGGGGTTAACTAGAGCTTCTCCAAAATTATTGGAGAAATTACAGGAAATTTGTTTTTTCCATAATGGGGGAAATATTTGACAATTTTGGAAAATGAATAGACAATTTTAGATGATTTTGGAATTTCGAAGATAATGGCATAGGTTTCAAAGGATGAAAAAGACTACTACATGTGATGTTTCTAGAGGGAAGTTCAAGGGAGCCCAGAGCCACCAAGGAAGGAGGTGAATTCTAGACCATCTAGAGTCAGTTTTCAGTAATTAGACAACCATTTTTAGATTATTTTTATGTTTTTAAGACAATAAAATAGGTTTCAAGAGTAATTGAATATTGTACACAATAATTTTGCCAAATTTTAGCCAATACAAGAGGCCCAATCTATGGAGCTAGACCGAGGAGATGTAGCCTATGAGGGGTGAAATACTTCATCAAAAACTTGTGTGTTGAGCTCTATTATTTGAGCTTTCTTTTTTCTTATTTTTTGTTGTTAAGAAATTAGTTTCTATGCTTTTTAGTTCATAAAAAACACTAAATTTCACCAAGTTTAATGAATTGAAAATCACATGCTCATGGATAAACTCTTAATGGATAACAAACCAAAGAAATGTTTATTTAAATATGAAATTGGTATTAGCACTGAAATAAATAACAAGAAATTTCAGATCACTCCATCAAATGCACTAGCTGTCACAAAGACAAAGCATTCAAATATTTGTGTACCTTTGGGGCCTTTGTGGAAAATAAAATCGGGAAGAAAATCAAAATTTTGAGGACCGACAATGGAACGAAGTATGAGTGAAATGAGTTCAATGAATTTTGCAAGAAAGTTAGCATTAAAACGAAGAACGCAACTATGTATACTCCTGATAAAAATGGTTTTTTTGAAATATATAACAAGACCATTGTGGAAGATTCTCGTGTTGTGCTATATGACCAAGTTGTTCTGAAGTATTTATGGGGAGAAGCTGCAAAAATTCTTGTTTACATTAAAATTAGATGCCTACACTCTCCTTTGGACTCAAAAAATCCCGAAGAATTCTTCTTTGGTAATAAGCCTGATGTCTCCCACTTTAGAAGTTTTGGAAGTCCTATTTATTTTCATGTGTCGAAAGAAAAGAGAAGCAACTTGCTGGATGTTTCTGGAAACAACGGAATGTTTATGGGCTATAGTGAAACTTTGAAGGCATATAGAATATATGTGTCTGTTCAAAGAGAAATGGAGATATGCCATTATGTCACCTTCGATGAATATGTTTCCCTCAAGAAATTAAGAAATATTATTATCTCAAAGGGAGACAAATAATAAGAAGGAGAAGCTGAAAGGAAGGAAGAATTTAAGGATGAAACTATGCTTGATGTTGAAGGACCAATGGATCCTATTTATCCACCTCGTTCAAATAAGAGGAGACCCTCATTTCTTACGGACACTCATGAAGATGCTGAGAGACATATTTCCCCAAGGGGGAAATTTCGTGAAAGCAGGAAGACGAATAGGTACCAAGGGTGACTAGTAGCCATGAGTACAATTGTACAATCTGAGCCTAGATCATTTGAAGAAGTTGTAAAGAATCAAGTTTGGAAGTATGCTATGCACAAAGAATATGATTCCATTATAAATAATTATGTTTGGGAAGTCGCCCCTAGACTGGAGGACAAATCTGTTGTCACCTCGAAATGGCTCTTAAAGATCAAGCATGGAGCAGATGGAAGTGCTAACAAGTACAAGGCAAGATTTGTTGCCCGAGGCTTCTCTAAAAAATAAGACACAGATTATGATGATATGTTTCAACCTGTCTCCCGCTGTACCACCATATGATCTATCATCTCCCTTACTTTAATGCAAGGATGGAGTCTCCATCAGATGGATGTTAAGAATACTTTTATGCATGGTTCAAAAAAGGAAGAAGTTTATGTGGAGAAAAATTTGGGGTTCGAAGTCCAATGTAGAGTATCATATGTATGCAAGTTGAGGAAATCCCTCTATGGATTGAAAAAATCACCCAACACTTGGTATGAGAGGATAGATAGCTACTTGATGAAGTTGGGCTTCACTCAAAGTGATGTTGGTCCAAACCTTTATTTTAAGGTTGATAAAGAAATGCCTCTCATTCTGGTTCTCTATGTGGATGATCTCTTCCTAACAGGTTCTGGCCCTCTCATTCATCAATGTAAGAGGGAGCTAGCTTTCGAGTTTGAGATAAAATACCTATGAATAATGAACTATTTCCTAGGCTTGGAGGTATGGCAAAGGCGAGGTGAGAATTTCCTTTCTCAAGGAAAATATGTTGTGAAGCTACTAGAGATATTTGGTATGGTGGACTGTAAGTCCGTGTCGACACTAAAGGAACTCAAATTTAAGAATTTGTGTGGAAGCATTAGTGGGCCCCAGCTGGGAAATATCATCAAGTATCAACAACTCGTAGGGGACCTAATTTTCTTAGTGAAATCTCGTCCAGATGCATGTTTTGTAGTGAATACTTTGATTCAACATGGTTGAGCTTCATCACATTCACTAGATTGGTGCAAATAATATATTGAGACATATTTGGGGTACAATCAACCATGGGCTGAGATATACTACCAGGATTTTGAGACTCCATGGATATAATGATGTCGATTGGGCTAGCAGTGTGGTGGTTTGTAAGAGCACATCTAGGTGTTGCCTCACCTTGTGTTTTGCTTTGATATCTTTGATGTGGAGGAAGCACAAGTCGGTGGCTTTGACCACCATTGAGGCCAAATATATTGTAGTTATTATGGCCTATTCTTAAGTTGTTTGGTTGAGAAATCTCTTCAGTGAGCTGCTTGGACATGTGCTATATACCACCATTACCCTTTGTGATAACCAGAGAGGGATTCGTCCTTCTAAGAATCCCATGTTCCACGGTAGATACAAGCATATTAGGTACCACTGTATCTGGGATATGGTACAACGAGGCACCGTAAGGCTCAATCTCATAGGAAATGATGAGCAGGTCATAGATAGTCTCACAAAGCCCCTAGGGAAGGTCAAGTTCCTAACCTTCCCTGAGAAGCTTCAAATCGTAGAAAGAGCCTACTATGAGGGTCCTTCTTGAGTTGGACTATGAGCTCTAGGAGCTCCATGGGGCTTGGGGATAGATTCTTGGAGTTATAATCATACACGCACCTTGGCTTGCCAAAAAACTTTTTGATTCTACCCCATCGGTATGATGTTGAGATGGTTCAAACTCTCTTTTATCTATGCCACACATGCATAATACCCATGGATTTTCAGACTCATCAAAAGTACCTCTCATTTGGCCAATGAGGTGGGAAATGTGGATAGATACCATAGCAAGACCGATGGGCACATTAGATATTATCATAATCTCTATGTCTAGAATGGGTTGTTTCCAACAGCTTGATTTGGTATCAATTTTTATGAGGTTCTTACCTCTAAACTAACTTCAGGTAAATAAAATAGCTTTAGGTTAGTATGTGACTCTTTTGGTTCTATTGATATTTTACCATCTACGCTGACTTCGAGTCAGTGAAATGTGATTTCTTTGTGAATCACTCTCATTTGTTTGACCCTGGATCTGGAAAAGCATGATACACAGGATCACACAGGAATGTATGGTGATGATGATGAAAGTGCATGATGGTAATGATGATAGGATGGCATAGGTGGACTGATGGAGTTCTCCCTACATGAGAGGGATTGTTAATTTTGGGACTGTAGGTCAAAAATACATGTTGCAATGCTCATATGATGATGATTATATTTTTTTTGGATTCCTCTTTCAGAGAGGTGCAATATTGATCTAAACATCATCTTCTTTGGATGAGTAGAACATATATTGTCATTTTATTTTCCACACATGTGCAAGGTCGGCCAGATTTGTAATGTAAGCTCACAAGCCCTATACATATGTTAATAACCCTCATTGATGGATATAAACCATAGAGAGATGATGTCCATTTCAACATCAACTCATCACACACATTCATCTTGTGATCTGATTGGTTTGTACGACCTAGGAGAGGCTTGCCTCCTTCACACGTGTGAATCTGAACCTAAAGAAGTTGTTGCAACTTTTAGACTGTTTTCTAGGATTTCTAGACAACATTGACTAGCATTGTATTTGGGTCAATTCTTGGCCTTTGACTGTGTTTTTTGGGCAGAAATTCCTATTTTTGGAGGTCTTATTATTGGGCACAAAAATTGAGGTTGGACATTGGATTTTACTGAAGCTCCTTTGACTACAACGTTGAATTTTACATTGACTAGTTTGGGTTGACTTGCATTGGCTTTTTGGGTTTTCTTTGAGGTGTGTGTGTGATACTTGAGGAAGGCTAATTTGGTTGTTGGAGAATTTGGTTTGACCAAACCAAGACTTTTCTGGTTGGGTCATCTTGTTGACTGTTGTAACAAACATTTATCTATTCATCTGTTGTACAAGGAGAACTACAAATTATGATATATTATTTGGCTTCTCTTCTATTGAACTATTATTATGTTCTATCAACATTTTAATTTCATTTTTATTTGATTTCTAAATTGAATTGGGCCTATAAGAAAGATTGATGTAAAACTTCATTAACCATGGAACATACCATGGTTATGTAAATTTAAGTAGATGGGATACAATACATCTATCTGTAATTTTGATTCCCTACAATCTAACTAGTATTCACTCCTCTGAGATAAGTCTGCTTAAACATTCTTGTTTATGCATTGAAAATGTTGCAACAACATCAATGAAATTTGCCCAGTCAGGTACTTAAAAACCATCCCTTATCTGTTTGAAATAGTGGCTTTGACTGGATTTATGGGACAAATTTCCAAATGAAATATAATTTAGTGGATGGCTGGTACTTTAACTCATTGTGGCTTGCTGAATGGGAGTGAAAACAAGTTTAAAGAAAATATATATACCTATATATATCCTGAGATGAATTATCTCTCTATTATATGCCATTTAAAAAGATGATATTTCATCAAATGCAAATGAAGATTTAACAAAAAACTTAGAGAAATGAAAAAAAATTAAGATAGTGGATTTTATTAAATAGTTAATCAAATCAATTGAATAAGTATATATCACATCTACTTGTTTCATGTATTGAATATGGATAAAAATGGCAATCATACATGTTCAGAAGAAAATTAATGCTGGATTGCATTAAAAAAGATACATTAAACAAAACATCATAAGGAAAATCAACTATTTCTAATTTGAAACATAATATAAAAATAAAGATAAAAGTACCATATATATGCCAACTCTTCTCATTTGAAAAAAAAGTCTCTAGTCCAACCTTTTCTATTAAAAAAGCTTGAAGAGTACAAAAGTGCAACTTCTATAAAGTCTTTTTTTCAAAATTTTAGGAGCCTTCCTTAAAGACATGAAAGGTGTTGGAAAAAATACTGCGGGGGGGGGGGGAATTAGTATTTATAGCTCACTTTAAACTTTTACTTTTTATTTAATGATTTCTATATACAACTTTAATGAACCCAACTAGTGTATACACATGGCTATATTTGAATAAAATTTGATATGTTCAGAGATATTATTATGCAGATAATTATTTACTTAGATTAGTGCATCATTCATTCGTCAAATAATTAGTAAGCAGTAAGCATGTGAATTAAGAACAGAATAAATCATCACACATAAGAAACACACATGAACACCATAATTTAAGGTGGAAACCCAAGTCCGAAGAAAACCACCACTGTTGTCATCTTTTTCTTCAATATTTATTATAAATAAAACTTCTTATAATCTTGTACTGGTGTAGGCACCCACCTGTACAAGGCTGTAATCTTCTCTCATTCTCTAGCTTCTACTGGAAGGGAGCTCGAACCCTCTAATCTCATTTACCAGCTACCACTGGAAGGGAGCTACGACCCCCTGCTTCTCGTTTACCAGCCACTCTTGGAAGGGAGCTACTACCCATGATCTTTTTTACCAGCCACTACTAGAAGGGAGCTAATACCCCCTCACTGAAGGCTCCAACCCTCAAACCCACTATAGACCATGTTTCATAAATTTTCACACTGGATCCAACAGCTTCAAAAAAACACATCTTGTAGGCCTGTTTTCATTAGATTTTAAAACTCGACCTACTCCACACATTTAAGCTCAAATACCATACATCAAACTGAAACTCATAACCATGTCAAATCATTCACTTAATCATCAATCGACCAACTAACCATTGATCTTTAATCATAATCAACTGGCAGCATAATTAGTATTCAAAACACCAATATCTATATGAATACATCATTCACAGACAACAGTAATACAACAAAACAAATTATAAATTTCCTTCTGCATAATTCAACAAAACTCGAGATCCCATATGCGCTTTTTCTTAACTGAACCTGCGTATATACATGATTTTACAGAGATGAAACTACATATATATCTGCAACTATTTCAGGACTGCGCAACTCTTCAGAATAAATAATCATCTTAGATCTTACCCTTCACTTCAATAAACATTCACCATATCACAGATGTAAACATTTCCTAAACAGATCTAGCAAATACATAGTCATTTCAGGTCTAGAGATCTTGATCCATCATTGTATTGTTAGGTGCATTATTATTTCAGATCTATCAATAATGTGTATCCCATTCCATGCAGATATACTTTAGAGTGAAGTATTCATTAAATTCCAAAAGACATAAAAACATTTACACTGTGATCTTCTTATCCTTATATAGATTTAGCCTTTACCAATTCCACGAGCCAGAACCACACATGGTATTGTTGTACAGAATCAAATAAATGAGCCAAAAATTAATATTGTGGGATAATACCATGGTAATACCCCCTGGCTTCATAATTTTAGAGTGTAAAAGGCATATGTGGCTTGGCTTCTTCGTACCCGTGTGTATATGTGACTTCTCTTCATCAAAACTGTGTAATACTAATTCTGGATGTATACACGGGTTTCCTTCATCAAACGTGCATATGTACATGGGTTGCATTCATCAAACCTGTGTATACATTGTGATATATTATATTTATCATTTATCTGATCCTAGCTGGACTTCCTTTCTCTGCCACATCTGAATTGGCATGTAGATACATCATTTTCGCATCTTCTGCTTATTAAGGGAAACTCATCAAGTAGGTTTCCATCAAGGACAACATATTGCACCATATTGCCTACATTCTCCCCCTTTGGACTTGATGGAAACCATGATGGTGTTTGATCACCACAACAGATACATACATTAATCATAAACAATATTCAAACACAAAGATACTCTCCCCCTTTGACATCAAGGTAAAAGGGCGGATGAATACCAAAAAAAGGTTTCTATTCCCTTGTAGAGTGAAGAGCTCTTTAGATCTGATGTGCACTGAATTTACCATGCTCCCCCTGAGTTCATGTTGAATCTTCAAACATATTTTTTTTCAATGAAGTACATGACTCTATAACTCAACTGAGTATGACCATTCCTAACACCAAGGACTCGTACTTACGTTAATGATCCATCCAAGTGGAATTACATATTTGACTCAACTACCCAACCAAGTGGGCTTACAAATTTGAAAAACTACTTACATTACTGAATATAATAATTTTACATCATAGGTGTCAATGTGACGTTTCCATCAAATAACATATATGAATTTTCATAACCAAGAACAAAATACCTCAAGCGAGTGATTATAATTCAGCAACCAACATAATTCCAACAATACATTATTCTCAGCTAGGCTCCCCCTAAACCTGTGCATCCTGAAAACCTTCACCAACCAATTCATCAAAGCATATTCATAAAGTAGATAATCAAAATTTAATATCATATCAACAGATATAACCATCAGATCAAGAAAATTATAATTGTCAGTAGCATCTCAAAAATTGTTCATGAGTTGTCTCACTATTTTTCTTATCAGAGAAAAACATACACAACTATCTTAAATGGAACTCGCGTGTATACATGGCTTTATTTCATACAACCCGTGTATAAAAAGTGAAATACTAGAAATTTGACATCTCCATCTCCCCCTGAATTTGTACATTCTGTACATGTCTTCTGTTTTTCACATCATATGTACTGTTAGTAATAAAGACAACCAGAATTACCAAACCAACCATGGGAATCACTATATATTTCTCCCCCTGTGATGATACATTACCAATTCCTATAATGTATATAACATCACTCCTGCAGTCGTTATGAGAAGTAAACTTTAGAAACATATGACTGGAGTAGGGTCAATATTCCCTACGTTTTTGACCAGTCCTTCTTCATTTTCCAGCTTTGGTTGTAATTTCTTATTGTGTGCTGGAACTTCTCCAATTTCTCAGATATGTTCATCATACTTAACCTGCAATCAGTGGCCTTATGCCGATATGAGTTATAATAGAAACAACACCCATGAAAGAATCCTTTCTTTCTTGATATGTGCAATTATTCAATGACCGATTACCTTTCTTTTAGGTAATTATAATCATCCATGGTACATCCCATGAGCACTTGTAGATCTTGATCAGAATATTCTTCTTCACTTGACAATCCATCATTATCTTCATTTGTATAATAACTCCTTCCATTTTCAAATTGTTTCCCTTTATCATGATTTTCTTTATAAGGACACTTAGCAGGATAATGACTAGTTCTACAACAAGAAAAACACTTGAAGGGAAGCTTACCTCTAAATCTTCTAGTACCTGGTTGATGTTTTATCAAAAAAATTTCTTCTTCTTCTTCTTCTGATATATAACTTGATTCATTGAGAATTTCATTTTCTTTTCCTTTTGTACAATCTTTAAAAGGATCCTCTCTAACATGTGAGGTACCTCCTCTTCTCATTTCAAAAGCAATAAGGATACCATGCAGTTGAATAACAGTAAGAGTTTGCAGATCCTGATTTTATTCAATACCTAACACATTTGACTCGAATTTTGGAGTTAGAGATATCAATATATTTTCTACTAAATTTGAGTCTTTTATATCTTCACTCATATTCCTCATAGAATTAAAAATCCCATCTAATCTTAGGAATAAACTTGCAATACTTTCATCATCATGCATTTTGAAATTTTCATATTGGATTCTAAGAGTTTGAGTTTTGGCACTTTTTACCCTTGCATCACGTTCATAGCTTTGAATGATCTTGTCCCATATTTCCTTTGCTAAATTTAGCTTCATAACTTTGACAAATTATGTTTCTGATAGACTTCCTAATAAAGCATTGAAAACTTTTTCATTGATTTCATATCTCTTCTTTTCTGCTACATCTATAGGAACACTTGCTGAATATTGGTAACCACCTTCCACGATTCCCCATACGTTTGCTCCAAGACTTTCAAAATAAGCTCTTGTTCATATCTTACATAATAAAATATTAATTAGATTGAATATTGGTGGATTTATAGAAAATACTTCATTATGACTCTCCATTGCGATGGATCTCCTTCAAGCGATCAAGCTTCTTCTAAAGGATCTGCTCTGATAAAAATGGTTGGAAAAAATACTAATAGGGGGGGGGGGGTTGAATCAATATTTATAACTCACTTTAAACTTGTAATTTTTCTTTATTTATTTCTATATGTGACTTTAATGAACCCAACTTGCGTATACACATGAACATCTTTAAAGAAACTTGCGTATGTTCACAGATCTTATTATGCAGATAATTATTTACTTAGATCAATGCATCATTCATTCATGAGATATTTAGTAAGAAGTAAGAATGTGCATTAAGAACAGAATGAATCATCACACATGAACACTAGGATTTAAGGTGGAAACCCAAGTGGGGATGAAACCACCGTTGTTGTCGTCTTTGTCTTCAATATTTATTATAAAGAAAACTACTTACAACCTTGTACTAGTGCAGACTCATACCAGCATGCACGCACCCCCCTGCAGAAGGTTGTAACCTTATCTCGTTCTCCATCTTCTACGGTAAGGGAGCTCCAAACCCCTGATCCCGGTTACCAGCTACCACTAGAAGGGAACTATAACCCACTACTTCTCGTTTACTAGCCACTCCTGGAAGGGAGATACTATCGCTAATCTTGTTTACTAGCCACTATTGAAAGGGGGCTACTACCCCCTCACTGAAGGCTCCAACCCTCAAACCCACTATAGACCACGTCTCATAAATTTTCACACTGGATCCAACAACTTCAACACAACACACCTTGTAGGCCTCTTTTCATCATATTTTCAAATTGGACCCACTCCACACATTTAAGCTCAAAGAAAATACATAAAATTGAAAATGATAACTGTATCAAATCATTCACTTAATCATCAATCAAACAACCAACAATTTATCTTTAATCATAATCAACTAGCAGCATAATCAGTATTCAAACAACCCATATCTGTATGAGGACATCATTGACACACAACAGTAATACAACAAAACGGATTAGAAATTTCCTTCCACATACTTCTGCAAATCCCTAGATCTCATACACGCTTTTACTTAACTGAACCTGGGTATATACGTGCTTTTAGAAAGACGAACTTGCATATATATTTGCAACTATTTCACGACTACACAACTCTTCAGAATAAATAATCAGCTCATATCATACCCTTCACTTTAGCAAACATTTGCCAGATCATAGATCTAAAAATTTCATAAACAGATCTAGAAAATACATATTCATTTCATGTCTAGAGATCCTGATCCATAATTTTATTCATAGGTGCATTATTATTTAAAATATATCAATAAACTATAGCCCATTCCATGCATATATACTTCACAGTGAAGTATTCATTCAATACCCAAACACATGCACACATTTACAGTGTGATCTTCTTCTCCTTATATAGTTTTAGCCTTTACCAATACCATGAGCCCAAACCATAGAAGTGCCGATGGTATTCTTGGATGCAATCAAATAAGAGACACAGTGCTAAATATTATGGGCTAATACCATGGTAATGCTCCCTAGTATCATAGTTTTAGAGCGCAAAAGACATACACGACTTGGCTTCTTCGTACCAGTGTGTATACACAACTTCTCTTCATGAAAACTGTGTATATACTGATTCTGGATGTATACACGAGTTGCCTTCATCAGACCTGCATATGTATGCAAGTCGCCTTCATCAAACCTATGTATACATAGTGACATATTATATTTATCATTTATTTGATCCTAGATGAATTTTCTTTTTCTGCCACATCTGAACTAACCTGTAGATACATCATTTTCACATCTTCTTCTTATCAAGGAAAACTCATCAAGTAGGTTGCCATCAAGGACAACATATTTCGTCATATTGCAAACAAAAGGGTTTATATAATAAAATAAAAAGCACAAAAATATTAATTACAGAAATAGATAAGGATGTTTAAAAAACTCTCATAAAATTAAGTGAAATAAAAAAAGATACATATTTTGATGGGATGACTTGATTCATGATTGCGTTGTTGTCTCTTTTTTCATTTGTTCTTTCAGTTGAAGAATGCCAATCATAGGCTTAACCTCAGGAGGTTTTCTTGGCTTGAAACATAGTCGTCATGTGTAGATCGCATCTCATAGTGGAGGCATCATGTAAGACGAAGTGTCGGTTAGATATAAAAACATTAGCCATTGGCTATGTTACTTTACCAAGTGCTTCCAATATTTTTCCCAGTCTAGCTTATCCATTTTTTTGATGCTTTCTTCCTTCATCTTGGACATTTCCTGCCATTTTCTTATCAAATATTTTACAATAGGTATAGAACCAGGAGGGAATTTATCAATAAGATTACCAACAATCAGATTTTGGCTAACTGTTTCAACAATTTTATTGGAAACATCTCTAGCTCTACAAATTTCCCCTTCAACATGTTTTAATTATATGTCCCAATCTGTAAAATAAGATTTTTTTTTTAGAATCTTCAATATTTGGAAGATTGGCCTTTCAACCTTCAGCAGTATCTTTCCAAGTGACGTATTGGGATACTTTGTCATCAATATCATCAAAGTTGATCCTCTAGTCATCTATGCGATTCATCAGTGAATATCTCTTTTCACATAGCTCAATAATGTTAGATAATTTTTGGAAGAAACTTGAATTCATCCACTTTAGGATTATCTTTCAACTATTAAATAGTTAAATGCGGTTGGTGCGTATGAGTATTTTTAGCACCAATTTCAGATTGGTGTTGTATATTTAACTGATCGAAGCTCTGTTGGAGGTGTGACATGTGTGCTTGTAAGTGTTTATTAACACTTTTCTTCTCTACTACCAATCATGTTCCAATTGAAGGATCCTTTCGTCCTTTCCTTTGGTGAATCATTGAACTTCAGTGGCTTTTTCAATGGTGGCAGATGCATATGCTCCTCTAAACTGTGTCAACTATTTTATATCCTTAAATGGATCTACTTGTGGGTCCTTCCAAGCTACTACCATAGAGACAACCACAGGAACGAGAATTTGTGATTTTTTTTGTTCTCCTCGTTTTTCTCTTCCTTCTCATTACAGCTTTATGCATGGGGCTCTAAAATATATCGAAAGGTGGTATTTCCTCAATTTTCAACACAATTTCTAATTTTGGGTAGGTCAGGCTAAATTATACTCCCTTTGTGTTAATTGATTTATCAGTTCACCCAGTAGTAAAAAGGTTTTGAATTTTAGCATGAGGCGTTTCCATTTTTTGTTGATGATCAATGATCACCAGTTCTTGGTGTCTTTTCAATCATTGATCAAAATATTTCAAGACTTCACCTAAGTCACATGAAAATAGAGAATCCTTGGTTTGAGTTTGAGAAGAGTTATCTTATTTTGTTTTACTAATGACTTCAATATCCTTAGGGGGCTATTATTTTCCTTGTTTTCTCTATTTTGTTCCTTCTGTTGTTCTTCCTTTTGTGAGATAGGTTGGGATACCTCCATTATATTTAGAGGAATCCCTTCTGTTATTCATCAGTAATTTTTACTTTTCATAGATGACTAAATGTGTATCCTATATTTCTAGAAACAAAAGTCATGAATATTGTGAGTTCTATAAATCTCACCGCCTTCATTATCCTTAAGATAAATTTTCAATATCTCCCTACTCTATCATGTCATAGTCAGCCTATCACTCATGGAAAATCCCTCATGGACTCATGCCTCTCATCTATGTCCCATTCTAACACCCATAATCTCATTACTCTGTTTTTCCCTTGCCTATGACTCCATTATCCAACTAGGGTTTTTGAGGGCATTTTTCTTGGTTTCATGACCTCCATGGCTAGAAAATAAACAAGGCTTGTATCCTGATGCTATTACACCTCCTCCTATCCTTATATACCTTAATTAACACTTCCCATCACTCTTATCCCTCAAACTCATCATTTTTCTACAAAACCTAGCCTATTGCTACAATTTGACACTTTCTAAGGCTAGGCCTGTGTTTTTCCCTTTTGGACCCTTTCCCCTAACTAAATTCTTGAAATTCCACTTTCCCCTACTCTCTAACATCTATCCCTATACCCCAAATTTTCCTCAAGAATTTAGACAACCCTTAACCCCTTCATCCCCCTCCCTCTAAAAGGCAGTCCTAAATCCCCTACACCAAACCCTAATTTCCTCTTCCAACTAAGCTAGGGTTTTATATGGAAAGGAGGAATAAGAGAAAAGGATTCATTTGATAGATCATATCAGAAATAATAATTCCATACCAACTCATAAAAATCATGCCTCCATCATTTTCCAAGAATTCATTCCAAGGGCCAAGGCATTTGCCACACCTAGGGCCAGTTTTGTTTAAAAATATGTTTTTGACCAAACAGAGATGAATTTGGAAAATGTGAGAGAGATTTTTTTGTAGGGCCAAGAATGAAAACCTCCTTCATTTTTTACACAGGTGTCCTGGTTTGGGAACAATGTCAAAAATATAGGTGTCACACGAGAAATTCTGCACTGCTGGAATGACCTTGGGAAAATTAGGTTTTCTCATAGTTGGAATGTCCAAATGACTTTTTTGATGGGTCAAAAGACAAATATACTGGAAGATATTTAGAATGAGCTATCATGAGCTAAATTTGAGGTTGCAGAAGGCATCCAAAAGTTTTTTGCACCGACACTCTGCATTTTTGCACCATCATGTTGGGTGCAGGAATTACACTTAAGAAAACTCCTCAACACTTAATTTGTCAACCTAGGGGATTCGTAAACTTAGAGACAAAGAAAAAGAAATTCCAAAGGATATATGAATCTTCCTAATATAAATCCCTACTTTTTTTAAAGGAAATATTGCAAAATCAAATTGAAAGAGAAAAAGGGCGACTTGAACCATCAAAATAATCTAAGACTTGGAACAAGGAGGAATGCATTTGCAAGAGGGAATTAAAAATAAAAGGAAATCACTCCAACTAATGGTTGTTTAATCTACTGAGCATGTATCTTTTCTTTAGCAGAGACACTTTAGCAGTCTTATCAGATGGGCCCTTAAACCTGCTTCTTTAGAGATTTCCTTCTTGCACTAATATGTCCTGCACTAGTGCAGGAACAAAGATTTACATAGAAGGTATAAATGGTGTATTTAATAAAGGTTTTTCTTTACTTCATGCAAGGGCCCAAAATTTTCAAGGTTCATAGCACTTAGATCTTGTGGTAAGAAATCGGTTCTTGCACCGGATCATAGCTTCCTGCACTTTGCGTTTAATTCTTAAACAAGAGTTTAATTATTGCAAGTGTTTTTGTACTGTTAAATTGAATTGCACACATAAAAAGTGATTTTTTTTTATCTTAACAGAGTGCAGGAAAAAAGAAACAAACAATGTACATTTATCTTGTCATAAGAATTAAATGAAATAAAGAAGGTTGTGAAAAAGTAGACTACAAAAGCTTGCTACATCACACCAACATGCATTGGTGCTGGTTCATTTCTCCTGCTTGGACTAGGCAGGAATTTCATTCAAAAAAAATTGCAGAAAATGGAAATATCACACCAACATGCACTGGTGCAGGTTTGTTTCTCCTACTTGTACCAGGCGGAGCAAAACCAATCTGAAATCAAGTGCATGAAAGGAAATTGCAGGGAAAGAAAATGTATCTACACACAATAGATCTGCTTGCACTCAAAGAAGAATACATGTGCTTGAAGCTAAATCACACTTGAAAATATAAACACAAATTACAGGGAAAATAGGAAATGGGGTAAATGGGCTCGGTTGGCTAGGCCCTAGCCAATCAGCGTGTTTCCCTCTTTAAATAAAAATGCTCTTTAGTATTTTAATCAATTCATCAGCTTAAAGACAGAAAAAAAAAATTATGAAACATGAGGCGAAGCTCCCTTTTATTAATTCATTGAGGAAAATACATGCGTGAATACATTGTCCAGCCCAGATTCGGGCGATAAAAAAATAACTTGTTACCGCCTCTCTGTTCTCTTTCTGTTATCAAACTTTTCTCCAAAAAATTCTTCTCCCTAGTCCTATTTACATTTTACATTATATAGATCTCTAGCCAAAGGCTGAAATAGATCGTTCAACTGATTCATAACAAAATGTAGAATTTAGTTTTGGCCTTCAAAATAAGACTGTTTTACAAAACTAGTTGTAGCTAACCAGCTTTCGCCCTTCATGGATTGGTATCAGTTGTGTTTGAATCACTCTACTGTCGTGGTTGAAGCGGCTCAAGACGAGGCAGTGATTGAGGAGGTTCGTATCTGCTGCAATTTTTTTTTGTGCTGGTAACAGTTCAAGATCCGATCTTTCACTAGGATCAGCGGTCACGGTAAGCACTCTATCTACCAAATAACCATTGGAGATATCGATAAGTTACAAAGAGTGATTTAAAATTAATAAATCATGTAATAGATAATAATTAATTCTAAGTTGAATTAAAAATATGAATAATAAAGTTTATACGAAATATGTCACCATGCTTGGACTGGTGCAAGATGAGGGTGCATAAAAGGGGTAAAACATAGGTAAATGGTTATGATTTAGGAAGGGGAAAATGGTAAAAAGAGAGAAAATTAGGCGGGTAACATCTTCCCATCCCTAATATATTGTGTGTCCCCATACAACTCTTTACGTTTGTAAAAAACCTTCAAAACTTTGAGCATTCCAACTCAATCCTACTCTGTCATACTGATATCAGCCTGCGATGTTTCAGACTTCTTATTTTTTATTTTATTTAGTTTCTTTGTCACCTTTTTAAGTCACTTGAAACACTGCACATCTCGATACTTCCAAACTTTGACTTCTCCTTTATTTTTATGAGTCTCCACTATTAATTCTTCTTTACTCTATTCCTTTTCCTCCTGTGCCTTAACTACGAGCTGCTCTAAGTTCTACACTTGAAGCTCTAGTTCGACTACCCAAGCAGTAGGAGTTACCAAATATTCTTCATATTTTGTCTCGACAGGGGCTGTGTCTTCCTCAGGGACCTTAATATCCCTCGTGGTCTCAGCAAACTATTCTTCTACTTCTTCTTCTTGCTCTTCTAGTTCTTCTTCTTCTTCATCTCCTTCTTGCTCCTCTGGTTCTTCTTCTTCTTCTTCTTCTTTTTCTTCTTTCTATTTTGGTTCTTCTTCTTCTTCTTCTCCCTCTTTCTCTTCCAGTTCTTCTTCTTCTTCTTGCACTAGTACAGGAGGGATTCAACATCCTGTGGGGATTGTGGCTCTTCACCTACACTAGATTCCTTATTCTTTTTATGGGCCTTTTTAATAAAATCGTCCAACAAGGTGTCATATTCAAATTCTACAGATTTTTCTACATCTGCAAGGACTGACAACAAGTCATCTTCTTCAGGGGTCTGTTCATGTACTAGTGTTGAAGAGGGAGTCTCCTCAACTAGTGTACCCATTGTCTTATTTTTTTTTGGAGATGGGGCCTTTTATTCTGTTGATTTCCCGGGTCGTTTCCTTTTTGCACTAGTGCAAGAAGGACTTCCCTTTTCATTTTTACTTGGACACTTGCTTGTGCTGGCAGGGTCCCCTGTCTCTTTTCTAGCAGCTTTCTTTTTATGCAGCTGTTTTAACAGCGCCTCCTAGGTCATACCTTTAATTTCCAACTGCTTCTGAAACAGAATCTTTATCAGGCCACGATGATATAGCTTCTTATCAGCTTGTTCTGCCCGTGCGCCCTGCACACTCTTGGCCATTTCTTCCAAGCCCTTAAGAAAAAAATAAGGAAAATCCATCCTCCACCGAACGTGCCAGCCGACTTCAAAATGTTGCAACATCCTGAAATGATATACAAAAGTGAGGTAATATCTCCCTTCGTAGGTTACGAAATTTTGTAGGATGAAAAGGAGGTCCCACCAGTGTCCCAGTAGGGCACTCCACGTAATTCCTTTCTTCCAATCTACCTTCATGTCCTTATCATCGACGAAACGCTTCCATCGCTTCCTTTCTAGTTTCTGATTTTTAAGGTACAACTCACTAGTATTTTCCAACCCTCTCAATGTTTCTATAAACTCTTCTGCAACCTTGAATTTTAGAGGCCCGATTTGCACTCAGCCATTTTTGAAACTTTTATCGAACTGTAGGGCCACTTCACTGTTGTGGCCATCAAATTTTTGAAAAATTTGAAGAAAGGCTAAGTCTCGTAATAGTGCAAGACTATTGCGAAGATCAGCAATCTGTTCTACCTCACTGAGAGACGAGGGTTCACTTTGAATAGGGGGCATCGCAGCTTAACGGTTATGAACAGTAAAAAAAAAATACATGCAGTCACTCGGAAAACTAGTTCTGATAAATAGGGATCCAACCATCCACCATCCCTTCCATATTATCACCCACTTATTTCACTGAAATAGACGTGGATGTGTGGCATCTTGAGATCGTACTGGATTGGGGCTTGCAGCAGCATTTTAACAGCTAGGTGAGGTAATCATTATGAGTGAAGGAATTCTAATATCATGGTGGAAATGGGGTAATTATGTTCAATCAATGGTTAAACATTTCTGCACTACTTCATAATTCAAAGAAAAAGAGAATTTTAGCATTTATTAAAAAATGATCATGATTCTTAACTTAAAAACACCTTGTACTTTAAATAATTTTCTCCTAGCTAATATGATAGCACAAGTACTCATCAAATAAGTGAAAAATACTACTTGTAAACTTTTATGATGACCACTTTCCTATGACATATGCTTATGAAAAGAACAAATTGCACTATCTCTCTGACAGGGTGCATGCTTGCACCGATTTGTTTACACCGCTTAAACTATGTTGTTCTACTGGTACCATTCTGCTTGCATTATTATATAGGACAATATGCTTGCATTGGTGTAAGCATATTGTCTGAAAAAAGAAAACAGGGAATTTAAGTAAAATGTAGGCTAGGACTTCTAACATTGCTCCCTCAACTAGTACTGGAAATTTTCTTCACCCTTTCTTGATGCTTCAGAGCATATCCTTTTTCTCTTTTTGCGCGAGATACTGCAATGAATTCATGAAGGAACAAGGAAGTGGGAATAGGGAAAATTTCAGAATGGGAAGGAATTCTATTACATGGATTCTAGGAATAGTACCACAAGAGGGGATAAATAGAAGTGGGATAGGAAAAAAAAAATTTAAGGGTAAAGCGGGGTTTTTACGAAGTGGATAGGGTAAATTTAGAATAATGTGGGAAGGTTAATTATTCTGAAATTGAAGAAGACAACTAAGGGAATATTACGAAAGTAGGATATAAAGAAAGGAAGAAAATTTTATGGAAGGTCTACCTGCACTGGTGCAAGGAAAAAATAGGTCCAGCGATAACTAAGCGTTACTTGAAATAAAAATATCCATGCTAATTATCCCCATTGTATAAAATTTGGTTCTGTTGAACCTGCTTTTATTGGGTGGTCGCTAGCATATCTAAAGATCAAGCAACATTCTCTTTTTATTAGAAATTTTTGATCTTCCTACTAGCAAGCTAGTTTTCAGGTTGATCCTTCTGCAATCATGTTAGCGAACTAATTTTCATAATTACAAAAAAATATTTTTTCTTTACCTTTTTTTTTTTTTTTGAAGAAGAAAAGGATTCATGTCTTCAAAAGGTTGGTATTACCATTCACCATTACCATCCTGAATTGCTGTTGGACTTGTTATGTAAAATATTTCCTGGCAAGGGGCTGAAAATACTTCTTTAATCTGTGTCCATTTACCAGGAATACTGAATTTTTTCCATCAATAGTTTTAACTTCTACTGCTCCATTCTCAAATACTCAGATCACTTCATAAGGTCCCATCCAACGTGTATGGAACTTCCCTTTAAAAATTTTAAATCTAGAATCATAAAGGAGTACCCAATCACCTGGTTGGAATTTATTTTTCTAAATAGACTTGTCATGCCACCTTTTGCGTTGTTGTTAAATTAGTATATTATGTTGGACAACATCCCTACGAAATTCATCTAACTCATTTAATTGGAGAAGACGTCGATGTTGTGCCTCGGAGAGATCTAGTCCTAACTAAACTGTAGTTCTGAAAGTTTTGATCTAGAACTCAATTGGTAAAAAAACTTGTTTGCCATATACCAGCTCATATGGTGTATGTCCTGTGCTATTTCTCCAAGTGGTTCTGTATGCCCACAAAGCTTCTGGTAATCTTTCAGCCCAATCTTTCTGATGCATATTCATTGTCTTTGTAAGAATGGAATCAATCACTTTCTTTGTGGATTCCACTTGGCCATTTTCTTGCGTGTGATACAGCGTGGATTTACTGTGCCGGATCTTGTATTGCTCCATCACACCCTGTACCAGATTAGAAATAAACTACAGACCATTGTCAGAAAAAATTTCACTACGCACACCAAATCTAGTAAAGATTTCAATAAAAAGAAAATCAACACAAAAAATTTCTGTAGCAAAATAAATAGCTTTAGCTTCTACCCATTTCGTAAAAAAATCTGTACAAACCAAAATATGCTTTTTACTTAATGATGTTGGATTTATTGGCCCTATAAAATCAATAACCCATTTTTCAAATGGCTCAATCATAACTTGGGGACATAAAGGAATTTCATTGGTTTGATTATGTTGGCCCATTCGTCGAAAGCTATCACATCGCCTGACATATTGTTTGGTATCCTTAAACAAGTAAGGCCAAAAGTAACCAGCATGAAATACTTTATATGCAGCCCGCTTATTAGGGAAGTGGCCTCCACAAGGTTCATCATGAGCAGATTTCAATATGTCAAACACTTCCTCCTCTCTCACACATCTACAGATAATCAGATCTGGACCAGTGTAAAAGAGATCTCATTGAATCGAGGAATATGCAGCACTTTTCTGAATAATATTCCGCTTTTCGCGAGCGGGAAATTGGGGTGGTGTTTTCCCAGTAACCAAGTAATTAGCAATGTCAACAAACCACGGAGAATCTGTTGACATAGCAAAAATATGTTCATCTGGAAAATCATCATTAATAGAAGTTACTTCGCTAGGATCATCTAATCTAGAAAGAAAATCTACTACAACATTAGATTTCCTTGGTCTATCAACAATAGTAACATTAAACTCCTGCAACAATAGCAACCACCTAGTCACTCTACCACTTGTCAATGGTTTTTTCATCAAATATTTAATCACGGAATGATCAGTATGTACAAATACTTCATATCCTGTAATATAGTTCATGAACTTTTTAATTGCAAAAATTACAGCTAAAAACTCTTTCTCTATAACTGTATAATTCAATTCAGCGGAAGAAAAATTCTTACTAATATAATAAATAGAATAGGATTTCTTATTTTCCTCTTGTCCCAAAGCTATGCCAATAGTCAAATCTGAAGCATCAGAGGAAATGTGAAAAGGTAGGGACCAATTAGGACCTCGCAAAACTGGTGCATGTACCAACTTTTCCTTCAATGTTTCAAAAGACTGTTGGCAAGATGTGGACCAAGAAAAATCACTATCCTTAGCTAGAAGTCAGAAAAGAGGGGAAGCTATCTTAGAAAAAATTTCAATGAATCTTCTATAATAACTAGCATGTCCTAAAAAACCTCTTACTTCCCTTTGAGTTTTGGGTGCACGAAGATGCATAATGATTTCAATCTTTGTCGGATCAACCTGGATACCTTTATCAGAAATAAAATGGCCAAGTACCAATCCCACTTTGCACATTAATCTACATCTCTTGTCACTAAAAGTGAGATGGGATTCTTGACAATGAAGAAGTACTTTCTCCAGATTTTTGAGAGCTTCCTGAAAAGAATCACCAAACAAAGAAAAGTCATCCATACAAATTTCTACAAATTCTAGATCGGAAAAAATGGCTAGGATTGCCCTTTGAAAGGTATCCAGGGCATTACATAAACCAAAGGGGAGCACTTTATAAGAAAAATTACCCCATGGAAATGTAAAAGTAGTTTTATCCTAATCTTCGGGTGCAATCTGTATCCGATTATAACCATTGAAGCCATCCAAAAAGGAAAAATATTTCTTTCCTGCAAGGGTATCAAGCACTTGATCAATAAAAGGGAGAGGGAAGTAATCTTTGAGAGTGGCTTTGTTTAATTCTCGATAATCAATACAAATACGCCATATTCCATCTTTCTCAGGTACAATCACTAATGGAGAGACCCACTGACTATCAGAAATAGGATAGATAAAACCAGCAGCCAAGAGTTTCTGCACTTCTTCCTTCACAATATCTCTTAGAGCTAGATTCATTCGGCTTTGGGGTTGTCAGACAGGTCAGGTTCCTTCCTAAATATAAATATGATGTGTACAAGTTTCAGCAGGGATACCCTTCATATCTTCGTAGCCCCAAGCAAAGGCACTAAGATGGTTTTGCAACAAATTCACAAGCTGCTCATGCTCAGATGAGTCCAATTCTGAACTAATATTCAAGGATTTACTAGGGCTAATCTCAACAAGAGTAGTGTCAGGCTCGGGAGTACTCAAGGGAGTGGTTAAATGTAGCAGTACAGAAGAATGAGAATCATGATTAGCTTGAAAATCTAGGCTGAAAGTCTAGCTCAATGGCTCATAATTAGGTATAGTGTCTAGATTATTTAGGAAATCTTGAATCTCATCTTTTGGTGAAGACCCAGTATAGTGATGAATAAGAGAAATGGACTGAGTCTCCTCATCACTTCTTTGATCCAACCATAAAGTATCTCAAAGGTCCTGAATGGATCTGGCAGGGAGGTATAAGGTAACTTTCTTGCTAGAATATCCATGTGAAATATACATATCACTGGAACGACATCCAATATATGCATCAACTGTATCAAGCCATGGTCAACCCAAGATCAAGGGATGTCATCCTACTGGGTTCTTTGGCTGAATCACAATGAAATCAACAGGATATTCCCAAGAATCTAATGAGATGATCACATCGTCCAATACTCCTTCTGGCTTAATTTTAGATCTATCTGAAAATTCAAGCACAGTGCGAGTAGGGAAAAGATGAGATAACTGAAGTTGATCCATGGTTTGCTTAGTCATGCCATTAATGGTTGGCCCTAGATCTATAAGAAAATTAGAGACAAGGACATTACCAATCTGAACTTAGACGACAGGGTTTCCGGGATAAGTGTATTTTTCCATAGACACACATCCTGTCATCAAATTTGTTGCCCTACCAAAAAATTGAATGGTTTGGGGTTCCAATCTCTTCCTCTGGGGTTTATTGACACAGATTTCCTTAATAATATTGGTACAAATGGGAATCTCTTTAATGGATTGAAGCAAAGGTACCTTAATGAAAATATTCTGAAGCTTATATGCCAAACTAGTCTTAGAAATAGGCTCACTTCTTTCCATTACTGGCCTCTCTGGGAAGGGAGGCTGATTGGAAGAAGGTGGCGAGGATTCAGAGGGTAAGGGCTGCTTAGTGATAGCTTTTGGAGAGTGGATAAGAGTTTCCTCTTCTAATTTCTCTTCAATGATCACCGTAGGTTGCTTCTGTTTTTTTGATGTTACAGTCCTTCCCGATCTTAATTGAATATCATGAACCCCAACTTGAATAGACTGGTACTTGAATGATAAAGGTGGGTTTGTTACCTGGATCATTTGTACTGCTTTATTATTATTAGGACTAGGCATAGATTGAGAAGGAAACTGAGGAGGTCGAAAGGGTGGAGTTAAAAGCAATGGTGGAGTGGACTGATTCGGAAGTTGAGGCATTCAATAAGGTGTATGTGTAGATGGTTATGACTACATAGGTGGTTGGTAGGAATATGAAGAATGAGTTGGCCCTCTCCAACCTTGTTGCCATGGTTGAGAAGTTTTCCCATGTTGATATCGATTCCCATACTGCCACTGCTGATGAGAGTTAGGATAAGAATATGGATGTGAATTATAACCAAAATAGTGTGGAGAAAATTCAAGAGCCATACCTGTACCTACCTGAGGCCAGTTCCTTCTTGCTCCCATAGAATACAAGTATTTAGCTTTAAGATTTCCCCCTGTAAATACATCTTTAAGTCCTGGTATAGAGGGACATTTTTCTGTGATATGTTCTTCTGCACAAATAGCACACTTATTAGTTTCTTTCAAATTAAGAGGACACTCTTTAGGAGGATGCTTGTCTCTACATTTATGACAAAAAATACATAATGACTCTTGTTTCATAAGTTTCTGCTGAAATTTTAAAGAGTCTAATTTTTTGGTAACAATGTTCATTATATCAATTTTCATGTTTTCCATTTTATTTTCTAGTCCAATAATCATAGCATCAGTAGATTCATTTTTTCTATTTCTATTTCAAGTTCCTCTACTAGATCTATACTGGTTTCTTGAAAATTTCTTGCATAATTCACAAATTTGGTCAAAATTTTGCTGAGAAATATTACCTTGTCCTAAAAAATTCAAATTATTTCTATCATTATCAGTAAGTCCTCTTAAGAACAAGGTTCTAATAGTGTTGGGATCAAGCTTAAGTTTTTACCTTTGTAAAATATATAGAAATCTTTCCAAATAATATTCAAGAATTTCATCATCATCTTGTATGATTGTAAAGATTTCATCCTGCATGTCTCGAGTTTTGCAATATTCTTGATATTTAGACAAAAACACTCTCTTCATCTGATCCCAAGAGGTTATAGTGTTTCCTCCTAACCCCATAAACCAACGTAGATTTGAGTCCTTGAGAGTAATAGGAAATAGTCTTAACTTCTGAGCATCAGTTGCATAATCGTAACTTCTACATAGAATATCAAACTCGAATAGAAAAGAGTCAGGATCTTCATGAACTTTACCATGGAAATGAGGGAGAGTTGATGGTGGAATATTCTTCATTTGTTCCACAGTATCAGGATCCACAATTGGAAACACAAAAGTGGATTACTCTTCACTTACATGGTTGTCACCAGTCCCTTCCAAATGATCTTCTTGGTCCATCATTATTCCCCTTTTACTTGTACCTCTCTCAACAGGTTGATCCACACTTGAGCTATTATCACCAGAATCCAGGTGGATTGTTCCTACGTGATGGGTTTGAATTGGATTGGGCTTCCTGCTTACATAAGGAGACCCAATATGAAAATTTATTTTAGAATTCTTTCATCCCTTATTGGGCTTCGAACCCTTACCTTTTCTAGGCATCCATTTGAAAGGAAAAAAAGAAAGAAAAAATAACAGACAACTTCTAAAAAGTGCTGTCAGAAATCAATTAACACTATTAAAATTCCTTAAAAGAAGCTTTTCTAAAAAATACTACAAAAAAATAAAGGAAAAATTACCTCTATTTGTATAATCAGAAAATTCTTACCAAATCAAATCGCCTCCCCGGCAATGGCGCCAAAATGTTGGGTGCAGGAATTACACTTAAGAAAACTCCTCCACACTTAATTTGTCAACCCGGGGGATTCGTAAACTTAGAGACAAAGCACAAGAAATGGAAGAGATGGTATGAATCTTCCTAATATAAATCCCTACTTTATTTAAAGGAATGATTGCAAAATCAAATCAAAAGAGAAAAAGGGCAACTTGAACCATCAAAAAAATCTAAGACTTGGAACACGGAGGAATGCATTTGCAAGAGGGATTTAAAAATAAAAAGCAATCACTCCAACTAATGGTTTCTTAATCTACTGAGTGTGTATGTTTTCTTTAGTATAGACACTTTAGTAGTCTTATCAGATGTGCCCTTAAACATACTTCTTTAGAGATTTCCTTCTTGCACTAATCTGTCCTGCACTAGTGCAAGAATAGAGAATTTGCGTAGAAGGTATAAATGGTGTCTTTACTAAAGGTTTTTCTTTACTTGATGCAAGGGATCAAAATTTTCAAGGTTCATAGCACTCAGATCTCAAGGCAAGAAACCGGTTCTTACACCGGATCAAATTTTCCTGCACTTGGCATTTATTTCTTAAACGAGTGTTTAATTATTGCAAGTGTTGTTGTACTGTTAAATTGAATTGCACACATAAAAAGTGAATGTTTATGATCTTAATAGAGTGCAGAAATAAAGAAACAATCAATATACATTTATCGTATCATAAGCATTAAATGAAAGAAAAAAGTTTGCGAAAAACTAGACTACAAAAGCTTGCTACATCACACCAACGTGCACTGGTGCAGGTTCATTTCTCCTACTTGGAACAAGTGGGAATGCCATTCATACAGAATTGTAGAAAATGGAAATATCACACCAACATGTACTAGTGCAGGTTTGTTTCTCCTGGTTGTACTAGGCGGAGGAAAACAAATCTAAAATCAAGTGCAGGAAAGGAAATTACAGGGAAAGAAAATGTATCTACTTCACACAATGGATCCTCTTGTACTCAAATAGGAATACATGTGCTTGAAGCTAAATCACACTTGACAATATAAACAAAAATTATAAGAAATATAGGAGATCAGGTAAACGTGCTGGGTTGGCTGGGCCCTAGCCAACCAACACGTTTCCCTATTTAAATAAAACCATTGTTCAGTAGTTTAATCAATTCATCAGCTTAAATACAGAAAGAAAATTTCTGAAACATGAGGCGAAGCTCCCTTTTATTAATTCATTAAGGAAAATACATGTGTGAATACATTGTCCAGCCCAGATTCGGGCGATAACAAAATAACCTGTTACTGCTTCTCTGTTCTATTTCTACTATCAAAATTTTCTCCAAAAACTTATGCTCCCTAGTCCTATTTACATTTTACATTATATAGATCTTTGGCCAAAGGCCAAAATAGATTTTTCAACTGATTCATAACAAAATGCAGAATTTAGTTTCGTTCTTCAAAATAAGATGGTTTTGCAAAACTAGTCGTAGCTAACCAGCTTTCGCCCTTCATGGATTGGTCTTAGCTACCTTTGAATCACTCTGCTATCATGGATGAAGCAGCTCAAGATGAGGCGGTAATCGAGGAGGTCTGGAACTACTGCAAATATTTGTTGTGCTGGAAATGGTGCAACATATGATCTTGCACTAGGATCAACAGTCATGGTAAGTACTCTATCTACCAAATAACCATTAAAGATATTGATAAGTTACAAAGAGTGATTTAAAAGTAAGGAATCGTTTAATAGATATTAATTAATTCTAAGTTAAATTAAAAATATGAAGAATAAATTTTATACGAAATATGTCACCGTGCTTGGACTGGTGCAAGATGAGGATGCATAATAGGGGTAAAATAGAGGTAAATGGTTATGATTTAGTAAGGGGAAAATGGTAAAAAGAGAGAAAATTAGGGGGCTAACACATCTTTCAACACTTTTTGACCAGTCTTGGACAAATACAATTTTGGTAGGGAAAATCAACTCCAATTAGGGAAAACATGGTATATTTCGAAAGTATACAGGTTAATCTTTCCAATGAGCTATCACAGGCCCAAATCCGACAACAAGAAGATCATTAACGCTTGGCTGCAAGTGGACCCTATTTTGTTTCTGCGCAAATAAGCGGCATTGCGCTAATGCAAAGGCTCCTCAAACAAGGAAAGAACTTTCCCCAAGGCTAAAATTCATCCTCCAAGTTGAATTCAAAGGGCTGCAGAAGAGTTAAAGCTAGTAGGTGGCCTCTCCTCCTTATTCTCCAAGAAATTTTCTTAATTTGGTGGCTAGAGAAATGATTAAACCCTAAATTGGAAAGCCCTAGGTCCTCATTGCAAAATTACTGATTCTGACCTCCAAGTAAACCATCATCAAATCAAAAAGGTGTGAAAATAGGGTAACCAAAATATAGTTCAAAACAAACCCTCTCTCAAATTCAAGGTAAAAAAATCATATACTTGCCTCCATATCACTCATTTGTAAAGGTTGCCATCACCACCATTTTCATTTTTATCCTTCAACCCTAGTTGTGCAAACCCTAGGTCCTAAATGCAAAGGGACCCTCTATTTTGACCTCCTTAAGCATGAAGGTGTACATGATGAAGAAGAAGTGGAAGACATGGAAACAAAGGAGGGTCATGATAATGAGAATGAAGAAACAAAGGATGATGAAGATGAAAATAGTGAGCAAGACAAGGTAGCATGACAGTGAGAAAAATAGTGACAGAGAAGAAGAGGCTGACACTGATAAAGAGGACAGTAAGGAAAAAAACAACAAGGAAGAAGATAGTCATGACAGTCATGACAACAGTCATGAAAGTCATGAGAACAATCAGCCTCTCAGTGATAATGAAAGTAATGATACTACCGAGGATGAAGAGGAAAAGAGTCTTGGTGATGAGCCAAATCAAAGTGAAAATGATATAGAGGCATACAATGAAGAAAGGGGAAGTGAGCATGTTGATTATGAAGGAAATGAAGGTGAGGAAAATACAAGAAATGATGAAGGAGCTAATGAAAACACCAAGGATCACAGACATAGTCAAGAAACAAAAAATTCTACCATCACAATTTTTTCATATACATATCAAAGAGGGTTAAGGCCTATGTTTGCTACCTCCAAAGGGAATTGTACCCTGCCATCCACCTCAACTCAACTACTTGACAAGGGAAAAACTCAAGAACACACTCATTGAAAATAAAGCACTAAAAAGAGGAAAAGAACAATAAGGCCTTATATTTTTGGCACAAGCTTCTCAACAAGTCTCTCAAACCCCATGAGGCACACCTCCACCAATTTTGAGGAAATTTGGACAACGTTTGTTTTTTTTAGAATTGGAGGCCTATTAGCGCAATGCCATAGGATATACGCTAATCCATGGAGCATCCTCAAAAGGAAAAATTAGTATTTTTTTATTTCTCATCACTATCACACTATGCTCACAAAATTTCACAGCAATTGGAGCAGTTTTGACCCCTCAAAAGGTCAAAAAACACTTAAATTTTCACCATTCTGCCTCCTTTTCAGGCCTGCCACTGCACTAATAAGTAGTTTTGGGATTTTGACAATTTGGACAGGTTATAGAGGTTGGATCAGAAACAAAAAGATTATTTTTTGAAGGTAGACTAATCAAGCTTTCCAACGGGCCATCACAGAGACAAATCCGACATCGGGAAGGGGTCCCAAACTTGGTTGTACAAGTGCCTATTTCTGGCGCTGCGCAAATGGACTGTGTAGTGCATTGTTGGGATTTTGGAATTTTGGAAAGGATATAGGATATGGATCAGGAAAATACAAGGATTTTTAGAAGTTATACTCATCAAGCTTTCCAACAATCCATCACGGAGCAAACTCTGACATTAGGAAGTGGTCCAAAACTTGGCTACAACAGAGCCTATTTTATGTTGAAAGTGGCACTACGTGAGTGGTAGTCTTGGGAAATTATATTTTTTAATAGTTTACATGGGCCCAATCAGAAAAATAAATGCATATCTAGAAATATGACTCAACAAGCTTTCCAACGAGCCATCACAGAGCAAACTCCGACATCGGGAAGGGGCCAAAACTTGGTTGCAAAAGTACCTATTTTTGGCAATGTGCAAATGGACTGTTTAGTGTGTTTTTGACCAAAAGTCAACAAAACACACTCATTTATTGCAAAGTCATATGTTAGTGTTTTTTGAGGAAAATCACTATAGAATTAGGTGCAGGAAGTTATTTTAGCATTTATTTCATGATATATTTTGTGCCTTGGGCCTTGCATGGTATCTCAGGCATAAATGACATTTATGGGTGATTTTCACTTTTTCCAACCCTATCTAGGGTTTTTTCCCTCCTTTGATGAGTTAAATAGAGCATGATGGCTTCATTGTAAATGTTGGCATTTGATGAGCTTTGAGAGCAATACATGTTTTTTATGAGCTTGGAGAAGAAATTAGTGTTGTGGAGTTTATGAATGGATTTCTTGGATTGATGATGGAGAAGCCTCTTTGCAGGATCCCTGAGCTTGGTTAATGGTGATGTATCCTTAATTTGTTCATGTTTTCTTGTTATCATTATGTTTCATCCTTCCTTTTTGTAGCAGAATGGAAAATTATATGTTGAGAAATTCTCTTTGAAGCACCTTAGTCCTCATGCCTTCTATTGCCTTGATGTTTTCCTCTGTTAGGTCAGCTTAAGGAATTCGTAACTGCTCCTTAGGCCCACCTAAACTTGTTTGTTTCATTAACAAATTAGTATTCTAGTTTACAAATATGTTTCATGGTAATACTTGCTTATTTGATGCTATCTAAACTCTGTCTTGAAACCTCTCTTTGAAGTACTACTTGCTAGAATAAGTCTAAGAGGTCTTGTTTAGATCTTGCCCTTCGCCCATGCCTATCAGTTTGCCTCAAAGTTCTTTATAGCTTGATTTATGATGTATAGGAGTTCTCTCTTCATGGCTTAAATTTATTTGTGATCTTAAATGTTTTCTAAAGCTTTAAGGTGAAATCACTAGAAGTTAAATGAGTTTCTCACCTTCTATATTTCATTGAAATTGTTTGTCTTGAATGGTTATGGGTTTACGTATTCTCATTGAGCTTAATGGTTTTCCCTACCTCATGAGTTATATCTTTTTCTTATCAGTGTTTAAGACCTCCTTGTTATATGTATTTGAGAAAGGATTCTTGATTTCCCTTTGCCCTACCTTATTCACCAACTTGATGTCCATCCCACTTCACACATAACCTTAAGGATCCATTAACGTAGCTAGATTGGCCTGTACTACACTTTGATTCATTATTTAGATATCCATGACTTTCATTGACTCCATAGCCCAATGATTTAAAGGCCTCTCACTCCACCTATTCTACATGTTCATCTTACCCAACCAAAACAAACAACAAACCCTACACTTAACAACTAGTCTAAAAATCAAAACCCTAAAGGCAAACAAGTTCACATCCTTTTCAAACAATAGAGAGAGCCCTCTTTCAGTCCAAGAAGGCTAGGTCCTAGGACTCCAAAGACTAGTCTAATGTTACCCTATGCATTTGGTCTACCAATCACGGGAGCCTAACACCTTCTAATCTTCCATTTATGTATTTCTTGAACTTTGAAAGTTGTTGAGGATTAAGGCGTGATGCTTCTAATTTCTCCGTTGTATAATAAGTATCAACTGACTTAAACATGTCATCCAAATCATCGTTTTCATGGGAAAATGGCCTGATTTTCAATTGAGTTGTGAAATTGAATGCAACTTGTTTTGGGTCATGTTTCTTGTTAGAAATTGTAAATAATTTCAAACATTCGATTTGATTGATTTCTAACCCTAAATGTTTGAAATTGTTTAATTCATAGAAACCATAGAAAATAGGAAAAGAGGGCCATGAAGGTTTATCTTCTTCTTTTAAAACCTTGGTCAATCCATGAACCACGGTCTGATAGGCAATCTCTCTTGCGAGAAGTTTATCTGCAACATATAATGGTAGGACATGTGGTCAGGAAAAGCTCCCAAGAACTCTGACATAAGTGAAAAATTCTTCCCCAAACCTTTTTCCAATGGAGGTGAATTTTTCTTGAAATTATTTGGAAAATCAGGGGATTTTTCATCAAACACGACTCGAAACAGTGGGAGCATAACTCTATGGTAGATCTTGTAGAAATCAGTTTCATATTTTGACTCGCATAGAATACTATGATAAATATGAATGGGTGTAGGTTCTTGGGTATTCCATTTCCAACCCATGGTCAAAAAATATGATGTAAAACACACCGCATCCATAATGTACGTACTCATATAAAATGGGGGATGGATTTTAGAAGAAAAGGAGCGATTCTTTTAGTATTGAAGAATATGGGTAGCAATATTATTTTACAAAATGGTTCCCCAGTCCATGATACAAGAGTCTATAATAGCATCCCCTTATCATAATGTTTATGCTTGTTAGGGTTTCTCTTGCATTACTTTATTGGGTTTGATTGTAGCTTATTCTCCTCGGCGAATTGTGCTAGGAAATCTTTCTCATACACCTTCTCAGAGTCTGGATTGTGGTACATTTTATTCAAATATTTCTCTTAGAAGGACCCTATCATTGTACATCTTCTTGTTAGGAAATTTCTATCTCCAATGTTGAGGTTTCCAATAATCCATTTTACCATATCCATATATGGTAAAATCCTGGGGCGTGTAGAAATTCGATGCAAAAAAGAGTTTCCAACGTCCACTATAGCAACTTCTGAAGAATTAGAGGCATCTGCAGTAGTTGTTATCTCAACCCTATGGGGTTTCTCATCTTTAAATAATTTGTACATTGCTTCCCAAGAATCAGAGCCACTCTCTGATGTGCATGTTGTATTTGTAAATAAGGGTGGCTTCTCTCTTACTTCACTAGTACAAGCTACAAGATTAGGGGGAGCCATGGGTTTTTGGAACTCTTTGCAGCATTAGACATTTCTGAGGAACTATGTTTTTTTGGAATTTTCTGTGAAATAATAGTAACAATAAGTAAAAATGGGAACTCTTGTGACAATAAAAGAGTAGTGTAACAATAATGGAAATAATGGAAAAGTAAAACTTGGCACGCAGATAATCTAAAGATTTAATTCTCTTGCAGTCAAATTATATTTGGAGGCTCGAGATGTTAAAATCATTAAGTTATGGCATTAATGGAAAGAGTGGGTTCACGTGCCCGAGTACACATTTAAACATTTAAATAAGATATTTTCGCATCACAGATCCATTTTGTGTAAACTTCTTAAAATGATGAATCACTACTTCCTTATTGCGATCAATTTCTTTCCGCGCTTATAACACTGTTCAATTCAAAATATTAATGTTTTCTAAATGCTTCAAACATTAGCAGGGGAAAGGAAAGTATGAAATTTGCGATGCGATATCGCAATCGAAATTTTGACGAATTTGGATAGTGGACATAAGTGGTTATTAGTAAAAGTGCGATGCAATGGAATGCATCGCATCGGGGAAATGAAAATGGGGGGAAGATTGAATGTTGGAATGACGGAAATACATTTTGTGATTTGCGATTGGTTTCTTCGTAGTGGTGGGTCCCACATTTTTCTTTTCATGAAATATTGTTCGGTTGGAAGCCTTTTCCTTTATTAAAGCCTTTTATTTATTTCGCATAGTAAATCATTTGGAGTGGTTTTAAATATCATATTTTGTCAATGAGATTTTGTGATTGCAATATGCAAGCATGTTTCTTTTGAATTTTCTACCTAAGTTCCCCTTAGATAAAAAGGTGTCGCTTAGCCCATTTAACTCTTATTTCTATTTGAATTAATTACTTAAGGGTTTTATTCATTCTAACCTAAATTTTTTGAAAAGGTCATCATTATTTTTTCTATGACAACTATACTAAAATAATGGGGGTTGTTCAATAGCACAAAAATTGGCAATTTACTGGGAGAACAAGTTATCTCTGAACAATGAAGTTCTTGATATCTTTAAATAAGTAAAAATAATTAAGGAGATGAAAATTGTCTTCGAAATATTTGGATGAATAAAATTACTCTGAAAAAAATAAAACTTAAAAAAAAATTATCTTATTGCTAATATTTTAAAAAGTTTCATAGATAAAAATCTCCATTCCCTTATATCAATCATTAAATAGTTTAAAAAATAAAGTAGGTGGCTTTTTTCAAGTTAGCGTTTTTATATACTCATTTTATCACAAGTAGAGCCACTACTGCCAGCAAGTTTTTATAGCCATGACATGGCTACCTTTCAACCATCAATGATCCAATATACCATCCATATATTATTACAATCTTTAGGGATAAATCCTTGATTATATAATTTGTTTTTTCTTGTTCTTAAAAATTCATTGTCCTAGCTTGGAGACCAGAAAGTGACAATGCCATTCACTGGTTGTAATTGGACTAAACAAGTTGGGTCGTGATGAGACCCCTTGTCTTATGGTTATTTTAATAATCATAATCCATTGCCTGAGTTTTATACGCAGTAGTGGTAATTTAATTCTATTATTTTCATATTATCATGGTAAGCAGGTTCATGATGAGACCTCTTACCCTTTTTAGTTTCTTTTTTAATATTTTTGAATTACACTCTAGAAAAAGAATAATTAATGGATGGGGAGAATCATTGACTGATTAATAGTTTTGGATGACAATTTTGAGTTAAATATGCTTAATAAAAATTACTCTTTACTTTGTAAAATTGAACCTTTTCTGACTGATTATAGGGTAAAAGACTTTATGAATTTTTAGGTTTACAAAAATTTACAATTTCAATGGAAAAGGTTTCAGAGTTGTATAGTATTCATCCATTTTTTCAGGTTTGTAATATTTCTTTTAAAAAAATTATTCTTCAAAATAAAAAAGTCATAAAACAATTCACCGTTTTTGCGAAAAGCCAAAAGTATGTACTCAAACATTATCCTTTAATTAACCTAAAAATATAAGTATGAGTATGACACATTTAGAAGAAATGTTCTTCTAAGAAGTTTTTTTTTTCAAAATCAGCCTGTTGACAGGAAGAAAATCTTTTATCCCTTCAATATATTGTAACATGAAGGTTGATAATCCATTTTGTTTTGTAATTTGAAATGGTCTAAGCCATATTCTTTGGAATTTGTTATTCTTACCTTTTTCCTCATGTGCATTTTCCCACTTAAGGACGATATCTCCAACCTGAAAAGATTTTCAAGCATGTGTTAATTTGGCCTTTTCCTTTTGTTCTTCTAATTTAAGGATTTGGGACATTCTTAACTGTAAGGAATAAGAAGGTACTTCATCAATAAATTAAACTAAGGTTAATGAGGGAAGGGATAAATTTGATGGAATTAAAAACTTTTCCCCATAAACTAGATTGAACAGATAAGTGCCTATCGAGGCCTTCTTAGTAGTTCGATCAGCCTATAGAGAAAATCATAAATTCTTATGCCAAATTCTCCAACTCTGATCAATAGTCCTTTTTATGATTCTTATGATATTTTTATTTGTTTATTCTGTAAAACCATTCCCTTGGGGATAGTAATTAGTAGAATATTTAAGTTTAAAACCTCTATTGAGACCAAATTCAGTCATACTATTACCCTAAAAATAATTTACATTATCAAACATAAGTGTGTTAGGTAAGGCAAACTTCATAATAATGAATTGATCGATGAATTCAATGATGGCCTCAGAATTATATACCTTTAATGTAAAATCTTCTACCCACTTAGTAAAATAGTATTTTGTAGTGGGAATATATTCATGTTGTTTGGATGAGCTAGGAAAAATCTCACCTATGATATCCAGTCCCCATTGCTCAAAAGGTTTTTCAATGTTGACCGACTGTAAGGGTAAGGCTGGTTTTCTTTGTCTTCTAGCAACAGTTTGACATGGTTTACATTTTCTCACATATGCATGAGAATATTTAAACAGTGTTGGCCAATAATATCCTACATGAAGGATTTTGTGTGCGGTAGTATCTCCTCCGAAATGTCCACCTACGGGTCCATCATGGACTTCCTGCAAAACCTTCTTCATTTCATAATTTCAAGGCATGTAATTGTACAGATTCATAGTTTTTTTCTTAATAATACTTTATCAATGATCTGATATTGATTATATTTTAATCTAAAAGCTAATTTTTCTTTTATAATTGAGTTTTGTGGGAGCATTTACATTTTTTAAATAAAATATAAGATCAGCATATTGTGATTCAAAGTCAATCAAGATTACCTCAACAATGTGTATGGTATTACCTAAACCTTTATCATATGATATGTTGGATTCTCCAGATAGAAATATGAAGAGACCTTGCCCTCTAACAATTTTGGATGGTTTCATGTCACTATCATATTCTTGCAAAGCAGTAACCCAATTTTCCTTTTTTCTTCTCCTAGTTCATTTTGGATAAGAATTTTCCTTACTGCTAGGAATGGAACTATGACCGTGGTATGAGCCTTTAGGATAAAAGGCTTGAAATTATAAAAATATTTATAAACAAAAGACGCTTTCTTCTCCACTTCTGAATAATTTTGTTCAATACCTTGTACATTTGAACTAAAGAAAGAGACGAGTGATTCAATATTTTGATCATCAATTTGTGTTAGTACAAGAACATAGGATGTTACAGAAGCAAAGCTGTACAAAATGGAATGATTAAAAAAATTTGGCGTACTTAGAGAAGGAGCATTTATGATGGCTTACTTCATTAAATCAAAAGGTTCTCTTTCATTGTGTCCTCATTTAAGGAGTGATTTTTTCTTAATCACTACTTGGAATGGTAAAATAATATGGGAAAAGTTAGGAACAAATCTCTTAACCAAAATTGTCTCTCCTGAAAAGTACTGCATGGATTTCTTGTTATGGGGTAGAGAGATTTCAGAAATTTCCTTTATTCTTTTTGGACCAATACAAATACCTTCTTTTGATACAATAAATCCTAAAAAATTTCCTTCACTTAAGGTGAAATAATACTTTTTTGGATTTAATGAAATTCCATGCTTTAAGCAGCATTCAAGGATTTGGTTGAGATGATGATAGTGGTCACTTATGTTCTTGGAGTAAATGCTTATATCATCTAAGTATACAACCACAATTTTTTTTATTATTCCTCTGAAAGGAATATCCATTTGTCTTTGAAAAGTTGCATCTTCATTGATTAAACCGAAAGGCATTTTCTGATAAGCATAAGTGCCCCATTTAGTCCTAAATGTAGTTTTTAACCTCTCTTTAGGATGAACCAGTATCTGATTATAGCCTAAAAATCCATCAAGGAAAGACATTAATTAAAATTCAAAAGCTAATAGCAGAATTTGTTCCATAGGTGGTAATGGGAAATTGTCTTTTAGGCAAGATTTATTAAGGTTCCTAAAATATATACAAATGTGGATGTCAATATTATTTTTCCTAATAGGGACAAAGTTTCAAACCCACTTTGAATGTCTAACAAGAAATATGATCTTGGATTTAAGGAGTTTATTTAGTTCATATTTGATTCGACTTTCAAGATTGGGGTGAATTTTTCTTAACTTTTGTTGGGCATATCGTTTCTCATTGGATGTCATTGGGATAATATGTTGGATAATTGAGGTATCATATGTATTGAGATATTCATATATCCATTCAAAAAAATTCTTATATTTCTTTGTAAATGAATGAAGGCTAATCTCTCATCAGACGAAAGACCAAGACCTATGTTGATATTCCGAGGATGGAAATTAGTGCTAAGTTTTACTAGTTCAAATATTAAGGTTGAAATTTGTAGCTTAGAATTTGTAACCATCTTACACCTATATTTGAGGTCATAAAGGTCTTCAAGTTTTACCACATATTTAGGAATTTCATTTTCATCAGTTATTTTATTCAACTGTCTTTCATGTTCATGTTCATTGATCAGGGGATCATCATATGATCCTTCGGATGTGAGAAAGGTTAGAACATCTTCATCATCATTAAATACTCTTGAGTTAGTGAAATTATCATGAATAGATGGGAGAAAAATAAATTCTATATAAAACCTATCCATAATATAATCCTCAGAAGGAATAAGTCTCGATGCTACATTAGCTAGAAGGTTAGCGCTTTCATGTTGGAGCCTTGGGATAGGTGAGATATTGAATGCTAAGAATTCTGCTATAAGAGATTGTACTAGTGACTGGTAATGTTTGAGATGACCTATTTGATAACTATTTCAGAATGACTATATACTTGAAAATATTTGAGAGCAAGGCCTATTACTTTATACAAGCCTTGGACCAGTGCCTCATATTCTACAGTATTGTTTGTGCATTCGCATTCTAACCTACATGCCATCATTTTATTTTCTCCTTCTGGATTAATTAGTATACAAGAAGCTCCCTCACCATCGCCTTATTTTGATCCATTAAAGTATAATATCTAGAATAAATATTTAACGCAAGGTTTTATTACAATATTTATACATTTAGAAGAGTTTGATTGAGAAAAGTTCTCAATTTGAGAATTAACCGAATTGATAAGAAATGGATATTTTTGTGCATTGAAATTTCCCAAAAAAGGTTCAATAGAGTAATTTCCAAAAAAATTATTGGTAAAAGGCATTGGTTCATTTTCATCCTTGAAATCAGTTAATGAGTATTTCATGTGTTTTTCACAGTCAACTTGAATTTGATTTGTCTTACCATTGTCGGGAAGCCTCATATGAGACCAATCAATGCCAAAATAACCGTGAGTTTTTTCTGACTATTGTCTACTCATAATTAAATGTTAAAAGTGAGGAATATCAACAACTAGAATATCAATTAGTTTATGAACTTTTGAATTAGAAGCTAGTAAAATAAGGACATAATTCATTTCTCCTAAAACCTTGACTTTGGTTCTATATAATTGCACAACGTGTACTGCATATTTTTGACAAGCAATGTTTAACTCCAAAAATACAAAATAGGGCATAATATTTGAGGAAGCCCAAGAGTCTATCAGGAAATTATGCACATCCTTGTTAAAAACTTCGTAAGTCAAAATTAAAGGAGGGGTGCGAGAATTTGATCTATATATGATTAGGATAGTGTCAGTTGTGTTGATATTTTTAGATGAATTTGTAGGAGGTTTTCCTAATCCTTTTGAGGCTTTAGAAGTAATAGGCACAAGTAAAGGCGAGGCAGGGATTGCATTCATTTTTTTGAGTAATATTTTATGTGGTTGTTTTAATTTACTCATCTCATACATGGATATATTTTCTTTAACTTTATTCATATCTTCCACTATATTATACTCAATGGTATCTGATACTATTAAGGTATTTTATGTATATGGAGAGGTAGAAGAAGTTGGGCTTGTTTGAGGAGAAGGATCCTTTTTATCAATAACCTTGTACTTAACAACAAAGGTTGAAAATTTCTTCTTTTGAGGAGACTCAGGAAGATCAATAAAATTTCTACTTCTAGTGCTGACTTGCACTGCCTCAAGTTCATATTCATTATTGGATGTA
Source organism: Pinus albicaulis (assembly GCA_034641835.2). Taxonomy (NCBI): domain Eukaryota; kingdom Viridiplantae; phylum Streptophyta; class Pinopsida; order Pinales; family Pinaceae; genus Pinus; species Pinus albicaulis. The sequence goes on along the minus strand of CM076582.1, from coordinate 1,278,043,636 downwards.
GGAAGAATAAAATCCCATAATCCATGAACTTCAACCAATTCTTCATCCTATGATTCGTCTACAAAAAATATTTTTTCATTCTCTTCTTGATCTTGATATGATTCATTATTAGAGATTACATTTTGTGGTTAAGGATTCGAAGCCCCATTTTTCATAAAAGATCTAAATTTTTTCTTAGAAGAAGATTTGGCTACTTGTTTTTTAATTTCTACCATGTAATTTGACATGGTTTTGAGAACCTTTTTTAATCCTTGAAGATCATAATGATACTTAGATGTTTTATTTTTGGGTTCATCCTTAAAAGTAACTTTTTTAGTTTTTCTATCTTCATGGGAAGTTTTCTTTTGTAAAGAAAGAATTATCTTTTCTACAAAAATGGCTTAAGTTTCATGTTTTATATCAAAGTATCCTTACTCGATCTATCTACCAAAAATTTTGTATTAGAAGGAAGAGAGGATATATACCATTCAATCTGTACATCTACACTAGTTTTAGATGTATTTAGGAATTTATTTTAGAAATTTGTTAAAAATGGAATTGAAATTGCTAATCATTTCACCTGGATTTGTTTCAATATTTGAAAGATAATTGATTAGAGTAGCAGTAGTACGATCATCCCCAAATTTAGTTAGAAATTGTTCTTCAAATATATCCCAACTAGTTATAGTTCCCAATAATAATGAAAAGTTCCATGATTTAGCTGATCCTTGAAAATTATAGGGAAACAATCTTACCGCACAATATTCTTCAGAGAGATCATTTAGATTGATAGAAAACATGAAATTATGGAGATGTTCTTCCTCAGGGAGACCGTCATCTAGATTATACTTAGGTAGCCATATTTCTAGATGCTTAGGTAAAGGATGAAGAGGACCTAGTAATTGAGGAGCTCCAGGATTCATCCAATGTCTATTTTCCATTGTCTGAATTAGAGGGTTGATTTATAATGAAGAAGGATTTTAAGAGGAAGAGATAGTTCTAGAGGTAGATGTAGTTGACAAAGAAACAACCAAGGAACTAGTATTGGTTGAAGCAGCGCTTGCAGACTAAGATGAAGAGATATGAGTTGATGAAGAAATTGATTGTTAAGATGTAACTGACGGAGGAATACATGATGGAGTTTGAGGGGGAGAAGATGAAATAATCTCACTAGTAGATGTTTGAGACTTAGATGTCAAATATTTCCTATGATGGGAATGAAGAGGAAACTAAAATAACATTATTCCGAGTTTTTCACTTTGAGAATGAGTCAATACACTAGTACCTTGTAAAATTGAAGTAACACTTCCTTTAGAGGCTTTAGAAAGCACATGTTTTTCTGCTGAAATAGAAATTTCTTCTAATTTCTTTATTAACGTTGCTATTTCATGCAATTCTAGGGGTATAATCAGGGGAACGTTCTTTGGGAATTGAACTAGGAGACTTGGGAGAAGATTGAACAACTTCTAATATATAGAAAGGATATTTTGAGTGCAAACTTGAATTTCTAGGATATTTAGAAGGGGATAAACTCTTTTGATGGTTTTTTTTTTACGATTAATCTTCGGTGCCATTCATAGTCTACTGGCCCTCTTTCTAGCACCAAAAATTTTGATACTCAAAAATCGATGCAGCATCTGATCCAAATTTATGAAAGAAGGCAATAGAATACACATATAACCATAAATAAAAATATGCATCGGAAATAACACTTCATTTCATTAATATCAAAGAACTGAAATTCGCCTACAGAGATAATGGAAATAAAATAGCTAGGGTGTTATTAGCTTATCTCTAAGAAGAGATGTGCTGGCTACATGCCTCTGAACTGTGTTACAATGTGCTCGAGGACCTATTTATTATTGATAAACAATGGAAAACCATAAAATTCCAAAAACGTAACCCTAGTAGATGAAGCACCAAAACTATGGGCCCAGTTTGGGTAAATTGGTACATCAACTTCCCGAGACGTAACTTTGGCATACAATCTCTGTTTGATGTGCACCATACTAAGTTAGAAATATCTATCAGAGGAATAAATATTTTGAGTGAGAAACATTAGTCCATAGCCCGATTTTCCTCCTGATGTTTCAAAAAATCGTTGTTTAGGGCCTCAAAACATCTCTAGAAATTTAAGACCCAAAAAAATGCTAAAAATAGTAAATTGTGCTATAATTAAAGAAACTGAAAAGTTGAAAGAGAAAATGGTGGGGCCCCAACTGGAATAGGTGGGTTGACACCTAGTTCCACCTGGATCCTTCCTCATCCCCTTAGGATAAAATGGTCCCCATTGCCTTGAGTTCCTCCATGAGATGAGGAAACTTCTGCTGAACTTGGTCCTTGGTGAACCACTTGCCCTGGTGTAGGAGTTGGCCATCTTTGGCAACCTGATATAGTTGGATCTTCTACTGGTGAGTGTTCTTGATTTGCATTTCCATGATACAATCTATGGTGGAATATTCAATGTAGTTTGGGTTTAACTCTATTGGTGTGAGTTGTTCTGCAATGTGGAGGTGTCCAGTATAGGTGGGAAGTAGGGCCAAAGGCAGTCCACATTAAATACTGGGTGAAGACCAAGGAATGGTGGAATAATTATCATGAAGGAATTGTTCCCTACATCCTTGGTGATGGTGTATGACCCCTATCGGAGTGGACGAAGCTTGCAGTTGGGTCTAGTGAGGCACTCCTTCTGCAAATGTAGCCACACTTTTTCTCCCACCTACAAGTTGTGTGGCACCTGATGTTGATCATGTCGTTTCTTGTACTTAGCATTGGCTCTATCCAATATGTCATGAACTTGTTGGCAGATGTGCTGAATGAGATTGATGAAATTTTTTGCTTTGTTAGCTTCAGACTGGACATGAGACAAATCGTCCTGAGTAGCCGCAAATGGCATGGCTATGTCAATGGAAATTAGTGGCTGGAATCCCAAGCCCACCTGAAAGGGGCTGCGGCTGGTTGAGATGTGGAGAGCTCAGTTATAACTATGTTATACATAGGCGAGGCTCTCATCCAATGTGCGTGTATGCTTGAATTTTACATGCGCAGAATGTGTACAATCATCCTATTGATGACCTCTCTCTAACGATTAGTTTGGGTATGTAAAGTTGTGGAATTGGTGGGCTTCATGTCCACCATTGACCAGAGGCTCAACCAAAATGTGCTGAGGAAACTGCTATCCCAATCTAACATGATAGATTTTGGAATCCCTAAGTGCACTTACACTCATTCAAAGAATAGTTTAGCAGTGGCTTTTGCTGTGATATTCTTCGTGTAGGCCGTTATAATGGCCATCTTTGACAATATGTGAATCTATCGACGACCACGAAAACACATTCATTTCCATGCCTAGTAGAAGGATGGCCTGACATGTAATCCAGGGAGATGGATTCCCAAGGTCGACTAGGGGTAGGTATCAGAGTATAGAGGCCTTGCTTCTTGATGGTAGGTTCGGAAATGGTGCAAGTAGTGTAGGATATAATGTACTTCTCGACATGCTGTCGAAGGTTTGTCCAATAGAAATACTTCTGTAGTACTGCCACTTTTTTCTAAACCCAGAAATGCCAATCCACTCGACTGTAGTGTGCTTCCCAAATCATCTTGGCAAGCTTTCTTGAAGGAGCACAAAGGTGTCCCAGGTGACATAGCAGTGCACCTTGGAGGTGAAAATTTGGAACTTGCATACAGTCCAAGAGTGTCTTGTATGTGTGGTCGAAATCTGGATCATTCTTGTAGAGAAGCAGCCAATCAGAAGTATCATTCCCATAGGAGTTGAGAATGGTGGTTAGCACCATGATAGATGGTCGTCTAAGGAAGTCTGTAGCGTTATTGGTGCTACCCTTCTTGTACTTAACATTCAAATGAAACTGTTGTAGATATGTGGACCACTTCTAATGGAAATTGTTTTGCAACTTCCCTTGTGTCTGTATGAACAACAGGGGTTGGTGGTCTGTGTGGATTATTGTTTCCTTCCCCAAAATTTAATGCTTCCATTGTTAAAAAGCCTACAAAATGGAATAAATTTCTTTTTCATAAGTGGGATACTTTCGGACTGTGTCGGACAATCCCTCACTATTATATGCCGCTGGAAGCCCTTGCTGAGTAATAAATTCCCCAATAATATAGTCAGAGGCATCTTTCTCGATCTCAAATGGTTGTTGTAAGTCTGGTAATGTGAGCATTGTGGTAGAATAGAGGCGATGTTTCAATTCTATAAATGTATTCTATTGATATTCCAGCCAAAATAATTTTTCTTTCTCTCCTCCCTTGGTGACTTCACTCAAAGGAAAAATGATATGAGAGAATCCCAAAAGAACCTGTGGTAGAAATTAGCAAGACCCAGAAAGCTGTGAAGCTCTATTAGAGTGGTTGGGGCTATCCAATACCGAATGAATTGGATCTTGGTTGGATAAACATGCACCCCCCTTTCATCAATAATGTATATCAAATACTTAACCTTGGTCATGTGAGAAGTGCATTTCTCCAAAATGGCACACAAATTGTGTTGTTGTAGTGTTTGGAGGACTTTTCGGATGTGGTGGAGGTGGTCTTCCCAAGACTGGCTGAAGATCAAAATGTCATCCATGTACACCACTACAAATGAGTTGGTGAATGGCCGCAAGATGTCATCCATCAACCTTATGAAGGTTTTAAGATCATTTATCAACTCGAAACGCATGACCAGCCATTCAAAAAGGCCCTCCTTGGATTTGAAGGTAGTCTTCCACACATTGGAGGGTTCGATTGGTACCTAGTGATACGAAGACTTCAAGTCGATCTTGCTGAAATATTTCGCCCCTTTGAGGTTGTCCAGAAGGTCATCAATCTATGGGATCAGGTACCTATTCCGAGTAGTGATATTTTTCAATGCCCGATAGTCAATATAGAGTCTTCAAGTCCCATCCTTCTTATGTACCAACATGATTGGGATCCCATAGGGCGATGACCTTGGTCGGATGTGACCTTTATGTAGCAACTCCTGAATTTGCCTCTTGATTTCATCATTCTCTATAACAAACCATTGATAGGTCAATCCATTGGGTAGCGATGCACCTAGGGTCAGATCAATGGGGTGCTTGACCTAATAGTGCAAAGGCACCCCTGTGGGTGAGGTGAAGATGTCATCATACTCCTCCATGACCTTGTACATTTGATATTTTCATGTGAAGGAGCCCTGTCTAGAGGTCATGTTGGATCATTAGCAAAGAAAATTTCCTAATTTTGGAAATGATCTTATTGCATTGTTTTGTAGTAACCAAAGAGATAACAACAGGTGGTGGTACCTATGGTATCCCGTAAAACTTAATTCCCAAAGTAAAAATAACAGTGAGAGGTCTGGAATCATACACAACATGTCACTTCCACAAGTATGGTTGGCCTAATAATACATCAAAAACATCAAGAGGAGCAATGTCACATAATACCTCATCTGTGAAGGGCTTGATGCTGTAGGGAAGGCAACACTTCTAGCTAATGTAGAGGTCTAGTCCTGGGTGAAGCCACCCAATGGTGTATGGTTGTGGGTGTGTTGTGGTCGAAAAGCCCAACTACTTCACGACCTCTACTGAAATAAGGTTCTTTTGGCACCCAATGTCAACAATGAACTATAGTGGGGAACCCTTTACCCACATTTGGGAGTGGAAGAGGCGCTCCTCCTCCTGTAGATATTTTGGTTCCTCCTTATGGATCTTTGCAGTGGCAATGATGGCGTTGGGCTCCGCATCAATAATATTCTTCCCTTTTTCATTCCCCTTTTTGAGTTCTTATTCAGAGTCAGAGCATGCATCTAATTCAGAATCCCTCATCTTGGCCACTAATGACTGCTTGGTTTGACACTCACTTGTGTCATGAGTGGAGCTCTTATGGAACTCACACCATTTTCCCATGTCTTTATCTTGCTTTACAGTGTTGTTCTTTGCTTGCTGCTTTGGTAGGTTTTCTTGCGCTACCATGTCTTGGTTTTTTCCTTTGTTTTGTGGTTTGGGGGCACCTTTCCTTTGATTTTCATTCACAGATCCAAAGTCTCGCTTCTTTTGTTTAATTTTCTGCTCAATGTTGGCAGCATACCGGTATGTCGTACCAAGTGAGGAGATGTCGATGAACTCCATTTCCTCCTAAATCTATATTTGTTGACAAATGAAATACTTTAGCCCCAAATTTTTCTCTGAATCTTTCATACCCAACTTTGTGCGTAGGGTATGGAACATATTTTCCATCTCATACACATCTTGATCCCTTTATTGCCACAACGTGTTCCATTGTATGTACTTGTCCTTATAGCTTGCCACAGGATAATATTGTTCCTTAATGGTGTATCAAAAATAATTCCAAGTGGGTATAGCCGAGAACAGAGAGGGTTTCGTCTCATCCTTTTTATCATAGTAGGTTTCCCACCAGTCCTTGACATGGGGAGAAATATCCTTATAATAGACTCAACCATTTATCTATGTCATCTGCATCTATTTTTCCCTCAAATATGGTAATGTCAAATTTTACTTGTACCTTAAAGGGATTCGCGCCTCCAGAGTGGCTGTTGGATGCATATGCGTCATTGTTGGGCAGTGGTTGAAGGATCTAGGCAAAGTTATCCATCTTCGCGTTCCTTTATTTTTCAAGGGCCTCCTTGAGAAATATTTTGGTAGGATCTCCTGCTCCCTCATATTTCTTTTTGTCCCCCATGGGCGATCGTTGGGGTTTGAAAATCTGATCTTGCAAGGGTTCAACTAGATCGAGCCCTAACTCCTTATACCTCGACCTCGTTGGGGACATGCAGAGAAGAATCGAGAAAAGCATACCACTCTGATACCACTGATCTAGATTTATGAAAGAATGCAACACAATACACATATAACCACAAATACAAAGATGCAATTGAATAACACTTCATTTCATTAATATCAAAGAAATGAATTTTTCTTACAAATAGAATGTAAATAAACTAGCTAGGGCACTAGTAGCTTATCTCTAAGAAGATATGTGATGGCTACAGGCCTCTGAACTATGTTACAATGATGCTCTAGGGCCTATTTGTTATTGAGAAATAATGGAAAACCCTAAACATACAAAAACCTAACCCTAGGAGGTGAAGCACCCAAACTATGGGCCCTGTTTGGGTATATTGGTACATCAACTTCCCGGGGATGTAACTTTGGCATACGATCTCCATTTTACACACACCATACCTCATTATAAACATCTATATGAGGAATGAAACTTTTTAGGGAGTAACATCAATCCATAGACCCATGTTTGTCCCAATTTTTCCAAAAAACTTCGTTTAGAGCCTCAAAACAACTTCGGAAGTTCAGGACCCGAAAAACTAACAAAAATAGTAAATTGTGCTACAATTAAGGAAACTAAAAAAATAAGAGACAATGGTGGGGGCCTAAGTGGAATAGGAGGGTGGCCACCAATATCCACCTGGATCAACATCATTGGGTAAAACCACCCGGTTAGGGACTAAAAAAATGTCCCTTATCCATTTGAGATAGTCGTTCCAACTGGATTTATAGGACTAGATCCCAATGAAATATAATTTAGTGGATGAGTGGTATTTTAACTGAACTTGACTTGGTGAATGGGAGTGACAACAAATTTAAAGAAAATATATATACCTATCTCTATCCTGGGATGAATTATCTCTCTGTTATATGTGATTTAAAAGGATGATCTTTCAGCGACTCCAAATGAAGATTTAACAAACACTTAAAGAAATGGAAAACACTTTAAGATAATGTATTTGATTAAATAGTTAATCAAGTCAATTGATTAAGTATATATTACATCTATTTATTTCATGTATTCAATATGTATAAAAAACGACAATTGAACATGTTCCGATGTGAATTCATGTTGGATTGTGTTAAAAAAGATACATATAACAGAACATCATAAGGAAAATAAACTATTTCTCATTTGAAATAGAATATCAACATAAAGATAAAATTGCAATATATATGCCAACTCTGCTAATTTGAAAAACAGTCTCTGGTCTAGCATTTCCTATTTAAAAAAATTTAAGAGGCCAAAACTGAACCTTCTATAAAGTCTTCTTTTCAAAATTTTAGGACCCTTTCTTTAAAGAAATGAAAGGGTTTATATAATAAAATAAAAAAGTACAAAAATAGAAATTACACAAAGAGATGAGAAGGTTTTAAAAAATATCCTTAAATTAAGTAAAATAAAAAGAGAAATATATTTTGATGGGATGACTCACTTTAGGATTGGATTGTTTTCACTTTTTCCATTCATTATTTTAGTTCAAGGATGTCGATCATAGGTTGAAATTCAGAAGATTGGCCTTTCTTGACATGAAGGTGTCCTTTGTATATTGCTTCTGATAGTGGAGGAATCATGTAAGAGTAAGTGTTGGTTAAATAACGCAACATTAGCCATTGGTTGTGTTGCTTGACCAAGTTCTTCCAATATTTTTCCCAATCTAGCTTATCCATTTTTTGATGGTTTCTTCCTTCATCTTGGACATTTCCTAGCACTCTCTTATCAAATATTTTACAATAGATATAGAACCGGGATGAAATTTATCAATATTATTAGTAGCAATGATATTTTGGCTAACTTTTTCGACAATGTTGTTAGCAACATCTCTTGCTCTGCAAATTTCCATTTCAGCCTGTTTTAATTGTATGTTCGGGCAACCAAGAAGGACACAAAGATCAGCAACCTCTCACTGATTCGGAAACCAAGAAAAAGAACACTTTTTCCTTGGAAAAAGATAAGATTTTAAAATATGGAAAGATCTAAAAAAATACGAAATAAGGAAACATCTCAATATATTGGATTTATCTAATAATGCATTTGATTTTATCTTTTCTAATTACAAAATAAAAAATAAGAAAAATGATTGCATTGTTTATAAATGCTCATCTCTTCCTCATAATAAATACCATGGTATTGTTTCCAAAGCTGTGTTATTCCTGTTTTGTGTCTATATTCTATTTTTTGATTCTCTGCATTAATTTTCAGATTTTCAAGTAGATCAATTGGTATCAGAGCATAAGGTCTTGGAAACCATCCACCTGTTCGAAGATTTTTTTTTAAAGGGTTATACATTTCAATCCATTTGGTGGATGAAAATCATGTCGACCCATCAAGAGCATCAAGATCCCTCCACTGTAGACTCACCAGTAAATGATTTAGCCAGGGCTCTTTAAGATATAATTACGTTGCAAAAAAAACAACATTCTACAGGGAAAATGCAGCTTCATACACACTTTCAACTGCCCAAATTATTAAGGAAAATGAATGGTGGGAGTGTTGATCCTTGGCTCCGTAGTCTCTCCAACTACTTTATAACCTATCCAATGATGGAAAAAGAGATGAAACTTCAGATCGCCAATATACAATTGGAAGGCCTAGCACAAACATGGTGGGATACTCATCTTGAGATTATTTCCTTGGTTTTAGAACTTGTAGAACAAGTCAATATCAGATCAATGCCTATCAAATATTGGAATATCTTTTGTGAGGCCCTACGAGAATGATTCTATCCTCCATGATATATACAAAATTTCCTTTCCAAATGGTTACAACTTCGACAACTACCCAATCAATTAGTGCAATCTTACATTGATGTCTTTTGCAAGTTGCGCATTCAACTCCATATATCTGATCCAGAAGAGGTACTAATTATCAAATTTAATTATGGTTTGCTAATTATTTTTCGACGTGAAGTTGAGTTGTTTGATAGTGCTTCATTAGACAAGGCCTTTATTCAGGCCCTATTTGTGGAACGCAAAGTGGGTACTCAAATCCAATCTCCTCAAGCTAGAAATGGTCCATCTCCCTCTGGTTCTTTTAATGTCTCCTCTGCCTCACCCGCACACCTCACAATATCCCATGGTGCAAATTTCATAAGACCAACTCACATGCTACTACAGATTGTCAAGTACTGAAAAATATCTGCCCTCACAAGGCTCTTTTTACAGAGTTCGAACAACCAAATGCCACCACCCCACTTCTAGTTGTTTCTCTTGAAAATATGACAGAAGTGGACCTATCTCTCATCCTCATGACTGCTAATGCAAAAAACACCTCTGTTACACCTTTTTAAACACATAATTGTCAAATCAAACATGAGTTGACCATGCTTATTCTTGAAAATGGGAGTCAAAATAATCTTGTGTCGCATGACTTAGTTGAACTCCTTTGCCTTCCCACCACTCCTCACCCACACCCGTATCAGCTCGGCTATGTCAAAAAGGATGTTCCTCATCTTACCATCTCATAATGTTATGTTGTCACATTTTCTATTGGACCTTTTCATGATACTATGGTATGTGATGTTTGTCCTCTCAATTGTGTTAATTTATTTCTAGGAATTCCATACCAAGAGGCTCGAAATGTTGTTTATCACGCTACAGATCAACAATACCACATCCAGCATGATGGGCGCACCTATGTGCTCACATCCTTAGCTAGCACATCAACCCAAAATTCCATTTGAAAATCTCCCATTATGAGATTCAATTTAAACCAGGATGTTTATTCGTGCTTGGTTCACCCTGTCAAGCCAGAAAACCTCACCAATACAGTCCCTCCTTCAATGGCTCCTCTACTCCACAAATTTTAAGATGTATTCACCCAACCAAGAGGGCTTCTTCCAACACACTTTGTTGAACACCACATCGATCTTATTCCTGGTGCTTCCTTACCCAATACCCCATCTTTTTGCCTTTCTTCTCGAGAGGCAACTGAGATAGAACACCAAATTGAAGAATTGTTGACATCCAATCATATATATACTTCATCCTCATCATGTGCATCTCCAGCTTTTATTATTCCCAAAAAGGATTCTTCTGAATGGTGCCTCATGACATACTATCGATCCCTTAATAAAGACATTGTTAAAAACTGCTACCCCCTTCCCCACATTGAGGATTTGTTGGACCACTTACATGGGGCTTGTTTCTTCACAAAGATGGATTTAACTGCAGGCTACCATCAAGTTCACATGCATGCATCTGACACATGGAAAAATTCTTTTAAAACAAAGTTTGGCCTATTTCAATGGTTCATCATGCCATTTGGACTCACTAATTGTTACACATTATTTTGTCACCATGACATTTGACTATCCATATATGTCTATCACTACTTATATTGTGCTCCCTTAGAAGTGTAAAAACACTAATGTTCCTAAACCAAGTCTTGGAATTGGAGAAAATCTCTTTAAAACCCTTAAAATTCTATCTCCACACTTTTTATAGCCTTTTCCTACAGGTTCGTGGATACTTGGTCTATAAACTGCGGCAAGCCCCACACATTTTGCTATTAAAACCTGCGGACCTCTATAAAAAGTCAAATAAAAGAAAAAGTAAATTTTGGAAGCCTAGTTGGTCGAATATTCTCCCAACTGGAAGCTTCTAGAGGTACGATCAATTCAAGCTTTATCCCCCCACACATGGAGCTTATCCCTTGGCCCATGGAGCTCAAATCCCTTCATGAGAGGAATCCATCCCCTTCTTCATGAAACTGAAACTACCTCCATTTCCCTATAAATTGAGCTCAAGTTTCAATCTCTAGGGTAGCATAAAGCTTGTACATGGTAGTTGCTGAAGAAATTCCCAAGAGTGCATACTTTCTACACTAGTTGTTGTTGGCATAAAACTGATCACACCCTTATGTCCATAACTCCATGTTGGTATTTATAGAGGAAGGCTTATCAAACTGAAGGAGTAACGATTGTTTAGGACCCCGAGAGAAATCAGTATGACATTAAGGCATCAGGTTGTAAGATTACACTTTTTATTCAAAATAATACATTTGGATCTCTTTTTATCATTGATTTGTTCTTATGCTTATTGAAATAACATCAATACTTAAACTCCTTGATCACTAAGTTTGGTTATATTTTCTTGATTATTCTATGTTTTAGATGCTTTGATCCTTTTGCGTTGTCTTTGATTTCAGGTTATACTTCTTGGAGAAGCCTCTTTGGAGCGACTGGATAAAAGACTGCATCAAACGTTGGATTTCAAGGTAGGGGCATGTCCTCTCTCTTTTCTTATAAAAATTATGAAATGCATTTAATCTAGAGAAAAATAGTTCCAAATGGATGTTTGTTTCTAGATATTCATTGAATAGTAGGGATATCGCTCTTTTCCGCAAGAGGGATTAATCTGCATAACAAAATGGCAACTCCACTAGGGAAAAGAACTTAGTTTTCTTTCCTTATTTTCAATTTGAATTTTATATTTTTTTGATTTTAACTTATCTGAGATTGGGTTGGGTGGGTAAATTTTAAGAATCCATAAAAAAGAAAAGTTTATTATTTGTTTTTTCTATATTTTTCCTTGCTTCCGCGGTTTTCAGAAAACAACAGTGCGGCAACCTTTGTGGGTTTTAATTCAGAATAGTGTGGTACGATTCTGTTCTCCATTAGAAACTGTAGACCCTTGGATTTTTTCTGAAAAAAATTAAAATTCTCTTTTTTAGAGCCATATCACCTGATTCTTTTTGTTTTCCCTAGTCTATCTTAGCTGTCAAATCTTGTGTGTGAATTTCTTTTCAACAAATTTTGCATTTGTTTTATTTATCATCCTAATTGCATCTTATAAGTTTAAGTTTTCCCTACTTTATTGCTGCTCCATACAAGATACCTTCATTTACGTCAACTTACTAGTACGGTGATATTGTCTTTTTGAGCAATTAAGATCATTGCAAACCTTACTTTTATGAAAATTGATTCCTTTTTCATTTGCAAATTTGGAAGAAATTTTAAGCTTACTAAAGATTGATATCACACCAAATAATTTTTGCATGTTTTCATTTATGCTGAGATAAGTAGAAATTTTTCTTAGTCTGATCACAAAATAGGAGAAAACGTCCTCAAACATTCTATATAGACTTCAAAACTAGTTTTTTCTTTGATTTTGAAATTTATATTTTAGAGTTTTTAGATATTGTTTTATTTTGGAAATAGTTTGTTTATTGATTTGTATTTTTTTATCTGATTGTTAAAGGAATTCCATTTCAAAAGAGAATTTGATCATTTTTGTAAAATTGAGTTCTCTACGAAAACATCTTCTTTTCAAAGTTTTTGTTTATGAATGAAAGAATTGGTGCTTTGAAAATTGTTAAATCTCTCAATATTTCCGTTAAACAATATTCATTGAAAAGAAAAGAGTTGCACTTCTCATTTAGATGCATTTAGCGTATTTTTTGAGTGAGGTCACAAACATCATTAAAGTTTTAACTCCATACCTTTTGTATTACAATATAACCAAATTAAAAATAACACGTTAATAAAATCAATCTAGATATTTTACATTTTATAGGGCTCATTCCACCAACATAGATTAGGATACTGTTTTGAAACATGTTGTAATTAACATTCCAAAACAGTTTAAACAAACAAGTATCATCTTGCGGTAGAAAAATGCAATTGTAGCATTTGTGCTCTGGGAAGCTCTTCTTAAAAGAGTCAAGCACGAGATCATGTTAGAACAAGTGAGGTAATAATACCTATCTCATTGAGAAAGATAGTAGATGTGCATGTAATACAAATGGTAAACCTTGGATAGACCATTGTCGAGGAGCCTGGGGTTAGTTGTTGGAAAACCTTGGATTTACCATATCAAGAAGCCTTCAAGGGGATTGAGCTTGTTACTCTACCCTTGCATGTATATCGGATAGTACTATTCCCCCAAGTACATTTGTTCCCGTTGGTGACCTTAGTGAAGATAATCTTCAGGATTTTTCCCAAGGTAACGGTGGAGGAAAGGTCCCACTATACCTGGAACAGATGTCAACTAGACTCACTTGGACTTTCTGGAGGGTACTCTTGACTTTGAGATAGTATAAGTGGAGATAATTGCACCAGAATGCTTCATTAAGTAGGTTATTGGGGGAACTTTTCCAACCGCCAAGTTTTCCACATTAGAATTTTTCGATGTTGGATTTCATCACCAACTAGTGTTTTTAGTTTGGAAACATAATGTTTATGTGTGGGTTGTCTCTTAGATTTTGTAGGTGTGTGTTTGATTTTATTTTTTCCGTAACAAATTTAGGTCTATTTTTTTGAAATTTTGTTTGATTTCATGTGTTAAAATTTTAACTATGGCTGAATTACTGAGACACTCCCATAGAATGCAGGGGAAACCCCTTGAGTACACACCGAGTTAGTTAGAAAATCTTAAATATGAAAAATTTCAACCATCAGGGACTGTATAAACTGAACAATAGAAAACATCAGTACTAATACATCATAATTACGAAGTATATCAACCTCAAATAGCAGAAATTTCTTAAGGAAAACTAAACATTTCTCAACTAGTTGAAATTTCTTCCAAAACTAGTGAATTATCAGCTACTGAGCCTAAAATTTATGAACCTGAAACTAAACCTGCTACATCTGAGCCTACTTCGGATTTAATAACCCAAACCACTTGTCATCCTCATTCGTTGTGAGTGAAGTTTCGCATCACTTAGAACCTTCCTCCTGGCCTCATTAGTATCGAAGAGATTACTGGTATAGAAGAAGAAGATCTACATCCTTCATATCAAGAATCTTTAGATCTAAGGCCAAGTGAATATATTTACTATTATCGCCCTTTTAAACAATATCCTTGGTATTCTTAGTTAACCGACTTTCTACATAATTCTGGTCTCAAATATTCAACACCCCACATTCCGTTTTACGCCATACTGAGAGGTAAATATAGACCTTTGTAATATTCCTAATTAGCCCAAGCTAATGGGAATATTAAATTTTTCTTTGTCTTAATTTTATTTTCATGTTGATGAATAAAATGTGAAGGAGGACATGTGTAACTCCTAAAAACATCAAAAGAAATCAATGCCTATGTAAAAAAAGACATATCTAGGCCATGTAAATAAACTCTTGCAGGTGTGAATGGGCTTAAACCATGAGATTGGGTCAACTTTGACCAAGTCAACATCGCAATCTAGATGCAATGAACCTCATGGATAGAAAAGGTAGTTTTAAATGGAGGCTCCACATGTGAAAGGATTTAATTCATTGAGATGGTTTAGGGGTTGCCAAGGCTTTCATATTATAAAAGAAGGAGGAGAAAAACAGAAAAAATTTGTTAATGTTATTATTTTTTGAAGGTATTGTCTGCTTAGACATTCTCTATTGTGGTTTCCTGTTTAGGAACTCCCACCTCCTTCCTTGAGTAGCTCTTAGAGGATTATTTTTTGTCCAGTCCACTATCCAGCATTTGGCCAAGCCACATCTTGCAGCTACAACATAGTTATGCTTAGGATTGGGTTGTCCATGTGAGCTGAAGCAAGTGGAACTCTAGATTTGCAAAGATCTAGCTTGTATTAGAGCCTCTTCTCAGTGAGTGTGTCTTTTAACCTCTTGGAAGAGTGCATCCATAGTTTGAGCTTCAGATGCATACGCTGGCAGCAGGAAAAATCATTTCCAGATCCTACAGTGCAGTCCCTCTTCCATGACTGTGTTATTTGCAAAAGCAGAGTTGCAAGGTGTCTTGGAATCATTTTAGAGGAGGAAGATCTCTGGTGGTTGGATCCTTCATTTCACTGTGGTGATCCATGGATTGGCCAAAAAATCCATGTTAGTTCAGATCTGATAGGATGTATATGTTATGATTCAAAATTTTCTCTCAGATCTACTCACCATTGGTCATGATCTGCTGAGATCCCCAAGGATAATGTATAGAGGAGCCTATCTTGTACACAGTTATGAAATATATCTATCATTTTATGCACATACATGCTCTAGAATTGAGTTGTAATCTACTGCATGCTTCAGTAATGAAAATAACGTTGTTAATCTTATTCTTCCATTTCTTGTTGTTGTAGCAGCTCATTTTGAGGCTTTTGTCTTGTATATTCTTTCTATTTCTATTATACACTGTATAAGCTACATTGTAAATCCATTTTTCTGATGTATAGCTGAAAAATGAATCTCTACGTTGGTATCATGTTTGTAAATTGATAAATTTCATTATTTCTGAAGCAGTCTCTTGCATATAGCTGCAGCCCCTCTCTTTGGGTGAAATTCAGCTAGACTAGTTTGTGGGAGATCTGTTTAACAGACCTAGTTTGATTTATTTTTTTTCTCTCCTTCTGGATTTAGATATTAGATGAGATAATCTAAGGGATCCAGGGTCTGAAAACTTATTTCTGTGCATATATTTCTTAGGAGTGTGTTATTTCAGCAGGCTTGCTGTGCTGTTCCAAATTTGGAATATTACAGTGGTATCAGAGAATCAATCTTGGCACAAATTGTGAATTATTTGAACCAATATGTCTTCAAAGGGAGGAGAGTCTCTGAATAATAGCGATCAGAGGCATCATGAAAGAAGATAGAAGAAAAATTATTACATCATTGAAACCCCTGTTTATGGAAGAATAGAAGGAGTAGAGTTCTCTAACATTCTTTCTCAAGATTTGCATGAGCTGGAGGAAGAAATTAGGGGAGGGAGGAATGGAATATCAGTAGATCCCTTGAGGAGGTTTGAATATGAGGAAAGCCCCACTACTTCATATGATGTGTGTGAGCATTCAACCACACAATCTAATCCAGAACATGGTAGCATGCCTGCTTTCTTGTCAAAGGAAGGAGGAAGAGGAGAAACACCAAAGAAGGGATCTCTTGGTGAATATATCCAAGAATATGAATCTCAATTAGAGAGATTCAAAGAGCATATCAATTTCAAAGAATTATGTCAACTCAAAGATGAAAGATCATGTAGCTATTGTAGAAATTTGAATAACTGATATATTATTCACCGAGATTCTCTTGATCACACACTATTTTAGCTTCATGCATAATACAGAATCTCTTCTACATTGATCATCACATTCGGAAATAAAATCAATTTCATGCATACACTAAAACCACAAACAATCACACATATGAACATATTATTTAATGGGAAAGCTTAAAGCTGAAAACCCCAACTATCTGTATGTTATATTTCATGGAGATCATGTAACAAACATAGTACAAAAGCTCCTCACAAGCTCTCATGCACATCGTCAATTGCTACACACTATCAAGCTAGATCTAGCAAAACACATGCTCCAATAATTTGCCACTTGATAGCCAACCTCTATTGCATTTTTAATGCTATGGGATGGCTTCATTAAATAGATAAACCACCTGGCTTGTACTGCGCAATCCTCATGGGCTTCTCCACCTATCTGTGTGTTTCAAATAGCAACAATATAGTCACAACTGATAGTTAACCTACTCTTTCACCTATTTCTACACTGGTCTCCACTGAAACTGTCCATGCACTAAAGTCAACTGATACATTCTTTAGTTGATTAATGAGTTTATGATTAGTGAATTAATTAATAACTAATTCACACCACTCTCACTAATTATATCAATTATTTAAACTAAATAAAAATAGCTCAACTATGTTTACATTAGCTAAACTGAATACAACTCCACTAACTTCCTCAATCAACTCCACCAAACTCTGTCACATGAGTTCTAACTAAAGTATTCATGCAATAGCTCCACATAACCCTCAGGAATAGCATAATTCCTTCTGTCAGTTCCTGTGCCACATCTGTGCACTTAACTGAGGTGCTCCAAGAGAATAAGATAATGTTTATAGTCCAAATATTATTAAGAGTTAATAATATTTGACATATCTATTTTTAGACTGGCAATCTAAAAATAGATTCTGCCCAGTATGTCTAAAAATAGAATTCCATCCATTTTTTCCGATTTGAAAAACCATCCACAAATAGCATCTTGCAACTCATAGAACATGATCCATATGTCTAAAAATAGACATAGTCTAAAAATAGACTTTGCGCCAAAAATAGCCTGCGGGCCCACTTAGTGAAGGCGACTCCTTTCCACTAAGCTCATCATCTTGTTGCAATCTCAACACTTCCTCTCAACAAGATATGGATTATCTGCAACCCCTATCCTGCCTCTGTGGTATTCGAATTTGCTCCTGGTGAGCGCCTTCATTCGAATGTCTCTGACATCGATCGGTGGGAATGTATGAAAGTAACATGACCTTCCGCTGCACACAATCTCTGATATGATGATACCGGATGTCAATGTGTTTAGATCTATCATGAAATACTGGATTAACTAAGAGTTTGATGCAACTCTGATTATCACAATAAATCACAGTAGGCTCTAAGTGTGAACCAAACAACCCGACCAGAATCTTCCTCATCCATATAGCCTCACATACAACCAAACTTGCTGCCATATACTCGGCCTCTGCTGAACTGAGTGCCACGGATATCTGCTTCCTGCTGTACCAAGAAACTGTTGTCAACCCGATACTGAAAATCCCTCCATATGTGCTCTTTCTGTCCGTTGGGCCCCTTGCCCAATCTTCATCCGTGAAGCCACATAGCCTCACCTCATCCGACTGTCTGTACCATAATCCATATCTTGATGTGCCTCTGAGATATCTCAATACATGCTTGCCTGCCTTCCAGTAGAGCTTGGTAGGCTTAACCATAGCTTGTGAAAGCTGGTTAATAGCATAGCATATGTCGGGTCGTGTATTGACCAGATACATAAGCGACCCCACCAATTGTCGATAAACAGTGGCATCCACTACCTCCGCTGAAGTAGCATCCTCCTTCCTCCAACCTCCAGGAAGAGGAGTATCAACAGGTTTGCAGCCATGCATGTTGAACTTCTCCAGTATCTCCCGGGCATACTTACCCTGAGAAACAAACAGTCCATCACTGCGCTGCCAAATTTCCAATCCCAGGAAATAATGAAGGAGGCCCAAGTCCTTCATCTCAAACTCTTTTGCAAAATCCTCCTTGCATGAGAGTATCAACAGCTCATCACTTGTCAAAATCAAATCATCTACATAAAGTACAATGATCAGCAACTTACCCTCCACCACAATCTGGTATAGGTTCGGATCCGCCTCACTCTTGGAGAATCCAAGTCCGGTGAAATAACTGTCTATCCGTGTGTACCAAGCACGAGGTGCTTGTTTCAACCCATACAATGCTCTCTTGAGCCTGCACACATGCGACTCGCTGCTGAAGATCTCGAAACCTTCGGGCTGCTCTATGTACACCTCCTCCTCAATCACTCCGTTGAGGAACGCAGTCTTCACATCCATCTGATGAATGTGCCACCCCATCTACACTGAGAGAGCAAGAATCATCCGTATGGAAGAATACCTTGTGACAGGTGCAAAGGTCTCCTCATAATCGATCCCCTCAATCTGTGAAAAGCCTCGGGCAACAAATCTTGCCTTGTACTTCTCCACACTTCCGTCAGCTTCCTGCTTCACTTTGGAGATCCATCTCGAACCCACCACTGATTTCCCTTCTGGCCTTGGGACAATCTCCCATGCATTTGTTCTGACAATCGAATCATACTCTTTCACCATGGCATCTACCCGTATGGGATCCTCCACAACTTCCGTGAAAGAGGATGGCTCTGTCATAATACACTTGCTCACAAGAGCCATGTATCCAGTATACCGGTCAGGTGACTGTCTCTGTCTACGCTGTGCTATAGGTGCTCCTAAAACCTTCTCTACATCTTGAGCCAGTCGCTCAACCTCTGTAGTGCGCTTCTTCCCTCTAATGGTTGGCGCTGCATGAGTGGTCTCTTCCACTCCATGAACCTCATCTTGTGGCTGATCCACATCCTGAGACTCATCCTTAGGAACTAATAGCTCCTCATCTGCATGCAAGTGTGGCTCCCTCTCAAGAGAACACTTCATGGCTTTCTCCTCCTGAAATTTGATATCTCGTCGCACAACAGTCTTGTGACTGTTTGGAAAATACACACGATAGTTGTGGGGCGTATCAATGTACCCCAAAAATATCCCAACCTCTACAGTCAACTCCAGCTTCTTCTTGGCATCCTTCGTCACATGAATGTAAACAGGTGAACCAAAAATCCTCAAATGGGAAATATTAGGTCTCTTACCAAAAAATTCCTCCTCGGGTGTACTCATGCCAAGTATCCTGTAAGGACAACGGTTCTGCACATATACTGCAGTATTGCATGCCTTAGCCCATAAGTGTATGGGTAGGCCCTGATCATGCAACATCACCCATGCAGCACCCATGATCGTTTTGTTCTTTCGCTCAGCAACCCCATTCTACTGTGTGTTATGAGGTGCTATGAGCTCTCTTCAAATTCTTTCTGTGCTGCAAAAGTCCTTGAATTCGCCAGAGATGAATTCACCACCATTGTCGCTCCTAAGAGCCTTCACCTGCTTCCCCGATTCTTTCTCAACTAGTGCCTTGAACTCATAGAAATTTGAGTATGTCTCACTCTTCTTCTGCATGAATAAGATCCAGCACTTCCGAGAAAAATCATCAACAAATATCACATAATACCTGTGCTTTGCTGTCGAAGCTACTGAGAAAGGTCCACACACGTTTGTGTGAATTCTCTCAAGGATCGTCATGGCACGACTATCCTTCTCGTGAAAGGTGGCTTTCAAAAATTTTCCCAAGGTACACCCCTTCCACTGATCTGACTGCGCAAGAGTACCCTTAGGAAGCCCAGTAGAAATCTACTGCAGTATCTTCAAAGCTCCATGGTGAAGGTGGTCCAATCCCCAGTGCCACAACTAGCCATCATCCCGGCTCACCACTCCTTCTTCCTTGCCTACCATTGCTACGTAGCCATCTACTTGCAATTGATAAAGGTTCTTAACTTGAACGCCTATCCTCTAGGTCTCACCAGTTGCCTTACTGCGCAGGAAAGCCTTTCCCTCGCTAAAGACAACATCATATCCCTTGTCTTCTAACATAGCCACAGAGATAAGATTCTTCTTCAATCCTGGAACATGCATCACTTCCTTCAATACGAAGGGTTTACCAGACTCCCTCTCAAAGGAAATGGTACCGATACTAGTCGCACTGTATCTACCATCATCGCCCATCTCGATGTGCACTTGAAGATCTTTCTCATCTAAATGAGTAAACAAATATCGATCTCTTGTCATGTGAAAAGATGCACCACTGTCAAGAAACCACACTGATCCTATCATAATTGATACCAAGCATGTGATCAGAGAAAAATCCAGCCCCTCAAACCGGCGAGGCTATGCCCTCTTCCAACACGCATCCAAAGAAATACTACTTTTATTTTTCTTCTTCTTTGGACAATTTGTGGCATAATGTCCGTGTTGGTGACAGTGAAAGCACTTTACCTTGGACATGTCCTGCTTCTTGCCTTTTGCACCGGATTGAGAAGCTTTCTTGTTCTTCCCCTTCTTTTCTTTGGCAGCCAAAGTGAAATTCTCTTCATCAGAGTTCCTTGATGAAGATCCATCCCTGGTACTTCGCCTTATCTCCTCTTGCACAAGATCCGACCAAAGTCGCTCCCATCCTGGAAATTTCTCCTGACCATTGACAGAGTCCTGATAGGAGTGCCAACTCTTCGGAAGCCCAAGGAGATCCAAGCTCACCAAGTCCTCATCATCAACAGTCACCGCCACACTTCCCAGCTCATCCCTGCATTGGATGAACTTCGTGAGGTACTTGGGCATAATGTCGCCGTTCTCCATCTTTATGTTTCTGAGTTTATCCTTGAGCGCCAACTTCCTCTAGTCGCTCTTGCTTTGGAATAAATATGTCAACGCTTTCCACATCAAGTATGGAGAATCTTTTCCATGCAGGCTGGATACAATGTGATCCTTCACGCCCTCCAATAGAATCCTTCGACACCTTGCTGTCTTCTTTTGCCAAGCCTCAACTAAGGCTGCATCGCTAGGCTTTGGAACTTCAGCATCTATGAACTCCTTCAGCCCATTGTCATCGAGCACAGCCTCCATCCTATCTCTCCATGCAATATAATTCGAGCTGCCTTCAAGAGCATACTCCAATTGCAATCCTTGATAAGACATTTTTACTTCGACACCAAGAAAACACTGCTGCAAATTCGAATTCCACCAGCACAAAACTCAACCTCTTCAATGTTTTGCAATTTCTACAATGATCAATATCGCTTCGATACCATGTATAAATTTGAATAAATGAGATATTATTCACCGAGATTCTCCTGATCACACATTGTTTTAGCTTCATGCATAATACAGAATATCTTCTACCATTGATCATCACATGCGAAAATAAAATCAATTGCATGCATACATTAAAACCATAAACAATCACACATATGAACACAGTATTTAATGGGAAAGCTTAAAGCTAAAAACCCCAACTGTCTATATATTATATGTCATGGAGATCATGTAACAATCATAGTACAAAATCTCCTCACAAGCTCTCATGCACACCCTCAATTGCTACACACTATCAAGCTAGATCTAGAAAAACACATATTCCAATATTTTTCCACTTTCTTAGCCAAACTTCATTGCATTTTTTAATGCTATGGGATGGCTTACTTACCGATAAACCACTCCGGCTTGTACCGTAATCCTCATGGGTTTCTCCACCTTATCCTTGCATTCGCGAATAGCAACAAGAGATAGTCACAACTGATAGTTAACCTGCTCTTTCACCTATCTCTGCACTGGTCTCCACTGAAACTGTCCATGCACTGAAGTTAACCGATGCATTATTTAGTTGATTAATGAGTTTATAATTAGTGAATTAATTAATAATTAATTCACACCATTCTCACTAATTGTATCAATCAGTTAAACTAAATACAAATAGCTCAACTATGTTTAGATTAGTTAAACTGAATACAACTTCACTAACTTCCTCAATCAACTCCACCAAACTCTGTCACATGAGTTCTAACTGAAGTATTCATGCAATAGCTCCACATAACCCTCAGGAATAGTGTAATTATTTCTATCAGCTCCTGTGCCACATCTGTGAACTTAACTGAAGTGCTCCAAGAGAATAAGATAATGTTTATAGTCCAAATATTATTAAGAGCTAATAATCTAAAAATAGATTCCGCCCAGTATGTCTAAAAATAGAAGTCCATCTATTTTTCCAACTTGACCAACCATCCACAAATAGCATCCTGAAACTCATAGAATATGATCGACATGTCTAAAAATAGACATAGTCTAAAAATAGACTTTGCGCCAAAAATAGCCTGTGGGCCCACTTAGTGAAGGCGACTCCTTTCCACTAAGCTCATCATCTTGTTGCAATATCAACACTCCCTCTCAACAAGATATGGATTATCTGCAACCCCTATCCTGCCTCTGTGGTATTCGAATTTGATCCTGGTGAGTGCCTTCGTCAAGATATCAACATCTTGATCCTCGGTGGGAATATATGAAAGTAACATGATCTTCCGCTGCACACAATCTCTGATATGATGATACCAAATGTCAATGTGTTTAGATATATCATGAAATACTGGATTAACTGATAGTTTGATGCAACTCTAATTATCACAATAAATCACAGTAGGCTCTAAGTGTGAACCGAACAAGCCGACCAGGATCTTCCTCATCCATATAGCCTCGCATGCAGCCAAAATCGCTACCATATACTCAGCCTCTACTGAACTGAGTGCCATGGATCTCTGCTTCCTACTGTACCAAGAAAATGTTGTCGAACCTATACTGAAAATCCCTCTAGATGTGCTCTTTCTGTCCATAGGGCTCCCTGCCCAATCTGCATCCGTGAAGCCACACATCTTCACCTCATCCGACTGTCTGTACCATAATCCATACCCTGATGTGCCTCTGAGATATCTCAATACATGCTTGCCTGCCTTCTAGTAGAGCTTGGTAGGCTTATCCATAGCTTGTGAAAGCTGGTTAACATCATAGCATATGTCAGGTCGTGTATTGACCAGATACATAAGCGACCCCACCAACTGTCGATAAACAGTGGCATCCACTACCTCCACCGAAGTAGCATCCTCCTTCCTCCATCCACCAAGAAGAGGAGTATCAACAGGCTTGCAGCCATGCATGTTGAAATTCTCCAATATCTCCCGGGCATACTTGCCTTGAGAAACAAACAGTCCATCACTGCGCTGCCAAATTTTCAATCCCAGGAAATAATGGAGGAGGCCCAAGTCCTTCAACTCAAACTCTTTTTCAAGATCATCCTTTCATGAGTGTATCAATAGCTCATCACCTATCAAAATCAAATCATCTACATAAATTACAGTGATAAGCAACTTACCCTCCACCACAATCTGGTATAGGTTCGAATCCGCCTCACTCTTGGAGAATCCAAGTCCTGTGAAATAATTGTCTATCCGTGTGTACCAAGCACGAGGTGCTTGTTTCAACTCCATACAACGCTCTCTTTGAGCCCGCACACATGTGACTCACCGCCGAAGATCTTGAAACTTTCAAGTCGTCGATGTACACCTCCCTCTCAATCACCTCTGAGGAACGTTAGCCTTCACATCCATATGATGAATGTGCCACCCCATCTGTGCTGAGAGAGAAAGAATCATCCGTATGGAAGAATACCTTGCGACAGGTGCAAAGGTCTCCTCATAATCGATCCCCTCAATCTGTGAAAAGCCTCGTGCAACAAATCTTGCCTTGTACTTCTCCACACTCCCGTCAGCTGCCTGCTTCACTTTGTAGATCCATCTCGAACCCACCACTGATTTCCCTTCCGGCCTTGGGACAATCTCCCATGCACTGTTTCTAACAATCTTCAAGGGAATTCCTATGCTTGGTGGTGGTTTGAGTCTTCTTCCTTAAAAGGGAGGAACATCTCTTCTTATGCAAGATTCACTAGGAGACTAGTGGAAAGATTTGATGAGAGACATTTTGAAACTTCTTGGGGGGGGCAGATGAATCCTAAGAAATATAAATATTTGCATGAGTTGGAAGATTCCATGGAGCCAAATCCAGTCATAAAAATTGTTGAAGGGGTTGAAAATTTGCTGCACTTTGTACCAGAGGCAAAGGCCCCAACTCAGCAAGATCTATTTTCCCAAAGAGAAGACTTGAGGATTCCTTCCTCACTAAGAATTCAAGGCAAAGGATTTCTTGATGATGAATAATTCTCCACTCATGGGGAGAAGGGAGAGAAAGAGCAAAGAAGATCCTCTAGCACTGTGCAAGCAGGAGGAGATCTATTTTCAAGTGGAGATGGAGATGAAGCAATGACTTCCCTTAGAGGGATTATTGCACCTTTGCAAGGAATTCTAGAGGTTCTCCCATATGGAGGACATGAGCAGTATGTGTCTTTTCTAGAAGACAATGAGAAAGAACAAAGGAGGGGTCACAGAGCTGATCCAATATCTGAAAATGGGGCAAGGGCTCCAATCAGAGGCACTCTTACACCATTAAGAAGGGTCTCCAAGTTTCATGGTACTTCAACACAGCAATCAGAGATGGATTTGCATAGTGGAAGCAGTCATGATATTTCTCCATCTATTGTTTACATGGGGATGAACCATGAGACATCATTATCCTGTGGTGTACCATCTGGGAGACCACCTAAATCATATTTGATGGGAGATGTCTCAGACATTGATGCTCCTTCCAGAGATCCAAGGGAGGAGGGAGCACTAGTCGACCATGCTACAATGCTGAGAGTGTGGGGGAAATATAGAGAAAGGGAAAGCATTTTTCCTTTGACATGATTATCCATTCTCACCTCTCAAATTGCATTGAGAAGGTATGTTGCAAGAAGAAAGAATGACACCATCATGAAGCATGAGAGACAAGACTTTGATCAGAAGACAAACTTGCTTGAAGGACACTTATCCATACATAAAGATAGATGGTGGTCTCACATGCATGCATTGGCAAAGGCAAAGAGGCCTTGCACAAATGATAGCCTCCCATGGGAGACTAACTTCCAAGACTTCCCTCTTCTCTTGAGCATGTGCATAAGCAGGGAGGGAAGCAAGGAAGGATTGGAAACCTTACACCTTGTACCTTGGCATGGGAAATGTCAAGGAGGAGAAAAAAAACATGAAAGATACTTCAAAAGACACACTATTAGCACTTTCATTGTTGAGCACACTAGATCCCTATTGGAAATCCCAATAGTTGGTGGAATATTCCAAGGATCTCCATACTTTCATGGTTCTGGATGACTGGTTGCATGAGGAGAGTTATTCAATCTTTGATGGAGTCATCTGTAATCATGGTAGAATCTTCTTGTCTAGAGCCTTCAAGCTCAAGGGGAAGCTTATGCAAAGGGCTTATGAAGAGTTCCATCTTAGCCACACTTATTCTATGAAGCTCAACAATATCATATTCAGGAGCTATTATTGGGAGGGCTTTGAAAGGGGACTATATTAGCATTCTCAGAGATGCATGGATTTTATGGAGTTGGAGCAACACTATTAATCTAAGGGAAAATTAAATCAGCCCTCTCTTCCTTCCCTTGAAGGAAATAATAGATCTATGCACCACTCCATTGATAGGAGGAGAATTTTTGGTGGGGAGCATGCTCTTAATACATGTATTTTATATTCTTATTTCATGCATTCTTACACCATGTTCTTGCAAGCCATGACTCCAATAAGGAGTGTTATATTTTTTCAATCTCATGGAAAATATGGGGCCACAACAATTGTTGTACTTGGCCAGTCCCTTGGTGGACAAAGGGAGATCTTGTTTCATGATGGGTGCTTTCCTAAGGCACCAAACATAACTCACACATTCAGGTACAGTGAGATGGCATGGGTTGCAAGTAAGTGGTGGGAATACCACTTACCACATCTTGATCTGATGCAGGCATGAGATGCCCTGTGTTGGTACCATATATGGGATTATGACCCACCTCCTCATGTTCCAATTTCTTTTTATGTATTTGTAGTTTTTCTCCCATACATGAATAATGTACTTGTCTTATTTTTGGGATTGTATGGAGGGAGGATAGGAGGCATCTGTGTACCACATGGGATGGAGACTCTCTTTGTATTCTTTGCTACATATTTCAAGGAGAGTAGGGATTTAGCCACATTTGTTTCAATGGCATTCTTGACACTTTATGGGATGAATCATGAACATCTCATAATGATCTTGGAGAGACAATTCATGGGAGGATGGATTGGTGAACACTTAGCTTATGCAGAAATTTGGCTCCTTGATGGTGTCACTAATGGGGAAGGAGAATTGTTACAACACTCACCCTATCAGTTGCTTGAGGACAAGCAACATTTTGGAAGGGAGGGCTGTAATATTCCCAATTAGCCCAAGCTAATTGGAATATTCAATTTTTCTTTGTCTTACTTTGATTTTCATGTTGATGAATAAAATGTGAAGGAGGACATGTAAAACTCCTAAAAACATAAAAATAAATCAATGACTATGTAAACAGAGACATATATGGGCCATGTAAATAAACTCTTACAGGTGTGAATGGGCTTAAACCATGAGATTGGGTCAAATTTGACGATGTCAATAGCGCAGTCTAGATGCAATGAACCTCATGGATAGACAACATAGTTTTAGATGGAGGCTCAAAATGTGAAAGGAGTTAACTCATTGAGGTGGTTTAGGGTTTGGCAAGGCTTTCATCTTATAAAAGAAGGAGGAGGACAACAGGAAAAAGTTGTTGATGTTATTATTTTCTGAAGATATTGTCTACTTAGTCATCCTTTGTTGGGGTTTCTTGTTTAGGAACTCCCACCTCCTTCCTTGAGAAGCTCTTCGAGGAGTCTTGCTTGTCTAGTCCACTATCTGGCATTTGGCCAAGCCACATCTTGCATCTACAATGCAATTCTACTTAGGTTTGGGTTGTCCATGTGAGCTGCAAAGATATAGCTTGTATTGGAGCCTCTTCTCAGTGAGTGTGTATTTTAACCTCCTCGAAGAGTGCATCCACAACTTGAGTTTTAGATCCATACACTGGCAGCAGGCTAGAGCATTTCTAAGGCCTACAAAGTAGTCCCTCTTCCATGACTACATTATTTGCAAAAGCAGAGTTGGAGGGTGTATTGGCATCATTTTAGAGGAATATATCTAGTAATTGGAACCTTCCTTTCACTGTGGTGATCCGTGCATTGGCCAACCAATCCATGTTAGTTCAGATCTGATCTTCTGTATATGTTTTGATTCAAAATTTTCTGAATACTTCTTGTTAGTATGAATCCTTTGTCGAAGTGTACGGAAAAGGACCACTTTAGCTATGCATAACTAATAGCCCTAACAACAAATGTGGCTTCCAATATCTTCATATCTGTAGTTAGTTGATCAAGAAAAGAGCTGCAAAAAACCAGATCTATGCATAGAAAGACAGTAAGCAGTAAAAAGAAGCGTTTTCTCTATATACCAATAGACAAGACAAGAACAATTTTTGAAAGAATTTTTGTATTAAGGGCACTTGGGAGGAAAACAAGAAGGCATATCCATTTCTCCTCAATGGGATGGGTTCTTGGAAGTCCTCAGCACTTCAGATCTAGAAAATCTCTCTCTTGTTGGTGTAGAAAACCCATGCAAAGAATAGAGCTCAAAGGGAGCTCGCACAACAAATAATGGAAAAATGTGACCAAGTGTATAGATCCAGAGTGATCTAATAGGCAACAAAAGGTGAGGAATGGTAGGGAAAACCCTCCTATTTATAACAAAATATTGGGTCATTCTAGATCTTGGTGCATGATTAAAATAACATTAACCAAATCTAGATCCACCTTTTATGGAATATTTTATTATATTTGTTGGAGGAAAAAGGTATTTGACTTGGGTCAAATCCCTTTATTTGTAAATAATAAATAAATAAATGATTTATTTATCATTTTAAGGAAGTGGTTGAATGATAATCAAATAAATAATGATTTATTTAATTATTTTTGGGTGATTTGGTCATATTTAACAAGGAATATTATATAAATAAGATTTAAATAATTATTCCTAGAAAATAATAAGATAAATAAAGGTTTATCTAATTAATTTCTTTGTTTTGGGTTAAACGTGACTAGGAATAATAATTAAATTATGGTTTAATTAATTATTCCATGAGGAAAATTAAACAAAATAGGTTTGTTTAATATTTCCTTTTGGGGTTTCCTGTTTAGAACATAAACAACCTAATAAATGTGGTTTATTAAGTTATTTTACATAGTGAAAGCAATTTTACTTAGGGTAAAATTGGTCTTACATGGTGTACTTGGGTCCATCTAATGATAGTAGGTTAGATGACCAAAAAATGGTGTAACACTTCTGCAGATTTGTGACTAAGATCTCAGATCTACTCACCATTGTTCATGATCTGCTGAGATCCCCAAGGGGAATTTATAGAGGAGCCTATCTTGTACATAGATCTAAAATAGATATATCATTTTATGTAAATATATTCTCTAGATCTCAGTTGTAATATATTTCATGCTTCAGCAATGAAAATAATGTTGTCAAGCTTATTCTACCATTTCTTGTTGTTGTAGTGGCTCATTTTGAGGCTTTTGTCCTGTATATTCATTCTATTTCTGTTATACATTGTATAAGATGCATTGTAAATCCATTTTTCTGATGTATAGATTAAATATGAACCTCCATGTTGGTCTCATGTTTGTAAATTGATAAACTATGTTATTTCTGAAGCAGTATCTTACATATAGTTGCAACCCCTCTCTTTGGGTGAATTTCAGCTAGACTAGTTTGTGGGAGATCTGTTTAACCCACCTAGTTTGATTTGATTTCTCTCTCCTTTTGGATTTACATATTATATGAGATGATATAAGGGATCCAGGGGCTAAAAATTCATTTTGGTGCATAGATTTCTCACGAGTACGTTATTTCAGCAGGCTTGCTGTGTTGTTCTAGATTTGGAATATTACAACCTTCATTAAAAAATTTATGGTGAGACATCCATGTTTTTTTCACTGCCAGAAACTTATTTATATGGTGTTCCATCTATTCCTTCAGGATACTAGTGACTTTTTGGTACTTTATCATGATAATATCGCTCTCTCGAAAAACCAGTACAATCACCTGGTCCAAATGAATCCCATACTGAAAATTTGAACATGGAACAAGTATACATGATGTATGGAAACATTCCTAACCCTGACCCACAAAGTAGCAATTTACCACCTGGGGGGCAACCTTAAGGTAGTAATTTACCGCCCAGGGGGCAACCTCAAGGGAAATGTATACCGCAAGGGTAGTGCATACCACAATGACAATATCAACCTCAAGGGTAGTACTATATTCAATATCCACAACCTCTTCAAAGATAGCACCCTATGCCAGAGCAATAGTCTTTCCAAGGACAACAACCTCTTTTGGGGCCACATTTTTATCAAGAACAAAGAATTTTTTGAGGTCAATATTTTAGTGGAAATTATCTAGCAAACTATCAAACTTACATTCCAAATTATCAACGTCGTTATGGTCCATCTTACGCATCACAGCCTTCAGTGGGAACTTCACATATTGGGGTAAATACAGTGTGGAACCCATCATTAAATCAACATAATTTTCAACCTAATTTGAAAGTACCTTATAATCAACCTGGTCAGCCAATTTCTTACACTCAAATCTAGCAACCTATCCAACCTACGCTTCAAGTTATACCTTAGGTATCTGCATGTAGTAGTATTCAACAACCTGGTCCAAGTACACCTAGAACTCCACCCCAAACTTCTACATTAATTTCTGTTCAACATCCTACCACACCTATCCATGGAATTTCTACAGCCCCTCAAGTATCACAATCGATCCCTCAAGTCACTTCTCATCAACCTAGACCCACAGTTCAGGATATTGTTCAAACATCTGTGGGAAAACCAAGTACAAGTACAATTGTAACAATCCAACCTTATAGTGGTCAATTTGTTTATCAGCCATATCAAGGGCAGTATCAATATGGACCTATAGCACAAAATCCAGTATACCAACATCAACCGTACTGTGGTTATACATATCAGATACCAACTCAACCTCAGTATGGTATGGCTAACCCTCGTTATCCGGGACGCATTCCAATCCCAACTACACAGGATATTCCAGTTTATCCTGGATATTCTCCTCCTCGTACTAGTATAGTTCCTCAAGGTCATCAATTTTCTCAACAGGACCCTAATTGTTGGTTACCATTCATTGCAACTTTGGATTTACCAGATTGTCGCGCCTCACAAATGATTCAATTTATTATCTTCCGTTTTGGCACCCAATTCCAAATAAGTTTCCTAGTGATATTCCTATGTTCGAAGGTAAATCAGGAGAAGACCCCTCTAGTGCACATCCAACTCTTTCATCGATGATTCCGTTAGATTAAAATTGTTTTGAACAACACTAATAAGTTTGGCTACAAAGTGGTATATTGAACTACCACATCTCTCATTCAACAATTTCAACACATTAGCAACAACTTTCTTAACACACTTTCAGTTGCCAATCCATTACGACAATGGAAAGGAACTCTTAACTTCATTAAAACAATCTACATCTACATACATTTTAGATCACATACATGAATGGAGATGTAGACGATGTTTAGTGAAAGTTTTTGTCTTGGATCAGATCTTGGCAAAATGGTTTATCAAATCATTACTTCCAAATATCACTGAATATGAAGGAAGGTGTTGTTACAGAATAACAGGTCATAGCTCAAGCACAGTACTTAGACCTCGTATATACACAATTTGGTACTTTATATGACAAAATTCTAGCTTACCGTGTACAGGTCAAATAACTGTGACTCCTTCAGGTTCTCATGCTGCAGACGGTGTAATTGGTTTAGTTTGCACTAACAAGAGTAAGAATAAACTCCCAAGAGTTCATACTTTCTAAAATAGTTGTTGTTGGCATGAGAATGATCACACCCTTATGTCCATAACTCCATGCTGGTATTTAGAGAGAAAGGCTTATCAAACTGAAGGAGGAACGATTGTTCAAGACCCTAGGAGAAATTTGTAAGACATCAAGGCATTATGTTGTAAGATTATCCTTTTTATTAAAGATAATACATATGGATCTATTTTTCTCATTTATTTGTTCTTACGCTTATTGAAATAACATCAATACATAGACTCCTTGATCACTAATTTGGGCTAGCTTTTCTTGATTATTTAATGTTGCATATGCTTTGATTATGTATTCTTGTATTTGATTTCAATTTCTACTTATTGGAGAAGCCTCTTTGGAGCAACTAGATAAAAGATTGTATCAAATGTTCAATTTCAAGGTAGGGGAATGTCCTCTCTCTTTTCTTATAATAATTCTGAAATGCATTTAATCTAGAGAAAAATATTTCCAAATGGATGTTTGTTTCTAGCTACTCATTGAATACTAGGGAGATCACTATTTTCCACAAGAGGGATTAATTCACATAATTCCAATGCATCGAACACCTTTATGATATTCATTAATTATGTTTTTAGGGAAAATTTAGGTAAGTTTGTGGTCATCTACCTTAATGAAATTTTAGTATTCAGTAAATCTTGGGAAGACCATATTCAATAGGTTCACACCATACTTGAGTGATCGTGAGCACATCACCTTCAGGTCAAAGAAAAGAAATCATATTTTGGACAAACATCAGTTCAATATTTGGTATTTATTATTGACAGCAAAGGGGTTCACCTAGATCCCTCTCGTGTACAAGCTTTGGCACCATGGCTAGCCCCTTCCAATTCACATGATCTTAAGAGCATCATGGGAGGTATTACTTTCTACAGAATTTTTTTCTCTCATTTCTCACAGTTGGGTCGCCCTTTGCACTAGTTGTCTCATCAAGCAAAGTTTATTTGGGATGCTGAATCTAAGCGACATTTTTCTCAACTCAAGAACGCCTTATGCTCTGCCCCTATTCTTCATTTTCTGGATATAAATCAACCATTTGAGATGGAAACTGATGCCTCTCAATTCACCATTGGAGTTGTTCTTAAACAGGGAGGCCACCCTATGGAATACCATTATAAGGCACTTGCGGATGCTATGCTTAGGTACAACACCTATGATAAGGAATTATACAGTTTAGTGAAACCTTTGAAGCAATGGAGCCATTACATTCTTGGAAAAGAGACCATCCTCCATATAGATCATCATCCGCTAATCTTCATCAAATCATAATGCAAGATTCAAGAGCAACACCATTTAAAATGGACTGCTTACATTCAACAATTACATATGTTTATTAAATATAAGAAGGGGACAAGTAATAATATGGTTGATTTGTTAAGTCAACCACCTACTCAGGTCCTACATATTCTAGAGGTGCGTTGTGCTACACATGATGCTTGGCAAGACATGTATGCA
This sequence comes from Pinus albicaulis, assembly GCA_034641835.2. NCBI lineage: Eukaryota > Viridiplantae > Streptophyta > Pinopsida > Pinales > Pinaceae > Pinus > Pinus albicaulis. Next base: position 1,278,010,610 of record CM076582.1, on the reverse strand, counting down.
ATAGATCCGATCTTTGGTGAGATATGGGAAGCTTTGAAACAAATTACAGTCATAAACCAAACTCCCTTTATTGATTATACCATTCATGATGGTTGGTTGTATAAACTGAACCAACTATGTGTGCCACAATATGATGATCGTTTCCTTGTCATCCGAGAAGCACATGCCTCTTCATGTGGAGGGTATTTTGGCACAGCCAAGACCATTCTCAATATTAAAAGCAACTTCTTTTGGCATGCCTTACCCAAGAAAGTGCAAAAATTCATTCCTACATTTTCTCTTTGTTCACAAAGAAAGCCCTCAAACCGTAAGCATGGTTTGTATCAACCATTACAAATTCCCTCTCGTCCTTGGGAATCCACTTCCATGAAATTTTTAAGTGGCCTTCCAACTACTTTATGCAAACATGATGCTATCTAGGTATTGTTATGTCCTTTCTCCAAGATGGATATATTTCTTCCTTGTCATAAGACTACTTCTACTGCTCAGACTATAGATCTCTTCTTCCAGCATGTGTGTCCACACTTTGATTTACCGAGTAGCATCACTATGATCACGACTCTCATTTTCTCAGTACATTTTGTTGTATTATTTGGTATTTTTTGGGTTTCCAACTTCATTTCTCCACTTCCTTCCACCCACAAAGATATGGACAAACCAAAGTTTCTAATCATACTTTGATTCACTCACTTCGCAGTTATTTTTCCAAAAAAAAATAGTGGGATAGATATTTTCATATCATTCAACATAGTTACAATTGGGAAACACACTCCTCAACTGGTTTCTCACCTTTTGAGGTTTTCTTTGGTTTTCAACCAAGTGCACCCTCTAATATGCCACTGAAAATCACCCCTTCTGAGTCTGCACATCAACAACAGGAACAAAAATCATCTCATTATTTTATACACTCCATTTCTCAACGTGAAGCTCATCTAAATAATTCTTTGCAATCAGCCCAATATCACACCAAACAGAGGCATGACAAGCAGTGAAAACCCTTGTGTTTTCAACCTAGAGATTGTGTGTGGCTCTTGTTGGACAGGTAATGCTTCAAGGGCCAACATCATAAGCTGCACCCTTTGTGATATGGGTCGTATACTGTTCTACAACGAATTGGAGAAAATTCATATCGCTTGGAATTTCCTTCGCATCTTGGCATACATGATGTTCTTGATGTTATTAATCTAAAATTATTTGAACCACCTCTCCTTATGGAATCTATTAAAACTCATCATCTGATTGATAATATTCTATATTTTCAGCCTCCTCTACTCAAAGATACAATTATAGACTTCAAGAAATGGAATACACCATAGTAGCCATACTTCTCATATCTGGTTGGTTAGAAGTGACACACATTAGCACAGGCAAAATGGATGACTGCAGAAACATTCCAATGCACCTTCCCCCATTTGGTGGAGGAATTCTGGATGCTTCCTAATCTAAACAGGGAGGAATTGGGCAACCAAGAAGGAAAAAAAAAAAGTAACCTCTCACTGATTGGGTAACCAAGAAGAAGCGTACTCTTCCCTTGGAAACATCTAAGAGTAGAAAAGAGGGAAAAATATGAAAAAACTAGGATAGAAGGAAACATCTCAATATATTGGCTTTATCTAATAATGCATTTGATTTTATCTTTTGTAATTAAAAAATTAAAAATAAGGATAATGATTGCATTGTTTATAAAATTCTCATCTCTTCCTCATAATAAAGACTGTGGTATTGTTTCCAGAGTTGTGTTATTCCTATTTCGTGTCTATATTATGTTCTGTTATTCTCTGCATTAATTTTCAGATCTGCAAGTAGATCAGTGTCCCAATTAGTAAATAAGATTTATTTTTTTATAATATTCAATCCTGTAAATATAGGCCTTTTGACCTTCATTAGTATATTTCTAGGTGACGTATTGGGATATTTTTATGAAACCAATTCACAAAATATAAGAAAATATAGATCAACGCCTTTGAAATCAACCTCTTCGAGGGGGAAACCTCCTCTAAAGTGCATAAATGAACAATTATTGGATGAAACAAATGAAAAAACATCCTTTATATATATAGGAGTCCATGGAGTCATAAAATAATCCTAGCTGACCTAACAATAATAATGTAAGGGAACAATAATAGCAATATGTGGATTACAGGGGTACAACAATAAAAATAAGTGGGCTAAACTAACAACAATAAGGGATCACACTAGTAATATAGGGCCCTAACATGCCCCTCTCATTCAAAAGAGTGTTGTCCTCAATCCTTGAGTAGTTATGGATGCTTCTATATCAAATTCTCATCCTCCCATGAGAAATCTTCAGTGGGTGAGTTCTTCCACTTGATGAGATACTCTGAAATTAATCGATTTTGTACTTATCAAGTTCTTGTTTCCGTGACTTCTTTAGGTTCCAATATGATTTTTTATTCCTCCTAGATTTATGGAAAAATTGTTTCAGCAAGAATTTTTTCACCTATAACCTTCTTTAAGCATGAAATATGGAATACTGGATATAGTCGAGAAGATGTAGGAAGCTCCAATTTTTTATGCTATAGTACCAATATTTTGCAACAACTCGTAAGGACCATAATAATTTGGACATAATTTATTATCCTTATTAGCTTGCATGAGGGAAATTTTTTTTTTATGGTTGTAGTCATAAAAATACCGAGTCACCTACAACAAAACTTCTCTCATTGCGATGTTGATTTTCCTATTGTTTCATTCGATTATGTGCCAAATGTAGGCTATCCTTTAAGATTTTGTGAACTTGTTGTTGATGCTTGATGTGATATTCCATTTATTTAACCTTCTAATTTTCTCTTAAAGATGATGTGATAGATTGTAGATGATATCCATAAAGTGTGAAAAATGGGGCCATTTTTTCTGCAGTGTGGAAGGAAGTGTTATACCGCCATTCAACCAGAGGCAACCAATTGACCGATTGTGTTTTTTTATCAGATACAAAGCAACGAACATATCCTTCCAAATATTTTTTCATTATCTTAGTTTTCCAATCGGATTGAGGATGATAAGATGAGCTATGAGCTATTTGAGTACCCAAACAAGAAAATAATTTCGTCCAAAAATTTCCAGTGAAAATGGGATCTCTATCTCTTACAATAATCTTTGGGTTTCCATGTATCTTTTGAATTGTTTCCATAAATTCAATAGCAATTGTACTCGCTTTAAATGGATGAGATAATGCACAAAAGTGTACATACTTGGTAAGCGTATCAACTACCACCATGATTACACTCTTTCCTTCGGACTTAGGTAAACCTGTGATAATATCCATTGAAGCCTCCTCCCAACGTTGATTTAGAATGGACAAAGGTTGTAGTAGTTCCAGGGTCTTAATTGTCTCAACTTTATTTTGCTGGAAAAACAAACATTCCACCACAAAATTTTGAATATCAAATTTAAGTTCATCCCAAAAAAATTCTTTCTTCACCCTGTGGTAAGTTTTTAAAAATCTCGAGTGTCCTCCTAAGGGAGAGGTGTGCAATTCCAAGAGAATATTTTGTTTTTGTTGGCAATTCTTACAAATATATAAGTGATATTTGTACCATAAGGAATAATTTTTCCAACAAAATATGTAAGATGTACTGGGATATTGCTGAAACTTTTGAATGAATGTCCATACTTCTTCTTCATTCTTCCATTCCTCCATTGCTTTGGTTATCCAATCTTGTTCGATAATATAAATTGCACAAAGAAACGCTTCTGCATCCTCATCCTTTCTTGGGAGTGTTGTTAGGCCCCTAATTTTCTCTCTTTTTTCCATTTTCCCCTTCCTAAATCATAATCATTTACCTTTGTTTTACCTCTTTAATGCACCTTCATCTTGCACCAGTCCAAGCACGGTGACATATTTCATATAAAATTTATTTTTCATATTTTTAATTCAACTTAGCATTAATTAATTATTTATTACATGATTTATTACTTTTAATAACTCTTTGTAACTTATCGATATCTCTAATGTTTATTTGGTAGTTAGAAGTACTTACTGTGATCGTTGATCCTAGTCCAGCATCGGATCTTGCATTGTTGCCAGCACAAAAAATCCTTGCAGCAGATCTGAACCTCCTTGATCACTGCCTCATTTTGATCAGCTTCAATAAATATTGAACATCTTCAGCTACGACAGCAAAGATCGACCGAAAGGCAGCTGAGACCGAATCCGCGAAGGACGAAATCTAAAAATTGGCTACGACCAATTTGCTAAACATCTAATTTCGAAGGCCAAGAAGCTAAAATCTGCATTTTGTTATGTAATCGATTGAATGATCTATTTTGGCCTTTGGCCAAAGATCTATATAATGTAAAATGTAAATAGGACTGAGAGGAGAGTTTTTGATAGGATAAGAGAACAGAGATACAGCCAGAGAGGCGGTAACAGGTTGCTGTATTTTGTTATCATCTGAATCTGGGCTGGACGATGTATTAACGTATGTACTTGCCTTAGTGAATTAATAAAAGGAGGCTCTTCCTCATGTTTTAAAAATTGTGATTCTATATTTGAGCTAATGAATTGATTAAGGTACTGAGCAGCGTTTTAATTTAAAAGGGAAATGTGTTGGTTGGCTAGGGCCTAGCCAACCCAACACGTTTATCCCATTTCATGTTTTCCTATAATTTGTTTGTCAAGTGTGATTTAATTTTAAGCACATGCATTCCTGTCTGAGTAAAAGCAGATCCATTGTGTGAAGTAGATAAATTTCCTTTTTCTGCAATTTCCTTTCCTGTACTTGATTTCAGATTGGCTCTCCTCCGCCTGGTCCAAGCAGGATAAATAACCCTGCACCAGTGCACCCTCGTGTGATATCTCATTTTCTGCAATTTTGTTTGATTGGCTTTCCCCGCCTGGTCCAAGCAGGAAAAATGACCCTACACCAGTGCATGTTGGTGTGATGCAACAAGCCTTCTTAGTCTACGTCCCGCAATCTTCTTTCTTTCATTAAATGCTTATGACAGGATAAAGGTATATTGATTGTTTCTTTATTCCTGCAATTTGTTAAGATCAGAAACATTCACTTTTTATGTGTGCAATTCGATTTAACATTATAATATCACTTGCAATCATTAAGCACTTATTTTAAGAATTAAATGCTAAGTGTAGGAAGCTTTGATCCAGTGCAAGAACTAGTTTCTTACCATGGGATCCGAGTGCTCTGAACCTGGAAAAGTTCAAGCCCTTGCATGAAGCAAAAAAACCTTTAGTAAAGACACCATTTCTACCTTCTACATAAATCTATGTTCCTGCACTAGTGCAAGAAGACTACGATAGTGCAGGATAGATTAGTGCAAGAAGTAAATCTCTAAAGGAGCAGGTTTAAGGGCCCAGCTAATGAGACTGATAAGTGTCTTTGCTAAAGAAAAATACATACTCAGTAGTTAAACAATAATTAGCTAGATTTATTACCCTTTTATCTTTAATTCCATCTTGCAAATGCTTTCTTTCTTGTTCCAGTCTTAGATTATTTTGATGGTTCAAGTTGCCTTTTTCTCTCTTTAATTTGATTTTGCAGTATTTCCTTTAAAGAAAGTAGGGATTTATATTAGGAAGATTCATACCATCTCTAGCATTGTCTGTGCTTCTTCTCTAAGTTTACGAATCCCCAGGGTTGAAAAATTAAGTGTTCAGGAGTTTGCTTAAGTGTAATTCTTACACCCAACATTTTGGCGTCATTGCCGGGGAGGTGTTTTGATTTGGTAAGAATTTTTTGATTATACAATAGAGGTAACTTTTCCTTTATTTTTGCAGTATTGTTTGGAAAAGCTTCTTTGAAGGAATTTTACTGGTGTTAATTGATTTCTAACAACATTTTTTTAGAAGTTGTTTGTTATTTTTATTTCTTTTTTTTTCTTTGAAATGAATGCCTAGAAAAGGTAAGGGTTCGAAGCCCACTAAGGTCCAAAAGAATTCTGAAAAAAATTCTTATATTGGGTCTCCTTATGTAAGCAGGAAGCCCAATCCAATTCAAACCCATCACATAGGAACAATCCACTTGGATTCTGGTGACAATAGCTCAGGTGTGGATCAACCTGTTGAGAGTAGTACAAGTAAAAAGGAAACAATGGTGGACCATGAAGATCATTTGGAAGGGACTGGTGAAAACCAAGTAAGTGAAGAACAAACCACTTTTTTGTTTCCAATTGTGGATCCCGATACTGTGGCATAAATGAAGAATATTCCAACATCAGCTCTCCCTCATTTCCATGGTAAAGTTCATGAATATCCCGACTCTTTCATATTTGAGTTTGATATTTTGTGTAGAAGTTATTATTATTCAACTAACGCTCAGAAGTTAAGATTATTTCTTATTACTCTCAAGGAATCAACTTTACGTTGGTTTATGGGGTTAGGAGGAAACACTATAACCTCTTGGGATCAGATGAAGAGAGTGTTTTTGTCTAAATATCAATAATATTGCAAAACTTGGGACATGCAGGATGAAATTTTTACAATGATACAGGATGATGATGAAACTCTTGAAGATTACCTAGAAAGATTGATGTATATTTTACAAAGGTCAAAACTTAAGTTTGATCCTAGTACTATTAGAACCTTGTTATTAAGACGACTTACTGATAATGCTAGAAATAATTTGAATCTGTTAGGAAAAGGTGATATTTCTGAGCAAACTTTTGAACAAATTTGTGAATTATGCAGCAAATTTTCAAGAAATCATTATAGATCCAGTAGAGGAACTCGAAATAGAAATAGAATAACTGAATCTACTGATGCTATGATTATTGGACTAGAAAATAAAATGGAAAACATGAAAATTGATATAATGAATACTGTTACCAAACAGTTATAATCTTTAAAATTTCAGTACAAACTCATGAAGGAACAAGAGTCATTATGTAATTTCTGTCCTAAACGTAGAGACAAGCATCCTCCAAAAGAGTGTCCTCTTAATTTGAAAGAAACTAATAAGTGTGCTATTTGTGCAGAAGACCATGTCACAGAAAAATGTCCCTCTATACGAGGACTTAAAGCTGTATTTATAGGGGGACAACCTGAAGCTGAATACTTATATGCTATGAGAGCAAGAAGGAATTGGCCTCAGGTAGGTACAGGTATGGCACCTAAATTTTCTCCACACTATATTGGTTATAATTCACATGCATATTCGTATCCTAACACTAATTAGCAGTGGCAGTATGGGAATCAATATCAGCATGGGCAACCTTCTCAACCATGGCAACAAGTTTGGAGAGGGCCAACTCATTCTCCATATTCCTATCAGCCACCTATGTAGTCATATCCATATACGCATACACCTTATTCAATGCCTCAACCTCCGAGTCAGTCTACTCTACCATTGCCTTTGCCTCCACCCTTTCGACCTCCTCGGTTGCCTGCTCAACCTATGCCCAATCCTAAGAATAATAAAGTAGTGCAAATGATCTATGTAACAAACCCACCTTTACCATTTTAGTACCATTCTATTCCATTTTGGGTTCATGATATTCAATTAAGATTGGGAAGGACTGTAACATCAAAAAATCAGAAGCAACTTATAGTGATTTTTTGAAGAGAAAGGAGAAGAGGAAACTCTTAACCATTCTCCAAAAGCTGTCACTAAGCAGTGCTTACCCTCTGAATCCTTGCCATATTCTTCCAACCAGCCTCCCTTACCAGAGAGGCTAGTAATGGAAAGAAGTGAGCCTATTTCTGAGACTAGTTTGGCATTTGAGCTTTGGAATATCTTCATTAAGATACCTTTTCTTCAAGCCATTAAAGAGATCCCCATTTGTACTAATATTATTAAGGAAATATATCTCAAGAAACCCAGGAGGAAAAGAGTGGAACCCAAAACCATTCAATTTGTTGGTAGGGTGGCAGAGTTGATGACAGGATGTGTGTCTATGGAAAAATATACTGATCCCGGAAACCTTGTTGTCTCAGTTTATATTGGTAATGTCCTGGTCTCTAATGTTCTTATATACCTGGGGATAGCCATTAACATCATGACGAAGCAAATCATGCATCAAATTCAGTTATCTCATCTTCGCCCTACTCTCATTGTGCTTGAATTAGCAGATAAATCTAAAATTAAGCCAAAAGGAGTATTGGACGACGTGATCATCTCATTAGATTCTTGGGAATATCTTGTTGATTTAATTACACTTTAACCAAAGAACCCAGTAGGAGGACATCCCTTAATCTTAAGTCAACCATGGCTTGCTACAGCTGATGCATATATTGGATGTCATTCCGTTGATATGTATATTTCGCATGGAGATTCTAGGAAGAAAGTTACCTTATACCCACTGCAAAATCCATTCAGGACCTTCGTGATACTTTATGGTTGGATCAAAGCAGTGATGAGGAGACTCAGCCCATTTCCCTTATCCATCACTATACTGGGTCTTCACAAGAATATGAGATTCAAGATTTCCTGAATAATCTAGACATTATGCCTAATTTTGAGCCATTGAGCTAGATTTTCAGTCTAGACTTTCAAGATAGTCATGGTTCTCATTATTATGTACCATTTGACCACTCCCTTGAGTAATCCTGAGCCTAATACCACTCTTGCTAAGATTAGCCCTGGTAAATCCTTGTATATTAGTTCAGATTTGGGCTCATCTCAGCAAGAGAAGCTTGTGAATTTGTTGCAAAACCATCGTAGTGCCTTTGCTTGGGGCTATGAAGATATGAAGGGTACTCCTACTGAAACTTGTACACCTCACATCTATATTCAGGAAGGAACTTTACCTGTCTAACCACCCCAAAGGCAAATGAATCCATCTCTAAGAGATATTGTGAAGGAAGAATTACAGAAACTCTTGGATGTTAGTTTTATCTATCCTATTTCCGACAATCAGTGGGTCTCTCCATTAGTGCTAGTACCTAAGAAAGATGGAAGATGACATATTTATATTGATTATTGAGAATTAAGCAAAGCCACTATCAAAGATTAATTCCCTCTCCCTTTCATTTACCAGGTGCTTGATACCCTTGCAGGAAAGAAATATTTTTCCTTTTTGGACGGCTTCAGTGGCTATAACCAAATATAGATTGTACCCAAAGATCAGGATAAAACCAATTTTACATTTCCATGGGGTACATTTGCTTATAAAGTGCTTCCCTTTGGTTTATGTAATGCCCCAGCTACCTTTCAAAGGACAATCCTGGCCATTTTTGTTGATCTAGAATTTGCAGAGATTTATATGGATGAATTTTCTTTGTTTGGTGATTCTTTTCAAGAAGCTCTCAAAAATATAGATAAAGTAGTTCTCTATTGTCAGGAAGCCCATCTCACCTTGAGTGATAAGAAATGTATATTAACATGCAAAGCGAGAGTGGTACTTGGCCATTTGATTTTTTTCTAAAGGTATCGAGTTTGATCCAGCAAAGATTGAAAGCATTCTGCATCTTCCTGCACCCAAAACTCAAAGGGAAGTGATGCAGGAGCATTATATTCGGGAAAATACTTTGTATTTTATTAAACCTAGGGGGCTCTTATGTTTTTGAGAGAATATTAATTTTATGTAAATATTAATGAGATTTTTTTGAGTGATTAAATGATATTTTTAATTAATTATTGTGAGGATTTGTTAATGTTCCCAAACAATTTGGAGAACATGAGAGAAATTATATTGAGATATTTAAGAATTTATTATGAAGCCTAATATAGATTTGGTTTCAAGATTTTAGGGATAAAATCTATACTGTAGGGGTGTTGAGATATTTGAGGACTTTGTTGAGTTATTAAAGGGATTTGAACCTATATTGGTTCATCCAAATTTGTATAAATGTAATAAGCTTAAAAGGAAAAAGGCAGATCAGAATATAGAGAGGTAGGAGACAGGAGTTGAAGAGGAAAAACAAATTTTTTGTTTGTCAAGCCTTCAGGCAATTGTAAAACAGGGCCAATGGTTTGAAAATCAGGCCAGAATAGAAATTCTGTAAGTAATTCCATTTGTTTATATGAAAGTATCTTTTTAGAATTACATGTGTTAATTGATTGAGAAATTGTATGCTTAATTTCTGTAGTTAAAGTTTGAAGTGAGATTATGCATATGAATTGGGAAAGTGATGCTAATTACAGTATTAGAAGAGTTACATATAATTATGGCAATAACTAGAAGAAATTGCAATCGTCAATCATTGCAAAGATCGATGATGCAGGAGGAAATTCGAAGTTACATTCAGAATTGGGCATATGGTGGTTGAAAACCCATATAATGCCATGGAACTAGAGTGATAGATCAGCAAAGATTTAATTGAATAGATATAAAATATTTGTTTTCTGGAATGATGAATTTGAATGTAATCGAATGAAGTCAATGATGTTGTGGAGAAAACCCAGAAGGAGGGAGCAACGTTACATTCGTGTGGAGGTTTCCTTTATAAAGCCGACTGAGTAATGGGTATAAGGCACAAAGCTTGTGCAACAGGTAAAATAAACCTATGATCTAAATAATACAGAACCTGACCTTAAGTGGAAGAATGCAGACTCAAAATTGAGATCGAAGTCTACGTGGATGTAGAGAAATCAATTAATTTCAGAGGAAGAATTGCTGAAAGCCCAATTTGTGCGTGGAGTGCTGCTGGATTGAGGAAGACAAAACCGTGGATCAAGGCATAATTCTGAAATTGCAGTGATGATGGATTTGATTTATTGAGGTTGTGAAAGCAGAGCGATGGGACGAATTTTCTGTAGTAGAGGAATTAAATTAAAATCGATGTAGAGTTGGAATGTGAATTCAAATGGCAAGTTACAGTGTTGGAGTGGGAAGGATGCAGAGTCTAATTGAATGGAGATGATTGTCTATATCTTTGTGAGAATTGAACGAATCTGAAGTTAATTGCAATAAAATGTGTTTAATTGCAGCATTTTCACTTGTGGAACCAGAAACGCATGAAGAGCCAGCAATAAGATTAAAATCGAAGAGTAGATTCTAAATTGAAATTGAATTCCATGTGAGTGAAGAATATGGCAGAATCATGAAATGAAGAATGGAACCATGAGTTCAATGAACCGTGAGGGCATTTTTTCCAATCCAAAACAAGTAGTATCGTGTGATTTCACAACTGGTAAGTTGTTTTGCAAAATGGAACGTGATTAGGGTCATTGATTGACACGTGTTTTTTAGTGGTATTTTAAAACCACTTATTTTGCATGCTGTTAAAGTGATAAAGACCGAGCTGTATGGTTACATGATGGTGGTCCGATCAGATCTGAATAAGATCCAATGACATTTGCATGGTAATGTGCATGGAGATTAACGTAATGTATGGACATCGTTATTTTTCAATACATGAAATCCAATGTATGTGGGGCCGAGAGAGAATTAACATTTATTTAATGTTGAAATGTCTTATGCCAGACTTAATTAAATCATTCAAATGAGGCTAATATCGTAAATCTCGAAGTATGGTAAGCATTCATTCATAATTGTTTATTATTGAATGCGTGGGACCCAAACATGGTTATTTGTTTGGTTGGTTGACTTGTATTTTAAAATTCATTAAAAGAGTCAAATTTTTGAATTGGGATGTTTGCATAGTCCAAACATTATGAAAATACTTTCATGGATGGAAGTTTAAAGTTGAATTTACTTTCAAAAAGTTATGGAAGTAAATAATTTCATAAGTGGGTGTAATATGGTTTCAAACCATAGGTTCGAAAATGAAAAGTAAAACTTCCATATATAAAATGAATTGGTGTGTTTGGGTTTTAAAGCTTCCGCATGAAAGAATAGGAATTTGGGTTGTATTTAAGTATGGTTTTCATAAACCATAAAAGGATTGTGAACAGATGCTATAAGCTTCCACATGTAAAGTTTGTGAATTTTCCCAGACTTGGAGTTTTATTTGGGGCATAATTTAGAGATGAATTTTATATGCATAGCTGGTGAAGAGATTGTGGGTTTGGCAGGGTGATCCTGCCGTCAAGTGGTATCAGAGTAGGAATATCTCTGTGTGAAAGTTCAAGTTTTTTTAATTAAATTGCATGTGTGAGATCATATTTTTGAAACTGACAAGATTGCAGCATAGAGATGCAGTGCAGGTGAAAGATAAGGCAAGATCAATAGGATCTTGGAGGTGAGTTCATGAGAATTATTTAACTCTGATTTGAAGGTTATGGTTCAAGAATTTGGTTTGCAGGCATAGTGAATAAGTCTCAGCTGAAAGAAGCAGATCACAGCTTGAGAGCAGTGATGAAGGAGTCCAGCAAGGGATTCTAAGTTAGTGTGTCAGAACCTGAAGAGATTCAACAGAGGTTGAATGAATAGAAAAATTGTGTTCTAAAAAGTTTCAGATGAGTGAAGCCTGAAGGAGCAGTGAAGAAATGCTCAAAAGGTTCCAACAAAGAGAGAACCATCATATACCAAAATACCAGATCCGGAGGAAAGGATTGGTGAGGTAAGTGGCAGCAGGAGAGCTTGTTGTTGTAGAGGCTTGGTGTAGCTTATGAGTGAGGAACTCATGGAGAATAATATTACTACTGAAATTCATAAAGGAAGGAGCAGAGGTTCAGAGAGAGACCACATCAAAAAGAGGGAGAAAGATGCCAAGACAAATGGCATGAGGCAGTAATTAGCTGATGAAAAATATGACAAAGAGTTAGCTGAGATCAGGGAACAGTTTAATGAACTGAAGATGAGAATAGAGTAAATTTAGAGAGTTGGTTGGCTCATGAAGAAGAGAGTGAAGTGGCAGAGGCTACAATAGAAAAGAGATCAACAGATGAACATGCAGTTTGCAGAAAAGATGAAAGAGCTTGAAAATTGGATGGATGTATAGTTGGGGTGTACAGAACACAGAGAAACTGAGTTGAAAGTGGAAGTTTCCATTTATGAAACATAAGAGAATATCATTGATGATTTCCTAAGTTATTGGGCAAATCCAGATCAGCTGGATGGTGTAAAACCTTGTATTTTTGTAACTGATAGTTTAGATGTGATTACAGGTTTTGGAGAGAAGGATGCACAATATTATGATGCTTTCACAAGTATGGAAAAGAATCTTTTAGGAGATAAATACTCTGAAGAAGAAAGCAGTGATGCTTTTGTACTTGAAGTTGTTACAGCACAGGAAGAAATTATTGTGGATGCAGAAGAAGTGGATCAGTTTGAAGCGCTGATAGGTGAAGCAACAGTTGATACTGTTGAACATTTTGATATACAAATTGAAGATTTTTGTGTGAATGAAGGGATGGTACATGATGAAGATATACTTCAGCAATGCCACAAGGAAATTGCATTGCTGGAATACTTGTTGGTAAATTCATAGTATGACAAGGAGATTGCAAAAGAAGGAAGAGTTCACTACAGTGAACGAGAGCATGAAAACATCATCGAGGTAGATGATGTGAAGAAAAGAAGACTAGTTGACAGTCTTGAGAATTCTTTAGAGAATTCTTTGGAAAGTTTGGATCAGCATACTAATGTGCTGATTGGGATGGAAAAGTTAGGACAACGTACTCAAGTGCTGGCAGAGGAAAGTAAGGCATTGAGGCCTTATGATTTTTATTTTGACAATTGTTTTGTGAATGCAAGTGACAAAGAACATTTGACTCAATTGAGCAGTCAAATGAAAGAAGAAGAAGAAAATTCTGTGGAAATTTCTAATCCATGGGATGAGGATGTTATGTTGCTGGAAATAATGCTAAATGATCAAAATTTAGTGCAGGAAAATTCTCAATTTCAGAATTGGGAATTGCAGATACAAGAAGATGAAGACAACAAGAGGGAGTACACAATGTACCAGTCCAGTAGATTGTTGATAGAAGAAGGCAAAGAAGAAGTTTTCCGTTGCAGAAAACAAGAGGATATGGATGATTGGGTGGCAGCAAGAAATCAACAGTCTGAAGATTTATTAGAGAAAGAAATTGAATTAATCAAAAGAATCATGATGAAAGTGTCTCAGAGGAAGACATCAGCAAGGAAGAGAAGCAGTAGCAGTAGAAAAAAGAAAACAGAGACAGATTGTGAAAGTGCAGCCAGTGGAGCAAGGCAGCATAAAATATGGAGACCTGGAGAAAAGCAACAAACAACAGAAATTGATGATAACTTACAGAACAAAGTGTGGGATCCAGGTGGACAAAGACTTAAAACGCATGATCAGGAGATCATGATCATTTTCAACCTTGGGAGTCTGATGCAGGAGCATTAGATTCGGGAAAATACTTCGTATTTTATTAAACCTAGGGGGCTCTTATGTTTGTGAGAAAATATTAATTTTATGTAAATATTAATGAGATTTTTTTGAGTGATTAAATGATATTTTTAATTAATTATTGTGAGGATTTGTTAATGTTCCCAAACAATTTGGAGAACATGAGAGAAATTAGATTGAGATATTTAAGAATTGATTATGAAGCCTAAGATAGATTTGGTTTCAAGATTTTAGAGATAAAATCTAGATTGTAGGGGTGTTGAGATATTCGAGGACTTTGTTGAGTTATTAAAGGGATTTGAACCTATATTGGTTCATCCAAATTTGTATAAATGTAATAAGCCTAAAATGCAAAAGGCAAATCAGAATATAGAGAGGTAGGGGACAGGAGTTGAAGAGGACAAACAAAGTTTTTGTTTGTCAAACCTTTGGGCAATTGTAAAACAAGGCCAATGGTTTGAAAATCAAGCCAGAACAGAAATTCTGTAAGTAATTCCATTTGTTTATATGAAAGTATCTTTTCAGAATTATATGTGTTAATTGATTGAGAAATTGTATGCTTAATTTCTGAAGTTAAGGTTTGAAGTGAGAATATGCATATGAATTGGGAAATTGATGCTAATTACAGTATTAGAAGAGTTACATATAATTCTAGGGATAATTAGAAGAAATTGCAATTGTTGATCATTGCAAAGATGGATGATGCAGGAGGAAATCTGAATTTACATTCAAAATGGGGCATATAGTGGTTGAAAACCCATATAATGCCATGGAACTAGAGTGATAGATCAAAAAAGATTTAATTGAATAGAGATAAAGTCTCTGTTTGCCAGAATGATGAATTTTAATGTAATCGAATGAAGTCAATGATGCTGTGGAGAAAACCCAGAAAGAGGGAGCAACGTTACATTCGTGTGGAGGTTTCCTTTATAAAGCCAACTGAGTAATTGGTATAAGGTGCAGAGCTTGTGAAACAGGTAAAATAAAACCATGATCTGAATAATACAGAACCTTACCTTACATGGAAGAATGAAAACTCAAAATTGAGATCGAAGTCTGCATGGATGTAGAGAAATCGATTAAATTCGGAGGCAGAATTGCTGAAAGTTCAATTTGTGCATGGAGCGCTGCTGGATTGAGGAAGAAAAAACCGTGGATCAAGGCATAATTCTGAAATTGCAGTGACGATGGAGTCGATTTATTGAGGTCATGAAAGCAGAGAGATGGGAAGAATTTGTTTTAGCAGAGGAATTAAATTAAAATCGATGCAGAGTTGGAATGTGAATTTGAATGGCAAGTTACAGTGTTGGAGTGTGAAGGATGCAGAGTCTAATTGAATGGAGAACGCAGTGATTGTATATATCTTTGTGAGAATTGAATGAATCTAAATTTAATTGCAATAAAATGTGTTTAATTGCAGCATTCGCACTTGTGGAACCAAAAACGCATGAAGAGCCAAAAATAAGATTAAAATCAAAGAGCAGATTCAAAATTGAAATCAAATTCCATGTGAGTGAAGAATGTGGTGGAATCATGAAATGAAGAATGGAACCATGAGTTTGATGAACCATGAGGGCGGTTTTGCCAATCCAAAACAAGAAGTATTGCATGATTTCACAACTGGTAAGTTTTTTTGCAAAATGGAACGCGATTAGGGTCATTGATTGACACGTGGTTTTTAGTGGTATTTTAAAACCACTTATTTCACATGTTATTGAAGTGATAAAGACTGAGTTGTATGGCTACGTGATGGTGGTCCGATCAGATATGAATAAGATCCGATGACATTTGCATAGTAACGTGCACGAAGATTAACGTAATGTATTCACAACGTTATTATTCGGTAAGCGATTTTTCAATACATGAAATCCAATGTATGTGGGGCTGAGAGATAATTAACATTTATTTAATGTTGAAATGTCTTATGCCAGACTTAATTAAATCATTCAAATGAGGCTAATATCGTAAAGCTCAATGTATGGTGAGAATTCATTCATAATTGTTTATTATTGAATGCATGGGACCCAAACATGGTTATTTGTTTGGTTGGTTGACTTGCATTTTAAAATGCATTAAAGGAGTCGAAGTTTTGAATTGGGATGTTTGCATAGTCCAAAAATTATGAAAAGACTTTCATGGATAGAAGTTTAAAGTTGAATTTACTTTCAAAAAGTTATGGAAGTAAATAATTTCATAAGTGGGTGTAATATGGTTTCAAACCATAGGTTCGAAAATGAAAAGTAAAACTTCCATATATAAAATGAATTGGTGTGTTTGGGTTTTAAAGCTTCTGCATGAAAGAATAGGAATTTGGGTTGTATTGAAGTATGGTTTTCATAAACCATAAAAACATTGTGAACAGATGCTATAAGCTTCCACATGTAAAGTTTGTGAATTTTCCCAGACTTGGAGTTTTATTTGGGGCATAATTTAGAGATGAATTTTATATGCATAGCTAGTGAAGAGATTGTGGGTTTGGCAGGGTAATCCTGCCATCAGGAAGTAAGAGGTTTTCTAGGACATGATGGTTACTATAGAAGATCCATTGAAAATTTTTCTAAGATAGCTACCCCTCATTTCTGACTTCTAGCTAAGGATAGTGAATTTTCTTGGTCCACAGCTTGCCAACAATCTTTTGAAACATTGAAGGAAAAGTTGGTATAAGCACCAGTTTTGAGAGGTACTAATTGGTCTCTGCCTTTTCACATTTACTCTAATGCTTCATATTTGGCTATTGGTGCAGCTTTAGGAGAAGAGGAAAATAAGCAATCCTATGCTATTTATTATATTAGTAAGAATTTGTCTTCCACTAAATAAAATTATACAGTTATAGAGAAAGATTTTTTAGCTGTAATTTTTGCAATTAATAAGTTCAGGCACTATATGACAAGATATGAAGTATTTGTACATATTGATCATTATGCAATTAAATATTTGATGAAAAAACCATTGACTAGTGGTAGAGTGACTAGGTGGTTGCTATTGTTGCAAGAATTTAATGTTACTATTGTTGATATACTAGGAAAATCTATTTTTGTAGCATATTTTCTTTCTAGATTAGATAATCCTGGTGAAGCAACTCCTGTTAATGATGATTTTCCAGATGAACATATTTTTGCTATGTCAACAGATTCTCTATGGTTTGCTGAAATTTATAATTATTTGGTTACTGGGAAAGCACCACTCCACTTGTCCACTTGTGAAAAATGGAATATTATTCAGAAAAGTGTTGCATACCCCTAGATTCAACGAGATCTCTTTTACACTGGTTCAGACCTGATTAGTCGTAGATGTGTAAGTGAGGAGGAAGTATTTGACATATTGAAAACTGCTCATGATGAACCTTGTGGAGGCCACTTCACTGATAAGCAGACTGCATATAAAGTATTGTGTGCTGGTTACTTTTGGCCTTCCTTGTTTAAGGATGCCAAGCAGTATGTCAGGTGATGTGATAGTTGTCAACGAGTGGGCCAGCCTACTCAAACCAATGAAATGCCTTTATTCCCCCAAGTTATGATCAAGTCATTTGAAAAATGGGCCATTGATTTTATAGGGCCAATAAATCCAATGTCATTAAGTAAAAAACATATTTTGGTCTGTACAGATTTTGTTACAAAATGGGTAGAAGATAAATCTCTTTCCTTCACTACAGAAAAAGTTGTTGTTGATTTTCTTTTCACTGAAATCTTTACTAGATTTGTTGGGCCTAGATAAATTGTTTCTAACAATGGTCTGTGGTTTATTTCTAATCTGGCACAAGGTGTGATGGAGCAATACAAGATCCGTCACAGGAAATCCATGCCGTATCACCCCCAAGAAAATGTCCAGGTGGAATCGACAAACAAAGTGATCAAGTCCATTATTACAAAGATAGTAAATATGCATCAAAAAGACCAGGCTGAAAGATTACCAAAAGATTTATGGGCATACAGAACCACTTGGAGAAATAGCACGGGACATACACCATATGAGCTGGTACATGGAAAATAGGTTCTGTTACCAATTGAATTCAAGATCAAAACTTTCAGAACTATAGTTTAGTTAGGACTAGATCTCTCTAAGGCACAACAACAACACCTTCTTCAATTAAATGAGTTAGATGAATTTTGTACGGATGTTGTTCAACAGAGAATACTAATTCAGCAGCAACGCAAAAGGTGGCATGACAAGTCTATTCAGAAAAAGCAATTCCAACTAGGTGATTGGGTACTCCTTTATGATTCTAGATTTAAAAGTTTTAAAGGGAAGTTCCATAAACTTTGGATGGGACCTTATGAAGTGATTTGAGTATTCGAGAATGGAGCAGTAGAAGTTAAAACTATTGATGGACAAAATTTAGTATTCTTAGTAAATGGACACAGATTAAAGAAGTACTTTCAACCACTTCTTAGGAAAGATTTTACAGAGCAAGTCCAACAGAAATTGAGGATGGTAGCGGTGAATGGTAATACCAACCTTTTGAAAACATGAATTATTCTTCTTCTTTAAAAAAATACAAAAAAAAAAAAAAAAATTAAAGAATTTTTTTTTCTTGTAATTATGAAAATTACTTCGCTGACACGATTGCAGAAGGATCAACCTGAAAACCAGCTTGCTGGCAGGAAGATCAAAAATTTATAATAAAAATAGAATGTTGCTTGATCTTTAGATATGCTAGTGACTACCAAGTAAAAGCAGGTTCAGTAGAACCAACCTTTATACAATTGGGGTAATTAGCATGGATATTTTTTTATTCAAGTAACGCTTAATTCTCGTTGCAGTTATTTTTCTTACACCAGTGCAGGCAGACCTTCCAGAAATTTTTCTACCTTTCTTCATATTCCATTTTAATAATATTCCCTCAGTTTTCTTCTTCAATCCCAGAATTATTAACGTTCCCATATTCTTCTGAATTTACCCTGTCTGTTTCTTAAAAATCCCACTTTACCCTTGAAATTTTTTCCCTATCCCACTTCTATTTATCCCCTCTTGTGGTACTATTCCTGGAATCCCTGTAACAAAATTCCTTCCCATTCTAAAATTTCCCTTTTCCCACTTCTTTGTTCCTTCATGAATTCATTACAGGATCTCGTGCACAAAGAGCAAAAGGATATGCTCTGAAGCGTCAAGAAAGGGTGAAGAAAATTTCCAGTATAAGTTGAGGAAGCCATGTTGGAAGTCCAACCTATATTTTACTTAAATTCCTTGTTCTTTTTTTTCAGATATTATGCTTGCACTAGTGCAAGCATGTTGTCCTATATAATAATGCAAGCATAATGGTACCAGCAGAATAGCATGGTTTAAGCGGTGCAAGCAAACCGGTGCAAGCATGCACCCTGTCAGAAACATAATACAATTTTTTCTTTTCACAACATACGTCATAGGAAAGTGGTCATCATGAAAGTTTATAAAAATTCCTTTCACTTAGTCGATGAGTACTTGTGCTATCATATTAACTAGGAGAAAATTATTTAAAGTACAAGGTGTTTTTAAGTTGAGAATCATGATCATTTTTTAATGAATGCTAAAGTTTTTTGAAATATGAAGGAGTGCGGAAGTGTTTAACCGTTGCTTGGATATAATTGCCCCTTTCTACCATAATCCTAGATGTCCTTCACTTGTAATGATTACCTCACCTAGCCATTAAAACGCCGCTGCAAGCACCACTCCGACATGGTCTCAAAGATGACGCGCATCCACGGCTATTTCAATGGAATGAATGGGTGATAATATGGAAGGGATGGTGGACAGTTGGATCCCTATCTATAAGAACCAATTTTTCCGATGTTGCATGTAAATTCTTGACTGTTCATAACCGTTAAGCAGTGATGCGGCCTGTTCGAAGCGAACCTTCGTCTCTCAGTGTGGTAGAACAGATTGCTGAGTATAAAAATAGTCTTGCACTATTGCAAGAGTCATTCTTTCTTCAATTATTGAAAAATTTTGACAGGCACAATAGTGAAGTGGCCCTACAGTTTGCCAGAAGTTTCAAAAATGGCCGACTAAAAATTGAGCCTCTAAAATTTAAGGTTACGGAGGAGTTTATAGCAATAGCGATAGGTTTGGAAAATACTCATGAGCAGTATTTTAGAAATCTGAAACTAGAAAGGAATTGATGGCAGCATTTCATCATCGAAAAGAATATGAAGGTATATTGGAAGAAAGGAATTCCGCATAGTGCCCTGCTGGGATAGTGGTGGGACCTCCTTTTCATCCTATAGAAATTCATAACCTGTGAGGGAAGGTACTCCCTCACTTTTGTGTACCATTTTAGGATGTTGCAGCATTTCAAAGGTGACCAGCACATCCGATGGAGGATTTATTTCCCCTATTTTTTACTTAAGAGCTTGGAAAAAATTTCCAAGGGTGTGCAGGATGCACAGGTAGACCAGGCTGACAAGAACTTATATCACCATGGCCTGATAAATATTTTGGTCTAGAAACAATTAGAAATTAAAGGCATGACCTGGGAGGTGCTGTTAATACATCTACATAAAAAGATAGCTATTCGAAAGGAGACAAAGGACTCCTCTAGCAGAAGCAAGGGTCCAAGTAAGAATGAAAAGGGGATTCCTTCTTGCACCAGTGCAAAAAGGAAACAAACTTAAAAATCAACAGAAGTAATGGCCCCATATCCAAATAAGAAGACAAATAGTGCAATTGTTGAAGAGACTCCTTCTATGCCACCAGTACAGGCACAGACCCTCGAAGAAGACAACCTATCAGTCCTTGCGGATGCAACAAAATCTGTAGAGGTAAAAGATGACACCCTGTTGGCTGATTTCATTAAAAAGGCCCAGAAAAAGAATGAAGAATCTAGTGCAGGCAAGGAACCACAATCCCCATAGGATGTTGAATCCCCTCCTGCACCAGTGCAAGAATAAGAACCAGAAGAAGAAGAAGAACTAGAAGAGGAGGAAGAAGAAGAAGAAGAAGAAGAAAAAAAGAAAGAAAAAGAACTAGAAGAAGAAGAAGAAGAGGAATTAGCGGTTGCTGAAACTCCGAGGGATACTAAGGTCCCTAAAGAAGATGTTTCCCCTGTCGAGACAAGAGAAGAAGAATATGTGGTAACTCCTGCTGCTCGGATATTTGAACTAGAGCTTCAAGTGCAGGACTTAGAACAACTCATAGCTAAAGCGTAGGAGGATAAAGAACAAAGTAAAGAAGAATTAACTATGGAGATCCAAAAAAACAAAGGAGAAGTTAGAGTTTGGAAATACCGAGTTGTGCAATGTTTCAAGCGACTTAAAATGGTGACAAAGAGGATAAAAGAAATCAGAAAGAAGAAGTTTGAAACATTGTAGGCTGATTCCAGTATGTCAGAGCATGATTGAGATGGAATGCTCAAAATTTTGAAGGTTTTTTGCAAAGGTAAAGAGTTGTGTGAGGACACACAACAACTTAGGGATGGGAGGATGTTAGCCCCCTAATTTTCTCTCTTTTTTCCATTTTCCCCTTCCTAAATCATAACCATTTACCTTTGTTTTACCTCTTTTATGCACCCTCTTCTTTCACCAATCCAAGCACAGTGACATATTTCGTATAAAATTTATTTTT
Organism: Pinus albicaulis; assembly: GCA_034641835.2. Taxonomy (NCBI): domain Eukaryota; kingdom Viridiplantae; phylum Streptophyta; class Pinopsida; order Pinales; family Pinaceae; genus Pinus; species Pinus albicaulis. Next base: position 1,277,988,937 of record CM076582.1, on the reverse strand, counting down.
CATATTTTTAATTCAACTTAGCATTAATTTATTATTTATTACATGATTTCTTAATTTTAATCACTCTTTATAGCTTATCGATATCTCCAATGTTTATTTGGTAGTTAGAAGTACTTACTGTGACCGCTGATCCTAGTACAGGATCGGATCTTGCACCATTTCCAGCACAAAAAATCCATACAGCAGATCCGAACATCCTTGATCACCACCTTGTTTTGAAAATATTCAACAAAGATCGAGCAGCTTCATCCATGACATCAAATATTGAGCCAAAGGCAGCTAAGACCGAATCTGCGAAGGATGAAAGATGGAGATTGGCTACGGCCAGTTTGCTAACCATATAATTTTGAAGGCCGAGAAGCTAAAATTTGAATTCGGTTATGTAATCGGTTGAATGATCTAGTTTGGCCTTTGGCCAAAGATCTATATAATGTAGAATGTAAATAGGACTGAGAGCATTTTTGATAGGAGAGGATAAAAGAGATACAGCTAGAGAGGTAGTAATAGGTTTCTGTATTTTGTTATCGCCCAAATCTAGGCTGGACGATGTATCAACGTATGTACTTGCCTCAGTGAATTAATAAAAGGGAGCTCCGCTTCATGTTTTAAAAATTTTGATTCTGTATTTTAGCTGATGAATTGATTAAGGTACTGAGCAACATTTTTATTTAAAAGGGAAACTTGCTGGTTGGCTAGGGCTCAACCAACCTAGCACGTTTACCCCATTTCCTATTTTCCTGTAATTTGTGTTTATATTGTCAAGTGTGATTTAATTTTAAGCACATGAATTCCTGTCTGAGTAAAAGCAGATCCATTGTGTGAAGTAGATAAATTTCCTTTTTCTGTAATTTCCTTTCCTGTACTTGATTTTAGATTGGCTTTCCTCTACCTGGTCCAAGTAGGAGAAATAACCCTGCACCAGTGCATGTTGGTGTGATATCTCCTTTTCTGCAATTTTGTTTGACTTGCTTTCCCCGCTTGGTACAAGTAGGAGAAATGAACCTGTACTAGTGCGCGTTGGTGTGATGTAGCAAACATTCTTAGTCTACTTCCTACAATCTTCTTTCTTTCATTAAATTCTTATGATAGGATAAATGTATATTGGTTTTTTCTTTATTCATGCACTCTGTTAAGATCAGAAACATTCACTTTTTATGTGTGCAATTCGATTTAACAGTATAATAGAGCTTGCAATCATTAAGCACTCATTTTAAGAATTAAATGCTAAGTGCAGGAAGCTCTGATCCAGTGCAAGAACTATTTTCTTGCCATAGGATCCGATTGCTCTGAACCTGGAAAAGTTCAAGCCCTTGCATGAAGTAAAAAGCTTTAGTAAAGACACAATTTCTACCTTCTTCATAAATCTCTATTCCCGCACTAGTGCAAACATATTGCGATAGTGCAGGAAAGATTAGTTCAAGAAGGAAGTATCTAAAGGAGCAGGTTCAAGGGCCCATCTGATGAGACTGCTAAGTGTCTCTGCTAAAGAAAAATAAATACTCAATAGTTAAACAATAATTAGCTAGAGTGATTTCCCTTTTTATCTTTAATTCCCTCTTGCAAATGCATTCTTTCTTATTCAAGTCTTAGATTATTTTGATGGTTCAAGTTGCCTTTTTCTCTCTTTAATTTGATTATGCAATATTTCCTTTAAATAAAGTAGGGATTTATATTAGGAAGATTCATACGATCTCTAGCATTGCCTGTGCTTCATCTCTAAGTTTACGGATCCCCCGAGTTGACAAATTAAGTGTTGAGGAGTTTGCTTAAGTGTAATTCCTACACCTAACAGGTGCATCTACAACACCATTTATCTTCCCTTTCTTGTCGATGATTTCAAATTCATAAGCCAACATATTTGTGACCCATTTTTTCCACTCTTTTGAAGATAGTATTTGTTCCAAAAAGTACTTAATATTATCATGATCAGTTTTTACCTTGAAGTTTTTTCCCATTAGTTAACTTTGCTTTTTCTTTAGTGCATGTAAAATTTCCAACATTTACTTCTCATAAATTTATTTCTGTAAATACTTTCCTTTGATTGGACAGCTTTAAAAATCAATGGGTGTTCCTTCTTGCATTAAACCAACACTAATTCCATTTCATGAGGCATCACATTCCACAATAAAGGTTTTTGTGAAGTCTGGTGTAGCTAAGACCTGTGCTTGGAACATTGCCTCTTTAAGATGTTCAAAGGCCTTAGTTGATTCAAGAGTACATGAAAATGCATATTTATTCAAAAATGTTGTTAGAGGTGTTGTTATTTTCCTATAATTCTTACCAAAATTGTGATAATAGCCTGTTAACCGAATAAATCCTCACAACTAATTTATGTTTTTGGGGACTTGTCATTCCTTAATGGATTTTTTTCTTAGGGTCTACCTTAGCACCCTCATGAGATACAATATGACCCATATATTCCACCTCTTGTACTCCAAATACATATTTGGAGGTTCTTGCATATAATTTTTTCTCCTCCAATAGTTTGAGCACCTTATCAACATCTTGAACATGATCCTTGCAAGACATGTTGTAGATTAGTATATCATCAAAAACCACTAAAACAATTTTTTTAAGATAGGGTTTGGAAATGGAATTCATCAACCCTTGAAATGTAGAAGGTGCATTGGTAAGGCCAAAAGGCATGACCAAAAATTCATAATGATTCTCATGACTTTGAAATGCTATTTTGGGAATGTCTTTATTCATCATTCTAATTTGATGATATCCTGAACGGAGATCTAACTTGGCGAAATAAATTTCTCCATGTAATTCATCCAATAATACATAAATCACGGGAATGGGAAATTTATCTTTAATAGTGATTTTATTGAGCTCCCTATAATCCAGACACGTGCAACATGATCTATCCTTCTTGTGCACCAATACTTCTGGAGTAGAGAAATAACTTTGACTAGGTTGATTATACTAGCCTCTAGAATTTCTGCAATCATACATTCAATTTCGCTTTTTTGGACATAAGGATATTTGTAAGGCCTGATGTTTGGAGGAACACTTCATGTAATAAAATTAATAGAATTATCATGATCACGAATAGGTTGGAGTCCTTTGGGAGTTTCAAAATATTGGAATGATTTCCTAAGATTTTTTGGAGATCTGGAGAAATAGATGATTTTGATGTTGGAACTTCTAGTGAGAATAATTTTGCAATGACGCCTCATTTTTATTTCTTCATAAAATTTTTCATGTCATTATATCTTATTATCTTTCCCGAATTTCCTCTGATACCTCGTAATGCAATTTCCTTTCCTTACAAATAAAAATTCGAGAAAATTTCTTGAAAACTGAAAGCTACCATCTCCAAATATTATGACCATTGTACTCCTAGTACAATGTCGACACCACCCATTGGAATGGAAATAATTGGAATATTAAATACATATTCCCCCATGGCTAGCTTGATATTATGGTACTTTCCAAATAAATTTATAGTTCTTCCATTTTCCACCATCACTTGACACTCTGGTGCTTGGTAGAGGAAGCAATTCAATTCCTTGGCTACCTTATAATGAATAAAATTATGGGTACTACCTGAATTAATAAGCACTATTACATTGTTCTTATTTATATTTCCTTCTATCTTGAGAGTTCGACGAGTGGCAACTCCTACCAATGCATTACAGGATATGGTCAGATTCATTGTTTCTTCCTCTAGGGTTGGTTCCTAGTGTATATCCTCTTCTTTTGAAGTTTCCTGTTCCTTTTCTTCCTCCTCTTCACAATCTATGTAAAATAATTTCTTCTCAGCACACTTATTACCTTTAGTGTATTTTATATCACAAATATACGAAAGCCCTTTTGCTATATTTTCATCCAATTTTGTGGTGTCAACCTTGTAGGTTTTGGAAGTCTAGGAGTAGCAACAGTTCCATATTTATGGTTGTGAGTGGTAGGCTTCCTTGTTGCCATAACTTTGATTTCAATGTTTCTTGCCAACCTGAATGCCTTCTACAATGTATCACGTTCCCAAAGGTGAACCTCATGTTGGATGTTATCCTTTAGAGTCCCTATGAAGACATTAATCCTATTTTCCTCTGGAATACTATTACGCTTATATTTAATTTTTGGAAGTCCTCAATGTGCTCCATCATTGAACCCTTTTGTTTTAGATTTATCAATTGGCTAAAAAAGGTTTTTCTCTTTGTATCCTCATAATGTGCTATCATTTCCTTCGTAAAAATTGACCAGGTGACCAGTGGTTTATGGCAACAAGTCCATCGATACCATACAAAATAATTTTTTTCTAAATATAAAGTTGCAATGTGTACCTTTTGTGTGTTTTGTGTATTATGGAGCTCAAAGTATTGCTTAATTTGTAGTATCCAAGTTATCAGATCATTGCCATCAAAATTCCTCATATCTAACTTTTGAATATGGTGGATCTTAAATCCAACATTATGGTCTATGAAATCACGATTAAAATTTATTTTGTTCTCATCATCTGTGTCCTCTACTACCTTTTTTCCATTAGGAAGCTTTTCTTGTAGCAACTTTTCAAAACTTCCCTTAAAAAATTCCATGAATTTCTTCAAATATTCCATGTTGCCTTCCATCTTAGCTTCCACGCCACCCATCTTAGCTTCCATGCCATTCTTCAAACCATCCATCTTAGCTTCCATTCCTTTCCTCAAACCATCCATTTTAGCTTCCATGCCTTTCTTTAAACCATCCATGTTGCCTTTTATACCATCCATATTATCTTCCATGCCATCCATCTTAGCTTCCATTCCATCCATCTTACCTTCCATTCCATTCTTCAAACCATCCATCCTAGCTTCCACATATTTCTTAAAACCATCCATCTTAGCTTCCACGCATTTTTTCAAAAAAACCATCTTACCTTCCATCTCATTTTGTGTTACTCTTTGTGAGAGCAAAATTTGTTTCACTTATTCTTGTAATTTTGATATATCATGTTGCACTTCTTCCTCTTCATGAGTCATAGTAGAGACTTATGAGGGGTTAATGGGTGTTGATTTTTTGAGGGGAAATTTTAGAACCCAATACTAATATCTATGCTTCAATATTCCCCTCAAATCACTTCAAACTGATTTTTCCTGCAATACTTATGCAATTTTTAAAAACAATACACAGATTTTTATTCCTTTTGAGGAGATCGATATTGAAACTAATGTATCTCTGTAATTTTCAATCATTGAGATTTTATCTTTGATCCTTTAGTAGCCCTCTGAATATTCTTTGAATTCCACAAGTCAAACCTGATTTGGATTCTTTAAGACAAAGTTATCGCAATCTCCCACAATGACCTAATTATAGACTGGTTCAGTAGAGTGAAATTGTACGGGATGCCACGTGTCAGTATTTCCCCCTTCGGCTCTGAAATTGATACAAAGGAAGCTAAAGTCTGTGTGTTTTTGGCGAATTTTTACAAAATTCCAATCCAATGCTCAGAGAGAGAGTAATGATGATTTTCCCTAGGTCAACTCTTTGAGATGAAATTTTGGAGCCTGCAAAAACCCTAACTTCCATAGCTCATATCTCTGGAAATATTGTGAACCAAGATCTGAAATTTTTACACGAACTTCCTTACGATTTCTTCGCAAATATGTTTTTTTTCTTAGCTTCTGACCCTTTGTAGAAATTTTTTTATAACGAAGATGCTACAATTACCTGTTTTAAGTAGTGAAACCCTATAATTTAAAGCTCTCATACCAAATTTTATGAAATCAGCTCACAAAATAGAAGAAAATATAGACCAACGCCTTATAAACCAGCCTCTTCGAGGGGGAAACCTCCTTTACATTACATAAATGAAAAATTTTGGATGACACAAATGCAAAAACCTCCTTTCTATATATAGGAGTCCATGGGGTCACAATATAATCCTAGCCTCCTTGACAATAATAATATAAGTGCACAATAATAAAAATATGGGGGGTATCGAGGCAAAAAAATAACAATAAGCGGAATACACTAACAAAATAAGGGACTATGCTAGTAATATAGGGCCCTAACACATAATGTTTCATCAATTTCATCAAAGGTGTTCCTCTGGTCAACTACTCAATTCATCAATGAATCACTCTTTTCACAAAGTTCAATAATGCTAGATAATTTTTTGCACAAAACAACTTGTTGGTGAGCTAACAGGTTATTTATTTCGAAATATTCCTTCTTAAATTCATCCACTTGAGGATTATATTTCAATTGTTGAATAGTGAATTGTAGTTGGTGTATCTTAGTATCTTTAGCACCAATTTCATATTGGTGTTGCAGCTTTAAATGATCCAAGCTCTATTGGAGTTGTGACAATTGTGCTTGTAATTGATGATTAACACTTTTCTTCTCTACTAGCAATTCCTATTCCAATTGAATTATCCTTTCATCCTTCTCTTTGATTAATTGTTGAAATTTAGTGGCTTTGTCAATGGTGGTAGATGCATATTCTATTGCAAAGTGATTCAACCATGTTAGATCCTAAGATGGATCTACATGTGAGTCCTTCCAAACTACTTCCATAGAGATATCCCTATGAATGAGAATTTGTGATTGTTTTTTTATCCTCCTTTTTCTCTATCTCCTCATGAGAAATTTATTCATGGGGCTATAAAATATATCCAAAGGTATTATTTCCTCAATTTTCAGCAAAATTTCTGATGTTGGGTAGGCCCAGATAAATTTTACTTCCTCTGTGTTAATTGATTTGTCAATTGATCCATTAGTAAACAGGTTCTGAATTTTAGCATGAGGTGTTTCCATTTTATTTTTTATCAATGATCACCACTTCTTTTTCTCCTTTTATTTGTTGATAAAAATATTTCGAGACTTCATCTAAGTCACTTGGAAACACAGGATCTCTGGTTTGAGTTCCATAAGACTCATATTATTTTTTTCCACTAAGGACTTCAGTATCCTTAGCGGGTTGTTATTTTTCATGTTTTCTCTATTGTTGTTCCTTCTATGAGATAGGTTTGGATACCTCCATTATATTTAGAGAAATTCCTTCTAATATTCTATTTATGTATTGCTTGAACTTTGAAATTTTTTCAGCATTGAGGCATGATGCTGCTAACTTCTCCACTGTAGAATAAATATCAAGTGACTAAAACAAGTCATCAAAATCATCATTTTCATGGGAAAATTTCATGATTTTCATTTGAGTTGTGAAATTGAATTCAACTTGGTTCGATTCATATTTCATGTTAGAAATTCTAAATAATTTCAAACATTGGTTTTGATTGATTTCTAACGCGACATTTTTGAAACTTTCATATGCATAGAAACTATGGTAAATAGGAAAAGAGGGCCATGAAACTTTCTTTTCTTATTTTAAAACCTCAGTCAATCCATTAACCACAGTATGATATGAAATTTCTCTTGTGAGAAGTTTTTTTGGAACATATAATGGTACGACATGGGGTCAGGATAAGCTTCGAAAAGCTCTAACATAAGTGAACAATTCTTCCCCAAACCATTTTCCAATGGAGGTGAATTTTTCTTGCGCTTCTTGAGACAATTTGGGGGCCTTTTCATCAAACAAAACTTGAAACAGTGGGAGCATAACTCCATGAAAGATCTTGTAAAAATCAGTTTCATATTTTGATTCCCATCGAATACCATGATAAATATGAATTGGAGTAGGGTCTTGGGTAGGCCATGTCAAACCCTTGGTCGGAAAATACGATGTATAACACACTGCATCCATAATGTAGAAAATCATATAAAATGAGGCAAGGATCTTAGACAAAAATGAATGATTCTTTCTGTATTCAAGAATTTGGATAGCAATATTATTTGACAAAATTGTTCCTTAGTACATGATACAAGAGTCTGTAATAGCATCCATAAGGCGAACCAATTCAATGGAAAATTTTGTGGCATTTGATTGTGTTGAGACCCCGCAAATTAGTGCAACTACATCGGGGAAAACCACTTGGTCGGGGAGTTAAAAACCGTCCCTTTTCCATTTTGAATCATGGCTCTGAATGGATTTATGGGACTAGTTTCGCAATGAAATATAATTGGATAAATGGATGGAATTATAACTATTTGTAACTTGGTAGATGGAAGTAATAGCAAGCTTGAAGTAAATAATATATCTATCTATATGTATCCTAGGATGAGTTATATTCTCTCTGTGATTTATGAGGATGATTTTTCAGCAAATGAAAATAAAGATTATGAAAACACTTAGAGATATGGAAATGATTTGAAATAATTAATTTAATTAAATAGTTAATTAAATCAATTCGACAAGGCTATATCATAACTTTTTAATGCATGTATTGAATATGTACCAAAATATAACAATCTAACATGTTCAAAAGTGAGTTAAAGCCTTACTTTTTTTCATCAAATAGATACATGAAACAAAACATCATAAGATGAATAACTATTTCTCATTTGGAACAAAAATATAACTTATAGTATAAAAGTACCATGTATATGCTCACTCTTCTCATTTGAGAAATTTATTTGGTTAAGCCCTTTCTATTAAGAAAACTTCAAGGGTACAAAAGTGTGACTTCTGTAAAGTCTTCCTTTTGAAATTTCATGACCCCTTCTTAAAAGACATGAAAGATTTTATATAATAAAATAAAAATTCATAAAATAGTTCTTACAATAAAATTTGAGGAGTTTTATGTTGGTTCATAAAGGTGAATTTTACAGGTAACCTCAATGCTTCTCATTTAATGATCAAGCCAAGGAAAGTCTTGTTATTTCAAGAGTGTAAGCACAGTATATGCAAGTGACATCGGAGGAAAAATACTCTAAATTATCATAAGGAATAATATATAATTCTCAAATTTCAATCAAGTCAATTTGGAAGTGAATTATAGAATGCTTTTGACTATTCAAGGGAGCTAACTCTACTCTAAGCCTATGCAGAAATAACTACTCCGGACTAGAAAGAGTAAACTACAATTGAATAGTGTGATTTTATGAATTGAATGGAAATCATAATGAAATGAACAACAACTCTAATAAATTGAACAACAATTTATTATTCTAAATTTTATAATGGAATTCTCTTTTAAATCAACTAATGACATCTCTCTGAATTAAACAGCAACCAAATGCTCACAATCATAATGAAAAAGATTCAACATTAACTACATGAATAATTGAATAGCAGTCATGTTAAAACTACTGAAGAAATTTAAAAAGCATTTAATAATGATGAAATCAGTTAAACAATTATGAAAGCAGTGAAATTAAGCAAGAAGGCATGAATGGTGAACTAGTCTAATGAAAGAGGAAGTTGTACATCTTATGTTCACAATTAACCAATTAAAGATATCTTATGGAATGGAATAGATGATTGGAAATGAAAGTTATGTAAATAAACATATAGCACAGAAGTAGCAGAGAAAATCCCAGGGTTGGGCCCAAAGAAACCAGAAGTCTACTGCTAACAAAAACTCAGAGATTTTCTATTGCCAAAATGCGAAAATCTTTATTAAGCTAGAGAGTAATACACTAATACAATTTGACAATTTTGTCCCAATATGTCTATTACAGAGAATATATATATCTATACATTTCTCATCTTCGACCTTTTAAAGGCGAATTCAAAAGAAGTAATGGGTCCTTTCCATATGGGACCCTGTTTCCTCGTGGCTGTCATTTGAGTACTCCAAGCGTGGATGTGCCTCTCCATCTTCCGCCAATTCGTAGTGGCCATTATGATCCTGTTTTCCTCCCTTTTCATCTATATTTTGGTCATTCGTAGTTCAGCTTCCTTGCTTCCCTATAAATAAATATATGACAAGTTAGTTCTTATATTATTAAACATTCCTTCTACCATTAGTTCACACTGCCTTGCATTTACGTTATTTCCCTTTACTTTATTGATAGGGTGAGGGGAAAATTCCTAAAAGTACATAAAAATCATGGTAAATATGGGATGAGACATACCTTCTTCTAGGCATAACATACTCCCCTACTTACCTATTTGCAGGTCCTGATGCAAAAAAATGGTTAAGGTGTAGCTGGGTTAGAGAATATGCAGGGTATAACTCATCTTTATAGAGTCTGAAGCCATCTCTCTGTCTAATATTTGCAAACGTTGAGTTCATGTGCCCCTCTAGAAACTCATAGCCATGATGATAGTCCTTATTGGGTTAGCAGATGAGAAGGCACATGTATCTGCACCCTATCCATGTAGGGCCCATGTTCAAGATTAGGTTGTTGTATAAAAGGAATTCTGAAGAAACTGCTTTGAAGTTCCTGTACCCAAATGACTCTCTATTCCACATTGTTCTTAGAGGCTAGCCACCTCTATTTGGCTACTGCCAATGCTTCCTTCTGAATGTCTTGGAAGTAATCTCGTCCATGCTACACTATATCCTTATGGATAGACCACAGTTTGGATATCACTCCTTTCCTCTGTATGAATTTCTTATCATGGGTGAACAGGTACAAGGGTTTAGTAGGTCCCCCCCTAACCCATAGGTCTATTCCATGCTCTCTCTTCTTAAAGGTGTTGTAGGCTTTAGCCCACCGAGTCTGGTTCTTGACAAAGATAAGAAAGTGTGGAATGAAACATCCCCTATGAAGGGGCTGGGATTATTATCCCTATCCTCCTCTAGAAATAAATTGTCTAAATATAATTCACACAGAAGATGTTGGATCTGCTCATCCTGCTCATTGCAACACTGGAAAAATTCCTCAATGGTTTTAAAAATTGTGGGCTTCCCTGTTGTTGATGTCTGGAAATGAACAAAATTCAACCCTTTTTCCACATAAATTATCAACCCAAGGGTGTTAGTTATTTCAAGACTAACTAAAAAGTATATGCAACCACAAGCACATGACCTACTGTAGATCATAGGTTTAAATCCACAACACACAGACCACTGTAACACTAATTAAGTAAACTGCAAAATTGAAAGACATTCACAGTAATTAAATATTAACTGTAATAGCAGTAATAAAATCACACTAAATCATAAAATAATGAAAGAAATGAAAACACAACACCTGATCAAAAGAGTCGGCCTCACTCTCTGATTAGATTTGTGATAAACTCACGAACCATAGAAGAAAAAACAAGCTGTTGTGCATTCGAATAATGATAAAAGAGATTTGTTACAATATTTTTATGTAAAAGGGCTTAACCCCGGTTCGCAGCCTGTAGGGCTCTTTATACAAATGTCTTGGAACCCCCGATTATCCTTAGCAACCCTATAGTTACAAAATACATCTTGTTACAATGGAAACCTAGTTTCCCAGAAGGAATCCGTGAAAATTCCTGAGATGGCACTGGTAAAAACAAGTCTGTTACACTCTAACAACAAATGAGGAAAACGTTGGAGATAGGATGTTCCTTGACTCACCACTGCAATGCTCCTGTTTTAGCCAAATTTGTAGAAATATCAGAGTTAATATTTAAAAAGGTAAAACCTCCATGAAAAATACTTCATTAACCAAATATCCCATGAAACATAAGGAAAATGGTTTTACGTCATGCGTTTAAGAATAATAATGGTAGAAAGAGATAAAAAGGGAGGGTAAAATGGGAGAGTAAGGTATACAAATGTCGTACCCAACATCTCCCCCCAACTGGTCCGTCTGCATATCCTCATGTAGCTCTTCGTCTCCTCAAATCCAGATTGGACTGACTGTGTTCAGCATGAAGTTGCGCGAGATCATACTCTTCAGCCATTTTTGTCCCTGGTGGCTTATACCCCTTTATCAAAACAACATCCTTCCACTAGTCTGGATCAACGTTGTATGCAAGAGTATAATTCTCGGCTGGCAACCAGATAAGGGGAAATTGAAACCTCAATCCCATCCATCTGACCCCATTGTATGAATGCATGCCACGAAACGTGGCATTCTCTCTAAAGGTCGTGCAAAGTTAGGTTCCCCAAATGGTTCTCGTTCTCTGATGGCTGAGGATGAAAACATCCACCTTTTCTCACAACTATCCAGTGCTTCCTTATGAAACATCATAATCTGGCTGACACATAGGTCAGCACACCATTTTTGGGTTACCAACATGTGTTCTTTATGGCCCTCAATCTGTAAGAATGTATAATTCTTGTTGTAAATATTTGAAGACTGTCCATGCTCTTTCCTTATCATTAATGGCCTTCCAGCTTGGTTTTCTTCAAATTTATCCCAAGCCTTTCTCCACTTAATCTGATTGATGGTATAAGAGGTGAAAAATATTAAATGGATGTCCCCCAAAAATGGAACAGGATTAAAGGACTGATCATGCCTTAAGAAATACTCATGCATGTATATTTCGCACATTAAGTGTTGTCCTATGATATCGTGAATTTTTAAAATACGGAGAACTTGAATGGGGTCCTCAATTTCATACCAAATATATTTATATATACTTTAAATAAAAAATAAAATAAATTTCACGTGAAGGAATAACGCATAGCTATGTGTAGGAGGTATCTAGGCCATTACTTGTTGTGCCAGGGAGAAAATCTTCTCCTTGTCTGTTTGTAGCAACTGTACTTGTTCTTCCAATTCTTCTATTTTGTCCTTCTGTTTAGATTTCTTTAACCGTACCTTATATAACTGATCCATGTACCCTATGACGACTCTAGCAGCCTATTCTTGAACTCGAGCTATTTCCTTCTTACGATCACTCGCAGCAGACTGCCACTTCTGGATCTCAGCGGCCAATACAAATTCTCGGCCTTCAACCAATTCTTCAATTGGGTCGGTCTAGGTGGTTGTAGAGGAGACCTCAACCTTTAGCTTTATTGCCTTCCATTTGTACATTTTTACCTTCGTTTTTAGCTAGGAAACTTGCCTTTTAAAATCTCGCACCTCCCTTTTTAGTCTCATGGTTTCGCTAAACTGCAGCTGATAACTCTTTCTGAGAGGTAACCTTCTTTTCTCACATTGCTCAACCCATTCTTGTTTAACAATAAATTCAGTCTCTAGGCCTATGACAAGCTCAAGAGGTGGTGGAATGTTGCCAGTGTTCTTAGTGGATTCTCTCGTTAAGCCTTTCTAGCTGGGCTCCCTATCTTCAAGGGCTTCTTTCTCTATATTTTCTTCCGGGACTCCTGTCGTCTGGACAAAATTTTCAATTACCAATTTGTGTTTTAGTGTCTCCACAGGAGTTCTATCTTCTTTGCGAGCCTCTAAGTTCTCCAATAGAGGTTCGGTAGTGGCTGGCCCAATTTTGGTAATGTCAACAAATTTAAGAACTGGTGGGACAACTACTTCCTCTGTTAATTGTTTGGGCAAGTGGAATCCCCTCGCCCCTCTAGGAATCGTGGATTGGAACGGAGAGCCAGGGACAAACTCATCATCCTCATTTTCAGCTTGAACCATAACTTCACGCATTATTACCTCAACTAGGGTCGATGCTGGTTCTTGTGGAGAAACATCAATTCCACAACTTGTTTCCTTTATGTCCTCTCGCTCTTTGTTCACCATTTCTTCTTCTAGTGTCGATACTAGTTCTTGTGGGATAGTATCTACCTATTCGTTCATTTCTTCTCTACCTTCCTATTCCTCATGAATTTCCTCTTTTCCCACATTTGGTACCAGTTCTTGAGGAACATCGTCGATTTCATAGGTTGAATCCTCTTGTTCTAGCCGAATTGGGGGTGTTTCTTGTGTAACACTCCCACTTGTATCAACATCCATATCCGTTTAGGTAAGTGATGTTGTTTCTCACAAAACAACATCACTTTCCATTCCACTATCTGCCATTTCATTCCTTTTCTCTTCATGGACAAAAGTCGATGATTGTATAATAGTATCGAATTCCTACACGATGTCCATAATTTCTTCCTATATGGGCTCTTCAAGCGAGGCTGGTTCTTGTGTGGCAGCCTCAGCTATGCCACCAATTACTTCCTATATTCTCATTTCTTCTTCTGTGGGATTTTCAAGTGAGGCTATTACTTGTGTGGTAATCTCGGCTGTGTCGCCAATTACTTCCTTCATTCTCATTTCTTCTTCTGTGGGATTTTCAAGCGAGGTTGGTTCTTGTATGGAAGCCTTGGCTATGTCACCAATTACCTCCTCCATTCTCATCTCTTCAGGTTCCTCCTGATCAACCATCATCTCTTCTTCCTTGATTTCCTCATGATAACCTTCCATTTCCATTTCCTCGGGTTCCTCTTGATCAATTCCCTCTGAATTTTCTTCTTCTACCAGTCCAGCCAGAGAGACTAGTTCCTCTTCTCTACTAGCAATAATGGTTTCTACCTCCTCTTCTGAGGACCTGTAGAGTTCAACCCAAGAGACCTAAAACCTGCCTATTTCATGCATTACCAATAATCGTACCAATCCGTGGTTAGAAAGAACTACTAGCATCCGGCGAGAGCACCGAGTAGATTATGCCATGTGTTACAGCTGCTTCAATAGGAAGAAGGGCATGTTTAAGGCATGCACCTGATCCTATGGAAATCAAAGGTGCATTAGAATTTTAAAATGATACTTGAATAGAGTTATGGCTCGGCCCTCACAAGTTATGTATTTTATTATGAAACTTGCAACTTTTTTCCAAGGATACGACACAGTTCTGCATGTATATCCTCTGCCCATTTAAACGACACTTTCTCCTGCCTGCAAGAAAAATCCGAGAAATTTCGGGAGAGAAAATTTCTGAGCAAACCATTGTTTCCCCTGTTGTCTCAGCCCACTAACCTCTGCAATTACCTCTTCTGTGATATGAAATTCCAAACCTCTAACTGGCAAGTAGTTCACCTCTAAATTAAGTGTGAATTCCATTGTGATTCCTCCATCAAACCCCTTCAATCTGTCAATGTAGGTATCCCACCCTGTGTCGACAAAGACTTGCCATACCTCTGGATTGCTGCAGACTAAAGCTATGTTTTCAAGTTCATATCGCATAGCCAGCCCACCCATGATATGGAGACATGTAGCAGCACTTCTTGTAACATCAGACCATTGGGTGAGGTGTTGGATACCATATTCGAAGAAAAAACATGGTGAAAATGGAAAGTGATAATGGTAAATATGAACGGTAATTCTCGGAGACTGAGAAAAATCATAAAATAATATGGTAAGTGTGGTGAATAAAAATAATAATTGTTTCGTATAGACTGGACGAGACATCTTACGGATCCCAATACGTATTAAATGATTACACCACATGTTGATGGGAATTGTAAGGTGTACCATGAACATATTTTGATATTGATTTATGAGGAAATTATTACGCCGTCCTTGAATATGACGACACACCCCCCCCCCCCTCCCCCCCCCAAACTTAATTTTTTGTTGTCTGTGACATTAAAATCTTCACATGGAATATTTAATTAAATCAGTAAAATTCAAGTGGAGGCGTACCTGACAGCCTACGTGGATGATGTGATGGTTGGTAGGATGAAAACACAGTAATGATGCAGATGGAGTAACAACAGTACGAGTAGTAGCATCAGAGTAACAACAGTGCGAGTAGCAACATCGAGAAACAACAGTACAAGTAACAGCATCCGGTGTAGAAGCATTTAGAGTAACAACATCGAGTAGTAGGATCTAGTGTAACAACATCATGAGTAACATCATCGAAGTAAAAACAGTGTGAGTAGCAGCATCAGAGTAACAACAGTACAAGTAACAGCATCTGGTGTAGCAACATCGGAGTAACAGCAGTACGAGTAACAACATCCGGTGTAGCAGAATCTCGAGTAAGAACATCGTAGTAACAACAGTGCGAGTAGTAGCATCGGAGTAACAATAGGACAAGTAACAACATCTCGTGTAGCAGCATCAAAGTAACAGTGGTATGAGTAACAACATCTAGTGTAGCAGCATCTGGAGTAACAACATCTGGTGTAGCAACATCGAGCATGGAGTAACAACATCGAGTAGCAACATCCGGTGTAACAACATCATGTGTAGCAACAACTGAGTAATAGCATTATGAGTAGCAGAAACTGAGTAATAGCATCATGTGTAGCAGCAAATGATACTTTGGAAAAGAATTTTTTGATTTTTACTCCTTAGTAGTAACTCCTGCAAAAAGACAATAAGATAAACAATATAATTCCTTATTCTTTTATTATTATTATTATTATTATTATTATTATTATTATTTATCTATTTATTTATTTATTTTTATTTTTATTTATTTTTTATTTTTTACAAGAAGGGTGCAAAGGAAAGATTTTCTGCACTGATGACCTTCAAACCAAATTTCTCAGAGAGTTGTTTAATAAAAGCATCCTTAGAGGTTAGGCGGTGGTATAATCTCAGGCGATGTCCATTGACTATAAATGAAGCATGTGTATCATCAATTGTGACTAGCCTGATTATTCCATTATCAAATACATCATCCACCTCTTAAGGTCCCATCCAACGAGTGTAAACATTCCCCTTAAAATCCTTAAAACAAGAGTCATAAACTAGTGTCCAATATCCACTTTGAAGCACCTTATTTTTAATAAACTTATCGTGCCATTTCATTCTTTGCTGCTAGATAGCAGTAGTTCACTTGACAATCATTGAACAGATTTCATTGAGTTCATTGAGCTAAGCCGGTTAGTGTTTTTGAGCATCTAATATATCTAAACCAACTTCCAGAGCTATTATGAGTGTAGTAATTTTAAACTCTATTGGGAACAATGGGGATTTCCCATAAACCAACTCGAATGGTGAAAACCCGGTTGTATTCTGTGATGTTGTTCTATACGCCCAGAGAGCTTCTGGGAGTTCCTGAGCCTAATCCCTACAATGGTATGCCACAATTTTTGTCAAAATGTTTTCAATGTCTTGTTTGTGCTTTCCACTTGTCCATTCGCCTGGGGGTGGTATGGATATGCCACTCTATTCTTGACCCCATATTTTTGTATGAGCTTTTCTATCATGTGTGATGTAAATTGTGCTCCTCCATCTGAAATGATGTCTCTTGGAGTATCGTAATGAGAAAAAATTTCTTGAAATAGAAAATCTGAGACCACCTGCTCTATTTCTTCCACAACATCTTGGGCTTCCACCCACTTAGTCACATAATCAGTATAGACCAAGATGTCGAATTTTTTCTAGGGGGGTGGATTAAAGGGTCCAGCAAAGTCAATAGCCCATTTTTCAAAAGGCTTGAGGACAATATGTTCCTATAAAGGAATTTCATCAGCTTGGCCGAGCTGCCCCATATGTTGGCAACTATCACACCTCCTAACATAATTCTGAGCATCAAAAAATATGGAAGGTCAGTAATCTCCCATTTGTAGCACCTTATGGCCTGTTCTCTTGTCTACAAAATGCCCTCCACAATTGCCATCATGGGTAGCTTTCAATACCTCATAAATAGCATCCTCAGACACACAGCGCCAGATCTTCTTATCTACTCTTGTATTAAAAAGGTACCCTTCCATCCATGAATATCAGGCACTGTGATGAATAATTTTCCACTGATCCCTTTATGAAAAATGAGGAGGCGCTTTCCCTATAGCAATATAGTTAGTAATATCTGCATACCATGGAGGTTTAGTCGAAATTGCAAAAATATGTTCACCGAGAAAACTATATTCTACATGTGTGCATTCATCATTGTTATCCATTCTAGATAGGAAATCAGCCACTACATTATATTTTCCTGGCTTGTCTACTATTGTAATATCGAATTCTTGAAGCAATAGTAACCATCTTGTAATACGGCTAGGAGTAATAGTTTTATTCATCAAATACCTGATTTCTGTGTGATCAGTATGGACAATAGTAGAATGCCTAGTGATGTAGTGCTGGAACTTATTGATAGCATAAATGACACCCAGGAATTATTTTGTTGTCACCGTGTAATTTAATTCAGCAGGAATTAAGTTCTTGTTGAAATAGTAAATTGCATATGGTGTTTTGTCTACATGTTTTCGTAAAACAACCCCTACTGTTGTTTGAGAAGCACTAGTATGTATGTGAAATGGTAATTCCCAATCAGGTCCTTGGAGGATTGGAGCCATGCGCACCAGCCCCTTAAATTTTGTGAAAGCTGTCTCACAATCTTCAGTCCACAAAAATTCTACATCTTTTGTTAGCAATTGAAACAGTGGGTGTGCTATTTTGAAAAAAACATCTATAAAGAGTTTGTAATAACCAGCATAACCAATAAAGCTACGTACCTGTGTGGGTGTTTTGGGTACTGGGAAGTGTAATATTACCTCTACTTTAGCCAGATCAACTTGAATTCCAGCAGCTGAGAGAAAATGTCCCAATACTACTCCTTCTTCCCTCATCATATGGCATTTGATTGTACTCATAGATACATGGGTCTGTTTACATATTTTGAGTACCTTCTCTATATTTTCCAATCCTTCCTCAAATGAGTTTCCATATGGAGTAAAATCATGCATATAGATTTCAACACTATCATTGACCAAATCAGAAAATGTTCCCAAGATTTCCCTCTGGAAGTTAGCAGGTGCATTACACAGGCTAAACGGGAAAACCCTGTATGCAAGGGTTCCCCAAGGGCATGTAATTTTTTTTTTATATCCTGGTCTTCCGAGGCTATCTGGATCTGGTTGTATCCCTTGGATCCCTCTAGGAACCAAAAGAACTTCTTCCTAGCCAAGGTATCCAGGACTTGGTCAATGAATGGCGAAGGAAAATGACCTTTTCGCATTGCCTTATTTAGTTCCCAGTAATCTACACAGATCCACCATTTACCATTCTTTTTGGGAACAATAACTAGCGAATATACCCATTGGATATCTAAGATGGGGTAAATGAATCCTACATCAAACAATTTCTGTAAGTCTTCCTTGACAATGTTTTTGAGAGCAGGATTCATCCTCCGTTGAGGCTATATTACAGGGCAGAAATCTTATTTGATATAGATATGATGAGTGCATATGTTAGTAGGGATACCCTTCATATCAATATAATCCCAGGAAAAATATTCTTGATGATCTTGTAGAACTTTCAAAAGTTGTTTTGTCTGAGATTCAGAAAGGTTTGGGTTGATATTAAGTGTTTTCCCTGGTTCAATCTCAATTTGAGTACTATCATGGGGTGAGGTTATAGGAATGTCTTCGATGTCATATTCTGGTTCAATTTTTTCCTGTGCCTCACAGCTCATAGCAGATTCTAGAATATGTTGAGTTGAATCAGCAATAGAATTGGAATCATTAATGAAAGCGTTAATGGCATTATCCTCATTTTCTGTTTTGAATTGAAGGGCCTATCCAATAGTGAGGACCAGTCTAACATCTTCATTTTCGGGTTGAGGATCTTCTATAGGTAGATATTTTTGACTGGGTAATGATTTTTCAAATGGAATTCTGCTGGAGGATAAAGCTTGATATTCTTTGTAACTATCCCATTTGATATAATCATGTGCCCATATCGACACCCTATGTAGGAATCGATAGTTTCAATCCAGGGTCTTCCTAGGATCAATGGTTTACCACCTACTGAAGATCATGTTTGTAATATAAGGAGGTCCACAGGGTAATTCCATGAGTCTACTAAAATGATCACATCCTCTAGTTTCCCCACTAGTTTAATTGTGGATCTGTCTGCAAGTTATAGGATAGTAGGGGTTGGTTTAATGTTTCCAAGTCCTAATGTGTTCATTGTTTCAGCAGTGATAATTTTAACAGTAAATCCCAAATACACCAGTACGTTTAGGATTTCAAACCCATTAATATGTACCATTAGAATCGAGTTCCTAGGGTCTTCATATTTTACAGGCATGATTTTTCCTAACATGATATCAGATAGTCTGCCCACTACATGAATGGTTAATGGCTCCTTAGGTCTCCTCCTTGGTTTCTTAGAGCAGTATTCGTTCATATTTTTTTCATATATAGGTACATCCCTCATAGCTTGTAACAGGGGTATTTTAACAAATATTTTATGTAGTTCCCCTAGGAAGTCAATTTCTTCTTAAGGGTTTGGTTTACTCAAGGTTAATATTTCTGAATATGGAGGAGAAGTTAAATGACCTTTATTAGGAACAACTTGGGGAGGTGTCTGATTTATTAATTTTTGATCTAAATTCTCCCTTGATTTTCTTTGTTTTGGTTCAATATCTTCATTGTAAAATTGTTCTGTAATAATTTAATAGGTGAAGTAGGTGCATTCACGACCCGACCAGATTGTAGATTTATCTCATTGAGTCCCGCGATAGAGATGTTGTAAGATGGAAGGTTCAAAGTGTTTTTTTGTTGGACCCCTTATTGTTCGGATTTGGGTTGGGATGGATAGGAAGCTGCGGTCTAATGGCTGGGTTTCCTAAGGGTATATTGGAGTGAAACTGAAGTTGTTCTTGAGGCATAGACAAAAGAAACTGTCTGGTTGGAGAGGTTCCACACCAGGTCTGATTCCATGAAGTATTCGGACTAGCTTGAGGAACCCATTGTTGCTAAGGGGGATACTGATATTGAGACCACATGGCTGAAAATAGTGTAGATTGGGGACCCATATGAAAATTTTTAAAGTACTGAGATGGGTCCTGAAACATACCCGGATTCACAACTGGTGGTCGACATTGTCATGGCTTCTTCTATCCCATGAAGTACGCCTGGTCTACCATGCTTTCTTCACTTGCTCCTTGGAAAACTACTTTCAGCCTAGGTAAGGAAGGACACGAATTGGTTGCGTGAGTCTGTTCACAGATTGCGTAGGCTTCCACCATGTTCAATGGGCATTCCTTCAAAGGGTGCTTCTTTCTACAGTGTGGGCAGAATATGGCCATGGTTTTTTCCAACTCCATCTGCTTTTGTTTTGCCTGTAGAGTGTCCATCTGGGGTGATAGTGTGCTCAGAATATCGGTCCTTAGGTTTTCCATTAGATTTCAAATCTTTGCTTTTGTAATCCCTCCATTGGAAGTCTTTGATGATCGAATCCCTTCTCCACTCCTCACATCCCCCCGTGAACACTTAATACAATAATCACAGATAGTCTCGAAGTTCTCTTTTGAAATATCCCCTTTTCCTACTATATTCAGAAGTTGCAGAGAGCCTTCCCTAGGTGCTTGGAGAAGAATGATCTTCAAAATTTCCTTGTCCAAGTCACTATGTCCTAACCTCTAAAATATGTATTTAAATAGTTTTACACAATCCTCCATTTTTTCATCCTCTTTATATGAAAATTTAAAGATGTCCTCTTTAATTTCACGGGACTTACATTAATATTGGTATTTCTCCGAGAAAGCTTCTTTCATCCCTTCCCATGAGGTAATCGTACTTCCTCATAAACCCATGAACCATCTCAGGGCTGTCCCCTTTAGGGTAGCAGTAAATATATTGAATTTTTTAGCATAAAAAATATAGTCATATCCTCGACAAACAATATCAAATTCAAAGAGGAACATAGCAGGGCCTTTAGAAGAAATCCCATGGAAACTAGGCAAAGTTATTAAAGGGATGGGTCTCATTGGTGCATCACCTATAAACTTTCCAATGAGAAAATCAATAGAGGAACTTACAGGTGCCATAAACACACTCCAATACTCACTTGGAATTTTGACTAGTTCTATAGCTGGTGTTTGGAGTGATTGAGCGGTAGGAGGTTGCACCGCGCTCCCCTGGTCCCTTGGTGACTCAAAATATTTCAAAAATTCTTTCACCAAATCAGAATTTTTTGATTCAGCTACAGAATTTTTTATAGCGCTGCCCTAATCTCGTGGGGATGAAAACCCTTTTAGAGGTTCTCCTTCTTAGTTAGAATTGCTTAGCTCTTCTGATACCCTACTTGTTATTTCTTCCCCTTCTGCTATTGATAAGGAAGTATCCTCCACTAATACCATATTTATTAAGTCTTCTGTCATTGAGAGAACACCTTCTGGTACCATGGATGGCACTGGTTTCCCCACAGACTATCCTTCAGACTTCATCTAAACTCTAACCCTAACAGTAGCATGTGATGATGCCTCAGATATAGATTTTTCAATAATGTCGTAAATGTATGTCTTCCTTCCCAGATACTTTCCTTTCTTTGGGGGTCTTCCTCTGCCCCTCTTATTCGGATCCTTGTTCACAAAAATTGTGCAGAGGGTTTATCAAACTAACATTAATCGCTCCGGACCAGGAGCAGGATAGATAATCTCCTCCCCAGGATGAGAGAATAGATTCAAATAAACAATAAAAATAAAAAGGAAAATCGGAGTTCAGGACTTGAAGTAGGATAATCACATACCCTCCTTGTTATTCATCATTATTTTTCAGCTATTTAGATGACTATATGTTCTATCTAGGTTTTCTAGAAACCAAATTCAAACAATCATTTTGTCCTCTAGAAATCACGTCAGAGAGATTTTTTCACTTTTCCCCTTTCTTTTCTGCTGTGATTAAAATGGTCATCCTCGAAAAACCCCATCCTAGACTAGTACTCCTTACTCTTTCCATGATTATTACTTCTGTCTGTAAAAATCCTACTTTTGATGCCTGAAATCTTCCTATTTCACAAAATTTTCTAGCCAAGATAAGTCAAGTATTTCCCTATATTTTCCTGCTACCCAAGTCACTATTGATGACAAAAGTGTGTCTAGAAAACCCTTCATAGTAATGACAAAGTGTCTAGGTTTATGGGTGATGGTCCTTAGGTAAAATATCTAAAAAATCCCCGTGTTTAGTTGAAAAACTCTATTTTTAACCATCAGTCAAGGGCCCTTTCCTAAAAACATTTCTTAAAAAAATATATTAGTATTCCTTAAGTCATGCACCATCATGTCTCATACATTTCTATTTCAACAAAGCTCAAAGGTAAGATCATGAGAAGCAGAGCTGACATGGTCATTTTTCTAAAAAAAAGGTGCTCAAATAATCTCGAAGGTGGCCCCTGCTGAACCAACAGTAAAATCTCACAAGACTAAGTCACCCTAAAATAAATCTCTGTAGGGATGTCTTGATGTTTTGCCTAAATCAAAACAGGGGAAAAGAGAGGCACCAAAGAA
Organism: Pinus albicaulis; assembly: GCA_034641835.2. Taxonomy (NCBI): domain Eukaryota; kingdom Viridiplantae; phylum Streptophyta; class Pinopsida; order Pinales; family Pinaceae; genus Pinus; species Pinus albicaulis. Next base: position 1,277,966,109 of record CM076582.1, on the reverse strand, counting down.
AATATTAAGTCAAGACAGTTGGCATTTTTAATAGAGGCACAGTGATCTAAAACATAGGAAAATCAAGTTTTTCACTACAAATAAGGATTACCTAAAAGATTTCAGAACATCGTCCACAGTGGAAAAAAATGACACCAAAATGGAGGCTACTACAGAGGTCTTGATGTCACTATAAGAGGTAACATACTGCTCATTCAAGTCTTTGTGCAACGCCTTGGAAAAATCAGTAATATGTGAACAACATGGCACATTCTCGCAAAGGTGCCCTTAAAACAGTTTGATGCCTCAAAAAATAAATGGGAGAGAGACGGCTGCTCTTTTTCCATGCCCCTGCAAACAAGAAAAAAATCTCAGAGGCACCATCAAAGGAAAAGACTAAGACTACTACAAAAGGACGATTACATTAAAGAAGAAAATAGCAGTTATGTTTTGTTCAAAAAACACAAAATCTGTTTGTTGTCCCCATAGTGGAAATTTTCCTCAGAATTTTTCAGAAAATTGGAGAGACAAAGAAATAGGCATAAACACCTCCTTCATCAACAATATAGCGTGTAAAAGGTTTCCTGGTGTTATCATTTTGAAGATAAGGAAAAAGATACAAAACTCCATTCAAATAAAATAAATGTTTTTGAAGTTCAAAAGATGAAGAAATTTGATGTTTTAAGGCTCTAGGTGCCTTTTGCGTTAAAGGAGTAACCATCAAGGTTTTATTGGTTAAAAATGTCGCACAAATGATAGTCACAGGTTTGTTTCTAAGCATGGAGGCATTATGGCTTTTAATTCACCCTGAAATGACAAAGATTGGTTCACAAAGGGCTATCATATTGAAAAAACGGTCAAAAAGGAGGAATAAGAAGTATGCTCTTTAAAAATTTAGAGAAGTGGGTTTTTGGTCTCAATGTTTTCAAAAAATGGAATACAAGTCACTTCAGTAGTTTTCCCCTTTTTCATTTCGAGTTCGGCCAAGCACTGTGCAAGAATCTCACCTTCAGAAGCATCCTCGTGCAGAAAAAAAGAGACACTGTGCACTTGTAGACTAGTGCTATACGCCTATAGTTGCACCCACTGCATTTTATAACGAGACGTTGCACACCTGAAAATTAGTGCTACACATTATGTTGACCACCTGGCATGCAGGAACATTTTCCCAGTAGCGCTGAAGCTACCACCCGATATCCGTGTAGAGTCTATCGCCCAGAGAGCCCATCGCCGCATGTAGAGGCTGCCTAGGCCAAGGGTGTTGCATGCATAGCACTGCAGTCATCGCACATGCCATGTGTAGAGGTGGCTTTGGCCATGATGCTGCGCGCTTGAGAGAAAAGTGCAACACTACCCAGTGTTCACAGAAAAGACCGAAATTTCTTGTTTTCACCCATAATTTGTTTCTCATCACGTGGAAGAGTTTCTGAAGGTATTTTCCATCAATTTATATCTCCTCAATTAGTTTTTAAGCTGTAAAAGTGCCAATTAAAGTTAGGATTAAAGTCTAAGGTAGTTTGAAGATAAAAAATCTGAATGACAGTGTGGCCTATTCTTTCTTAAAGAATCTTGCTATGTTTATAGGTCCTAAGTCTCCTGAAAGCCTCTCTCCTCTGCACCTCATCTACAAAGAGTCCTTTTGTTTCAAAATTGAAAGAAATATAACCTAGTCGTTATGTCTCAAGAAGAAAGTGATGAGCCTGAAAGACCAATAAGACAGGCCAAGAAAGGAGGCAAGCCCAATAGGTTCGAACATATAGAAACCAAATAGCTGACTGTCTCACCTTATGTCTTGTCTTATTTCCATGAATTAGGATGTTTTGAGTTCTACAACAGGGTAAAAGAAATCAAAATCTATCCTAAATTGACAGATTTATTTTCCTTAAGACTTCACGGGCATAAGGTTCATCTGGCAGGGTTAAATTTTGAATTGACCCCTAAAGCTATCTCTAAAGCCACTAGGATCCCTTGCATAGGAGAGAAATTGTTTAAAAAAACACATCTTGACTTGATCCATTATCATCCTTTTCTAAAGCCTAGTTGTCAAGCTACATGTAAAGCCATTTTTCCTTTTTCCCATCTACTGGACAGGTATGACCTCCTTATGAAGATTTTCATGAAATACTTTACCTGTGAGGGTTGTTTCTCCCGAATCTACTCCGATCATATTAGACTCCTCATGCAGTTCACCAGGACCAAGCTTCTGAAATTTCCTTATTTCCTATGGAAAAGCATTGAAAAAATGTCCACCATCATGAAAATAAAGCTCCACCTCAGCAAAGGGCAAGTCTATTTCATCACTCCCTTGTCAAAATCATTGTAACTCACCAACTGAAGAAACAAGGAATTCCTTGGGAAGCCTTTATCACTCATAATGACTTCACTTCTTCATCCTCCATCCTATTGCTAAATGCACCATCCTCTTCTCAAAATATTCCTCATACCCCTTCTTCGCCCTCCACTGACCATGTTCCACTTTCCTCCCCTGAATCACTCTGCCAAGAAAAAATTCTTCAAACACCTTCTCCAAAAAAAAGTGATCATGAAGAAAGCAATGTTGGCCCTGAAGAAAGCAGTAGTGGCCTGGAAGAAAGCATAAATGATCAAAGTGAGGAAAAATGTGAGGAAGAAGGTGATCAAAATAAGGAAAATTGTGAGGAAGAAGGTGATCAAAGTGAGGAAAAGTGTGAGGAAGAAGATAATGAAAGTGAGGAAAAGTGTGAGGAAGATGAGACTGAGGAAGAAGATAATTAAAGTAAAGGAGGAAATGGCTTTGAAGAAAGTAGCGGAGGCCCTGAAGAAAATAGTGATAATCAAAATGAATCAAGGAGTGATGACCAAAATAATGAAGATAGCCAAGGAGAAGATGGCAAAAATAGCAAAGGAGATGAAGGCAGCCAAGAAGAATACAATCAAAATAGCAGCAGCTCTAAAAAAACAAATCAGAAAGAGAGAAAAGTTTCAAATAGTGATACCATGGTGAGGAAGAAGGACAAGGTGCTGAGACTCCTAGTGAAGAAAAGGACACTAACAGCCTCATAGCAGATAGTGACAAACAAGAGGAAACTGATGAAGACAATGAAAAGGAAACTGATAAAAATAAGGGACAATTTGAAGATAAAGACGAAATTGATGAAGAAGAGGAAATTAATGAAGATGACGCAAACGATGAAGAAGATGATAGCATTCAAGAGGAAGGCAGTCAAATTAGTAGCAGCTCTAAAAACAAAAATCAGGAAGATAGCAAGGTTTTAAATATTGATGCCCAGAGTGAGGAAGAAGGGAAGCACAGTAAAAAAAACAAAGACACTACCAGCCAAGGGAAAAACAGTAGAAACAACAGCAGAGATAAAGACAAGAAGCAAGAGGAAGATAGTCACAACAAAGAGGAAATTGACGAGGATAGTCCAAAGACAGTTTTCAGAGTTGTCTTAAATACAGAAGGAAATTATGGCAAAATTCCTAATGATGGGAATAGTCAAGACAAAAGAAAAAAGGGTAAAGACATGGATAGTCTTGAAGATAAAAAAGTATTAGACTTAGGCACCTCCCAGCACACAAAAATAGAGCATGACCTTTTCAAAGATCCTCCTGGTGGTAAGATCATTACAAATGTTGAAATTGATAATCAAAGGGACTGCCAATAGAAAACTGACAAAGGGACACCCACATAAAACATTCTTGAAGAAAAAGACAATGTTAGGGTTGTAAGTGAATAGATTGAACAAGCCCAGTCTTTAACACCTCCCATCATCCCTTATCAGAGAGGTAGGAGGCATGTGTTTGTTGCCTCCAAAAGGCAAGGGGCCATGCACTCCCCCTCAAAAGTAGTGAAAGGTAAAATCTCCAAAACGGTGAGAGGTAAAGTCACTCAAGCAGTAAAAAGTAATGTCACCAGGGCATTAAGGAGCAAAGGTAAACTGCTAAAGAAAGGCAAGGGTTGATTGCCAAAGAAAGACAAGGGTAAGAAGCCCATGAAGGACAAAGGCAAGAAGGAAATGGAAGAAGAAGAAAGCAACCATGAAAAAGAGAGGGAATTTGAACTCATCCACATTCACAGTGATGAGGAAAATGAAACAAGGATTCTTAATTCCCTCTTACAAGACCGAGATACACAAGTTATAGATTTGGTGACTGATTTGGAAATATCAAAGCATATCATTCATTTCCTACAAACAAAAAATGCCCAAATGAGTGGCCAACTTGGCATTTATGAAGCCAAGGCACTCAAGTACAAAAGAGAGGCTCAGAAAGCACAAGTGAAGCTAGAAGAGTACATGGGTGACTATGAATAAGATGATGAAGAATAAGGGCCGGCTAGGAAGAGGCCTATGACTATGGGTCTTAGGAGAGCATTAGAAAAACAGAGAGAGGAAGAATCTGCCTGAGCACAACAATTCCCTCTCATTGAGCTCCGTGCCTTAGAAATTGAACATGAAAAATAATCTTGGCTAGAAAGGGAAAACCTAAATTTAGAGGCCAAATTGGAGAAATTAAACAAGGATTTAGGCTTACAACGAAAGATGACTCAGCATTACAAAAAGCTAAATTAGTTTGCTTGAAAAAAGCTCAAAAATGCCCAAAGGAGGTGTCCGATGCCAAAATATGGAAAAGACCAAGCTAGGCTTGGAATCTTGGCTCAAAATTCATTACAGGTCTCTATGGACCCTTGAGGGATTCACTCACCAATTTTGAGAAAAATTGGACACTTTTTGGTTTTTTGTGAATTTTTAAGCCTAGGAGCGCAACACCCCGAACACTGTGCTTTTTCTTAGAGCATATTCAACAGGAAAATTTTACATTTTTGGATTCCTTAGCACTAGGGGGATATTCCCATAAATTTCCAGCTCATTTGGAGCTATTTTGGTCCCTCAAAAGGTCCAAAAACAACCATTTTTCACCTTTTTGCCACTATTTCTGAGCAGGTGCTGTGCCCCTCAGGTTTCTGCACCTTTTCCACTTTTTGAGCAGCTTCCAGAGATCATATTGAAAGAAATCAAGTATATTTGGAAATTATACATCCATAGTTTTCCAACAGGCCATCATGGGGCCTTTTTCGACACCAGGAAGACCTCCAAAACCTTGCTGCAGAAAGTCCTTTTTTGGTGCTGCGCACCTGGAAATTTTGCAAAAACAGAGACAAAATTCTACATTCCTATGTGAGGACAAAGAAAATGTGCATTAGGAAAGTTCTATCATGTATGTCAAAGCCTAAAAGTCAATATTTTTTCTATTTTGGTCTGAAAAAGATATTTTGAAAAGATATTTTGTGCCTTGGACCTTGTAAGGCCCCAAGGACAAATTAGGATATTTTTCTTTGGCCAATGGCCTTCTACATTCTCTAGTGGGATTTTCTCCTTTTTTATTATATAAACCATGAGGATTCATTGTAATAAACGAGGCAGAATTTGACATGTTAAGAGAAATACATAGTTTTATGAGCTTGGAGAAAATATTGGTTTTATGAAGTGGATGAATGTCTTGCTTGGCTTGATGGTGTAGGAGCATTGTGTGTAGGATTCCATAGCTTGGTGAATGGTGATGTTTCTCTGATTTTTTTATGTCTTCTTGTTTTCATTAATGTTTCATGCTTCTTTTTTTCTGAAGATCAGAAAAGTATAGGTTGAGATATGCTCATGGAAGCACCTCAAACCTCTTGTTTATTACAGCTTTGATGTTTTCCTCTTCTTGGTCATTATAAGGAACTCTCAACTGCTCCTTAGGTCTACCAAGAACTTGTTATTTGTTTCATTAATGGTCACTATGTTAGCTGTAAAATCTGATTCAGGGTATGCCCTACTTGTTTGAAGTTCTCAAAACTCTATTTCTGCAATCTTTCTATGAAATACAGATTTATTAGGTCAAGTCAAAAAGGTATCGTTCAATATTTCCCTTTGTCCATGCTTACCAAATTATTTCAGAGTTATGGATAGTTTGATATATGTTGTTTAGGAGTTCCCTCTTCATATATTAAGTTATTTGTTTATCTTATATGTTTTCCCAACAGCTGAAGGTGAATTTTTAAAGTTAGGAGTTCTTATGCTTCTATGTCTCACCTGAATGTTTATCTTTCATGTTTATCAGTCTAAGTATTGTTCACAGAGATTAATGGTTTGCCCTGCATCATGATTATTTTCTTTAGAACTATATATGTTTAAGACTTCTTCATTTTTCACAAACTTAATGTTCATTTCACCTGATACCTCACCCGAAAGATTCATTTACCTTGCTAAATCGGCCTTGCAGTACACCTTGTCCATCATTTACACATCCTTGAATTTATTTGACCCCATAGACCTATTGATTTGATGAAATATCTTTCTGTTTGTCCTACTTAATTAGTTTAACCTCAAAACCAAAACAAACCAAAATATACTTAACAACTATCCTAAAAACAAACATACAAAGCGAACAAGTTCACATCATTCGCACCATAGAGAGAGCCCTCTTTGAGTCTAGGAAGGATAGGTCCTAGGACTCCAAAGATTGGTCTGATGTTACCCTGCCATTTGGTTTACCAATCTACCAAATTACGAGACACTAACATAATGGCGATCATGGTGGGACCCACTGAGTACATAACAACCTAGAAAACTCTTGTAGACTCATTTTTCCTTCAAAATTAAAATCAAACAAGCAGCCTATAAAGCCATTAGAATAGACTCTCTTTGTTTCACCACCTTAGCTAAGTGATGAGTCAGGTATAGGACACTCTTACAAACTAGGCAACATATAAAAACTCTATAAAAAACCTCCCAAAAACATCCCTATATTGGTTTCTATCAATCATTGAAGGTGGACCATAAAAACTTGTCTCTAAAAGACAAAAACATTCACCTAGTGACTCCACTAGCCTCCATTAGGCCTACTATTCAATTCAAAAACCAAAAACTTCCATAGCATGCTATCCTGTTAATTTACCCTTCCAATCCAAAAACCATGATGCAGTCTCTGAAATCAGTGGCAAACTAAGTATTACTTAGAGCTTCAGAAAACTTAGTTAAAACATAAAAATTCAACTAAATAGCCTCAGAACAAAACTCTATCTTTCTCACCATCCTAGCAAAATGATGATCTAGATTTAGAACACTCTTACAAGTTTTTGGTTTACATAAAAAATTTCTTAAAAATTTAACTTTGTCAGTATTGGTGGTGGACCGTAGACTTCAAAGTCACTAAAAACATCCACCTGGTGTGTAATATTCCAAATCAGGAAAATGCTACAACAATGAGAATATCTCAAGATATTCTAAACTTGGAAACCTAACAATATGCAAACACAAAAAATGGAGTAACTGCAACACTCAACTCATAGAAATGTAAGATAAATCCATAGCCATTTGATTAAATAATAGCAGCAACAATAGAATAGAATATCTTGAGGAAAATGCTACTCAAGATAAGCAATGCTTAGCCTCAAGAGAGAAGTACATAAATCAAGATAAAACCACTGCTACACATGTATGCCCAAGCTAAGACAACACATTTTTATAGAGAAACTGCATGCTAACATATGTAAAATACATAGATATATCAATACATGGCCCAATACAACATTTGGAGTGAAGATCTCAGCTCCGAAAGGCTACCTCATGTCAATCCTAGAAGGATTGGCTATAAAATACAAAATCAGCAAAATGCCAAAGTTGCTAGGTAGAAGCTGCAAATGAGAAATAGAACTAGATGGAGATGGCTGTAGATGATGCCCAAACTGAATATGCCTCCTCCAATGGATCTTTAGAGTGAAAGGCTAATCCTCTCACCAAAGATCTTGCCCTCCAACAATCTGCAAGATCCCCACTGCAAATGCTTCACTCAAAATAACACAGTTACTAGATGGAACTGTGTTGTAGGGGCAATGGAATAGGTTACCCTGTTGCCAAGATGTGAAATAGGTGTTGAAACCTTCCTCACTAGCTTCCCAAAGGAATGGAGACTCCCTCCTCTGAGAATCAGCTCCAGAAGTGGTGTTGAGGTCCTCCATCGCAACACCCTACAACACAGAATTATGTTGTTGCAGCAATAATGCTATCCTAGAGGAGGATGCTTTGGAATTGAGCCAAGAAATGTGGAGAATGAAGAACAATCCCTCAAGAAGCCTCTCAAGAAGGAGAAGTAATACTAAACAGGAATTCCCCCGGAAAATCTTTCTAAACAACAAAGAATGCACAATGTCTAAATAGCTAATGAGATGAATAATACAAGCATGAGAAACAATGGTTGCCTTTCCCTCCAATTTCAACAAGTGAAAGCCCCTCTCCATGGATCCCACTCCTCTTAGGGTTTCCTCCTCCAAATAAACCTCTTCCCATTCATACTATGTTGTTTCTCTAAGTGCTTTGCACCTCTTATCCCAGCACTGTTGACTTGGTCAAACTTGACCTTGTCCATTGCAAATAACCCTGTTCACACATGAGGGTGTGAAACCAGCTCCAATGATGATCCCCTTTCATACTATGAGGGATTTTATTGAGATTTCCATTATGCATGGGTCTCCTTACCCATTTATTCTCCTCCTAGTTGAAATTAGAAAAATTTAATATTCCAAATTATTGAAGGAAAATTTTGGAATATTACATGGACTCTACTAGCCCTAGTAGGTTTTCTAAACTTTACTAGAATCCATAGAATCCTATAGGACTGCATCACAAACAACCTTGAGAAGTATAAGAGCTTAGTCATACATTGTGCGAGTTTGATAAACTCTTAGAGAGGACATCCTTCCAAAAACAATCACAAACTTCAGCCTCTTTATCTTTTCAAAATTGAAATTTGGCTTCATAAAGAATTAATACCAGATCACACCCGAACCCTGATCCTCCTACCATAGTTGATGACCCAGAAAATATTTCGTGGAAAACTTCTAAAATTGGAAATTTAACTACCAATAGGAGTATCCACAAAGCAAACTCTATACCTAAACATCTTACGTCCTTGCAAGATCCCCATTTTGACTTGCACCATTTGAAAAAACTTTTTTGAACAAAGTCACAAAATAGCATTGACCATATTGATATTGAACCCATAGACTTACAACAGAATTCTAGCAAAGAAGCCTCCCCCACTACACCACCTGATTTCCATCTTCTCCACCACTTCAGCTCTTTTCACCCCAAGTCTACTCAGAATCAATTTTCCGGTCCAAGTACTTCTAACACACCCACCCACACCACCATTGTGCAAATCACTTCATCTCATATTGAAAATACTTCAACTGTAAATCCACCATCAGCTCCAATCATGGTAGCTTGGTATGAACCCCTAGTATTACCACAACCTTGGGTACCTTTTCCAAATGATTACCAATCCAAAATCCTGCACTTCACCAGGGCTAAATCTACCACTACCCAAAAACATGTAGATAGAATGAATGATGCCTTCGATTACATGTAACTAGATGAGGAAACCATGAAGATGAGGATTTTTGCCCAAATCCTAGGAGGAGAATCCAAAAAATGGTTTAAAAACGTGACTCCTAATAGCGTACATGATCTCCCGTCACTTTATCAAACTTTCGTAAACAGATGGGAAATCAAGAAAAATCCCCTTCAAATTATTTCTGAATATAAAAATCTTAAAAGGAACATGTTAGCCATCTATAAATTTTTCATATACTATGATGGCTAAAACATGTCTATTAGTCTTCAAGAAACAAATTTGGAGCAAATCTGTGACTTCTTGAAGCCTTGCTATGTCCATTTGTCCAAGGGATCCATATTCACAAAGCCCTGCTTTTGTCTTGAATAAAATTGATTTGAAACCCTCTTTTATTCCCATATTCCTATTAAAAATCCCTCCACTTCCTCAAAAATCCCTTTTAGACCTTATAAATCCCTTTGATTTGGTTTAAAATCACCTTTTTACCCTATCGGAACCCCTCAAAACCCTAAAAAAACCCCATTTTAGCCTTAAAAATAAAAATTTTCATAAAGTGGAGCTTCAAACCCCACTGGCTTGAGCCTGAGCCCCTTTTCCCACCATAAGACCGTGCTTCGTGACCGAGCGCTAAGTTCATCGGCCATCGCTCATCGGGGATTCCAAGTTCTCTCTTCCATTTTCTTGTTCTCACCGATAGCCAATCCTCCGATGAGATCGTAGTTGTCCATTCCCCAAGGTTCGACGGCTATCGGTGCATCACAATTCCATGCCGATGATCTCCCCCTCTGATGGAATCCCCTACTGATAAGATCCTGATCGTTGATCTCTCTCAGATCAGACAGTTTGTGCTCCCCTCCATCGCATCGGCACATCGCAGCTCTGAAAACCTCCTTCCTAGATCCTTCTCCCTGCCAATCAGTGATCCACCAAAGTTAATCCTGACAATCCATCTCACAGATCCGACGGCCCCCATTGATTCAGCTCTTCTTCCACCCGCGGTCACTTTCAGCACAAAGGTCAACTATATGAGTGCCCCCGTAGTTGACTCCTTGGACAATGGGAGATCCTCATCCAACGGTCCAAATTTACTACGGAGGAACCTGGCTCACAAACCCGTCCGTACCTCAAGTGCCCCCGTTATGTGTATTTTATCTCAATTTCCCATATAATCCCGCTAGTCCCACCCGACCACGCTAAGGCCTTTCATCGTTCCTTCGTTCAATCCCCACCGTTGATCTGGCCTTCCCCCCCAGATCCAACAGCCCAGAACTCTCCACTCTAATCCCTAGACCCTTATCTCTTCGCTCTCGGTTCCTATTTCTCTCATGAGACCCTACCTTCCCCGTTCCTTAAGCCTCCTTCCCTTACCATTTTCTACCCCTGCGCCCCTTGCAAAAATGTGTTTTCCTTTATATTTCCCTTCCATATATGTCACATCCTGCATCAAATTTGAGCTATTGATATTTATCGATCAATGATCCCTGCATCGCCTCCCACTTTTCCTCCGTAAAACATTACCCCATGTCACCCTGGCCCCGCCATATATTTCCTCTGCACATCTATCTCCCCTCGAGCTCATCCAAAACCTTAGATCTTCGGCCTGAAGATCTAACAGTTGTTGCGTCGTTTCGCGCTTCATTTCGTCAAACTTCCCGAACATGCATCTCGAGCACAAAATGGGAAGTTTTCAGGAGCATACGTGTCAGCCATTAACATGTATCATGTTCCCCCTGCCCATTACTGCTTACCACCTTTGCCCCGCGCTAATACCACCTTCAGTATTCCCCAAAACCTCTTTTCGAGTTCTTCATGCCAAACTCAGTTTTGACCATGGTTTTCATTGTTTTGCACCATGAAACCCTTCCCCGCTGCATTAACCTTGCTTCCGCACTGCTCGATAACCCTTCTTTGAGCCTCTAAAGCAGTTAAAACCAAAACACGCAGGATTTTATAATGGTTTATTTTTCTTTGCAGGTTTTTAATGGTGGTTTAATATCACAAGACCTCTTCCATCCAAATATCAGTAGCAGGAATCAAGGATGACGATATTTGGGTTCCAGACGTACAAAAAGGGATATTCAGGGTTTATTATTACTATTTATCAGTGTCTCATGAACACTGGTGAATAGCTAAACCCTCGGTGCCAGTAAAGGTCACATATACACCACAGAGTTAAAGTGAGTATCAATAAGGATTAAAGCGGAATCAGTAAAGACAACGGTTAAGGCATAAATCAGGAAATCAAAAGCTTAACCCACATATTAAAGTGAAAGACACAGTTAAAGCAAAGGATGATTAAAAAGGGCCTTAAAGCAGTATTAGAGGGCCCGATCAGAGTTTAAAGCCTAAACACAGATCAACAAAGAAGCCTTGGAATGTTAGATCATTAGGGCAATTAAGTCTCCAGAGATCAAGAAAAGGACACCCGTAGTCTACTTCACCTTTCAAAGACACTGTGACAGCCATCCTGACAATAGAAACTCTTTAAAAAACTATCAGAATAGTTATTGCACAGTCATGGGAAGCCTAAGAACCCAAATATGATAGTTACTTGTCACAAAGGTCAAACAAAGTACTTCGTCCACGATTAGTTTCAAAGGACAAGCCTTGGAGCTATTACCAACCTACCATATATGCCTCAAAGACTGGAAAAACTACTAAAATGGTACAATCAGGTAATGCTATGGTCATTAAGCAGAATGGGCATTAGAATAATTCTCCCACTTTATCTTAATTGATATTTATTATCATTTTTGTAGCACTCTTCCTCTTTTCACCTATATTTATTCACAAGAGATTCATTGTAAATGGTTGGAAAAATGTTAATCGTTGAAATGTTATTGAGTAAGAGTTGCTGAGTAGTTGTAATATAGTAGGCTGGGAAGAGAAATATAAGATTTTAAAAGCTATTGGACACAAAGTATGTAATTGGTTTTGGACATCAAATAAACAAGAAGATTCACTAGATCCTGATCTAAATCATTGGTGATGTTATTTTCACTGTAATTGTTATTTTCGTCATGTTTCCATTCTGTCCATTTTCTCTGATAAAACATAACCAATATAGAGTAGGATTTACTACAAATTACCCTATCTCTCACTGATAAGCTTTATCTCTATGTTTTCCTCTAAATGTGTGTTTGGGAATGATTTCAATAGAGTATAACCAGTCAAGGAATGTTGGTGAGCCCATGTCTTGCTAAGTAGAACTTGAGATGTTTTTCTTGAATGATATTTTCACTACATGCTAAGTAGAGTCCTAATCAAGGAAGTTTATGGTTAGCCTTGTCCCTTGTTTACCCTTAAACAGCTGTTTTGAAGATTTCCCTTAAGAGTATGCCAAAAGAAGGCTAGGTTGAAAGTCCTTACCTGATCTTAGGTTACTTTTTATGTTTATCTTAAATTTTTTTCCTTTGAGAGTATGTCAAAATCAAGATAGGTTAAAAGTCCTTACCTGATCTTTTGCTTCCCTTTGTTTCTTACATGTCTGCATCTTTCAACACACTTCTTAATGTTTCATACCACCAAATCAACTTAAAATATCTTCTGACATAGATGACTTGCCCCAAAAAAACCCTTGAATAGTTGTTATGCAAGTAAACCCTTTTATGACCCCATAGCCCAATGGTTTAGCACTATTTTTTGACCTATCTTCCCATGCTAAAACATCCTTCCACTTATTTCCTCCTTCACTTCAGATGACCTTCTCATTTAATGATTTCCAAACAAAAACAAACAAATTGCTTGTACTTCATAACTAGCCTAATATCATATCATATGTCTTAAAGATATATCCGTTGAAAACACATATAGAGAGATCTCTCTCTGAATCCAGGAGGGCTAGATCCTAGGATTCCAAAGTGGTTCTGATGTTGCCTTGTCATTTGGTATGCCAATCTGCCAAATCACAGGAACCCCAACATAATGGCGACTCCGCTGGGGAGAATTTTGAGTAAATTGCATCTTAGACATCCTTAAGACCTTAGAAGAACCACAAACCTCCTTACGTTGGTATTTAATTACTGATGGTGGAAAGCAACTCATCTTAATTTTTTTTGAAATCCTCCACCTAGTGACTCCACAACTCCCAAAAGACCAAATGACTCCACTGGTAGAAGACTCTGAACTGGTTGAATAGATTCAGTGAATCTCTCTAATTTACAAACATGGATCCTAGGATACAAATAAGATATGCCCCAATGACTAGAGGTCATATCCCCGGATTCCCACACAAAATTCCTGAAATAAATTGGTTAAAAAACCTACCTATCTTTCAAGATGAAAATGTTGATGACCCCTTGTTACATCTCATCAAGATTCATATACATGTATGGAGGTTAAAAGTTGAATGGCATGAGGACTGTCTTATGAAAATGTTGATGGAAACATTAGAAGGTAAGGCAAGGGATTGGTATCAATGGTTAGAACCTAAGAGCTTGTTTTCTTTAAAAGACATGCACCAAGTATTTTATGAAGAATATAAAGAAAACCCTTCATATTTATCATGGACTGCAAAATGTTGTGATCAATCTCAAAACATCATACAATACCTATTAGATATTGATGAGGATTTGGTTAATATGCATCCTGAGGATCTCTTAGCAGCCATTCATGAATTTCATACCCAAGACAACTATCACAAGAACCTAGATGAATCATTTGAGGAAGAGATTAATCAAGAAATAAAAGAAATCCCTCAAGATATCCCTGCAAGCACAAATAATGATTCATCATCCCTTTTAGCTGAGGCTCAAGAAGACATCCAGCCTCAAATTCAGTCTTCACAAGAGATAGAGAATTGTTGTACTTCTTCTCAAATAAACACAGAAACATCTCCTCCTTTGAAAAAAGAAGAAATCGATCAGATTATCAATAAAAAGCCAACCTCTGAATTTTTTATAAAACAAACACTCTTACCCATTCACCTAAGGAAATTTTTTGTAAAAATTTAGAAATTTCCCTTGTAGATCATAATAAAGAAAGACATGCTTATAATATAGTATGTTTTATTGGTGAAATTACTTACATTAATGATTTTCCTAATTTTGATATGTCTGATGATGATGTTCTCCAAACAGAAGTTGATCTTGTAGGACCATCCTTAGTATATTTGTGGGAGGAAGATCAGTTCCACCAACTCTGAGAAAGTAATGAGCCAAAGTAGGCTATTTATGATACTGATGAAGAAAGCTTGAATAATGCAGAAGAGGGAGAAGAATCTCTAAATATTTGTTCTTCTTCATTACAACTCATCAGTAACAATTTTCATGTGATTGATAATCAGTAGTCTTTCAGCTGAAAGGTTGAGGAGGAAAACAATGAAGAATTTCTTGAGCATGATGAATATAAAGAACCTTCTCCTGAAAGGGTTGAGATAATAAAAGATACCCCTACTCAAGAATATGATGATCTCTTCACAGAGTACAGTCCACTAAATCAGAGCATACAAGGACTACAAGAGGACAGTACTGCAATCTATGATGAGTCCTCCAGTTTAGATAATAATGAAGATGAGGAAGATTTTCTTTCTCAAAAGAATCTTGATCTTGATCCAGTGGAGAAAAAATTAATCCTGGTTGAACACTATCTTTCAAATACTAATAACCAGGTATTATTTCAAGACCCCTTTGGTCACTTTTTGAAGACATTTGAAGAGGGAATAAATGTTGTTAAGAGCAGTTTGTTGCAAATAGCAAGAGAATTTTCTAGCACTGCTGCTAAAGAACAAGTGACATGGGAGTGGCCTTGTCTATTGAACATGCTCAAAGAGATGAGAAAAGACCAGTCATGGAACCATATGATTGACCAGATGTATCGGAAAAGAGAATTTGTCAGCTAAACATGTAAATATTTCAGATTTAGATTAGGGTAGGTAGGAATGTCAATAAAGCTCAGCCTATGAGAATTTAGTTAGTTTCTTGTTTTTTTTTTTTTTTGCTTTGAAAGAAAAATGGAAAAAATAAAAAAAAAAACAATAGAAAAGAGAAAAGAGGGCAGATATAATAGAAGAAAGCTACAGCCCCATACCCAAAAAAAAAAAAAAAAATGAAAAATCTGAAAGTGTGCAAGCCTAAATGCCACTACTTGAAAGAGCACTACTATTTAGTCATATAGCTTAATCATGACTAGATAGATTTCAATTTACTGCTGATAGGTTAGTGAATCAAATTTTCCAAACAATTTAATCTTGGCTTATCAGTAGATTACATTAGGATAGAAAAACAATGGTTCAAACATGCTCAAAATCTAAACCAAAGAATCAAAAGAAAGAGTGGCTCTAATCAGATCAAAACATGAGCCAAAGAGAAGAAAAGGAAATTTTTTAACATTATGAAAATTTGAACTAGAAAAAGAAGAAGAATATAGTTCAAAGAGATAAAAATCAGAGTTGAAAGAAAGAAGGAAGGACTCCCATTGTTTTCAGATCTTAATCATTCCAAGTTTTGTTTTTCTTTATGCAAATAAAGGCCTATGAGCAGTATGTTTTTGATGTCATGGCCATCATAGAAAATCATATAGCTTAATCCTGGTTTGATTGTGTTTTCAATTTTTTCCTTAGAATATAGAGAATGTAGAAATGTCAGACAGTTTAATCCTGGTAGATAGTAGATTATGTAGAGAATTTTTGAGTCCAACTGTTTAATTTGGACTCATGGAAGTTATAAGGGTAGATTTAGATTAGTTTCCTGCTTTCAATAAAAGAAGAAGATGTTGATGTCTAAAAGGTTCACAAGTACAAGTGCACCTTATGAAGAAAAAATGTTAGGAAAGTAGGCTGTGTAGGTAGTTGTTTTGGAAAATTGATTGGTTATAATGTGATGATTGATCATTTTTCAAGCAGCCTGATCACAGAAGAAAGAGGATTTGTCAAAGTGCAGGACATTGATCTACACTCCAAAGATAAAATTTCTGAGGTTCTTGACACCTCCAAGGAGCTACCATCCCCAAGTGGAGCCGCTGTTAGCCATCTATAAATTTTCCATATATTATGATGGCTAAAACAGGTCTATTAGTCTTCAAGAAACAAATTTGAAGCAAATATGTGACTTCTCGAAGCCTTTCTATGTCCATTTGTCCAAGGGATCCATCTTCTTAAATCCCTGGTATTATCTTGAAGAAAACTGCTCTAAAACGCTCTTTCATTCCCATATTCCTATTAAAAATCCCTCCACTTCCTCAAAAATCCCTTTTAGACCTTATAAATCCCCTTTATTTGGTTTGAAATCACCTTTTTAACCCTTTCGGAACCCCTCAAAACCCTCAAAAAACCCCATTTCAGCCTTAAAAATCAACATTTTCATAAAGCGGACCTTAAAGCCCTACTAGCTTGAGCCTGAGCCCCTTTTCCCACCATAAGACTGCGCTCTGTGAACGAGTTCTAAGTTCATCGGCCATCGCTCATCGACGATTCCAAGTTCCTGCTTCCATTTTATTATTCTCGCCGATAGTTGATCCTCCGATGAGATCGCATCCATCCATTCCCTAAGATCTGACGACTATCGGCGCATCGTAATTCCATGCTAATGATCTCCCACTCTGATGGAATCCCCTAATGATAATATCTTGACCATTGATCTATCTAATATCGGACGTTTTGCCCTCCCCTCCATCGCATCGACACATCGTAGCTCCAAAAGCCACCTTCTCGGATCCTCCTCTCTGTCGATCACCGATCCGCTGAAATTAATCCAGACCATCCATCTCACAGATCTGATAGCCCACATTGATTCACCTCTTCTTCCACCCATGGCCACTTTCAGCGCAAAGGTCAACTACATGAGTGCCCCCGCAGTTGACTCCTTGGACTATAGGAGATCTTCATCTAATGGTCTAGATTTACTACAGAGGCACCCAGCTCACAAACCCATCCATACCTCAAGTGCCCTGATATGTGTATTTTCTTTCAATTTTCCATATAATTCCGCTAGTCCCACCCGACCATGCTAGGGCATTTCTTCATGCCTCTGTTCGATCTCCACCATTGATCTGGCCTTCCCCCCCAGATGCAACGACGCATAACTCTCCGCTCTAATCCCCAGCCCCTTATCTCTCTTCTCCTGGTTCCTATTTCTCCCATGAGACCCTACCTTCCCCATTCCTTAAGCCTCCTTCCCTTACCATTTTCTACCCCCGCGCCCCTTGCAAAAAGGAATTTTCCTTCGATATATGTCACATCTTGTATAAAATCTGAGCTGTTGATCTTTCCCGATCAATGATCCCCGCATCACCTCTCAGTTTTCCTCCACCAAAAATTACCCCATGTCACCACGGCCCCACCATATGTTTCCTCCAACCATCTATCTCCCCTAGTGCTTATCCACAACCTTAGATCTTCGATCCAAAGATCTAACGGCTGTTCGCATCATTTCACTCTCCATTTCGTCAAACTTCCCTAATGTGCATCTCAAGCGTAAAATGGGCTGTTTTCCGAAGCATACGTGTCAGCCATTGACATTTATCATGTTCCCCCTACCCATTACCACTTACCACCTTTTCCCCATGCAAATACAACCTCCAATATTCCCCAAAACCACTTTTCCAGTTCTTCGCGCCAAACTCAATTTTGACCCTGGTTTTCATGGTTTTACGCCATGAAACCCTTTCCCACTGCATTCACCTTACTTCCACACTGCTCCATAACCCCTCGCCGAGCCTCTGAAGTAGTTAAACCAAAACGTGCAGGGTCTTATAATGGTTTATTTTTGTTTGCAGGTTTTAAATGGTGGTTTAATATCACAGGCCCTCTTCCAGCCAAATATCAGTAGTAGGAATCAAAGATGACAATCCTTGGGTTCTAGACGTGCAAAATGAGATAGTCAAGGTTTATTATTACTATTTATTACTATCTCATGAACACTGGTGAATAGCTAAACCCTCGGTGCCAGTAAAGGCCACATGTACACCAGAGAGTTAAAGTGAAGATCAATAAGGCTTAAAGCGCAATCAGTAAAGACAACGGTTAAGGCATAACTTAGGAAATCAAAGGCTTAACCCACATTTTAAAGACAAAGACACAGTTAAAGCAAAGGATGATTAAAAAGGGCCTTAAAGCAGTATTAGAGGGCACGATCAGAGTTTAAATCCTAAACACACAGATCATCAAAGAAGCCTTGGAATGTTAGATCATCAGGCAATTAAGTCTCTAGATATCAAGAAAAGGACACCCGTAATCTACTTTACCTTTCAAAGACACCGTGACAGCCATCCTGATGGGAAAATCTCTTTAAAAAACCGTTAGAACTGTTATTGCATAGTCATGGGAGGCCTCAGAACCGAAATATGACAGTTACTTGTCACAAAGGTCAAACAAAGTACTTCGGCCACAATTAGTTTCAAAGGACAGGCCTTGGAGTTATTACCAGCCTACCAGATATGCCTCAAAGACAGGAAAAACTACTAAAATGGTACAATCAGTTAATTCTATGGTCATTAAGAAGAATGGGCATTCGAATACTTCTCCCACTCTGTATTAATTGATATTTATTATCATTTCTGTAGCACTCTTCCTCTTTGCACCTATATTTATTCACAAGAGATTCATTGTAAAGGGTTGGAAAATTGTTAATTATTGAACTTTTATTGAGTAAGAGTTGCTGATTAGTTGTAATATAGTATGCCAGGAAGAGAAATATCAGACTGTAAAAGCTATTGGACTCAAAGTATGTAATTGGTTTTGGGCATCAAATAGACAAGCAGATTCACTGGATCCTGATCTAAATCATTGGTGATGTTATTCTCACTGTACTTGTTACTTTCCTCATGTTTCCATTCTATCCATTTTCTTTGATAAAGAACATCAAATATAGAGTAGGATTTACTGCAAAGTACCCTATCTCTCGCTGATAAGCTTTATCTCTATGTTTTCCTCAAAATTTGTGTTTGGGAATGATTTCAATATAGTATAACCAGTCAAGGAATGTTGGTGAGCCCATGTCTTTCGGAGTAGAACTTGAGATGTTGTTTTTGAATGATATTTTCACTACATGCTAAGTAGAGTCCTAATCAAGGAATTTTATGGTTAGCCTTGTCCCTTGTGTAGTCTTAAACAATTGTTTTGAAGATTTTCCTTAAGAGTATGCCAAAAGAAAGCTAGGTTGAAATTCCTTACCTATTCTTAGGTTACCTTTTATGTTTATCTTAAATGTTTTTCCTTTGAGAGCATGTCAAAAGAAGGATATGTTAAAAGCCCTTACCTGATCTTAGTCTTCCATTTGTTTCTTACATGTTTTCTTCTTTTACCACACTTCTTAATGTTTCATACCACCAAATCAACTTAAAATATCTTCTGATATAGATGACTTTCCCAACGAAAACCCTTGAATAGTTTTTATGCAAGTAAACCCTTTTATGACTCCATAGCCCAATGGTTTAGCACTATTTTTTGACCTATCTTCCCATGCTGAAACATCCTTCCACTTATTTCCTCCTTCACTTCACATGACCTTCTCATTTAATGATTTCCAACCAAAAATAAACAAACTCCTTGTACTTCATAACTAGCCTAATATCATATCATATGTCTTAAAGATATATCCGTTGAAAACATATATAGAGATATCCCTCTCTGAATCCAGGAGGGCTAGATCCTAGGATTCCAAAGTGGTTCTGATGTTGCCTTTTCATTTGGTATGCCAATCTGCCAAATCACAGGAACCCCAACAGAACACAGGGGAATGTGTTCATGAATATTGCACTAGGTTCAACAGTGTCTATAATGCTCTCCTATCTCACATGAAACCTCCACCTGGCCTAGCATTAGTAAAATTTCTGGAAGGTTTCGGTCCGGACATGACATATCAGTTAAGAGAAAGATACCCCGCAACTTTATAAGAAATGAAAAGGGGAGCTATTAGTGCTAAAGCCAACTTCACTAAAAAGAGGACTAGGATGAGATCGGAAAAGAAGGTCACTTACCAAGATGAGACCATGCCTTCCACTTCGTCTTTAGATTTCAAAATAGATAACTTGGTTAGGACCATGGAGAGAATGATGGAAAGGATAAATCTAAGTGAGAGAACACCTCCTAGGGACAACCAGCCAAACACCCAAAATAGAAACTGGAATCAGAACTTTAGAAGAGACCCGCCTCAAATCAAACCAAGAGAAAATGATCAATAGATCAGACCACCCTTCCAAGATAACTATGTTGATGAAGGGGAAAGAGATATTGAACAACTAGATGAAAATCATCTAAAATTGATAAGCTCTGATAATGAGGGTGAGGTTTTTCTCGTAGAAGAAGAACAAGGTTTTTTCTCCTCAAACCAAGATGAAACAAATTATGAGGATCCCGAATATCCCGAAATTGGTTTACAGAATGCCATAATGGAATTCCATAGGCAATATGCTCTTAGAAGTAAGAAAAACCAAGACAAGTTTAGGAAAAGAAACTCAGATTCTACTGTTAAGAAAGCTCCTGAAACCATTCCTAAAAGAGAACTAGATAATAACAATGTCATGGCTAAGAAAACTGATCCAAATAAAGACAAAACTAGCCAAAAAAACATTGAAAAAAGCTATCCTAGTACCTCTACTAGGGCCCCTGAGAAAACTTTTTTGAACAAAGCCCCTAACCAAAATAAGAAAATCAAGAATATAGAAAAATGTATGGCTGATAAAACTGAGGAAAATATGCCTAAAACCCAAATACCTTTCATTTTTGAAGGAGATATTACTAAGATCAAGATAATCGTGCCTCTCACCGAACTGATTGCCCAAAGGTCATACAAATCTCAAGTTCTAAAAGTAATAAGCATAGGAAATGATGCAGACACTTTACACTTGGCTGATGACACTCCTGAGTTATTGTTTGGACCAAAAATAGAAGGAAAGTGTCAAGAAGGAACCACTCCTCCTTTTTACATCAGCCTGGATGTACACGACCAAATCTTACATAATGCCATGCTGGATTCCGGTGCCTCTCACAATATCATGCCAAAGGTAATGATGGAAAGACTAGGCCTATAAATAACTAAACCTTACAAAGATTTATACTCATTTGAATCAAGTAGAGTCAAATGTTTAGGCCTAATCAAAGATCTTTGTGTCAATCTGGTACAAGTACCGTCTAAACACTTAGTCATGGATATAATAGTGGCAGACATTCCCCCCAAGTATGGAATGATTTTATCCAAGTCTTGGGGAGCCAAGCTTCAAGGATATATTTAGCTAGACATTTCTTATGCTACCATCCATGTTTTTAATCAGAAAAGAAGATTATACCGAGAATCACACATGAATTATATGGTTAGTAGTCAAGAAAGGCTAGAAAACATACCTCGTTATTATGTACATTCAAACCTTGATTCCTTCATTTTACATACTGATGAACAGTCTAATGAAGTTGAAACTAATCTGGATACATTACAACAGCCAAATCAACTTCTCTATGATGAGCTTGACACTTAGAATTATCATGACCCAGAACATTTGCATCCTGATGAAACAAAACTTGATCTTAAAAAACTAGAAAATAAAACTTCAAAAACAGAAAATAGTTCAAAATCTCAAGCAAGTTTCTCAAACCAAGGACAAATATAAAAAGTGCAAACACCCTTTTTTTCCAATACAAAAGCACTAAAAAACCTGCATGGGACAAAAATATTTGGAAATCAGGGTCAAGAAAGCCTCATGTTTTTACCTTACCTAAGAACATCGCCATCCAAAGACTCTACTCCTGAAAATGAAAATTTAACTATTGCAAGCACTTCTGTTGATCCTAAAAGGGTGTCTGGTAAATTTGATATTGAGGGATTTGATGAAAACAGTCTTGAGATACCCGAGCTGATTGAATTGTCTAAAATCTTGTCTTAACACAAGAAATTAAGAAGTGCAAGGCTTTGTAAGATTTTCCAGAGCACTAGTATATGTCGAGAAACTAGTTTGAAACACCATGACACCACCATCATTCCAAGAAACCACCCTTTCAAAAAATAACACAAAAACTTTGATCAAGCATTATCACTTTAAAAAAAAAACATCTAGACATAGGATGTGTTTAGATTTTAGGAATCTAGATAAACCTTCCCTAAAAAACACTCACCTCCTTCCAAAAATAGATCATACTACACAAAATATAGGGGTTTCTAACCATGTTTTCTTGCATGATAGTATTTCAGGTTACCATCAGATGATACCACTTCAAGACAATCAGCACAAAGATTTTTTCAAGTTCACAGGAAGCAGTTTCAAGTTCAAACCAATTTTTTCCAATCTGAAGGACACCAGAAACACCTTCCAGAGAACTATGTTTCCAGTTCTAAATTTCTTTACTATGGTATACCTTTATGATATCATCATTTTTTTTTTAAATTAGAAAGAATACCTGTTCTACCTAAAGAAGATGTGTAACAGAAGCAAGAATAGAGATCAAGAGTATAAGGAAAAACATCAAGCAGAACATGAGTTATTTAAAGATCCTTGGAAAAATCCTTATGCCATGTTTGAAAGTGAGAATAACCCTGATATTTTTTCCCAAGAACTGAATAGACCAAGAGTATCAGGAGATCCTTTTGAAGATAGGATGCTCAAGTACCACTGCTGCAAAAATTCCTAGTTTTTAAATTTTCACTCATTGTACATATTATTGTGTGAAGAAAAAGTTAGAATTCATAAAATAAAAAAACAACAGAAAAAGTAGAAAAAGAGGGCAAATTCTGAAGCAATGGTACAACCCCATACCCAAAAAAAAAATAGTCATACTGAAAGTGCACAATTATAAGTGCCACTACTAGTGTAAAAAGGATGTCTTGTTCAGTTATCTAGCCTAATCATAGCTAAGCATGTTTTAAATTGATTGCTGATAAGTTAGAAAAAAAGAATGATAGTCAAATTATGAAAGCTTCACTTATCAAAGAAAGTAGATTAGGAAAGAAAGATACTGATTCCACACGCTCAAAATAGAACCAAAGAGGAAAATAGGGATGAAAAGCAAACTATGTATCCTAGCCCTGATTTTTTTGAATCTCATTTTGTACAAAAATAACATTTGTGTGTAGCTTGTTGTTATGCCACAAACACATGAAAACTCAGACTCTCTAACCCTGATTTAATCATGTTTTAAATTTCATGTTTTTAGTCTAGTGAATGAAATCCTGTCAAACAACTTAATCTTGACAGTTGATCTAGTATAGGTAGAGAATCAAAAAGATTTCATTAGCTTAATCTGATCTCCTTGAGGATATAAGTGTAGAAGAAGATAGTTTGTTCTCTCTTTCAAAAAAATGATGTCAAGGGGTTTTCCAGTTCAAGTGCACCCAAAGAAGAAAAAATGTTAGGAAAAGTAGGTGGGTAGGTAAAAGTGAAATTGAGCTAATCATGCCTTTAGTTTTTCAAAGCACCATCTCAGGAAAGCAGTAACGAAAGAGAAAATTGCACCAATGGATGCGGCACATGTCTTCACAAGCCAAATATCTGCAATTCTATACACCTCCTAAAAAAGAGCTGCCCTCCCCAAATGGAGCCACTGTTAGTCATCAATATTTTTCTGTTGTTTAGATGACTATATTCTTTATATAGGTTTTCTAGAAACCAAATTCAAACAATCATTTTGTCCTCTAGAAATCGCCTCAGAGAAATTTTTTCACTTTTCCCCTTTCTTGTCTGCTGTGATTGAAATGGTCATCCTCACAAAACCCCATCCTAGACTGGTAGGCCTTACTCTATCCATGATTATTACTTTTGTCTATAAAAGTATTACTTTTGATGCCTGAAATCTTCCTATTTCACAAAATTGTCTGGCCAAGATAAGTCAAGTCTTTCCTTATATTTTTCCTGCTGCCCAAGTCACTATTGATGACAAAAGTGTGTCTAGAAAACCCTTTAGAATAATGACAAAGTGTCTATGTTTATAGGTGATGGTGCTTCGGTAAAATATCTAAAAAATCCCTATTTCTAGTTAAGAAACTCTGTTTTTAACCATTAGTCAAGAGCCCTTTCCTAAAAACATTGCTAAAACAAATATATTAGTCTTCCTTAAGTCATGCACCATCATGTCTCATACATTTCTATTTCAACAGAGCTCAAAGGTAAAATCAAGAGAAGCAGAGCTGACATGGTCATTTTTCGAAAAAAAAGGCGCTCAAATAATCTCCAAGGTGGCGCCTCCTGAACCAACAATAAAATCTGCCAAGACTAAACCACCCTATCAAATACATCTCTGTAGGGATGTCTTGATGTTTGGCCTAAATCAAAACAGGGCAAAAGAGAGGCACTAAAGAAAATCTTCAGTCAAGACAGTTGGCATTTTGAATAGAGGTACAGTGAACTAAAAGCACAGGAAAATCAAGTTTTTCACTACAAATCAGGGTTACCTAAAAGATTTTAGAACATCATCCACAGTGGCTAAAAAGCACACCAAACTGGAGACTACTAGAGAGGCCCTGATTTCACTATAAGAGGTAACATACTGCTCATTCAAGTCTTTGTGAAAAGCCCTAGAAAAATCAGTAATATGTGAACAACATGGCACATTCTGGCAAAGGTTCCCTTAAGATAGTTTTATGCCTCAAAACATAAATGGGAGAGAGATGGCTGCTCTTTCTCCATGCCCCTGAAAATAAGACAAAAATCATTATAGGTGCCATCAAAGGAAAATACTAAGACTACTACAAAAGGACAGTCACACGAAAGAAGAAAACAGCAGGTATGTTTTGTTAGAAAAACACAAATTTGTTTGTTGACCCCAAAGTGGAAAGTTTGCTCAGACATTTTCAGAAAATTGGAGAGATAAGAAAACAGGCATAAACACCTCCTTCATAAACAACAGAGGGTGTAAAATTTTTCCTAGTGTTATCATTCTGAAGATAAGGAAAAATATTCAAAACTCCATTGAAATCAAATAAATGTTTTTGAAGCTCAAAAGGTGAAGAAATTTGATTTTTTAAGGCTCTAGGTGCCTTTTGCATTAAAGGAGTAACCATCAAGGTTTGATTGGTTAAAACTATCACACAAAGGATATTCATAGGTTTGTTTCTAAGCATGGAGGCAATATGGTTTTAATTCACCCTGAAATGACAAGGACTGGCTCCTCAAAGGCTGTCATATTGAAAAATGGTCAAAAAGGAGGAATAAGAAGTATGCTCTTTAAAACTTTAGACACGTGGGTTTTTGGTCTAAATATTTTCAAAAAGGGAATACAAGTCACTTTAGCAGTTTTCCCCTCTTTCATTTCAAGTTCAGCCAAGCACTGTGCAAGAATCTCACCTTCAGAAGCATCCTCGTACAGAAAACCAGAGATGCTGCATGCCTGTAGACTGAAACTGCATGCCTGTAGCTGTGCCCAGTGAATTTTATAGCAAGACACTACGTGGCTGAAAATTGATGCTGCACGTTCTGTTGATCGCCCAGCATGCAAGAACATTTTCTCGACCGTGCCCAAGCCACCGCTCAACAGCCGTGCAAAGTCTGTCGCCCAAGAACGTCCATCGCCACGTGCAGAGGCCGCCCAGGCCAAGGGTTCTTTGTGCCCAGCACTATAGTCATCGCACATGCTGCGTGTAAAGGTGGCCTAGGCCATAACATTGTGCGCCTGAGAGAAAAGCGTAACACTGCCCAGTTTTCACAGAAAAGACCGAAATTACTTGTTTTCACCCAGAATTTGTTTCTCATCACGGGGAAGAGTTTCTAAAGGTATTTTCCATCAATTTATATCTCCTCAATCAATTTTTAAGCTGTAAAAGTTCCAATTAAGGTTAGGATTAAAGTCTAAGGTAGTTTGAAGATAAAAAATCTGAATGACAATGTGGCCTATTCTCTATTAAAGCATCCTTCTTTGTTTAGAGGTCCTAAGTCTCCTGCAAGCCTCTCTCCTCCGCAGTTCATCTACAAAGAGTATTTTTGTTTCAAAATTGAAATAAAGATAACCTAGTCATTGTGTCTCAAGAAGAAAGTGATGAGCCTCAAAGACCAAGAAGACAGGCCAAGAAAGGAGGCAAGCCCAAGAGGTTTGAACCTACAGACACCAAAGAGCTGACTGCCTCACCTTCTGGCTTGTCTTATTTCCATGAATTAGGATGTTTTGAATTCTACAACAAGGTACAAGAAATAAAAAGCTATCTTAAATTGACTGATTTATTTTACTTAAGACTTCACGGGCATAAGGTTCATCTGATATGGTTAAATTTTGAATTGACCCCTAAAGTTGTCTATAAAGGCACTAGGATCCCTTGCATAAGAGATAGATGGTTTAAACAAACACATCTTGACTTGATCCATTATCATCCTTTTCTAAATCCTAGTTTTCAAGCTGCATGTAAAGCCATTTTCCCTTTTTCCCATCTACTGGATAGGTATGCCCTCCTTATGAATATTGTCATGAAATACTTTACCTGTGAGGTTTATTTCTCTTGAATATACTCCTATCATATTAGACTCCTCATTCACTTCACCAGGACCAAGCTGCTAAACTTGCCTTATTTCCTATGCAAAAGCATTGAAACATTGTCCACCATCATGAAAAAGAAACCTCCAGCTTAGCAAAGGGAAAGTCTATTTCATCACTCCCTTGTCAAAATCATTGTAACTCACCAACTGAAGAAAAAAATCATTCCTTGGGAAGCCTTTATCACTCATAATGAATTCACTTCTTCACCCTCCATCCTATTGCTAAATGCACCATCCTCTTCTCAAAATCTTCGTCATACCCCTTCCTTGCCCTCCACTGACCATGTTCCACTTTCCTCCCCTGAATCACTCCCCTAAGAAAACATTCTTCACACACCTTCTCCAAACAAAAGTGATCATGAAGAAAGCAATGTTGGCCCTGAAGAAAGCATAAATGATCAAAGTGAGGAAAAGTGTGAGGAAGAAGTTTATCAAAGTAAGGAAAAGTGTGAGGAAGAAGTTTATCAAAGTAAGGAAAAGTGTGAGGAAGAAGGTGATCAAAGTGACGAAAGGTGTGAGGAAGGAGATAATGAAAGTGAGGAAAAGTGTGAGGAATATGAGAGTGAGGAAGAAGATAATGAAAGTAAAGAAGGAGGAAATGGATTTGAAGAAAGCAGTGGAGGCGCTGAAGAAAAAAATGATAATAAAAATGAATCAAGGAGTGATGACCACAATAATGAGGATAGCCAAGGATAATATGGAGAAAACAACAAAGGATATGAAGGCAGCCAAGAATAAGACAATCAAAATAGCAACAGCTCTAAAAAAACAAATCAGGAAGAGAGCAGAGTTTCAAACAGTGATACCCAAGGTGAGGAAGAAGGACAAGGTGCTAAGACTCCTAGTGAAGAAACAGACACTAATAGCCTCATAGAAGACAGTGAAAAACAAGAGTAAAATGATGAAGACAGTGAAAAGGAAATTGATGAAAATAAGGGACAATCTGAAGATAAAGAGGAAATTGATGAAGAAGAGGAAATTAATGAAGATGAGGAAAACAATAAAGAAGATGATAGCAATCAAGAGGAAGGTAGTCAAAATAGTAGCAGCTCTAAGAACAAAAATCAAGAAGATAGCAAGGTATTAAACAGTGATGCACAGAGTGAGGAAGAAGGGCAACACAGTAAAAACAAGAAAGACACTGGAAAACAAGGGAAAAATAGAAGAAACAATAGCATAGATAAAGACAAGAAGCAAGAGGAAGACAGTCACAACAAAGAGGAAATTGATGAGGATAGTCTAGAGACAATTTTCAGAGTGGTCTTAAATACATAAGGAAATTATGGCAAAAGTCCTAATGATGGGAACAGTCAAGGTAGCAGAAAAAAGGGTAAAGACATGGATAGTCTTGAAGATAAAAAAGTATCACACTTAGGCACCTCCCACCACACAGAAACAGAGCATGACCTTTTTTAAGATCCTCCTGGTGGTAAGATCATTAAAAATGTTGAAATTGATAATCAAAGGGACTACCAACAGCAAAGTGACAAAGGGACACCCACAGAAAAAATTCTTGAAGAAAAAGACAGTCCTAGGGCTGAAAGTGACCAAATTTAACAAGCCTAGTCTTTAACACCTCCCATAATCCCTTATCAGAAAGGTAGGAGGAATGTGTTTGCTACCTCAAAAAGGCAAGGAGCCATGCACTCCCCCTCAAAAGAAGTGAAAGGTAAAATCTCCAAAACAATGAGAGGTAAATTCACTCAAGCAGTAAAAAGAAATGTTACCAGGGCATTAAGGAGCAGAGGTAAACTGCCAAAGAAAGGCAAGGGTGGATTGCCAAAGAAAGACAAGGGTAAGAAGCCCATGAATGAAAAAGGAAAGAAGGCAATGGAAGAACAAGAAAGCAACCATGAAAAAGAGAGGGAATTTGAACTCATCCACATTGACAGTGATGAGGACAATGAAACAAGGATTATTAATTCCCTCTTACAAGGCCAGGATGCACAAGTTAGAGCTTTGGTGACTAATTTGGAAAGATCAAAACATATCATTCATTTTGTACAAACACAAAATGGGAAAATGAGTGGCCAACTTGCCATTCATGAAGCCTGTTGTGTAACCAGCTTCAAAAAATAGAAGAAAAGAGATATCAATGCCTTAGAAATAAACCACTTTGAGGGGGAAACCTCCAATACATTACATAAATGAACAATTCTTGGACGATATAATTTACAAGACCTCCTTTCTATATATAGGAGTCCATGGGGCCATAATGTAATCCTAGTGGGCCACAATGTAATCCTAGCCGACCTAACAATAATAATTTAAGGGCACAATATTAACAAAATGGGGGTTACAAGGGTACAATAATAACAATAAGGGGTTTACACTAACAATAATAAGGGGCTATACTAGTGATATAGGGACCTAACATGCCCCTCTCCTTCAAAAAAGTGTTGTCCTCAACACTTGAGTAGCTCCGGGTGCTTCCGTATAAAATTCTCATCCTCCCATGTAGAATATTCAGTGGGTAAGTTCTTCCACTTGATGAGATACTCTGAAATTGATCGATTCCGTAGCTGTCGAGTTCTTGTTTCCGTGACCGCTTCAGGTTCCAATATGATTTTTCCTTCCTCATCAAGTTCTGGAAATATTGTTTGAGCTGGAAGATTTTCACCTATAACCTTCTTTAAGCATGAAACATGGAAAATTGGATGCACTCGTGAAGAAGCAGGAAGCTCCAATTTGTATGCCATAGTACCAATATTTTGTAACACCTTGTAAGGACCGTAGTACTTTGGCGATAATTTATTATCCTTCTTAGCTTGCTTGAGGGACATTTGTTTGTATGGTTGTAGCCGTAAAAATACCCAATCTCCTACATCAAAACTTCTCTCGCTGCGATGTTGATCTGCCTTTTGTTTCATTCGATTTTGTGCCAAATTCAGGTTATCCTTTAAGAGTTGGAGAACTTCTTCTTGATGCTCGATGTGATCTTCCACTGCTTGAACCTTTGAATTTTCCCTTAAATATGATGTGATGGATGGTGGATGATATCCATAAAGTGCCATAAATGGGGTCATTTTTGCTGCAGTATGGAAGGAAGTGTTATACCACCATTCAGCGAGAGGTAACCACCTGACCCATTGTGTTTTTTTATCAGATACAAAGCAACGAAGATATACTTCCAAACATTTATTTACTATCTCAGTTTGACCATCAGATTGAGGATGATAAGATGAGCTATGAGCTAATTGAGTACCCAAACAAGAAAATAAATCCGTCCAAAAATTTCCAGTAAAAATGGGATCTCTATCGCTCACAATAACCCTTGGGCTTCCATGTAGCTTTTGAATTTTGTCCATAAATGTAGTAGCAACCCTACTTGCTTCAAATGGATCAGATAATGCACAAAAGTGTGCATACTTGGTAATTCTATCAACTACCACCATGATGACACTCTTTCCTTCGAACTTAGGTAAACCTGTGATAAAATACATTGAAATCTCCTCCCAACGTTGACTTGGAATGGATAAAGGTTGTAGAAGTCCCGAGGTCTTAATTGTCTCAACTTTATTTTGCTGGAAAACCAAAAATTCCATCACAAAATTTTGAATATCAGATTTAAGGCCATCCCAAAAAATTTCTTTCTTCACCCTGTGGTAAGTTTTTAAAAATACCGAGTATCCTCCTGAAGGAGAAGTGTGCAATTCCAGAAGAATCTTTTGTTTTAGTTGGGAATTCTTACTAA
The DNA here is from genome assembly GCA_034641835.2 of Pinus albicaulis. NCBI lineage: Eukaryota > Viridiplantae > Streptophyta > Pinopsida > Pinales > Pinaceae > Pinus > Pinus albicaulis. The sequence continues at coordinate 1,277,935,676 of CM076582.1, read as the reverse complement.
GATATAAGCGATCTTTGTACCATAACAAATCATTTTTCCAACTAAATGTATCAGATGTACCAGGATCTTGCTACAACTTTTGAATGAGTGTCCATACATCTTTTTCCTTCTTCCATTCATCTCTTGCTTCGGTTATCCAATCTGCTTGGATAATAGAAATGGCACAAAGCAATGCTTCCACCTCTTCATTCTTTCTTGAGAGTGCATCTACAACAACATTAAGTTTTCCTTTTTTGTAGATTATTTCAAAGTCATAACCCAACATCTTTGTGACCCATTTTTGCTGCTCTTCTGAAGATAGTCTTTGTTCCAAAAAGTGTTTAAGACTATCATGATCAGTTTTTACCTTGAAGTTTCTTCCCATTAGGTATGTTTTCCATTTCTTTAGTGCATGCAGTATTGCTAACATTTCCTTCTCATAAATAGGTTTCTGTAAATACTTTCCTTTGATTGGACGACTTTCAAAAGCAATGGGTCTTCCTTCCTACATTAAAAAAACACCAATTCCATTTCCTAAGGCATCACATTCCACAATAAAGGTTTTTTTTAAGTCTAGCATAGCTAAGACCGGTGCTAGGCACATTGCCTCTTTAAGATGTTCAAAGGCCTCCGTTGCTTCAGGAGTCCATGAAAATGCATCTTTCTTCAATAATGTTGTTAGAGGTGTTGCTATTCTCCTATAATTCTTAACAAACTTGTGACAATACCCTGTTAACCCGAAAAATCCTTGCAACTGCTTTATTGTTGTGGGGAATTTCCATTCCTTAATGGATTTAATTTTGTTAGGGTCTACTTTAACACCCTCGTAAGATACAATATTACCCGGATATTCCACTTCTTTTACTCCAAAGAAACATTTGGATGTTTTTGCATATAATTGTTTCTCCTGCAATAGTTTGAGCACCCTGTCAACATGTTCAACATGATCCTTCCAAGACCTGATGTAGATTAGTATATCATCAAAAAACACTAGCACAAATTTTCTAAGGAAGGGTTTGAAAATGGAATTCATCAACCCTTGAAATGTAGAAGGTGCATTGTTAAGGCCAAAAGGCATGACCAAAAATTCATAATGGCCCTCATGAGTTTGAAATGTTGTTTTTGGAATATCGTCAGTCTCCATTATAATTTGATGATATCCTGAATGAAGATGCAACTCGGTAAAATAAATTTCTCCATGTAATTCATCCAATAATTCATCAATCACAGGAATGGGAAATTTATCTTTAATGGTGAGCTTATTGAGCTCCCTATAATCCGGACACATTCGCCATGATCCATCCTTCTTGTGTACCAATACTATAGGAGTAGAGAAAGAAATTTGACTAGGTTGAATCATACCCACCTCTAACATTTCTGCAATCATACGTTCAATTTCACTATTTTGGATGTAAGGATATCTATAAGCCCCGATGTTTGGAGGAACACTTCCTAGAATCAAATGAATAGCATGATCATGATCACTAATAGGTGGGAGTCCTTTGGGAGTTTCAAATTATAATTTTGCAATTATGCCTCGTTGTTCTTTCTTTAGAAGCTTTGTCATGACATTAGAGCTTATTATCCTTCCTGGCTTCCCTGCAATACCTCGTAATTCGACTTCCTTTCCTTCTGAAAAAAATTTCAAGAAAAGTTCTTGAAAATTAAAAGCTATCATCCCCAAAGATTGTAACCATTGTACTCCAAGTACAACATCAGCACCTCCCATAGGAATGGAAAGCATTAGACTAATCAATACATATTCCCCCATGGTTAGCTTGATATTATGACATTTTCCCAAGAAATTTATAGTTCCTCCATTTGCAACCATTACTTGACATTCTGGTGCTGAGTATAGGAAACAATTTAATTCCTTGGCTACCTTACAATGAATAAAATATGGGTGCTACCTGAATCAATCAACACTCTTACCCTTTTCTTCTTGATATGTCCTTCTATCTTGAGAGTTTGAGGAGTGGTAATTCCTTCCAGTGCATTACATGATATGGTCGGATTCATTTCTTCCTCTTCTACGGCTGGTTCCTAGTGTATATCCTCTTCTTGTTCATTTTCTTTTTCTTCTTCACAATCTATGTAAAATAATTTCTTCTCAGCACACTTATGACCTTTAGTGTATTTTCTATCACAACTATAGCAAAGCCCTTTTGCTCTTTTTTCTTCCAATTGTTGTGGTGTCAACCTTGTAGGTTGTGGAAATCTAGGCATAGCAACACTTCCTTCTTTATAGAATTGAGTGGTAGGCTTCCTTGTCTCCATAATTTTACATTCCATTTTTCTTGCCAACCTGAATGCCTTCTCCAATGAATCAGGTTCCAAAACATGAACTTCATGTTGGATGTTATCCTTTAAAGTGCCTATGAATAGATCAATCCTGTGTTCCTCTGGAATATCAGTTACCTTTATATTTAATTTTTGGAAGTCCTCAATGTGCTGCCCCACTAAACCCTTTTGTTTGAGATTTATCAATTGGCTAAAGAAGGTGTTTCTCTTTGTATCCTCATAATGTGCTATCATTTCCTCCGTAAAAATTGACCAAGTGACAATTTTTTTATGGAAGCAAAGCCATCGATACGATACAAATGTATTTTGTTCTAAATGTAAAGTTGCAATGCGTACCTTTTGTGTGTTTTTCACATTATGGAGATTAAAATATTTCTCCATCTGTAGTATCCATGTTACAATATCCTTTCCATCAAACTTCCTCATATCCATTTTTGGAATATGGTGGTTCTTCCCTCCAACTGTAGAGTTTATGAAATCACGATTAAAATTTATTTTGTTCTCATCATGAGTTTCCTCTACTATCGTTTCACCATTAGGAAACATTTCTTGTATCAACTTTTCCAAACCTTCGATGTCTACTTTTAGATCATTCTTCATGTTTTCCATGTTGTCTTTCATTTTTTCATCGATCTTAGCTTCCATGTCATCCTGTGTAATCCTGCCCACTTCCATGCCATCCATCTTAGCTTCCAAACCATTCATCTTAGCTTCCACACCTTTCTTCAAACCATCCATCTTAGTTTCCACACCTTTCTTCAAAAATTCCATTTCATTTTTTGTTGTCCTTTGCGAGAGCGAAATTTGTTGCACTTGCTCTTGTAATTTTGATATGTCATGTTGCCATTCTTCGTCTTCATGAGTCATAGTAGAGCCTTCTAAAGGATTAATGGGTGTTGAATTGTTTTTATGGGCCATTTTAGAATCCAATATTGATATCTATTCTACAATATGCCCTTGGAATCAATTCAACTTGATTCTTCAAACAAGACTTATGCAATTCGGAAAAAAATTTACACACCTTTTACTTGCTTTGAGGAGCTCGATATTGAAACTGAATTATATCTGTAATTGAAAATCTTCAACATCTTAAATTCAACCCTGTAGTAGCTCTATGAAGCTTCTTTCAAATGCCATAGGTCTAATCTAATTTGGATTCTTCAAGACAAAGTTATGTCCAATCTCCCACAATGATCCAATTTTGGACTGGTTGAGTAGAGCGAACTTGTATGACTTTCCACGTGTCACTGTTTCATCCTTCGGATCTAAAAGTGATAGCCAAGAAACTACAGGCCATGTAATTGAGACCAATTTTTACGGCACTCCAATCCGATGCTCAGAGAGATATTTATGAATATTTTCCCACGATCACCTCTTTGAGATGAAATTCGGGAGCCTGAAAAAGCACTACCTTCCATAGATCATATCTCCCACAATATTGTGAACCAAGCTCTGAAATTTTTTGACGAGTTTCCTCAGAATTTCAGCTTCGCACCCTAACAATTTCAGATTCTTAACCATAGTAGAAAAAAATTTATAGTGGAAATGCCACGATGACCTGTTTAGGAGCCTGAAAAAATACCTAACTTCCATAGATTATATCTCTGAAAATATTGTGAACCAAGCTCTGACGTTTTTAGAAAATCTTCCTCAATATTTCTGATTCGCACCCTAAAAATTTCAACTTCTGAAACTTCATAGAAAAAACGTTATAGCGAAAATGCCACGATGACCTGTTTGGAGCAGTGAAACCCTAGAATCCAAACCTCTGATACCAAATGTTGTGTAACCAGCTTCAAAAATAGAAGAAAAGAGATATCAACACCTTATAAATAAGCCATTTCGAGGGGGAAACCTCCAATACATTACATAAATGAATAATTCTTGGATGATATAATTTAAAAAACTTCCTTTCTATATATAGGAGTCTATGTGGCCATAATGTAATCCTAGTGGGCCACAATGTAATCATAGCCAACCTAACAATAATAATTTAAGGGCACAATAATAACAAAATGGGATTTACAACGGTACAATAATAACAATAAGGGGGTTAAACTAACAATAATAAGGGACTATACTAGTGATATAGGGACCTAACAAAGCCCGGGCACTCAAGTACGAAAGAGAGGCTCAGAAATCACAAGTGAAGCTAGAAGAGTACATGGGTGACTATGAAGAAGATGATGAAGAAGAAGGGCTAGCTAGGAAGAGGCCTAAGACTATGGGTCTTAAGAGAGTATTAGAAAAACAAAGAGAGGAAGAATCCGCCCAAGCACACAAATTCCCTCTCAATAAGCTCCTTGCCTTAGAAATTGAACGTGACAAAGAATCTTCGCTAGAAAGGTCAAACCTTCATTTAGAGGCCAAATTTGAGAAAGGAAAGAAGGATTTAGGCTTTCAAAGAAAGATGACTCAGCATTACAAAAAGATAAATTAGTTTGCTAGAAAAAAACTCAAAAATTCCCAAAGGAGGTGCTTGGTGCAAAACTATGGAAAATACCAAGCGAGGCTTAGAATCTTGGCTCAAACTTCATTACAGGTCTCTATGGACCCTTGAGGGATTCACTCACCAATTTTGAGCAAAATTGGACACTTTCTGGTTTTTTGTGAATTTTTAAGCTTAGAAGCATAACACCCCAAACGCTGCGCTTTTTCTCAGAGCATACTCAACAGGAAAATTTTACATTTTTGGATTCCTTGGCACTATGGGTGTATGCTCATAAATTTCCATCTCATTTGGAGTTGTTTTGGTCCCTCAAAAGGTCCAAAAACAACCATTTTTTCACCTTTTTGCCACTATTTCTGAGCAGGTGCTACGCCCCTATGGTTTCTGCACCTTTTCCACTTTTTGAGCAGCTTCAAGAGATCATATTGATATAAATCAAGTATATTTGGAAATTATACATCCACAGTTTTCCAACAGACCATCACGGGGCCTTTTTCGACATCGGGAAGGCCTCCAAAATCTTGTTGCAAAAAGTCCTTTTTTGGTGCTGCGCGCCTGGAAATTTTGCAAAAACAGAGACAATATTCTGTATTCCTGTGTGAGGAAAAATCAAATGTGCATTAGGCAAGTTCTATCATGTATTTTAGAGCCTACAAGTCAATATTTTTTCTATTTTGGTCTGAAAAAAAATATTTTAAAAAGATATTTTGTGCCTTGGACCTTGTAAGGCCCCAAGGACAAATTAGGATATTTTTCTTTGGCCAATGGCCTTGTAGATTCTCTAGTGGGATTTTCTCCTTTTTTCTTATATAAACCAGGAGCTTTCATTGTAATAAATGAGGTATAACTTGACATGTTAAGAGCAATACATAGTTTTATGAGCTTCGAGAAAATATTGGCTTTATGAAGTGGATGAATGTCTTGCTTGGCTTGATGGTGGAGGAGCATTGTGTGTAGGATTCCATAGCTTGGTGAATGGTGATGTTTCTATGATTTGTTTATGTCTTCTTGTTTTCATTAATGTTTCATGCTTCTTGTTTGTTGTAGATCAGAAAATTATAGGTTGATATATGCTCACGGAAGCACCTCAAACCTCCTGTTTATTACAGCTTTGTTGTTTTCCTATTCTTGGTCATTATAAGGAGTTAGTCAATTCTCCTTAGGTCTACCAAAAACTTGTTATTTGTTTCATTAATAGTCAGTATGTTAGCTATCAAATCTGATTCAATGTATGCCTTGCTTATTTGAAGTTCTCAAAACTCTATTTTTGAAATTTTTCTATGAAATATTGATTGATTAGGTTAAGTCAAAGAGGTCTCGTTAGATCTTGCCCTTTGTCCATGCTTACCAAATTATTTCAAAGTTCTGGATAGTTTTATATATGTTTTTTAGGAGTGCCCTCTTCATATATTAAGTTATTTGTTTATCTTATATGTTTTCCCAACAGTTGAAGGTGAATTTCTAAAGTTAGGAGTTCTTATGCTTCTATGTCTCACCTGAATGTTTATCTTTCATGTTTATCAGTTTGAGTATTGTTCACAGAGATTAATGGTTTGCCCTACATCATGATTATTTTCTTTAGACCTATATATTTTTAAGACTTCTTCATTTTTCACAAACTTAATGTTCATTTCACCTGATACCTCACCTGAAAGATTCATTTACCTTTCTAAATCGGCCCTGCAGTACACCTTGTCCATAATTTAGAAATCCTTGACTTTATCTGACCCCATAGCCCTGTTGATTTATTGAAATCTCTTTCTATTTGTCCTACTTTATCGTTTTTACCTCAAAACCAAAACAAATCAAAATATACTTAACAAATAGCCTAAAATCAAACATACAAAGCAAACAAGTTCACATCTTTTGCACCATAGAGAGAGCCATATTTGAGTCTGGGAAGGCTACATCCTAGGACTACAAAGATTGGTCTGATGTTACCCTGCCATTTGGTTTACCAATTTTCCAAATTATGGGGCACTAGCACTCCTCACGATGAGAAATTGGCCCAAAGAAAAGAAAATAAAAATGAAAGACTGGGAACTACGCCCAAGACTTAGAGTAGGGTTTCAAAATACCCTCCCCAAGATGAGGGATCTTTAATGAAAAAGAAAAACAAAAAGAAATAAAAATAACATGCTATGCTTTAGGACTTGGAGCAAAGTAATAAATGCCCTCCCCAAGACAAGAGATTGATTCTACCAAAACGAAAATAATAAATAAAAAAACAGAAAAGAAAAATTCAAATCACTTACACTCAAGAATTCAAGCAGGGCAATAAATTCCCTCCCCAAAATCAGAGATTGACCCTTAGATCTATTGCAGATCTTGTTCTTCCACCTATTAGCTTTCCCCAACAATGACAGAAAAATGTTGGTGTCCAGATATGAATAATGTTCAACCCTTTCTCCACATAAATTATCAACTCAAGAGCATCTGTTATTTCAAGACTAATGAAAAAGTATATGTAGACACAAGCACATGACCTGCTGTAGATCATTGTTTAAATCCATAACACACAGACCACTATAACAACAACTAAGTAAACTGTAGAATTGAAAGAAATTCATAGCAATTAAATATTAACCGTAATAGTAGTAATAAAATTAGACTAAATCATAAAAAAAATGCAAGAAAGGAAAACGCTACACCTGATCAGAAGAGTGGGCCCAAATCTCTGATTAGGGTTGCAGTAAACTCACGAACTATAGAAGAAACATAAAGTTGTTGTGCATTCAATTAATGATAAAAGAGATTTGTTACAAGATATGTATGTAAAAGGTCTTAACCCCAATTCACAGTCGCATGCCTCTTTATAAAAATGTCCTGGAACCCTCGATTTCCCTCAGCAACCCCATAGTTACAAAATTACATCTTGTTACAATGACAACCTAGTTGCCCAAAAGGAAACTGTGAAAATTCCTGAGATGGCGATGGTACAAAAAAGTCTGTTATGCTCTAACAACAAATGAGGAAAATGCTGGAGATGGGTTTTTCCTTGACTCACGGCTACAACGCTCCTGTTTTAGCGGAATCTATAGAAATATCAGAGTTAATATGTAAAATGGTAAAACCTCCATGACAAATACTTCATTAACCAAATATCCCATGAAAGGTAAGGTAAATGGTTTTACCTCATGTGTTTAAGAATAATAATGGTAGAAAGAGATAGAAATATAGCGTAAAATGGGAGAGGAAAGTATACAAATCCTGTACCCAACACCATCCCCGATAGCCTTGATTTTTAACACTATATACCATTCTACTAAGAATAGATCATAGTTGGTGGCTGGTGCCCTACAAGTTAGTACATCAGAGAAAAGAGAGCAAACCATACTGGTTTTCTTCTTAGCTTCTTCAATCTGATCTTGTTCTTTTTTATATTTTTTCCACTCTTCCCTGAGTTGGGAAAATGTTTCATCCTCAGTTGCAGAAATGTCTTTGAATTTCTTCATTAATGTCTGATGTTCTTATAAGGGCACTACATCCTTTTTTCACTGCGCCAATTCATGCCGGACTTGAATTAATTTGTTATGCAATTTCTGATTGGTAGCCTTTTCTACTAAGGGAGTGTAGGCAGGTGTCTCCTCGATTTGAGTTTCCTTCCCTTCTGTAGGTTCTAGACTACTCTACATAGAAGCTTCAGCAGTGTCCAATAATTTGGTAACAAACCCTGTTTGGGTTTCTATGGTAGCCAATTCCTTCTTAGGTTTTTGAGCCTTGCTCGCTTCCTTAAACTGTTTCTTCAAAATTTTTATCATCTTTCTCAACCTCTTGCAGGTCCTGCTCATTTTCCTTAACCTCTTTTCAACTGATTTCTCTTCTAGCAAGGTTTTTTGCAGTGGATGGAGGAGTAGTAGCTTCGGTTTCAGGAATGGTGGTGCCAGTTCTTAGTTATCAGTGATGATATTTCCTCCCCGCGCTCTGGTGTCTATTTCTGCATTAATGTCCCGACTGGGTGAGATAATGTTCCCTTCAAGTGTTGGGGGGATTGTCTCCATGCTTGCATTTTGTTATAATGGGACGGTGTCTCCTGAATGATTTCCATATTTAGATATCCCTTTTGTCTAGTCTTCCCTACTCACCCATTCACTCTTGGGGGGAGATAAAATCCTTAAATCCTATAATTCATCTTGGTGGGGTAATATTTCAGTGTGGCCAGAGCTTCTTATAGTGGCAGATTAATTCAATAGGACCCCTGATCCTTAGCTTGTTCATAGGGGCTTCTAATTTCATGAGATTCCCTCATTTTCTCTATAACTCGAGCCATTTCTTCTTCATAGTCTTGTAAGGGCATATTTTTAGGGCTTGAAGCTGGTGCATGGGATGGTCCTTCCTCATCTGAAAATTTAGAGGTGTCTTTCCATAATTGCAGTCTTTCAGACCATCTTTGTTTCCCTGGTTCTGAGGTCGAAGTATGGGTCCTTTTCCCTCTTAATCTCCTGGGTATGTCTATTATGGGAAGTTCAATTTATGTTCTGACAGTGTTTTCCTCAGGGGCATGCAGGGCAAGATTAACTAAGCTGTCCCAAGATGTTTGTTGTTTGCCTAGATCATGAATGATGATTTATTTGATTAAGCCATGGTGGCTAAGGATTTCTTGGGGGTTTTTTTCTTTTCTAATTCGAACAAAAATATCGTGAAATATAGAATTGAAGAAAGAAGGCATATTAATTGAAATTTTTTGTTTGAGAACAACTAAGAGTTTAATTTGGTGGCGTTTTACCATGTCGTGGCATCCATCACATGTGATGTATCTTTGAATGAACACTACCAATTATTGCCAAGGCTATTGTAGGGACGCAGGGTTAATTCCTTTTCCTTTTTTGTTCCAATGGTTCTTCAGGGTCTTGGTATGCTGAGATCACTTCAGATAGGAGGATATGTTTCTCAATCCATATTTCTCCCTCTTCTAATAGTCTAGAGACTTTCGCAATGATTTCATCGGTGACTGGTATGATTATTCCTCTAACTATAGTGTGCCCTTACCACAGGTTTTGCAGGAAATCAACTCCTATTTCTGTGTCAAACCCTTATATTTTGTGTAGATATGGTAACCAACCAATTTTCTCGAGAATGGTGCAAGCTGCTTTTGAGATTTGGAAGGTTATGGGTTCATTTTGGAGACAATTCCCTCCCATGGATGATGTGTTATCTGAACTAATTTCTCCTTCTCTCTGTGTTTCTTCCAGCCTTGTTGGTTAAAACAAACACTACATGTGAGAGAGAAAAAATTTCAACCTTATGTTGTAAACGCATGTAACCTCATATCATAAATGCAATGATATTTTGGTCCCATCAGTGTATCCAAAGAAAGTTGTGTAGTGAATTCACACGCTTATTCATTATGGATATTTACACCTCCTCTGGAGAAGGGCGTCCATGTCCTTAAGTACAAGAGAGATTGCAGAGATCATGAATGCATACGAGGGAAGAGGTTAGAAATTAGTAATCACAGTTGTATGAGATAAGGGTGTATGTGGCCTTGGAGCTCAATAAAAAAAGAGATATTGCAACAATCATGAATGCATGCAATGTGAAGATCAAAATCGGTAATTATCATAAGTGTACATCAGGTGGAATTAACTGAAGAAGGGGATAAAATAATTATAGAAATTATTATGATAGGATGCCCTTATTTAATGGTGTAGCATGACAGAAGCATGACAGTGATGGATTACGATTGGTGTCGTCATCCCTTAACTCAAACATGAGAGGATAATTCATTCATCGTTAATTATGTGGATAGATAATTTTAACACTTATTCGAGTAGTTCATTTATCTCAGAAATGGATAAAATAGGAAAAAAGGCATATAAAAGTAATTGGCCATTGTTAGAAATATACTATCATACCACAACCAGATCCACTGCTGCCAGTAGGTGTTCATAGCCTCGACAGGGTTGTTATTTTAACTCAGAAAATGAGCCAGAATCCTCTATGTAAAAGTAGATATTTTTCCAATTTTTTAGAGAGATCACCATGCCAGTGTGGTGGCCAGATAGTCAAGGTGCCACTCACCGGGGTTGTAACAGACTGATCAGGCTGGCTTGTGATGAGACCTCCTGTCCTTCAAGCAGTTTGAGTTGTTGAGAAGGTCACTACCTTGGTGTGTTGGCCATTGTGGACATGTCACTTTTTAAACCCTTATGATCATGGTAGGTTGGCTGGTGATGAGACCCCCTATTCTCTCTTAAAAAATTACATATAAACATAATATTTCCTTTTTAAAAGTAGGAAATTTGATTTGTTTTATGAAGAGACCACTGTCCTAGTGTGGTGGCCAGGTGGTCACAGTGCTACTCACTGGAATTGTAATAGAGTGATCAGGACAGCTCATGATGAGACCTCCTATCCTTCAAACAGTTTGAGCTATCGAGAAGGTCATTACCCGTGTGTGTTGGCCATTGTGGGCATGTCACTTGTTAAATAATTATGACTATGGTAGGTTGGCTCGTGATGAGATCCCCTATTCTCTCTTAAAAATTTGCATATAAACATAATATTTTTTTTTTCTTTATACATCAAGGGAGGCTCATTAACTCCTTAAGAGTTAGAGACGGCGTGAGAAGTAAGGAGAATGCCAATACAATTAATAATCCTTATTCCTATATTCTTGTGTCAAGGGAAGATACTACTCGAGAGTATAGAAAGATATACCATCATAACACTATGAATTGTACGTTAATGTGTTTGAGAAAGAGATGTCTAGCCCTTCATTGGATAGATAAACCATGTCAGCTTCCGGAGTGGAGGTTTCCATAAAATTTTCAAAGGATCATCATATTAGTAACATCACTTATTTTCTCCTTTTCAGGTGCCAATTCCTGTTCAAAAAATGACTTTTATGACCACGGTGTGTAATGAGGAGTGGATATTCAAACAGATATCATCAAAAATAAATAAATAAAAAAACATGCTTAGAAATAAGGGAAAAAAAATCAATTGTTCCATTCGATTGGACAATAGTTTTTCAGTCAGATTGAATAACAACCATTCAAAGGTTTGAACAGTGGCAAAAATAAATAACACATGATTTTTCAATCTAATAGAACAACAGATGTTCAATGGGATTGAATAACAATCGTACAAAGGTTTGAACAACGGAAAAAATAAACAACACATAGTTGTTCAATCCAATTGAACAACCGATGTTCAATTGGATTGAACAACAACTGTTCAAAGGTTTGAAAAGGGAAAATAAACACAAAAGCATAAGGTTGTTCAATATGATTGAATAACAGCTGTTCAATTGGATTGAACAATAATTGTTCAAAGGTTTTAATAGAAAAAATAAACAACACATGGTTGATCAATCCAATTGAACATAAGTTGTTCAATTAGATTGAAGAGCAGTCGTTCAAAGGTTTGAATAGCACAAATAAACAACACATGGTTGTTCAATCTTATTGAACAACAATTTTTCAATTGGATTGAACATCAGTTGTTCAAAGGTTTAAATAGTGCAAATAAACAACACACGATTGTTCAATATTATTGAACAACATTCGTTGAATTAGATTTAATAGCAGCCGTTCAAAGGTTTTAACAACGCAAATAAATACACAAACATATGGTTGTTCAATATGATTGAATAGTAGTTTTTCAATCATATTGAACAGTTTCCATTCCAAGGTTTGAAAAATAAAAATAAACACACAAAAGAAAGTAAATACATTTGTGAGTATGAAGAATGTACAAAAAATGAGGAAAAAAACTATAAATTCTAGGGGACATATATACAATATTTATGAGAGAAAGTACCCAGTTTTCATGAATTTAAAGTTTCGGGGCCATCACCCCCTAAAGCTAAAATTTGGATGGTGGGATCATTGCGCATATGCTGGAAAAAATATTCCTTTGTAAGTGGTTTATGATAGTGATGCAGGAGCATCAAGGCCAATTTTCATTTTTAAATATGCAATAAAGGGGGGTGTGACATTTTAATTGTTTTATTAATTAATTTGTTATTTTAAAATAAAATAGGAGATAAATTATAAAAGTGAGAATTTTGTATATATTCTTTTATTAATTAAAAGGATATGAGAGAAAATAGAATTAGGTAGAAAAATTAAGGAGTAGGAATTCTATGTACGGGACTTTGTTGAGTCCACACCTAAAATTAATTTAAATTAGATTTAGTTGAGGATTAGGTGGAGAGATTTTTGGAATGAATTAAATTCATTATTTATGTATAAATATGAGTGTTTTTGTGAGAATGAAACATAGTTTAATAGTTGAAGAGCTGAGATAGTTGAGAGTGGAGTGAGTGAGGAGTGGTTTAAAGGGCCAAGAGCCAAGAGGCCGCCCAATGTAATATTTGGCCAGAGAATTTTTATATAGTTAATGGAGTTGATTTGCATGGCTCTTTTCGCCTTCATGTAAAATGGAGCTGAATGTTTTTCATGATTTTATTATAGAAACTTTGAGCATTTTTAGAATTCGTGAAGCAGTTGTATTCTTATATGCGAGATCTACTTTCCAGTAGAATTCCTGCATCAGATAGAGGTGCACTCTGTGTCCGTTGACTCAGAATGTAGAACCAGATCCATCTATGGTAGTCAAGGTGAGGGTACCCTTGTTGTGTACTTCCTGAATTTCGTATGGACCGAGCCATCTTGTTTGTAACTTGCCCGAGAATTCTTGGAATATGGAGTGATAGAGAAGTGCCCAATCTCCTTTCTGTAATGTATTCTTTTTTATGAGGTTTTCATGCCACTTTCCTCGTTGTTATTGGATAATTGCAGTGTGCTACAGAGCGAGTAGTCATATTTCATCTAATTCAATTATTTTCTAGATTCTTCTAAGTTGGGCCTCCGTCAAATCCATCCGCACTTCCTTGGGCCATCCTTAGAGTCTTTACTTCGAATGTGACAGGAAAAATTGGCTCTCTTCCAAATACCAGATGGTATGGAGAATATCCAGTAGTGTTTCACCATGTTGTGCAGTAAGCCCACAAGGCCACTGGTAGTCTAGTAGCCCAATTATGGTGATGTGTTGAGATTATTTTAGTGAGAATTGCCTCAAGGAATTTTTTGGTACTTTCAACGTACCCATTTTCCTATGGGTGGTAGGGAGATGTGACTCTATGGATGATATGGTGGTTCTTCAGGGTGGCTATAATTTCATTCCCATAAGCTGTGCCCCCCCATCAGTTATCACTTCCCGTGGTAAGACATATCACATAAATAGCTGAGAAAGAAAATTGATCATAGATTCTTCTGTAGCTCTTGATAAAGCCACTTCTTCTACCCACGTCGTCACGTAATCTGTGGCAACCAGTACGTAAATCTTCTGGTATCATGGAGGGTTGAATGGTCCAACGAATTCCAGTGCCCACTATTTGAAAGGTTACACTATCAATTGTGGTTGTAATGAAATTTTGTCAGCTTAGCTTGGGTGACCCATTCTTTGGAAAATATCATAGGCTTGGACATATTTCTTGGCATATTTAAAAATTGTAGGCCAATAATAACCCATTTGCAATACTTTGTGCCCCATCTTTCCATCTGCAAAATGAACACCACATTATTCATCATGACAAGCCCGTAGGATGTCATAAATCTCGTCTTCTCGGATGCATCTGTGTATATGCATATCATCTCCTGTATGAAAAATATATCCACCGATCCAGGAGAATCTAGCACTACGTTCAATAATCATCTTCCATTCCTTTGATGTCAAGTGTTTGGGAAACTTTCCTACTTCCAGATAGTTCGCTACATTTGCGTACTATTATTTCCTAAATCTACCTCAGGCTGAAGGAAGTCAGAGTTCAGGGTAACATCAAACCACGCTCATTCTGGTAGCTAGCCCTACCGGATCAGGAGAGGGCTCTCTCCGAGTCAATCTCAGCAAAGATAATAAATAAGGCTTGAGATGACTTGAAATAAACACTGATTTTGGGCTAGGTATATATGCGAAAGAGTTTGATTTTGATTTTGGGGGTTTTGTTGGAATCGAATGGAAAGGCAGTTTTGGGTCCAAGGATGAGGCCTAGTTTTTGTAGAGTTCTGAATGGGGCAAGGAAGGGAATTGTTTTGATGCTTGGATTAAATGAATGGATAGTTCAGACTGATGTGAAGCTAAAGAGGGAAAGAGGCTTTCAATATTCCTCTTCAAATAGATGAAAACATGTAAAATTAAACAAAAATCAAGGCAGAGCAAAGCAATCTAATGAATTCCACCTTTATAACATGTTTGTTTAATTTGAGAAGAAAGGAGAAGGAAAATGATACAAATGAAACATTAGTAAACTTACAATCACAGAGAGAAACACACCATCAAAACATAGAGCCACATGGATCCCAAAGAGTGCTGCAAACCCTGGTATATTCCTTTGCCAAAATTGCAGAGATGAAATGTACAATGAAGTGCCAAGCAATCCCAAGTGTCCAACCTTGAAAATGACTAAAGAAATACAAGATATAGAAAAGCATAAATAATCCCCATGCCTCTAGGGGTCAATATCACCATTCTAGGAGCTTTTTCAACCATATATAAACTAAGAACTGGAAAATAGGCAATGAAACAACTTGCCTCTATAAGATAGGAAACTAATTCATTCACTTACATTTCACTTTTTGGTGAATGAATCTACTAGGATGAGTAAAAATGTGAAAAATTACATAAAATTCATGAAATTACATCAATTTACATCAATATTGGTACATATGAGGATAAAAAAGTCAAACTGGCCAAAACTAGGCAAAAAACTGAACTGCTGAGTGAAAATTAGGCCAAAATTCCTAATGCACTGCGCCTGAAATCTCTATGTGTAGCGCCAATTTGAGGCTGATTTTGAGGGCCTTCCTGAAGTCCAAATTGAGTACAGGATAGCTCGTTGGAAAGATCCATCTGTATAATTTCCAACCCAAGTGGAATTTTTTAATTGAGTTTCTATTTTCCCCTCCAAAAATCAAATCTCCCAACACTGCTTCCTGTGTGTCCAAAAAGTGGCAGAAAGGCCATTTTTAGGGTGTTTTTGACCCTTTAGGCAACGCAAAACTTGTCAAAATCCTTAGGAAATGGGTAGGCATGCATAAATTTTGATTAAAAATCGAAAAATGCAAATTTTTACTCTAGAAGAGCTGCCAATTATAAGCGTGTGCCAAGTGGTGCTACGCATCGGGCAGGAAAATCTGTGTTAAGGCCAAAAAATTCAAAATTGACAAAACATTTCCCAAATTTCTTGAAATTTGGGGTGAGTGTCCACCATCAAGCACTATGCTAGGCTAAAGAAGCTTCAGCCAAAATTTGGAGTCTATCATGCCTTTTGTGACACTTTAGTGCCCTCTTTAGTTTTGCCTTCAGGATCCTGATTCGCCCCTTGCAAACATGATTTCGCGCCCAATAATGGTTCTTCATGTGCCTTAGCATGTTATTTTCCTTGTTGGCCTTCTCCAACAGCTTCTCCAAATAAATACTGACCCTTTCAAGCAAAGTCTCTCGATTAGCCTCAATCTCCTGCTCAAAGGATGTCATCTCGGTTTCGCTTCTTTGGGCAGCTTGCCGGTTCTCACAGATGTTTTGCAACTCCATGATTGTATGATGATCCTCCAAATATTTTTTACGTTGATCCAAGTAGTTTATAATCCATTGGGCTCTCTGCAACTTGACGGTCAAGGTATCTATCTCCGCCTTCTGCTCCTGAATAGTCTCTCACAACTTTGAGCTTGGAGAGCTCAAATCCTCATCAATCAATATGAAACCTGTATCTTGGCCTCCTGAAGGGCCCTCATCCTACATAGGCCTCTTACCTTTATCCTGTACCTATACCTATGCTTCTGATGATGGCAATGAGACCCCTTCCACCCCAGGTGGAGATAGTACTCGTCAGGCTGCTGCAAATAATCCTCGAGTGCCTCTCTGATAAGTGACATATGTCAGCACAATAGTCTCTGTCTCCTGACCTCCATAATGATGTGAAGGCTCACCTGCATCATGGAAAACCTCCGGACGAACCTGAGGAATTGTGAAGAAATCATGGGAAATGAAATCCTCCCATGGAATACCCTTCAATCCAAGCTAATGTACAACCACAATCTTGATGAGTGCATAGTGATAAATACTGTTGTACTGCTGCTCAGGAGTTTTCTTCTGCACAAAAGTGGTCATTCACTCGATGTTTAGGCACATGAAATAAGGGATGTTCATCATCCTCACCCTTTTGAAATGCATCAATAACCTGATATGGTAGGCATAGAGGCGTGAAAACCAGCCCTCCCAACTGAAGTATCTGATAATGAGTTTCATCAGAGGCGCATAGGACTCCTTTAGGAATCAGAATGGGAACACTCTGCTGAGTTGTCTCACAAAGATAGGCCTGATATATGGTTCATAATGCACTCTGTCCACTTTCTATCTTTTGTTCCACTGTTCACCCACATTTGGTATTCCGGTTGCTTGAGAGATGGTTTCCGGTGTCAAAGTGAAATTTACACCAGCAAGGGTTACTTGACCATCATGTAAATGCAATACAAACAAACGAGCCAACTCATGATGATAATGGGTCCTAGCAATCATTTCACAATATTGAAAACATGACTATTGTTGGAAACATGCCATGGAAAGTGGGCAAGCTTGCAGTTCAGTCAATGAGGTGGGCTCCTCCCTCACATGTCTGCCACCTTTACGAGGCCTTCTGGGTGCATGTAGCTCAGTAGTGGAATCACTATCTCAGTCATATGATGTATCAGTGTCTGTCTCCATGGTGTCCAAAGTGTATGTTGGCTTGTATGAGATGAAAATGAGAATTTGGTGCTTTTGTTTTAGTTGCCAAATATGTGTCAAAGGGGAGGGATTGTAAGAGAAATAGGGCAGCGGGGACAATGAGGTTTTAATCAAGTGATAATTTTCCTTTTGAAAATTTGACAAATGTAGGGACAATGGACAGCCACTTGATTTTTTTTGGATTTGGGGAAATTTTTCAAATGGGGATAGGAAAAATGGGAATGAGATGAGTATGAATGGGTTTAGGGATTTGAGGGAGATATGAGAATGGACTAGTAATGAGATTACAGTGAGGGGGAGGAACAACAAGGTGTGAAATGGAGTATTTGGCACCACAATCAATTTTAAAACTTCAATTTCAAAACCCTAAGGAGGCACTTCTAGGGTTTGGATTTTATATATCAAATTTTCATATCCATCTTCAAAATTTTTTAAATGGCAACTAGAGGGTCACATGAACTTACTTGAGCAGAAAAAACCGAGTCAATTTGGAGTTTGTGGAAGCAATGTCAAAAATTTGGTTATCTTCCCTGTGCACCGCAACCACTTCCCAGTGCGTCACGCTCCTTCTATGCGCTGCGCTTGTTCAAAAATACATGGATATGAGAGGCCCTATGCGTCGCGCTCAGTTAATGCACCGTGATAGTTGCCCAGTGCGCCGCGCTAAACAAACTACACATAGTTTGCCCTCCAAACACCTGCGTTGCTCCTCCACGATTTGTCTTGGCTGAAGGCTATCTCTTGGCATGCAAATGGATTGTTGAAACAATGAAAATATATTTTATGGAAAATATTTTAATTTTTGCTTCTTGAAAACCCACTTTTGTAATGTTTGAACTCTGACACTTTTTAAATAAACTATGTTTTGCTTCCTTTTGATTTTTTGGACTAATGATGAACTTCTGTCTCTTTTGTAGGGAGTGGTTGGCATGGAGATTTGGCAAAGGTGACCAAGGTTGCGCTTGAAGTACTTTACAACTAATTTTTTTTTGAAAATTACATTGCATTTATTACAAAATATGAAATAGACGATTTTTCTTCAAAACAGAGTTTTGAAGAAAAATCATTATCAGGCATTATGATGATGAAATTTTTGCACTAAGACCTTATTTGAGGCTTCCTCATGTGCCTGATGGCATTATTAGACATTTTGAAGACCAGATTAACGAAACCCTAGACCCAATGGGACTAAAAACCCTAAAATGACTCTTTGCCAATATTGAGACGAAACGTGACTGTAAATGACTGTAAATGATTTTGATGAATAGAACTAGGCCAGCAGGTACAAGACATGAGGGATATGAATGACAAGACCCTTCCGTCAGATGATCCATGCTCCTAATGGAATGCAGCTAACTGAACTAATTGAAACACCTAAAATGAAATGCAACAAGAGAAATTTGATCTCTGACGGAGGGATGAAGATAACGACTCTAACATTGGCTCCAATGGGGATGGTAGCTCCTTGGAAGTGCCAAGAACTACAGATTTCTGGGAGAGAAGGCAGTGCCTTCATCCATTGGGCTATGGAGTCCATAACTTCAACAAATCAACACAAGACTCTTGACTCAATTTATTGACTGAAACTTGACTCAAACCGACTCAATTTTGAAACCAAAATGACTGAAAGACCTGAATTAACAAACTCAAACCAAAGCTGAAATCAATATTCATAGCTATAGCCTTCACCTTAGGCCCCAAACTGAAGAAAAGACGACAACACACACTTGGAATGAAACTGGAGTAAAGAGGTATGTACAATGACAATGTAAACATCAGAAAACATTACAGAAATGATACCGCTTGAGCAGCCGACCATTGACCGGCCCTCCTGGACAGTCTTCCCCATTCATCTCTTTTAGAAGAAAAGCATTCTGACCCCGATATGTAGCAATTTTAAAGGGTCCTTTCCAGATATTTTCAAACTTACCATGCTTACCCTTTTCCTCATTTATTGCATCCCATTTCAGCACCACTTCTTCCAATTGAAATTTGTCTGCCTTTGCATTTCTGTCATATATTTTCTTAATTCTCTCTTGCAGCTTGAACGTGTTTTGGAAAATTTCTTCTCTGTTTTTCTGCAGATGGATGATTTGATTTATTCTCCTTTGCAGATGATCATCCTCACTGCCAACTTCCTGTAGAAGTTTGACCACTGGAACTACGAGAGAGGTAGGAAACATCGTGTCAACTCCATATACTAACTCAAAGGGGGACATACCAATGGATTTTTTCTGACTCACTCGGTCTGCCCAAAGTGCATTGACTAACTTCTTATGCCAAATTTTCTTGTTTATTTCCAGCAACTTTTTAATAATGTTGACCAAAGATTTGTTGGAATACTCCGCAAATTCGTTGCCTTGTGGGTGATAAGAGGTTGAGTGTCCCAAAATGATGTGATACTTGTCACAAAACTCAACCATCCTTTTTGATTTGAAAGCTTCCGCGTTATTAGTAATTAACATATTCGGGCAACCAAAACGAGATAAAATGTTATTCTCAAAGAATGAAATTATTACCGAATCCGTAGCTTGCCTGGAGGGAATTTCTTCGATCCATTTCATGAAATAATCTATCGCTGTGAGGATCCACTTGTGTTAAGCTAAAGAAGTGGGATGGATCTTTCCAATGAAATCCAAACCCCACTGCTGAAAAGGAGCACTAACCTCAATGGGCTTAAGCGGCAAAGGATGCAATTTTCTTCTCCCTTCAAAAATCTAACATTCATGACAGCTTTTAACAATTTTGTACACATCTGCAAAGAGAGTTGGCCAATAATATCCTGCTCTCAAAATTTTGTTGGCCATTGTTTTCTATAAAGGGTGACCTCCGCAATATCCATTATGAAAATCTTCCATAACCTGCTTCACTTCTTCTTCCACCAAACAATTTAGCAAAACACCACTGGGATCTTTCCAATAGAGTGAATTATTCAAAATACAAAACTTAGCAGCCTTTAATTTCAGAGTTCTAATTTTGTTTCTAGACATGCCAGGCGGTGGTGACAAATTTTGAAGCACATATACAATATCTGAATACCAAGGAGAATGAACAAATATTTCTGATACCTGAATTAGCGAACTTTCTTCATTTTCCTCGGACATAGCAGCAATGAGATGAATTTCCAAGGCATGTAAATTTGATTCAGCCATTAGCTTCGCCAGCCCTTGTCCTTTGATAACCTTTGTAGGCTTTATCTCCACATAATACTCCAACAAGGCAACAATCCATTTGCCCCATCTCCCCTCCAAATCTATTTGCACTAAAACATCCTTAATAGTACCACTAGGAACATAAGCAATAATATGAGAATGCATAACATATACTCGAAAATCTTCCAATGCTTTCACTAGAGAAAGAGCTTTCTTTTCAATAATGTTATACTTTAAGGTTGCATCTCTTATGGTTTGGCTAAAAAAAGCAATTGGTTTTTCATGCTGATCTCTTTTATGCATCAATACTGCTACCATAGTATGCTCCGAAGCAAATGAAAACAAAATAAAATCCTGAGTATAATCTAGGTTGATCAAAACTGGAGCTAAAGAAAGATCCAACTTAACTAAATTGAAAGAATTCACAGCCTCCTCAATCCACTTCACTATGCTATCTCTTTTAAGCATGTTCGTAATCTCCCTTAGATGTTTAGCAAGACTAGGCACAAAGCGGCGTAAGAAATTCATCTTACCATTGAAGGATTGAATCTCCTTTTTGTTTTGGGGAAGATCAATTTTTTGAATAGCTTCTACTTGAGCTGGGTCAATACGGATGCCATCTTCTGAGATAATATGACCAAGAAGCTTGCCCTCATCCATGGCAAACAAACTCTTCTTCGGATTGAGTGACACACCATACTTTCTACACCGCTGAAAAACAATCTTTAAATGGTAAAGGTGCTCTTCATCAGAATTGGAAAAGACTGTCAAATCATCAAGATACACAGCTACAAAAACATCTTTCTCATTTGCAAATGCCATATCCATTGTGCTCTGAAAGGTTGCACCACCATTCTTCAAACCAGAAGGAATTTTAGCGTAATGGAAAGTCCCCCATGGAGTGGTGAATGCTGTTTTGTCTCTATCATCCCCATGGACCAGAATTTTATTATACCTGGAATAACCATCGAGCAGCGACATACGAGATGCTCTAACTACTCGTTGAAGTATGTGATCCATTTTAGGCAATGGATAATTATCATTCAAAGAAACCTTATTCAGATTCCTAAAATCAATGCACAAACGAATCTCACCTGTCTTCTTGCGTACGGGCACCAAATTAGAAATCCAATCTAAAAATATTATAGGAAAAATGATACCAGCCTTGTACAATCAATTCACTTCCTTCTCCATTGAGGGTAGTAACTTTGGATTTATTATTCTCAATTTCTGCCTGAAGGGATTTTGATTTGGCTTGATCGGAATAGTGTGCTGAATTATGTTTGTATCATATGTCTTTAAATCTGAATAGTCCCAAGAAAATACGTCAGCATAAGATGACAACAAAATGATATACTTTGATTTTACCTCTGGTGGCAATGCTTTGGACAATTTCACCATCTTTGGATTTTTAGCTGATCCAATGCTCACATCTTCAACTCCCTTTTCGGTTGGCTGCAAGGTTGGTTTTTGAGCTACATCATCTTGATCGAAGAGCTCCTCTAAAGGTATTAGACCTTTAGGAATGAAATTATCCTTTAGCTGAAATACTTCCATCTGATTTATTTTCATATCAGCCTCACCATCATCATGCTCTTCATCAATAGAAGTGTCTTTGAATTTTCCTTCATTTTGCAGAAATTCATCAATCTCTTCATCATTTTGGAACACTTGATAATACCTTTGATTGTCTGGGACAGTCGGACGATGCTTCACATGAATTTCAAATTTGTTACTTGAGTTCATTATAATTTTCAAATTACTCGCTACCTTTACAAGTGCATCTGCAATACCATTCTGAATATGAGGGACACAAGTCAAAGTATAGTCTGAAAACATTTTCAAGATATCAAGAACTGCATTTCGGTAAGCCCGCATTCGAGGATGCTTAGCTTGGTATTCACCTTTCAATTGCTTGATAACCAACTCGGAGTCACCATACACTGAAATACTCTTAACATTCAACTTTATAAGAATTTTCAGACCAGCAATCAAAGCTTCGTATTCTGCCTCATTATTTGAACAATCAAAAGCTAATTTATAAGAACAGACCCTTACATTACTCAGTAACCTGTTTAGGGCTAAAAAACGACTGCATACCCAAATGCCAATTCCAGCACCATCACTTCGAACTGCACCATCAAAATCCATAGTCCATAAACCATCTTCATCTTCTTCCAAGTGCTGAAATTCCGTTTTCTCTGTTATTTTTGCTTGTTGTCCATCAATTTTTTGTTGTTGTCGGAAGGCTGATTGCTCAATGGAACTTTCAAGTTCTTGTCTCTCTTTCTTCAAAACCTCTCTAAAATTCTCGGTGATTTCTGGAATGTCTTCTACTTCAACTAATTGACTATTTACATCATTGAAACTATCTAAATACAAAACAAATGATTCTAAATCTGTATGTACATAATTGATTTGATGATTTACCGGTTTCCCCTTGCTGGTGATCATATACTTCATCTTTTGCTCCCGATATAATTTTCTCATCTGAACAAACACAGGAATGGTAGCATAGGAGAAATCAAGCTGCAATGTTTCCTTCAGATTTGCTCGCCGAGATCTGGAAAGAAGCATGCCAAATCTAGGAGGAATATCCACCACAACCACATCCATCAAAACATTTTTAATAGGAATCTGATCCAAACTAACCACCAAAAATTTGATAAGCCCAATGCATATTACTCTACTGGAATCAAAAGAGTAAATATCATGATATTTCCTAGTTATATCCAATCCCAATTTCTCCATGATTTCTCCCAGCATTAGATTATGAGAGGCTCCGGAATCAAACATGGCATTATGTAGCACAAAATCATGCAATCTAAGGTTGATATAAAAAGGAGGTACATCACTATCTGGAGACTCACCATCCAATTCTGGTCCAAATATCAACTCAGGTTGATCATCTTCCACATTCACCATATCATACGTTGAATCGAAATTCAAAATTTTGGATACCTGACCCTTATACCTACTGTTCTTCATCAATTCAGTCAAAGGAATGGATACTTTTAACTTAGAAATTTCACTCTCTAAGTTAAAAACTGAAGTTTTGTCTACCTATTTGGCTGGAACATCCTTCTTTTCAGCTTTCTCCCTCAATATATTTGGCTGATTAGATCTTCCATTTGTTGATGGGGATTTGATAGTAGTGGGATGAGCTATCTCTTTTCCCTTCTTCTATGCAACGGGTGCATCATTCTTTGGTGCTGAAACTTTCTTTCTCTTTTGGATTGGGTTAATACGAAAATCTCTGTTTCTAAGTGAATATTGTCGTTGTTGGATGGTCAAGGAATTCATATAACCTCTTTGATACTCATCCGACTCTTCTTCAAGAGTTGTCTCATTTGCCAAGATGAAATCCTCGTCTTTTTGTATAGCTGAACTTTCTGAATATTCCTCATCTTCAGTGATAAAGGTTGGCATATCATCAGGTGTAAAGAAGTGATTCTCTTCCCCTATTACATTCTCTTCATTGTCTGATTCCAGACCAACAAAATTCTGCTGTAAAGGTGTCTTTACCTACTGTTGTACTGCTGGTTCTTGTGCTCGTTGCTCTCGTTGTTTGATTCTGAATTGCGGTTGTTCTAACCATGGAAGTTAGGATTTATGATATGTGGTTTATGCTTATCAAGTGTTAATATTTCAATCATATTTTCCACCATGTGGAGTAATTGATCTGAAGTAGAAGCCTCTTCCTTTATTGCGACTTTCTTTTCAGCTTTCAATCTAGCTCTCTTGTCATTCAAATTAGCTTCAACACTGACTACAATTTTCTGCATGTCTTCCAAAGTGGCCGGATCTCCTTATCTTAATTGATAGGCCATGTTCGGATCAAAACCATCCAGAAACTTGAGCAAGGAAGACCTCCTAGATGGCTTTAAATCATCAGGAATTGCATTGTAAACCACATTAAATCTAATACAATAATCTTGAACAGACTCACCAGCATTCCGCTTTATTTTGGTATATTCAGAACTGATTTGAAGAGGATCTTTCTTTACTTCCCAACAATCCAAGAATTGTCTCTGAAGCTTAGCCAATGTAGCAATACTTCTAGCCTGCAAAGCTCTGAACCACTTTCTGACTTCACCTCCAAAGGTTTGCACAAATAATCTCATGGTCACATTTTCTACATCAATCTCATGAAGATCAAATAAATCTTCCATTCTATCCACATTTTGCTGAGCATGAACACTTTGAGGAGTGCCATCAAATAATGGGATCTTACTTTTATAATTTTCGGGCATGTCATCTAAGTTTTGAGGCAACACGAGGGGTGCAAATTGGGCAGCCATTGCTCTTGGTGGATTTACAATCGGATTTGGGGATATAGGAGGAGTCGGAGTAGTTGATGTATGAGGTGTATGAGGTGTGGATGGAGGTGATACTACTGTAGATTGTTGATTAGAAATATATGGTTGCACGGGAATGGTAGGAATGAAAGGATGCTCGGTATGAACTTGTGAACCAGATGTAACTGCTGATGACCCAAGTGTTTCAGATGCAGACTCTATGAACTCAGGAATATTTGTTGCCACAATGGAGTTTTGAATATTCAAAATGTAACTATCAATGGATCTATTAGCTTCTTCACTTTCAAGGTACTTGATAAACTCTGGATTTACGACAGTAGAACCAATAGCACTTTCAGACTTCGTCTCAAACAACGACAACTCAAATTGTTTGTCAAAATCAAGATCTTCAAGGTACTCAAAAACAGCGGGACATGAATGAGATTTAAACAGAGGAATCATGGGACTTTCTCAACGATGGATTCTTGAAATCAGATTGGGATTTTCATACACTGGAGGTGGATCGGGATCCGAATTTTCTCTAGTATGTCTTCTGGAAGCCAGTGTGTTGAATTATTTTCAAAATCAAAGGGACAAAACCAACTTGTTCAGCCTATCAAATTCTAAACTCATCATCCAAAGTCTAGAACGATCTGATGTACTGGGGGAAATTTACAAGTCAAGTGTCACGTTTACAAACTAGACCGGAGATTGTCTGAAGTAGCATTTATCTACTTTTGCTAATGCAAAGAAAGAGCATTTCAAAGGCTACCTGGCATAACTTCAGGCTTCGTCTGTAGCTTATAAAACAAATAACACTAACAAGCAAACCATTTTATCCCCAGTATGGTCACCACTATGTTATTGCCTAAATCTAACTTAGGCTGAAGGAAGGTAGAGTTCAGGGTAACATCAAACCACGCTCATTTTGGTAGCTAGCCCTACCAGATCAAGAGAGGGCTCTCTCCAGGTCAATCTCAGCAAAGATAATGAATAAGGCTTGAGATGAATTGAAATAGAGGCTGATTTTAGGCTATTTATATATGTGAAAGAGTTTGATTTTGATTTTGGGGGTTTTTTTGGAATCAAATGGAAAGGCAGTTTTGGGTCCGGGGATGAGGCCTAGTTTTTGCAGAGTTCTGAATGGGGCAAGGAAGGAAATTTTTTTGATGCTTGGATTAAATGAATGGATAGTTCAGACCGGTGTGGAGTTTAAGAGGGAAAGAGGCTTTTAATATTCCTCTTCAAACAGATGAAAACATGGAAAATTAAACAAAACTCAAGGCAGAGCAAAGAAATCTAATGAATTCCACCTTTATAACTTGTTTGTTTAATTTGAGAAGAAAGGAGAAGGAAAATGATACACATGAAACATCAGTAAAATTACAAGCACAACGAGAAACACACCATCAAAACATAGAGCCACATGGATCCCAAAGAGTGTTGCAAACCCTGGTCTATTCCTTTGCCAAAATTTCAGAGATGAAATGTGCAATGAAGTGCCAAGCAATCCCAAGTGTCCAACCTTGAAAATGACTGAAGAACTACAAGATATAGACAAGCCTAACTCATCCCCATGCCTCTAGGGGTTGAGCTCACCATTGTAGGAGCTATTTCAACCATATCTAAACTAAGAACTGGAAAATAGACAATGAAACAACTTGCCTCTATAAGATAGGAAACTGATTCATTCACTTACATTTCACTTTTTGGTGAATGAATCTACTAGGATGAGTAAAAATGTACCAAAATTACATCAAAGTCATGAAATTACATCAAGTTACATCAATATTGTTACATATGAGGATAAAAAAGTCGAACTGGCCAAAACTAGGCAGAAAACTGAACTGCTGAGTGAAAATTAGGCCAAAATTCCCAATGCGTCGCGCCCGAAACCTCTATGCGTAGCGCCACTTTGAGGCTGATTTTGAGGGCCTTCCCAAAGTCCAAATTGAGTGTAGGATATCTTGTTGGAAATCTATATCTGTCTAATTTCCAACCCAAGTGGAATTTTTGAATTTGGTTTCCATTTTCCCCTCCAAAAATCAAATCTCCCAGAAAGGCCATTTTTTAGGGTGTTTTTGACCCTTTAGGCAACCCAAAACTTGTCAAAATCCTTAGGTAATGGGTAGGAATGCATAAATTTTGATGAAAGATCCATAAATGAAATTTTTTCCTCCAGAAGAGCTGCCAATTATAAGCGCGCGCGAAGTGGCGTTACGCGTCGGGCAGGAAAATCTGTGTTAAGGCCAAAAAATTAAAAATTGAAATTTTTTTTTCCAAATTTCTTGAAATTTGGGTTGAATTTACATCGTCAAGCACTATCTGGGCCAAAGAATATTCAGCCAAAATTTGGAGTCTATCATGCCTTTTGCGACACTTTAGTGCCCTCTTTAGTTTTGCCTTCAGGATCCTGATTCATGTCTTACAAACATGATTTCGTGCCCAATAATGGTTCTTCATGTGCCTTAGAATGTTATTTTCCTTGTTGTCCTTCTCCAATAGCTTCTCCAAATGAATATTGAACCTTTTGAGCCAAGTCTCTCGATCAACCTCAATTTCCCGCTCAATAGATGTCATCTCGGTTTGGCTTCTTTAGGCAGCTTGCCGGTTCTCACAGATGTTTTGCCAGTCCATGATTGTATGATGATCCTCCAACTGTTTGTTACACTGATCCAAGTAGTTTATAATCCATTTGGCTCTCTACAACTTGACGGTCAAGGTATCTATCTCTGCCTTTTTCTCTTGAATAGTCTCTCGACACTTTGAGCTTAGAGAGCTCAAATCCTCATTAATCAATATGAAACCTGTATCTTGGCCTCCTGAAGGGCACTCATCCTGCATATTCCTCTTACCTATGTCCTGTACCTGTACTTGTGCTACTGCAAATAATCCTCGAGTGACTCTCTGATAAGTGACATATGTTGGCACAGTAGTCTCTATCTCCTCACCTCCATACTAATGTGAAGGCTCACCTGCATCATGGATAACCTCCGGAGGAACCTGAGGAGTTGTGAGTAAATCATGGGAAATGAGATCCTCCCATGAAATACCCTACAATCCAAGCTGATGTACAATCACGATATTGATGAGTGCATAGTGATAAATACTGCTGCTAAGGAGTTTTCTTCTGCACAAAAGTGGTCATTCTCTCGATGTTCCGGCACATGAAATCAGGGATGTTCATCATCCTCACCCTTGTGAAATGCATCAATAACCTGATATGGTAGACATAGAGGCATGAAAACCGGCCCTCACAAGTGAAGTATCTGATAATGAGTTTCATCAAAGGCACATAGGACTCCTTTAGGAATCAGAATGGGAACACTCTACTGAGTTATCTCACAAAGCTAGGCCTGATATATGGTTCATAATGCACTTTGTCCACCTTCTGTATTTTTTTCCACTGTTCACCCACATTCAGTATTCTGGTTGCTTGAGAGATGGTTTCCGGTGTCAAAGCGAAATTTACACCAGCAAGGGTTACCTGACCATCATGTAAATGCAATACAAACAAACGAGCCAACTCCTGATGATAATGGGTCCTAGCAATCATTTCACAATATTGAAAACATGACTGTTGTTGGAAACATGCCATGGCAAGTGGGCAAGCCTGTAGTTCAGTCAATGAGGTGGGCTCCTCCCTCACATAACTATCAACTTTACGAGGCCTTCTAGGTGCATGTAGCTCAGTAGTGGAATCACTATCTCGGTCATATGATGTATTAGTGTCTGTCTCCATGGTGTCCAAAGTGTATGTTGGCTTGTATGAGATGAAAATGAGAATTTGGTGCTTTTGTTTTAGTTTCCAAATATGTGTCAAACGGGAGGGACTGTAAGAGAAATAGGGCAGTGGGGACAATGGGGTTTTAATCAAGTGATAATTTGCCTTTTGAAAATTTGACAAATGTAGGGACAATGGACATCCACTTGATTTTTTTGGGATTTGGGGAAATTTCGCAAATGGGGATAGGGAAAATGGGAATGAGATGAGTATGAATGGGTTTATGGATTTGAGGGAGATAGGAGAATGGACTATAGTAATGAGATTACAGTGAGGGGGAGGAACAACAAGGTGGGAAATGGAGTATTTGGCGCCACAATCAATTTTAAAACTTCAATTTCAAAACCCTAAGGAGGCACTTCTAGGGTTTGGATTTTATGTATCAAATTCTCATAATCCATCTTCAAACATTTTTGAATGGCAACTAGAGGGTCACATGAACTTACTTGAGCAGAAAAAACCGAGTCAATTTGGAGTTTGTGGAAGCAATGTCAAAAATTTGGTTATCTGCCCTGTGTGCCGAAACCACTACCCAGTGCGTCACGCTCCTTCTATGCGCCATAATGGTTCAAAAATACACGGAGATGAGTGGCCCTATGCGCCGCACTTAGTCAATGTGCCACGACAGTTGCCCAGTGCACCGCGCTCAATAAACTACACATAGTTTGCCCTACAAACACTTGCGTCGCTCCTCCAAGATTTGTCTTGGCTCAAGGCTATCTCTTGGCATGCAAATGGATTGTTGAAATAATGAAAATATCTTTTATGGCAAAGATTTTAATTTTTGCTTCTTGAAGACCCACTTTTGTAATGTTTGAACTTTGACACTTTTTAAATAAACTCTGTTTTGCTTCCTTTTGATTTTTTGGACTGATGATGAACTTCTGTCTCTTTTGCAGGGAGTGGTTGGTATGGAGATTTGGAAAATGCAACCAGGGTTGTGCCTGAAGTACTTTACAAGTAAAAAAAAATTGAAAATTACATTGCATTTATTACAAAAGATGAAATAGATGATTTTTCTTCAAAACAGAGTTTTGAAGAAAAATCATTATCAAGCATTATGATGATGAAATTTTTTCACTGAGACATTATTTGAGGCTTCCTCATCTGCATGCTGGCATTATTAGACATTCTGAAGACCAGATTAACGAAACCCTAGACCTAATGGGACTAAAAACCCTAAAATGGCTCTTTGCCAATATTGAGACCAAACGTGACTGTAAATGACTGTAAATGATTTTGATGAACAGAACTAGGCCAGCAAGTACAAGACATGAGGGATATGAATGACAAGACCCTTCCATTAGATGATCCATGCTCCTGATGGAATGCAGCTGACTGAACTGAATGAAACACCTAAAATGAAATTAAATAATATAAATTTGATCTCTGACGGAGGGATGAAGATACCGACTCTAACACGTACCATGGTGTTTTTACTGCTACAATAAACAGGGGTTCTTCGAGGAACTAATCGTCCACCACTAGTGCATCATCTGACTTTGGAACTCTAGACAAGAAATCTGCAACCACATTCTCCTTCCCTGGACAGTCTTTGATAGTTATGTCAAACTCCTGTAAAAGCAACAACCAACGAGATACTCTCCCATTTGTAATAGGTTTATTGGCTAGATATATAGTGGAAGAGTGATTAGTATACATGAGTAATTGATAGCCAGTTATATAATGTCTAAAATTATTGATAGCATAAAAGAAAACCAAGAACTCTTTTTCAGTCACTGTATAGTTTAGTTCGGCAAGAGTGAGATTCTTGCTGATATAATAAATAACATAGGTCTTTTTATGTTATTTTTGACCAAGAATTTCCCCTATTGCTATGTCGTATGCATCTGAGGAAATGTGAATGGGAAGCTCCTAGTTAGGACCGCGTAAGATCGGTGATGTCGAGACCAGTTCCTTTAAATCTATAAAAGCAGTGTCACATTTATCAAACCAATGGAATGCAAAATTTCCATTTAATGCATACAAGGGCGCAATAGTTTGTGAGAAATTATTTAGAAACCTGTGATAGTACCCTGCATATCTAAGGAAACTATGTACCTCAGTCTGTGTACAATGTGTTGCTAATAAAAAGATTACTTCTATTTTTTCCAGATCTACCTATATTCCAACTATAGAGATGTAGTGTCCTAGGATTACTCTTTCGGTCATCATCATGTGACATTTTTCATTGCTCGGACACAATCTAGTAGCAATACATCATTCCAATACTTTTTCTAGTGTTTATAGTGCTTCATCAAAATCATCTCCATATGGGGTAAATTCTTCCATGTAAATTTCAAGTCCTTCATTTATTAAATAAAAAAAAATGTTGAGTATGGCTCTTTGGAATGTTGTTGGGTCATTGCATAATCCAAATGGTAATACCCTGTAGGAAAATTTACTGCATGGGAAGGTAAAGGTTGTTTTATCCTATTCTTTAGGGACTATTTGGATTTGATTGTAACCACCGAACCCATCAAGGAAGGAAATGAACTACTTCTATGCCTTTGTATCAAGAACCTGGTCAATAAAAGGAAGGGGGTAGTGGTATTTATATGTTTCTTTATTCAATTCTATGTAATCCACACAGATTCTCCACTTCTCCACTTCCCATTATTCTTAGGAACAACCACTAAAGGAGAGACCCATTTTCTGTCTCAGATAGGATAAATGAAGTTTACATCTAGCAGATTTTGCAAATCATCCTTTACAGTGTCTTTCAGATGAAATTTTAGCCTTCGTTGAGGTTGCCGAATAGGTTGAGTCTCCTTTTCAGTATAAATTTTATGTATGAATAGCCGAGGATCTATTTCCTTCATGTCTGGGTAGTCCCATGGAAATTATCCCTAATATTTCTCTAAAACCTTTATGAGTTTTTTCCTTTGGTTACTATCCAGACGAACATTAATATTTAAAACCTTCCCTGGCTCAATTTCGATTGGTATGCTATTGCGAACAACAGTCATGGGTATGTGCTGATAATCAATGTCTACCAAGGGGTCCTCATGTGTTTCATCATCAAGAACTTTTTTAAAAAATTGGAATTTTAATTTTCCAAAAGCAGATGGCTGATTCATGAAGTTATTGATTACATTATCTTCATGAATTCAAGAGCTTCAACTATTGTCAGTGGTGAAAGGATATTTTGTTCCCAGTATGTATGTGGATTCATGCGAATATTTACAGTGGGCAGACTTAGTTTGGCAGGTGGGTAAATGATAATATTTTTTATGGCATCACCTCTAGCAATGCTCATGCTTCTTGTCCGGCAGGCTATGTAAGCATCATTTGTTGCTTACCAAGTTATACCCGGTATGAGGGGGTCTCCATCCATCCTACTTTTTGGGTTAATAATTAAAAAGTCAGCTAGATACTCCCATGAGCCCATAGAAACCAGGATGTCTTGTAATATTCCTTCTAGTTAGATAGTAGATCTGTCAACAAGTTCCAACAAGGTAGACATGGGTTCTAATGTTGTTATGCATATCTTCTCGCAGGTTTATGTAGTTAAAATGTTGATGGCTGCCCCTAAGTCAACCAATGTGTTTAGAAAGGAGTGGCCAAAAATTTGTACAGTTACTATGGGGTTCCCAGGATCCTCATATTTTACGGGTGCTTCTTTACCCAACAGTAAGTCTGATAGTACCCCTACCACATGAATAGTGGGTATATTTTATGCTTTCCTTACCTATTTCTTTCTGCACAGCTCTTCAATTCTCTTGGCATAGATAGGAATGTCTTGTATAGCCTACAAAAGAGGAGTTTTAATGCAAATATTTTTTAATTTCCCTAGGATATCAAAATTTTGGGAGACTATCAGTCTAGGCAATGTTAATATTTTAGGTAATGGAGGGGGAGAAATCATAAGGTTTTCATGGTTCCTTTGGTCGTCCGTTTTCCTCCCCTACTCTACCTCTGTTTCATTCATAGTTTTTTTTCTAGGCATTGTTGAAATTTCAGATTCAAGTTGTGGCATGTTTGTATCTTCTTTTGGTGAAATAACACGTCCTGATCTCAGCCGAAGTTCATTGCATTTATTTTTTTTAGTTTCAGGGTTTGGGTTTTCAACAATCTAAATTAGCGAAACTGATCTATTGTTAGGATTAGGATTAGGTTGATCTGACAATTGAGGACGCATGATAGGTTGAGGATTGTGTTGGACTGGGTATGGAGTGGGTAATGTAGGTTGATTCTAAACCCCTGTCCCCATCAGTAGATTGGTCATCCCAAGAGGTCGCTGCCAGTTTTAAGGCCAACTTGTGGTCTGCGAAGGGGAGGCGGGCCATTGGGACTAATAGGGATTGTTTTTCTAGTAAGGGGGAGAAAAAGGAAAACTTGCCCAATTATTACCTGAAGAGGGTTGTGTTGGCCAAGGAGGCATAGGAAATGATTGAGATGACCAAGTAGAGAAAGGTGATTGGTTCTGCCAAGCTATTGCTGGGCTCTACTAGTTAAACTATGGAGAAGAAAACAATTGAGGTGGGACATGTGGAATACCTGGTTGTGCTTGCTACTATTGATGTTCGTTCATTAGATAGATTGGTTTCCTCTCTTCTTCTACTTCTTTAAAAAATTCTTTCAGCCCCGGGAGTGAAGGGAAATGGCTAGTGGCATGGTCCTAGGTACAAATAGCACATGTCCGGACCATGTCTAATGGACATTCTCGTTGGCTGTGAATCTTCCGATAGCATGGAAAAAAAAGAACCAAGTTTTGTTCTGCTATAGCGTGCTTTTGTTTGGCTTGTAGGACATCTAGTTGCGTTGTCAGAGTGCCCAAGATATTAGTTTTAAAATCTTCTAAAATATTACCAAATTCTGCTCTGGTCACGTTGCCACCAGACTGCTTATGTTTCCTTGTACTTAAGTCTCGCTTGGTCGGCATACTTCACGTACAACCCCGAGAAAACCAAATACACAGTGAAATAATGTCATAATATTCTTCTTGATAGATGTCCACTTTTCCCATTATATTAAGCTTTTCGACCCATTCTTCTTTCATTCCCTTTATAATCATCGTTTCTTTTAAGATATCCTTAGACAATGTAGTATATGGAGACTGTTGCAAGTTATATTGAAACCTTTCGACATATTCTTCTAATGTCTCATTCACCCTTGCAGAAATATTGAAGATTTCATATTTTAGTTCCCGAGTCCATAATTAGTCTTGATATTTATTAAGAAAATATTTTTTCATCTGATCCCAGCTATTAATGGTTCCTCCACTGAGCCTCATAAACTGACCTAAAGATGTTCCCTTCAAGGTAGAGGGGAATAATTTTATTTTTCGAGGGTCATTGGTGTACTTATATCCCCTACATAAGATAGAAAATTCAAATAAGAGTGCATCAGGATATTTCGAGGCCAACCCATGGAAGGTGGGGATGTTTTGTAATGGAATGGCTTTCATAAGGGCATTTGCAGCCCGATCAGTAATGGGATACTCCAATGTTGATGTCTTCCTCTAGTTTTGGTTGTTTTCCATTTGATCAAAGATATGCCAATAATCTCTGAGGATTTCTTGTTTTGGAGGAATAATCTTAGTGTAATTAGGGAGTGGATGCAGAGGAAGACTTACAACACTTGCTCGATCTGGGATGTTGGGTGTCTTTGTTTCAACCACTCTCTTAGGGGATCCAAACTCTGGATTTTTTACCTGTACTACACTACTAGTTTCTCCCTCTCATTCCTACAAATTGCAAGAACCTCCCTCTCTTGAAGGTTCAAGAATTACATGATCAACATTCTTAAGGCTTTGTTTAGACCCTTCTTTTTCACTATGAATCTCAGCGTGGGCTATAGATGGTGAGGCTTCTTCCTAAGAGAGTGTAGTAGGACTCTAAGTAGGAAGGGTTCTGGGTCCTATGGATTCATGGGATTCAACCTTCTTAATGCTTTCATCTATATATGTTTTTATTCCAACGATCACCAGTCCTTTGGGTTTTTTGTATTTAAGTGGGGGATTTTGATTTGTTTCTATATTTTTCTTCCTAGTCATAAAAAAATAGCACCTATTCTACTAACCTGTACACAATTTCTGAAAAATGGGCTAGAGAGAAAGTGTTTTTCTTGCTAGTATGCAGGTTCTTACCTTTCGTTTTCAATACCCAAATCTTCACAGCAAAAGGAAAAAGAAATAAAGGACATCACTCTTAAACACTCTCCTCGGAAATAGTGCCAAAAATGTTGGTTCATAAAGGTGATTGTTACAAGTAACCTCAATACTTCCCATTTAATTATCAACCTAGGGAAAGTCTTGTTATTTCAAGAGTGTAAGAAAATTATATGCAAGTGACATCGGAGGATAATTACTCTAAATTATCATAAGGAAGACTATCTAATTCTCAAAGTTCAATAAAATCAATTTGGAAGTGAATTGTAGAATGCTTTTGACTATTCCAGGGAGGTAACTCTTCTCTTAGCCTATGTAGAAATAACTATTACCGACTTGAAAGAGTAAACTACAATTTAATAGCGTTATTTGATGAATTGAATAGAAATCATAATGAATTGAACAAAAACTATAATAAATTGAAAAACAATTGATTGTTCTAAATTTTGCAATGGAATTATATTTAAAATCAACTAATGACATCTCTTTGAATTAAACAACAACCAAACACTCACAATGATAATGAAAATATCCAACATTAACTACATGCCGAATTGAACAGAATTCGTGTTAAAGCTACTCAAGGAATTATAAAAGAATTTAATAATGATGAAAGCAGTTAAAGAATTATGAAAGCAGTGAAATTAAACAAGAAGGCATGAATGGTGAACTAGTCTAATAAAAAAGGAAGTTGTAGCATCTTATGTTCACAATTAACCAATTAAATGATATCTTATGGAATGCACTAGATGATTGGAAATGAAAGTTCTGTAAATAAAAGTATAGCACAGAAGTAGCAGAGAAACTCCCAGGGTTGGGCCCAAATCCACCAGAAGTCTACTACTAAGGGAAACTTAGAGATTGTCTATTCCAAAAACGCCAAAATATTTAGTAAGATGGGGAGTAATACATTAATAAAACT
Organism: Pinus albicaulis; assembly: GCA_034641835.2. NCBI lineage: Eukaryota > Viridiplantae > Streptophyta > Pinopsida > Pinales > Pinaceae > Pinus > Pinus albicaulis. The sequence goes on along the minus strand of CM076582.1, from coordinate 1,277,899,947 downwards.
TGATGATTCTGTCTCGATGCATGTATTACAAAGAAGAGATATATCTATATATTTTTCATCTTCATCCTTTTAAAGGAAAATTCAAAAGTAGTAACAGGTCCTTTCCATATGGGGCCCTGCTACCTCGTGGATGTTGTTTGAGTACTCCAAGCATGGATGTGTCTCTCCATATTCTGCCGATCTGTAGCAGCCATTATCATCTCGTTTTTCTCCCTTGTCAGCTATATTTTAGTCATCCATAGTTCATCTGACTTGCTTCCCTATTAATAAATATATGACAAGTCATATCTTACATTATTAAACATTCATTCTACCATTAGTTCAGTCTCCCTTGGCTTTATGTTATTTCCCTTTACTTTATTGCTAGGATGAGGGGAAAATTGATAAAATTACATAAGAATCATGGTAAATATGGGATGAAACATACCTTCTTCTTGGCCCAACAGTTTAAATAACTCTCCTTAAACTAAGTGAAAATCAAACAGAAGTACAATTTAAAGGGGTGATTTTCTTTATGGTTGTTTTTCTGTCTCATTAGCCATTCATTCCTTCAGGTGAAGGATTTTAAGAATAGGCTTAACCTCGGGAGGTTGGCCTAGCCTGATGCAAAACTATAAAGTGAAAACCACATTATAAAGTAGAGGTAACATGTAGGAGGATGTATCTGTAGGACAACACAACACAATCCATTGGCTATGTGGCTTTACCAAGTATCTCCAATACTTATTCCAATCCAGTTTTCCCAACTTTCTGATTTTTTCCTCTTTGACCTCTGAAACTTCTTGTCATTTTCTTATCAATTTATTCACAATAGGAAGCGAACCGAGAGGATTTCTATCAATAAGATTCGCAGTGATGATATTTTTATTGATAGTTTCAACAATGTTAGTAGCCACATCATTTTCTTTGCAAATGGCTCTTTCAACATGTTTCAACTGTATGTCCCAGTTGGTAAACAATATTTCCCTTTTAGAGTCCTCAATTCTGGGCAAGATGGCCTTTTCACCATCAACAGATTCCTTCCAGGTGACATACTATGAACCTTTATCATCAATCTCTAAAAAACTGGTCCTCTGGTCTGATATTCGATTCATCAGTGAATTACTCACACAATTCAATATTTTTTGACAACTTTTGACAAAAAATAAATTGTTGTTATGCTAGTAGGGTATTTAGTTCCAAGGCCTCTTTTATAAATTCATCTATCGTTGGATTATATTTAGTATTCTCTACAGAAAATTGCAATTGATGAATTTGAGTGTCTGTCGAACTAATTTCATTTTGGTGTTGAATCTTAAATTGGTCCATGCTATCTTAGAGCTGTGTTACCTGTACTTGTAGCTGTTGGTTGACATTTTTCTTCTCTTCATATATCTCGTGTTCTACTTGGGTGATTCTTTCATCAATTGTGGAAGCTCGGAATCTTTATCTATAGTCTTAGATGCATAAGCTCCTGTGAAATGGGTCAGATGACTTAGATCCTGTGAATAATTTTCTTCTGGATCTTTCCAGAAAACTTCCATCGAGACATCCACTGGGACAAGGATTTGAGATTGCTCTATTCTACTTATTTTATTTTTTCTACTCATAATTGTTTCATTTTTAGGACTATATAATATATCCAAAGGAGGGATTTTCTAAATTTTGAGTATAATTTCCATAGTGGGGAAGGCCAGGATGAATTCCACTTTCTCTGTGCTAACTAATTTTTCAGAGGGCCCAGCAGTGAATGAGTCTTGGCTTTTAGTTTGAGGCATTTGCAAAATCTTTTGATGTCCATTAATTATCACTTCTTGGTCTCCTTCTAGTTTTTGGTTAAACTCCTTCTATAAATCATTCAAATTACTTGGGAAATATAACTCCATGGTTTGAAATTTAGCGTATTTATCTTGCTCAGTTTTACTAAAGATTTCAGTATCCTTAGGTGCCAGTTATTTTTCCTTCTCCTTATGTGTTAAGGTTGGGAGACTTCTTGAAGTTTTAATGAAATTCCTTGTAATCTCTTATTCTTGTACTCTTTAAACTTTGGAAATTGTTGTGGATGGAGACTTAGGGCTGCCAACTTATGAACTCCTGAATAATTATTGACTAACTTGAATAGGTCATCGAACTCATTATATTCTTGTACAAAAGGTCTGACTTTAACTTGGGTGGTAAAATAATTGGAAACTTTAATCGGGTCGTATTGTCTATTTGAAATTGTAAACAATTACTAACATTCATTTTGGCTAATCTCTCAAACTGCATGCTTGTGATTGTCCAAGTCGTAAAAACCACAATTAATTGGAAAGGAGGGCCATGATGAATTATTATATTCCTTAAGAATCCTGGTTAATCTATTGCCAACAATTTGATAAAATAATTCTCTTGCAAAAATCTTACCAAGAACAAAAAATGATAAAACATATAACCGATCTAGGCTCCCAAATACTCTGACACACGTAAACAATTCTTCTCCAAACAATTTTCGAATGGAGAAAAAATCATCTTGAGATTTTTTTGACAATCTACAAGCTTTCTTGTTAAGGAATTCTTGTAAATGGCTTCCTAGGAGGAAGATCCACTTTGCAGTTCGCATTTCATGTCCGTAAACAGAGGAAGCATCTATGTTCCTTCGCTTGCAGTAGGTGCGGGATTCACATGGGCCATCAGTTTCTTAGATTTATTGAGAGCTTTCGGCATCTCCAAATAATTATTTTTATTTGGGCTCGCCTGTGAACAATGAAAAATGAAAAATAGAAAGAGGAAAATTTTATTTTACAAATTCACAAGTACCGTAATAATGGAAATAATTAAACAAATGAAACTAGGCACACTACTAATACACATGAATTCAATTCTTCTTGCAGTCAAATCATTTTGGAGGCATGGGCTATAAAACAATTGAGTTATGGAATTAATGGTCAGTATGGGTTGATGTGCTCATGTAATAATTCCAGCACTAAAACTAGATCTGTCGCATATCAATGTTGCTCATGTGTGAATCTTTATAAAATACCAAACGGCTTGGTTTTTCCGATTGCGATATCTCAATCGCAATATAGACGAAAAATGGATGAAGGGAAAGAGTGGTTGCATTGTGAAAATGTGATGTGATAAAGTATATTTCATCGATGATATGGTTGATGGGAAAGAGTGTTTATGTTTGCGAAAATTTGATGCGATAGAATATATCCCATCGGGAAAGTATGGAGGGTGACATTAAGAGTGTTGGGGTAGAGTTTGCAAAATGTGATTTGCGATAGCCTACATGGATGAAGTGGGTCTCATAAGATTTTCCTTATAGATTTTTTTTGAAAACATGTCTTTCCCTTGATAAAAGCACTTTGTTATGTATTTCATCGCAATATGTTTTGAGTGCCTTTTAGGAGCCATATGTGTTACATTGTGATATTGCAATCTTTCTCTTCTCGAGCACTTTTAAGGAAAAAATTCAAGAAAAAATTCAAGGTTTTTACCCCCCCCCCCTCCCTTTGATTCCTATTTCTATATAAATGAATCACTTTAAGTGTCTTATTTACTTTACTCTAAAAATTTAAAAAGGGTCCCAATTAGTTTATTAGGTAACTAAGCTAAAATAATGGGGGTTGTTGAATTGCACAAAAATTGGCGATTCACTAGAAGAACTAATTATCTTTGAAAAAAAAATTCTTAGTATATTTAAATAAGTAAAAATAATTTAAGGAAACAAAAATTGTTTTCAAAATATTTGAATGAATAAAATTAATCTGAATAAAAAAAACTCATCTTTATTGATAGTATTTTAGAAACCTTTCATAGATAAATACATGCATTCCTCTATAACAATCATTAAATAGTTTAAAACATAAAGTAAGTTTCTCTTTGTAACTTTTCCTTTTGATTTACTTCCTTTTTCATAGGTAGAGCCATTGCTACAAACAGGAATTCATAGTCTCGACATGGCTACCTTTCAACCATCAATTATTTGCTATCCCATCCATATATTATTACAATTATTTGAGATGAATAATTAATCATATAATTTTATTTTTTTTGTTCTTAAAAATTCATTGTCCTAGCTTGATCAATAGAAAGTGACAATTCCATTCACTGGTTATAATTGAACTGAACAAGTCGGCTTGTAATGAGATCCCTTGTCTTATGCTCTTAATAATCATTAGCCATTACCCTGGTTTGATATGCATTAGCGGTGATGTTAGTTTATTATTTACCTATGATCATGGTAAGCAAGCTCGTGTTGAAACCCATTATCCTTTTAATTTTTTTATATTTTTGAATTACACTCTAGAAAAGTATTTTTAATGGATGGGTAAAATCTTTGACTCAATATTTTTGGATGAAAATTTAGAGTTAAAGATGATTACTAAAAAAAAGTATTTAATTTGTAAGGATGAACCTTTTCCGATTGATAATAAATTAAAAATATTTTACAAACTTCATGTTTATAAAATCTACAATTTCGATGGAAAAATATTTTAGAGTTTTATAGTATTCATTAAATTTTCAAGTTTTGTAGTTATTTCCTCAATAGTTTATATTCTAAAAAAATAAAAATACATAAAATAATTCATAGGTGTTGTGAAAAAACAAAAGTACGTAATGAAAAATTATTTTCCTAAAAATGTAAAAGTATAAGTATAGTACATTTAGAATAAAATTTTCCTCTAACAAAATAATTTTTTCAAAATTAGCCCATTGACAGGAAGAAAATATTTTCTTCCTTTAAGATCTTGTAACATGAAGGTTTATGGGCCAATTTGTTCTATGATTTGAAATGGTCCAAGCCACATTCTTTGTAATTTGGTAGGCTTACATTTTTCCTCATGTGCCTTTTCCCACATAAGGACGAGGTCTCCAACTTGGAATTTTTTTGGGGAAAAAAAATTTGCATAAAAATAAATTTTCACTCTCTTCTCGTGTCAAGAAAGAGTTAATTTGGATTTCTCTCTTTCCTCTTCCATTTGAACGATCTAAGACATTCTTAATTGTATGGAAGAAGAAGGTACTTTGTCAATAAATTGAACTAGGTCTAATGAAGGAAGAGCTAAATTTAATGGAACTACAACTTCTTTCCCATAAACTAGATTGAATGGAGAAGTTTCTATAGAAGCCTTATGAGTAATCCTATATCCCAATATTGAAAATGTTAAAGAATTGTGCCAATTTTTCTGGCTCTGATCAATATTCCTTTTTATGTTTCTTATGAGATTTTTATTTGTTGATTCCGCTAAACCATTCCCTTGGGGATAGTAGTTAGCAGAGTATTTAAGTTTAAAACCTCTTTTGAGAGCAAAGTCAGTTATACTATTTCCTGAAAAATAAGATGAATTATCAAACATAAAGTGCATTGGGTGAGCCAAACCTAGTAATAATGAATTGATCAATAAATTTCCTAATGGCTTCAGAGTTAGCTACCTTTAGTGGAATAGTTTCCACCCACTTAGTAAAATAATTTGTTGTAGTAAGAATGTATTTATGTTGTTTGGATGAGTTAGGAACAATATCACCTATGATATCCAATCCCCATTGCTCAAAAGGTTGCTCAATGTTAACTGGATGGAAGGGTAAGCATGGTTTTCTTTGTCTTCCAGCTAAATTTTGAAATGTTTTACATTTTCTCACATATGCATGAGCATCTTTAAACAGTCTGTGCCAGTAATATCATGCAAGAAGGAACTTATGTGTGGTGTCATCTCCTCTGAAAAGGCCACCTGCAAGTCCATGATGGAGTTCTTGAAAAATCCTTTGTTCTTCAGATTTCTCAAGCCATCTTAGTAGTACATAGTGATAGTTATTTCTAAATAAAACATTGTCTATGATATGATATTGACCAGATTTCAATCTTAAAGCTCTTTTTCTTTTGTAATTGAGTTCTGTAGGAGCATATCCATTTTTCAAATAAAATATAAGATCAACATAATTTGTTTCAGAGTCATTTAGGGTTACCTCAGCAATGTGTACAACATTACCTAACTCTTCATCATCTGATATGTTGGATTCTCCAAATAGTAATATGCAGAGAACTTGCCCTCTGATGATTTAGGCTAGTCTTATTCCAATGTTATATTCTTGTAGAGTAGTTACCCAATTTTCTCTCTTTTCTCCCATTTCCTTTTGAAAAATTAGTTTCGCTACTGCCGAAAATGGAACTATTACCTTGGTTTGTGTTTTAAGGAGAAAATTTCTAAAGTTCTTTAAAGATTTGTAAACGACAAACACTTTCTTTTCCACTTCAAAATAATTTAGTTCAACACCTTGAATATTTTAATTAAATAAAGAAATGGGTGCTTCCATATTTTTACCATTTATTTGTGTTAACACAGTAGCATAAGATGTTTCGAATACAAACATATATAAAATGAAATGATTAGAAAAATTTGTGGTATTCAAAGAAGAAGCATTGATGATGGATTTCTTGATTAGATCAAAAGCACCTCTTTCATTTGTCCCCATTTGAAGAATGAATTTTTACTAATCATTACTTGCAATGGTAAAACAATTTGGGAAAAATTCAGAACAAATATCTTGACAAAATTTATTTTTCCTAAAAAGGACTGCATGGATTTCTTGTTATGGGGATGAGAGAGTTCAAACATTTCCTTTATCCTTTATGGATCTATGTAAATGACCTTCTTTTGTGACAACAAATACTAAAATATTACCTTCACATGAATTGAAATAAGACTTTTTTGGATTTAAAGAAATTCCATATTTCAAACAACATTCAAGGATTTTATTAAGATCATGATAGTGGTCGCTTGTTTTCCTGGAATAAATGGTTATATCATCTAAATATACAACCACAATTTTATTTTTCAATCCTCTAGAAGCAATTTCCATTTCTCTTTGAAAGGTTTCTCCTACATTGATTAGATCAAAAGGCATTTTATGGCAGGCATAAGTTTCCCATTTAGTTCTAAATGTAGTCTTTAACCTATCTTCAGGATCAACCAAAACGTTATTGTAGCCTGAAAATCCATCAAGGGAAGAAATTAATTCAAAACCAGCTACTGATTGCAAAATTTGTTCCATCAGTGGTAATGGGAAATTGTCTTTTAAGAAAAATTTGTTTAAGTTCCTAAAATATATACAAATGTGAATATCACCATTATTTTTCCTAACATGGAATAAGTTTGAGACACCCTTTGAATTCCTAACAGGGAAGATAATCTTGGCCTTAAATATTTTGTCGATTTCAATTTTGATTTGACTTTCAAGATCAAGGTGAATTTTCCTTAACATTTGTTTTATATGATTTTCAATGGATTTCATTGGGATAGTATGCTGGATGATGGAGGTATCATAAAATTTGACATTTTGATATTTCCATGCGAATAATTTCTTGTATTTATTCAGTAAGTGAATGAAAGATAATATTTCATCAGACAAAAGTCTAATTCCTAAGTTAATGTTCCGAGGCTGGAGATCTGTGGTAAGGTTTACCAGTTAAAACCTCAAAGTTGAACTTTGTAGCTTACAATTAATAAATTTTTGAATCTATCTTTGAGATCATAGAGATATTCAAGCTTAACCATAGACTTAGGTATGACATTTTGTCAGGTCCCTATATTACTAGTATAGTCCCCTATTGTTATTAGTGTAACCCCCTTATTGTTATTATCGTACCCCTGTAACCCCCATATTGTTATTATTGTGTCCTTCAATTATTATTGTTAGGTCGGCTAGGATTATATTGTGGCCCCACTAGGATTACATTGTGGCCCCATGGACTCCTATATATAGAAAGGAGGTTTTTTAATTTGTATCATCCAAGAATTGTTCATTCATGTAATGTATTGGAGGTTTCCCCCTCCAAGTGGCTTATTTCTAAGGCATTGATATCTCTTTTCTTCTATTTTTGGAGCTGGTTTCACAACATTTGGTATCAGAGCTTTGGGATTCTAGGGTTTCGCTGCTCGAAACAGGTCATCATGGCATTTTTTCTCTAACTTTTTTTTTTCTATGAAGGCTCAGAAGCTGAAATTTTTAGAGTGAGAATCCAAAAGTTGGAAGAAAATCTTCACAAAATGTCAGAGCTTGGTTCACAACATTTTTGGAGATATGATCTGTGGAAGTTAGGTCATTTTACAGGCTCCTGAATTTAAGATTAAAATATTTAACTGATCATGGATTATGGCATTTATTGACAACCTGAACATAATCATTATTCTTACAATAAAAAGTAAACAGTAGTGGCATTTTGACTTGCTCACTTTCAGGTCTTATTTTTATATCTTTTTCTTTTGGGGTATATTTTTTCTAAGTCCTTTGATCTTTCTTTTAGTACTCTTACCCTCTTTTCATTTTTCATTATTATTTTAAAGTATGGGAAAATGGATTGCAGAAAGCAAGGTATGTACATATTTACAAGACTATCAAAGTCAATTAAAAAATTATGAACCCTATTATTATAGGACCCTAACAGTGTCTCCACATGGGCATGGCATTTCCTGGTGAAATGTCAAGAACTTTGGAGACTAGTAGCCTTTCAATTTTGATTGTGATGGCCATGTAAGTTTCGACTTATATCTGCAATTATTCATACTTATGATATTTTAACTCTCAAAGATTAGGGCCTTCTCTTCAGGCTTCAACTTTTTTAGGAAAACATCCAATCCAATCTAAAATCTTCAATGTATATGTACAATGGTCAAAGTAAACGAAAATAACTATTTTTTATCTCTGAGGAGTACTAGTGCTTCAACATTCTGCCATTTACTCGTCCATCTAAGATATTTGATGCATCGATTTCTTTCAAATAGAAAGCATTGTTACCTCTATACCCATAAATAAGATAAGGTCCTTTCCATAGAAAATAAGATTTTCCATGTTTACCTTTGTCCTCTCTTATTGAATCCCATTTTAACACTTTGTCTGCAATGTAGAAATCATCTGCTTTACTCTTTTTATCAAAAAAAATCTTTATCTTATCCTGGATAACTTGAGATTTAATGTAAACCTCTTCTCTTGTTTGTTGCAAGTGAATGACTTGATTTATCCTCCTTTGAATGTCATTTTTCTCAACTTGTAACTCTTGGATAATTTTCATGACTGGTACTCATAAGGAAGATGGAAAAACAACATCCATTCCATTGATAAGATGGTAAGAAGATGTACCAATATATTTTTTGGTTGTAAGTCTATCTGCCCATAAGGCATTGACTAACTTCTTGTTCGAAGTCTTTTTGTTATCTTCAAGTAACTATTTGATGATATTTAGAAGGGTCTTATTTGAAGATTCGGCTAGACCATTACCTTGTGAGTAATATGCAGTAGAATGGCCTAGGGTAATGTGATATTTATGGCAAAAGTCAATCATCTTTTAGATTTTAATGCAGCTGCACTATCAGTAATTATATTTTGGGGACATCCAAATTTTGAAAGTATGTTGCTTTCTAAAAAGGAGATAATGACAATATTTGTGGCTTGCCTAGAGGGTATAGCTTCAATCCACTTGCTAAAATAATCAGTGGTTGTCAGAATCCACTTGTGTGGGGCTGATGATGGGGGGTGAATTTATCCAATGAAGTCAAGACCCCATTGCTGAAATGGAAATGGGTAACAGCTTTTTCTTACCCTCAAATATTTGACACTTGTGACAAGAGGTCACATACCTTTTAACATCTGAAAACAAAGTAGGCCAGTAAAAACTAGCTCTCAGGACATTATCTGTACTATTCTTCCAGTAGAGATGTCCTCCACAGTCACCTGCTTGAAATTCTTGTAATACTTTGTCATCTTCTTATTTTAACAAACAATTTAAAAAATTCCCACTATGATCTTTCTAAAAAAGTACATTGTCTAATATACAAAATCTTACTACCTTAAGCTTTAAAAATATATCTTTTGTTCTTGATAATCCAGGAGGAGCTTGTAATTTTAGTAATACAAATATCATATCTGCATACCATGGTAAGTTTGAAAAGGCTTCATTGATCTCTGGAGTTTCCATCTCTTCCTGATCATCTCCGTGGGCAATAAAATTTATATCTAGGGCATGACAATTCGATTCATCCACGAGTTTGTCTAAACCTTGACCTTTTATTAATTTTTTTTGTTTTATCTCTATGTAATACTCTAAAATTATGGCAATCCACTTACCTCTTCAACCATCAGGACCATCCTGAATTATAATGTCTTTTACCACTGCATTTGGGACATAGGCAATGATGTGAAAATAGAGAATGTACATTCTAAAATCTTTAATGGCCTTTACCAAAGCTAGGGCCTATTTTTCCATGATATTGTATTTCAAAGTTGCATCTCTAAGTGTTTTTCTACAGAAAGCTATGGGTTGTTCATAACCCTGGTCATTTTTCTGCAGTAAAATTGCAGCAATGGTGTGTTCTGAAGCAAATGAAAAAATTATGAAATATTTTTTAAAATTAGGACTTATAAGGACTAGATTTTTGGTTAAGGTATGTTTGATGGATTCAAATGATTGTTTGGCCTGAATAGTCCATTTAAGAACTAAATATTTTTTAAGCATGTTGTTTAATTCTGTCATTATTTCAGCTAAATTGGATATGAATCTTCTTAAAAAGCTAATTTTTCCTAGCAAAGCTTGTAACTCTTTTATGTTTCTTAGAGGAATGATGTGAAGAATTTCTTCTATTCTGGCATGATCTATTCTAATTCCTTCCTTAGAAATTATGTGTCCTAGTAACTTACCTTATTATAATCCAAATAAGGTTTTCTTATGTTTTAAAGAGATGACAAAATTTATGCATTTTATAAAGACTTGTCTAAAATGATTCAAGTGTTCATAATCAATCTTATAAAATACAATTATTTCATCTAAGTAAATCACTAAAAATTAATGAATTTCCTTTGCAAAGGCTATATCCATAGCTCTTTTAAAGGTAGCCCTTGCATTCATTAAACCAAAAGGCATTTTCACATACATAAAAGTGTCTCAAGGAGTAGTAAAAGTTTTTTTGGCTTGATCGTCTCGTTGGACTAAAATTTGGTTGTATCCTGAAAATCCATCTAAAAGTGAAATCATAGAAGAACCAACTACCCTTTGTAAAATGTGATCCATTTTTGGTAAAGGATAATTATCTTTTAGGGATACTTTGTTTAGATTCCTAAAATCAACACATAATCTAATCTCTCCTGTATTTTTTCTGGTTGGAACTAGGTTAGAAACCCAATCAGAATATCTGATTGGCGCAATTATCTGTGCATCGTACATTATTTTTAATTCCTTTTCTATTAAGGGCATCAAAACATGATTTATTCTCCTTAAATTTTGTTTAAAGGGATTTTGATCTTGTTTTATAGGAACTTTATTTTGAATTATGCTGGTGTCATAGGATTTTAGGTCCTCATAACTCCAAGTAAACAAATCTTGCAATTCCTTAAAAAGAGCAATATATTTTTCTTTTTCTTGTTGAGGTAAGGCTTTGGAAAGTTTGATCATTTTGGGTTTTAACTCTGTGCCTATGTTTCATTCCTCAATGTCAGATCTAAGTGGCTCCATTTTGGGTTTTCTAGAAACATCATTTGAGTCAAATAAATCTTCTAAAGGAGTTAAACCTTTTGGTAAGAAATTATCTTTGAGATTTAATATATCAGATTCATCATCGATTATCTCATCAATTTCTACTCTCTCTAAGTTATCTATATTTTATTGACTAAACTTAGTTGTTCTAGAAAAATTTACTTTATTTGCATCTTTATTATTCAAATCTATTTCACTATCTAAATCCTAATCTAATGTACAATTAGTGTCTATTTTACAGTTCTGAAATTCACTTTCATTATTCATAAAAATGGTAAATTTTTTGGTCTTTTGAAAAAATATGGCAATATTTGAGGTTATCTGGAATTATTGGTCTGTGTTTTACTTCTGCAGTATATTTATGATTGGGCTGAAAAGGTAATTACAAGTACTAGCAAAATTTTCTAAGGAATGTGCTTGTAAAATTTTCTTTTATGGTATTGTAGAGAAATCACATTCCAACAAATCATGAATCAAATCTAACACAGTCTCTCTATATCGGCCTATTCTAGGATTGTAAACAGAATATTCACCTTTAATTTGTTTTACAATCAACTCTAAGTCTCCCATTATTGCTATTCTTTTCCCTCCTAAGCTTTTGATAATCTGGAGTCCTAAAATGAGGGCTTCATACTCAACCATATTTTTGGTGCATTTTAAATTCAACCTGAAAGCATGGCCTTCAGCATGATTCTTTTCATGTTAGTTATCTAAACTCCTCCTTCTCCTAGCTTGTTTATTGAGCCCTCAAAATCTAAATGTCATAAAGATTTGTGAAATATATTGTCATTGTTTTTTGTTTTCTTTTGGTCCTTTAGTTCAGTTTTTATTTCATTATCAGTTTCAAAGTTACATAAGATGAAAGAATATAGATCAATAGGTGTAGCATAAATTGGGTAATTTATTGATCTTGCTACACTACTTACCATATATTTCATCAATGTTTCCCTATAAAGCTTCCTTGGTTGACCAAAGACCGATATAGTAGCATAAGACATTTCCAATTGTAGAGATCCCTGTAATTTTTCTCCCCAAGAGCGAGATAATAAAATTCCATATTTGGGTGGGATATCAGCTACTACAATGTCCATTAGTATACTCTTACCTGGATATTTAACTAATGTTACACACAAATCTTTAATTAAACCTAGAATTTTTACTTCTCTTGAATCAAATGAAAATAAATCTTTGTAAGGCCTTGTAATGTCTAAATTCAGAGTTTTCGTTATTGCTTTGGGTATTAGATTATGTGACGCTCTTGAATCTAACATTGCATTATGTAAAATTTGGTCATGAATAGTTAAACTGATGTAAAATGGAGGAACTTCTCCATATTGATGCTTTCCATTCACATCAAGGCCAAAAATCAACTCTGGTTGATCATCATTTAAGTTTACAGAGTTTTCTCCATCATTCGTGTTTAATGTTTCAGTGATTGTTGTTTTATATAAGTCATGTTTTACCAGTTCTATTAAAGGAATTGGTATTTTTAACTTTACAATTTCATTTTTTATATTGAATGAAGGTTGTGATTTACTTATTTGAATTAACTCTTCCTCATAAACTATAGTTTGAGTGGGTTTGTATTGTTTTTCTATAGTTATGCTTTCATTTTCTGTTTGAGTTTCTTGTGTCTTACTGCTCCTATTTTTCTTTTCAGGAGTGTTTTGAGAAGCAGTAGATTATTTTTTCAGATTTTGAGTTTTCAGAAGCTATTTTTTCAATGGCAGCTTTTGGATCTTCTAATTTTGAATCAACAGTGGATGTTTTGGAGTCTAAGTTTGTTGTTTTAGCAGAATTAGTTATTTTTGCAGAACCATATTTTCGTGAATCTTTTGTAGCTTGAGAAACTTCATCTGTTATGTCAACAATATTTGGACTTGGTGAGATTTTGGGGCTGGAAACTTTGTGGGATGAATTAGAGTTTTGCCTATTTTCCCTAGGGAGAGTTTGCAGAACTTTTGTTGTTGGGGCTTCAACTTTTTTATTATTTTTAGTTTGACAAGATTTTTTAGTAGAAGTTTCAGTGTTTTTCTTACTCCTAAGCTTATATTGCTTGTGTACTTCATTTATAGAAAAATCATAACCTTTCTTGTAGTCAAATATTTCACCTGAATCTAATTGAAGTTGTTGCATTTCAAATAACTCTTGGTCTTCCTAAGTGAGAAAGATAGTGTTATCTTCATATATACCGATTAGATTTATGGTATCTTCATCATCTACATTGTTTTGAGAACTTTTAGCATAGTTATCCTGAAATGGAGGTCTTATTGTTTGATCTAGAGCTGATTCTTTTAATTTTCCTGAATTTGTATTTTTCTTAAAATTGGGATTCTTGATTTGCTACTGATTATCCCATTGAGGTCTTCTTTCTATGTTGTCTAATCTATCCATCATTCTCTCTAAATTCTTAGGTAACTAATCTATTTTTGTGTCTCAACTAGTGTTACACAGTAATTTGTCACTGTACCTGCAATCCCCATCTCGCACATTGGAGGGTCATTTCTATGACTAATTAGCAGTGTCATGCCTTGCAAATACCATCATTGCATCCCTTGCCATGAGGAAAACAATCCTTTTGTTGACCATTTCCTGAGCAGACCACTAAAAAAACCTATTTTTTCCTTGGCGCTGTTAGCCCATTATGCCCTTGCGCTAATGAGGAAAATTAACACTGAGCTTGTGCCAGTTGGTGCTTTGTCTTAGTGAGCTGCCCACGCCAATTTGTTTATGGAATTTTTTTTGAAAATAGAGGTGAAGTTTCGATCACAACAACTTCCTAGATGAGTCATAGGGAGTGGTTCGACTGAATAACCATGGCCTTCCTCCTTTGGCCTCTTGTTTCCACCTTATGGGGAAACCTCCCAAGGGATAAGGCCTCCCTTCCACTATTGTAGGGATCCCAACCTCCTCCTCTCCTCTATAAATATAGCCATATTCCATTGATTTTCTAGTTGAACATGTTGTAGTGGAACAAATAGCTGAAAAAAGTTAGGATAGAGAGGAAGAAATCATAGCTTCGAGAGAATAGTGCAGAGTGTGATTGTTTGTGTGTGTTGAGAACATAGTGAGATCTTTGACCTTTTTTCATGAGAGTGTGGCAAACATGTTTGGATACAGACCTACCGAAGGATAGCATCAACATCAAGGCTTGGTTGTAAACTCCCCTTGTCTTTATCATAATAAAATGCATCTGATGTTTATCTTCCATTCTTGTTTTCATCTATAATGAGATTTCTAGCATTCCTTGATCAGTTAGATAGGTTGTAATTGTTTTATGTTTGTCGTGGTGTTATGCTTGTCGTGTTTTCTTGACTATCTGTACAGGTAACTGAACATTGGTTGAAACATGTATCGAGCTTGAGAAGAGCGACTGATCAAGAGGCCCCACCCTAGGTCTACAGGGATCACCTCTGTCTGCATAGGGTGAGTGAAAGATTCAGGTTTTTTCCCTAAATCCTTCACCAGTGTGTCTTTCCCTTCTGGTCTTTTTCTCTGTACGATTTACTCGTTCTCTCCTCTACTTTTTCACTTGTGAGCATAGATTACATTGCTCTTTGTTCAACTGAAAAGTATTCTTTCTATGATTGCTTGATGTAAAAGGGAATGAATGCCTTGTGTTGAGCTCATGCTTTGGAACTCCTTTTTGTGCTTTACCTTATATGTCTTGTATCCTTTTGAGGAATTTCATTATAAAGTGTTTAAAACAACGATTACATTCTTAGTGTGGTTTTGCATCTTTTTTGCACCCATCCTTCCATTAAGGAGATTTGTGTTCATTTAGTTTTCGTCTCAAAGTTTTCTTTTCGTTTAAATGCATTAGATCACATTGCATTGAAGAGTATTTTTTTATATTTATCATTGAACTTAGATTACATTTTTTAATGATTGAAAGATAAAAATCACATCGAGTGCATTCTCTTTCATTAAAATCATGCATTAAGTAGATTCTCATTTCATCAAAAAATGCATTGAGTGCATTCTTATTCTTTCAAAAAAAAAAAAAGGAAATTGTGCACATATTGCAATTGCATAGTTTTCAAAAGAGAGGATTTTGCATAGATTACATTGCATAATTCGCATCGTTGAATGTTTTAGACTACTTTTGGATAGTGAAAGTCATCTAGTTTGGAAAAAGTTTCATTTTTAGTATTGTTGTTTGTTGCATCATTCTTTGGAACTCTTCCCTTAACTAGATAACATTGATTGGCGATGGCGAAATTTGAACCCTCTGTCTCTGTTAGGTCTTCTCTTGATGTGACAAGAGTACGCCATCCCCTACAACAGATATTTCTCTTGGAGTCCTCATCACCCCTCTCTAGGCACCTGAATCGTGGCCAGGCATACATTTTTTTATTACCCGAATAAAAGAATGGGGTTAATATTTTTTTGCCATTTCTGTTCTACGCAACAGTGTTTAGCTATTAGGGTTTTTTCTCTAGAGTGGTTTCTACACTTTCTCGGTGTCGGTTTAAGAAGTGTTGTCAGCGTTTACAATGGGTTTTGACAGTGAGACGGTTGAACTAGAGCCTGCACCTGAAGACCTCCTTACGTGCTGGGGGCACAAGATATCTGAGAAAAACCTAGAGCTTTTCTTCCCAAACATTGTCATTTCTCAAACTCTCGGTGAGGATGCAGCTATTGGGGGACCTTCGAACGGGATGGGGTTGTTAGGGGAAACACTGCAAAGCACTTGGAGTGGGCACTGGAAGGTCAGGCTCCTCTTTGATTTGGCTTGCAAGCGTCTTCCTGCGATTGATGACAAGGATAAAGCGGTGCCGCTAAACCCTCGTTTCCCTTCTACGGCAGCACCTCAAGGTAACCCTTTCCACCCTATGTTTACTATAGGTCTTGAGGACATAGTTGGTAGCTATGGTTTACAAGGTCTTTCAAGCCGCAAAGCCTTTGGTGAAGGTCCTTCTCTTGAAGGGTTTCCTCTGGGAGGGGTTTTAAAGGGAGTTTCGGTGGGTTTGAGACAAACTGGAGTGGATCAGGGTTTCTTGTCTTCTGGGGTTCCTGCGCTTGTAGATGCTTGTGCCCTGGTTTCTCAAGGAGGAGGTGGGTAATTTAATTTTGCACCTCAAGGGGAGGTTCCTCCTCTCTGCCAGTCTAGGGTCTCCTCCAATGAAGTTGTAGACAGAGTCCCGAAGTCTTTGGCTTCAGAAAATTAGGGGATAAATCTAAGCAAAGGGGTCGCTCCGAGGTCCAGTGTGCATAAGGAATTGATGGAGGCAGTAGAAATACCCAAGGTCTCTGAAGAAGGACAAAAAGGGTTACCTGGGTCTACGAGAATGGATGTTACCTTTTCAAAACCCTCTAAGGAAGGGGAGGGTATCAAGGAAGCAGCGGGTGGTAAGTGTAAAAAACCAAAACCCATTAAGAAGAAAGATAACAGGCCTATTTTCATGTTGGGAGTGGAAATAAGCATAAAACAAGCTATGGAAGTGTGTGAGACCATTCTGGTAGGAAGAGTGAGAGGCAGTAATTACTCGGCCAAATACATCTCTGACTAGGCCCTCACCGAATGGAAAGAAGCCCTAGGTCAGCCTACGAAGATCACAATCTTGGCAAGGGGCTAGTTTAGTATCAAATTTGACAGAAAATATCAGGTGGACTGGGTGTTAGGAAGGAATTGGTACTTTGGTAAGCGATCGATCCTATTTCGACGATGGACTCCCTTATTCGACGCCCAAAAATAAAAAATGGCAGAGTCCCTGGCGTGGGTTAAACTCCTAGGCCCCCCTATGTAGTTCTAGACAAAATCTGTTTTCGTCTCCATTGGAAACATGCTGGGCAGTTTTTTGCAAGCGGAAAAATCATATATTCAAACAAGAGATTGGAGTGTGGCACAAATTCTGGTCAGTTTAAACCCCAGAGAGGGTTTGGCAGATGCCATGTCTCTTCAATACAGGGACCTGGAATTTTTTCAGACCCTTGATTATGCGAATATCCCTTTTCAGTGCAACTGCTGTCATAAGTACGGGAATTTGATCAAGGAATTCCCTCTCGGTCACCAACGACGCCGCAGGTAGAAGAAACTGTGCAAGAAGGAGGGAGTCTCTCCTCATGATGTGGAAGGTCTCGCATAGGCAGCAATCGCTTCTCCCTCTGAGAAAAAGATGGCCCCTACCACTTAGGAGGTTGTGATGCAAGATCAGGCAGAAGTTTTAGTTACTCTCTCACCTCCTCTAGCCGATCTGGCAACCTCCATGGCTCCCCTTCCGGTCGATGAACTTGTTGGGGCATCTCAGGTGGGTATGTCCACCTCCCTTCCTTTATCCTTCCATTCCTCTTTCTGTTATTCTTTGTCTGAGTTTTCTGAGCCTGGTCCTTCCAGGCAGATACTTAATGATATTTCAGCTTTAAATATTTCAAATTCATCCTAAGACAATGTGATTCTCTCTGTCCCGAATCCTCCTGAACCTAATCTCCCCCTGGTTGCTTGTGACCCTATTACTTCTAGCCCTCGTACCTCTTCCTCTGACATCCCCCATTATAATATCAGACCTTTGGCCAATCGTTTAGGGAAAGGGTTGGTTGTGGGAGGCCTGGCTCCAGACCCTGTGGCTTTAGGGCCAAGGAAATTGAGAGGAAGGAAATCTAACCTATGCAAGACCCAGATGAAAGTAGTTGTGGATATAGTTGACGGGAGGCAAATGTTGATCACTGGGGTGCTTAGAGCAGAGCGTCTAGCCCCCGATGGTGTCCCATGATTTTTCTATCCTTCAATTGCAGAGGCTTAGCTAGCCAACTAAAAAATATAGCCTTTAGAGAACTTATGCATTCTCATAATCCTGATGTTATCATGTTGCAAGAAACGCTAGGGAAAGGGGATGAAGTTATTAGTATTCTTTCAAAAATGCTACCTAGGTGGGTGTTTCATGTCCTTGATGTGGTGTGCAAGTCCGAGGGAGTGGTCTCAAGATTTAATTCAAAGAAGTTTTGAGATATATCTTCTTGGGGTTCAAAAAACTTCTTGGCTTTGGAACTCTATTCAAGTGAGATGAACCTCTCATTTCTATCCCTGAAAATTTATGGACCTTGTATGGATAGGGATCACTTCTAGTCCTCATTCTTCAGATCTTCTTGGCTCTCCCTTGGGGAAGATAAATCATGGGGTGTATCTACCAGAGTGGACCCCCTTAACAATTTCTTTAGGAACAAATTGGTAATGGCTCATCTGGTGGATGTTCCCCTCCTCAAACAGTGACCTACTTGGAGGAACTGGAGAGTAGGGCCGGATTGGGTGGGTAAAAATTTAGATCGTTTTCTATTGTGTGAAGCTTGGGTCGAAAATCTTTTGGTCTACAGACACTGGGTCGGGGAGGGGGGTGTATCTGACCATTTCCCAATATTTTTGGAAATGAAAGGCGATGATAAAAAACCAGGAATCCCTTTCAAATTTAATTCCTCCTAGCTAAAGGATGATTCTTATAACAACCTATTTCATGTAACTTGGGAGAAAGACAGATTTAGTGTTGAAGTCTCCAGGAGCTCGCTTTTCATGAACAACCTTAAGAGAATGAAAGCTGCCACCAAACAATGGGCCACCCAAAAGAAATCTCTGGAGGAGGAGGAACTCAAAAAATTCAACTCTAAACTAGAAATGTTGGAAGACCCTGCTGGTGGAGGCTATGCCTCTATTGAATCCAGGGCAAGAATCAAGGAGTTGCAGACCTCTCAGAAGAAAATTCTCCAGCTCAGGGAAGAGAGTTGGAGGCTGAAAAGCAGAGCTTTTTGGTTACAAGCGAGAGATGAGAACACAAGGTTCTTCCAGAATTATGCAAAGGGACGGAAAAACTCCAATACTATCCGGGAAATTCCCAAGGAGAATGGTGAAATGGCTAAATCTTTCGAGGATTTGTTGTCCCTAGGTATTAATCACTTCAAATATTTGTTTAAAGCTCCTGCAGAGATTTCCATTTCCGAGGTAATCAGAGTTGCCCAATTTTTCCCCAGCTTCATAGAAGAAGAAGGTAATGAGGCTATCATGGAACCAGTCTCGAAGCAAGAAGTAGAGGATATCCTAAAAGCGATGTAGAAGGACAAAAGTCCTAGTCTGGATGGTTGGAATGTTGAATTTTTCCAGCATTTCTTTGAAACCTTAGGGGATGAGCTGGTAGCAATTGTGGAGGAGTCTTGAGTTGCTGGCTCTATGCACTAGCCCTTTAACTCTACCTTCCTAACCTTGATTCGTAAATCTAACCATCCTAACTCCTTTGCTGACTTTCGGCCCATCTCTCTATGTACCTGTGTTTATAAAATTATTGCAAAATTCATTGCCTCTATATTAAAGCCTTTCTTATCTAGACATATCTCTCCTGAACAATTTGGTTTTTTGGATGGTAGACAGATTCATGAAGTTGTGAGAGTCGCCCAATAAACTCTTCATAGTCTGAAGATAAGTGGGAAGAAAGGGGTCATAGTCTGAAAATTGATTTATCAAAAGCCTATGACAGAATTAGTTGGATGTTTTTGCGCCTTCTGCTAACTCATCTTAGTTTCAGATTTTATTTTGTTAGATGGGTAATGAGTTGTGTTACATCATCCTCCATTTCTATTTTGATTAATGGAGCTACCACTTCTTTCTTCAATCCTGAGCGAGGCTCAAGGAAAGGGTGTCCTCTCTCGCCCCTTACGTTCCTATTGGCTGCTGAGGGGATTAGCCTAATGATTCACAAAGAAAAAAGACAAGGTAAGTTTAAAGGTATAGAAGTGGCGGTAAATATTTTTATCACTCATCTACTCTTTGTGGATGATATTTTGATATTTAGTAATGGGATTTTGGAGGACTTACGATCTCTAAAGAGCATCTTGGACCTCTTCCTAAAGGCAACAGGTCTTCAAGTTAATGAACAAAAATCGACTCTTACTACATCTGGTCTGTCCATGGAAGAGCTGGGTAGAGTTGAATCTCTGCTACATTTTGAAGTCAAATCCATTCAGGATAATTTTAAATATCTAGGTTTCCATCTCAAGCCTGATAATTATCGAATCCATGACTAGAAGTGGCTCCTTGCTAAAATTGGAAAAAAACTTATTCATTGGAGTCATATATGGCTATCAAGGGTAGGAAGGCTGGTTCTAATCAAGTCATTCTCGATGGCAGTTCTGGTGTATTGCGCCAGTCTCCCTTGGGTACATAAAGGTATTTTAGCCTCCATTGATAAGTTGTGCAGTAGATTTTTATGGGTTTGTTCTAAAGTGGATCATGTTACTCCCCGGGTAGCATGGGATAAAATTATTAGACCTAAGGAATGGGGAGGTTCGGGTATAAAGAAATTGTTCTCTTTTTCAAAATCCCTCGCAGCTAAGCTATCCTGGAGGCTAATATCGACAGAATTACTCTGGTTGTCTGTCACTAAAAGAAAATATATTGCACAAGGATCTGTCCTTGACTGGGTCTGCTCCCCCCTAAATTCTTCTAAAAATGCCTCGGTGGTTTGGAAAGATGTTGTAGCATCTGTGAAAACCATTGAGCAAGGCTTAGCATGAATTTTGGGTGATGGGAACCAGGTCCAGCTTGGTTGCGACCCCTGGGTCGGTTGTTCAGCCTAGTTTACTCTTTCACAGGATTTGGTAACCTTCCTAAGCAACAGAGGATATCTCAACCTGATTCATGTGGCTAATTTGTGGTCCTCCTCTCTCCTAAGACAAGGGTGGCTCTCAGGAATTGATCGTCACCTAGAATAAATATGGAAGGAAGAATGGAGATTATATTTTTTGGACCTGTAAAATTCATCTGTTTGGATCTTTGACTCTAGTGAAGAACTTTGATGGGTTCATGCTCAGAGGAATATTTCGTCTGAGGAATATCGCCCACGAAATATTCCTGGTTAGAATTTTTTTCCTTAGTGTTTTATTTCAAGGCCATTCTCGATGGCAACTTTTCCAGAGTTCTCCAATCAAGGAGTCCCCTTTGAAGGGAGTCCTAGTCCTTTTACCGCTTTAGGAAATATTGGTGCTCCTTATATGGCCACGTTATCCCTCCCTCGGTTAACTATTGGGTTGCTTGTTTGGTTGTTGTCAACCTCTATAGTCTCAAGTGTTTCAGTTGTCGTACCATCCACTCCTCCGCCTGAGCAACGCCATGTTGATTCGAAGGTGGACCTCTCCCCTTCTTCGCCTATTTCTTCGTCCTCATCTTTTGCTTCACCTGGTGAAAGTTTGGATTCTAGTACCCAGGTGGCTAAGAAGAAGAAGAAGAAGACTAAGAAAAAGAAGTCAGATAAGCGAGAGGCTAATTCTACGGTTGTTGTTTTCGAAACACCTGCTCTCGATGAACCTTCCAACCCTCTACGGAAATTTAAGTTCCCTTGCATGTTGTTCTAGGGAAACCATATTCTTTGAGATTTCCCTAGCATTCCCAAGGTGCTTGAAGTATGGTCCAACGGTCACCCGTCATTTCCTTTGGATTCCGGGAGTTAGGTTGGGGGCACATCTTCAGCTAGTACTGGTAAAGCTCCTAAGAAGTAGGGTAAACTTGCCAATCCTTGTAAGTTGTGTGAATGGCATCATGTCATTCACCTTTGTCTGTATATGGATGAAGCCAAGAGATTTTTGGACAACTCGACTCTTTCTGCACCATGCCTTCTGGATGGTTACAAACAACTTTCTTTGAGTCATTCACTAGTTGATTCAACAATCAGTCAAGAGTCATCCTTGCTTGATCCCGCTCCCCCAGAAATTAATCATCATGAATCCATCCCTGACCGACCATTGGTCATGGGATCAGTTGAGCTGGCCCCGTCTACGGTGGACCAGGTCTTTTCCATTGAGAGTGGATATCACATCCCTCGAGTTCTTCTTGTTTCCTTAGATTCCTCGAACTTGGAGAAAGACTCTCTCATCCCTGTACCTCTAGAAGTTATTGCTCCGCCTCCCATGATGGAGGTCCCGGAGGATACTCCTTCTGCCTCCATGATGGAGGTGGAAGAGGATGCTCCTTATTATGCTGTAACACCAGGGGAAGACCATCTCGATTAGATGGTAGCCCCTGCAAGTAGTTTGGTCGTTTCCTTCGATTGGGGTCGATTCGCAGGTTATCTCCTTCCTTCTTATGTGCCCTTTGAGATCATGGTACAGGCCTATCATCTGGTCATACCTAGCACCTTTATAGATGAAGGTGTGTCTGTTAGTATTTTATCCTCAACTACTTGGAAAGCTTTCGGTTCGCCATCGCTTGTGCCTGTTACGCAGAATCTGTTGGCGTTTAACAAAGGAACTAGTCAACTGTTAGGGATCCTTTTGAAGTTGCCTATTACTTTGGGAGGGAAAGCCTTCCATATGGATTTGATGGTTGTTCCAGGCCCCTTGGATTTTAATTTACTCTTGGGACATGATTATACTTATGCCATGGGAGTGCTTGTCTCCTCCCTCTTTCGTGTGATGTGTTTTTTTCACCAAGGTCGGATCGAGACCATTGATCAGCTTTCATTCTTTGGTCCTAACATGAAATCTAGTCCACCATCATCCCTACCAAGTCTTTATCCACTGGTTGTATCTTCCCCGCTACAAGTTAATTAGGTGGCTACATGTCCCATGCCCGCATTCAGTGATAGTGTCGTTGTGCATCAGGTGTTGGGGGCATTGGGTCGTGATTTCCGAGATGTTTTTCTCCCATCGGATGAGAAACTATTGGAAGCCATGAATTCTTATTCATCATGATGAGTTGTCTTTGAAGCAGAGTTCATTTTCTTATGTCAAGCTCATTAAAAAATGAAACAAGGTGTCCAGAGCATAGTTCGTTTTCTTGTGTCAAGCTCATTAAAAAATGAAACAAGGTGTTCCGAGGATAGTTTATCTTCTGTATCAACCTCGTTAAAAAATGAAACAAGGTCATCCAAGGATAGTTTTTCTTCTTATCAACCTCATTAAAAAATGAATTAGCTCATGAGGATAATTCTTTTAATGTGTCAACCTCGTTAAAACAATGAACCACGTTCCCGTTCAATTCAAGTCTTTGATAAGATCTCGTAAATTCCCAGTTGAGTCTTTCTATTGATCTCATAATTTGAACCTTCACTCCATCTACCATTCATATGGACTGAAGCTTGGGGGGCATGTACCTCGAATTGAGTCACCATGCTGGGGGCATGCTTACTTTTTCAAGCATAGTTTGTTAACATTTCAAGCTTGTGTAAAAATGAAACCGGTTTCAAGCATAGTTTATCTTTGTTTCAAGCTTGTGTAAAAATGAAACCAAATTCAAGCAGAGTTTTCTGATTTCAAGCTTCTATAAAAATGAAACCATTCCCATTTTACCTCTCATGATTGCCATTTTATCAGCCTGTTTTTGCCAGATGGGCCTTGGTTTTCTCATTCCACCGTCACTATCTGCTTGGTTGATCATATGCCTTCACTTGGTTGTTTTACCCATTCCTGAGGAACCACTGTGATGAGTGGTCTTGTTAGCCAGCCTCTTGAACTTTATCTTGTTCTGAATAGTTCCACCATAATAGTTCCACCATCATTGGAACTAGTTTCTGCCCTTTATACCACTCGTTCCTCCAGGAGGAGTCACCTTTTAGCTCTTTTCTAACTCTCTAAAATTGAAAATATTGTCGAGACGATTGTCATTTTGAACTCGTTAAATTGGTTGTGAAACGACATCTACCCAGTATATGTTTACCCCTTTTTTGGGCTAGGATAGATTATTTATGAAAAAGGAATACCCTAGCCTATCGTGACTAGGAGGTTCTCCTAGACATAGTTTTCTACCTTTTTGGATCTGTGGGACTATCTACAAAAAGGGACTGCTAGAGTTTTCTTTTCTGCTGTCTTTTCAAACTCTCTAAACATGAAAATATGTCGAGTTCTTCCTCTGTCGAACTCATTAAAAACTGATGACATCGGGCTCCATCGTAATGACGTTACTCAAGTTCCTCCTTCCTAGGGCTCGTAAAATGTACTAGGTTGGATTTGTCCAAAGGAAAAAATTATATGACAAGCATATGGTATCCTCTTCAAGCTCGTGTAAAAATAAAGAGGTACTCGCTAGAAATGGTGGTGGAAAATGGAATTTATTCATCAGCTGTGTCGGAAGTATGTCACTCTTGAACATGACACGTATCTGCAGTTCATGCTAGGTTGGGATATATTCATTCTGTCACTTTTCCTCCATGGGTTTGGGAAATCCGTTTACCTCCCATTAGATTACAAATATTTTCAACATGACCTATGATCCTATTTGAGTCAAATGCTATCAAATTCCAGAGTTGTGTCCCCGATATGTTCAAGAGACAATCCTTCTACAGTTTGTACATTCCTTGATCCTCTATTTCAGTCTTGATTCACACTAATATCTCATCCACTGTTTTTTGTCGATGATGTGGGATTCATTATGACCCTCCTTCGATGGATCGCTTCCTATCGACTTCAGATCATTATTCGGGAAGTTGATCTAGCAACTCCTTTCTGGTACCTTAGAGCTTGCATGACCTAATGGCAAGTTCTTCACATTTGACGACAGGTTCACATCATTGGCCTTCGATCGGGTGATTTCATGGGTGTTCGACTTCAGCTCACTATTCACATTCTGTGGATTGTACTAGTAGTACCTTGAGAGCCATTGACATTAAGGGTGGTTTCTCTCTCAGTTGTTAACGGTTCACATCATTGACCTGTAATCAAGTGATTTTCTAGCATGTTCGACTTCAACACGTCAATTCACATGATGTAATTTGTACTTTTATCGAGTGGTGTTGGAGCGCAAGACCTTGCGCTTCGATCACAAAAGTCCAGGTTGTGAGGAGTGATGATTCATTCATGATTATATACATGATTCCTTAGACTGATGGCTGTGTCCATGTTGTGGATATATTTCATATGATGCTTTCATTCAGATGGTTGCGTCTATGCCGAGGATCCATTCACTTGATCCTTTACTTGATGGATAGTTGTGACTATACCATGGATTCATGTATTTTCAACAGAGATTTCAGTTATGTATATGTATCTATGCTTGATTTTCAGCTCTCTTGACAGCAGCGTCTAGTTCCTTTCACATACTTGTAAATCATTTCACCCCTCACTCATGTTCGATCTTCATACTTTAGGGGGCTTCTATTACATAGTAATTTGTCACTATCCCTGCAATCCCCATCTCGCACGAGGTCATTTCTGTGACTAATTAGCAGTGTCATGCCTTGTAAATACCATCATTGCATCCCTTTCCATGAGGAAAAAAATCCTTTTGTTGACCATTTCCAGAGTAGATCACTAAAAACACTAGTTTTTGCCTTGGCACTGGTAGCCCGTTATTCCCTCATGAAAATGAGGAAAATTAACACTGAGCCCATGCCAGCTGGTGCTCTTTCTCAGTGATCTTCCCATGCCAATCCATTTATGGAAATTTTTTTAAAAATAGAGGTGAAGTTTTGATCACAACAACTTCATGGATGAGTCATAGGGAGTGGTTTGATTGAATAACCATGGCCTTCTTCCTTTGGCCTCTTATTTCCACCTTATGGGGAAACCTCCCAAGGGATAATGCCTCCCTTCCACTATTGTAGGGATCCCAACCTCATCCTCTCCTATATAGATATAGCCATCTTCCATTGATGTGCTAGTTGAACATGTTCTAGTGGAACAGATAGCTGAAAAAGTTAGCATAGAGAGGAAGCAATCATAGCTTCGCGAGAATAGTGTAGAGTGTGATTGTTTGTGTGTGTTGAGAACATAGTGAGATCTTGGACCTTTGTTCATAAGGGTGTAGCAAACGTGCTTGGATACAAACTTGCCAAAGGAGTGCCTCAACATCAAGGCTTGGTTGTAAACTCCTGTTGTATTTATCATAATAAAATGCATCTGATGTTTATCTTCCATTCTTGTTTACATCTATAATGAGATTTCTAGCATTTCTTGATCAGTTATATAGGTTGTAATTGTTTTATGTTTTTTGTGGTGTTATGCTTGTCGTGTTGTCTTGACTGTCTATACAGGTAATCAAACATTGGTAGTAGTGTATATTGACCTTGAGAAGAGCGACAGATCAAGAGGTTTCAATGAAAGAAGAAAACATAGCATCAGAACGAGGTAGGTCATCTCCCTTTCTCTGAATTTCATTTACAATCTAGGAAGGTAGGTTTTAATATGTTCCTGTAGTTGCTAGACCCACCCTAGGGCTAGAGGGATCGCCTCTGTCCGCAGAGGGGATTTACATGGACAACAACTAGAGGCTTCTTTTTTCATGGTTAATCTTCTCTCATTCCTTAATCTAGCCTTTTTAGATAAAATGTTCACTTCTACACCTACATCATCTATTTACATTCTTTCTAAAGTTTTTTGCATTTCTCTCTCTTAACTGATATGCCATGTCAGTATCAAAACCATCTAGGAATTTAAGTATGATAGAATCAAGAGTAGGTTTGAGATTTGTAGGAATTGAATTGTAAACATTGTTATATCTAGTGCAGTAGTCTTGTACTAGTTCATTAGGAGCTCTTTTGATTGCTTCAAATTAAGACAATTTTTGGAGTGGATTTTTCTTCTTTTCCCATTTATTTAAAAATACTCTATGAAAAATTTCTAAATCAGCTATACTACCAGTAGTAACACCTTTAAACCATTTTTTGAGTTCCCCTGTTAATGTTTGTGCAAAAAATCTCATTTGTATATCAGAATCATCTATTTCATGGAGTTCAAAGTAATCTATCATTTTATTTGTGCTGCTAGGGAGTGTACTGTGTAGTAGCATGAAATTATGGTACCTTAATTTGGTAATCCTGAGGCATGTCATGTAATTGTCCTGGAATAACTAGGGGAGCATATATAATATCCATAGCTTGAATTCTAGCTTGGCTTGGGGGTAAATTGGAAGTGCTTGGGGCTGAACTAGTAGTACTAGCTAATATAGTTGGAAAAAAAATTGATGAAACTGGAATATAGGATGGTGAACTAGAAAATGTAGTAGATGAACTAAAGGATGAAGTGGGGGTACTAGGGAATGAAACTGAAATATATAAGGAACTAGTACGAAATGAGAATGATGCGTTTGAAATAATAGAAGGTAAACTAGTGGATGATGGAAATAATATTCTTGGTTGTAAGGGCTGTCTAGGGATAAATGGATCTATAGATTGGATGGTAGCTGAAACTATAGATGATGTAGTGGTATATAAATGAGAAATAAACGGTTTAGATGTGTAAGCTAATAATTGAGCTAATTCAATAGCTTCATCTATTTATTTGAGAATAGTAGCATTTATCTCTTCAAGTTTATCCTGATTTTTAACTTTCTTTAATTCAAAATCTACTGTAATATTTTTCTGTTTTGCCTCAAGAAGTGAAATGAAAACATGGTCTATAATAGCAGTACTTAAATTCCTTTCATATTTTCTCCTGAACAAAGAATTATCAAATTTCAGATCAAATTGTATATCTTGTAAACTTACTAACTCTTGTGGTAATGAATTGGCTCTAATTAATGAAATTTTAGCATCTAAATATTCTATTTGTTTATTCTTTTTTCTAATTCTGTCTGGATTGTTTACTATAACAACAAGTTTAGGATCCGAGTTATACCTTGTATAGTAAATTTTTCTAAAATACAGAATTATACTTTTTTACAAAATGATACTCACAACTTTTAAAACAGTCTTAAAGGAAAAAAGGTAATGAAAAATATTTCCTTAAGAGTTATTTTAAGACTGAGGATTGGTTCGATCCCCAGTATGGTCACCAGTATGTTAACACTCTAGGAATTATAAAGTTGTGATATTTTGCTTTAAATTATAAGAACATTAGAGGTAACCACAAACCTACTTTTAAACTCTAGGATCTAGCCTTCCTAGGGTTCATAGAGGGTTCTCTTTGTAAGATTTAACTTTGTTTTGATTATAAGAGATTAGGCTAGTTATGATTGTGCAATTTGGTTTTGATTTGTTTTGGTTTGGTGGGAAAAATCACTTAATGAGATGGATAGTGGGAAATATGATTGTCCATTGGGCTAAGGAGTCAAAAGTCAAGCAGACAGAACTACGATCAAGGTCAAAAAGTCAAATGTTTTCAAGGCAAGATAGATAAGTCTTTGAAGATCTTGGAAGGTTGTTTTGGTGAAGTGGTTTGATAGGGATAAAGAGAAAATAAGGGTTCTTTAATCTGGAAAGGAAGTAGTAGGAAGAGGTCAAACAAAAGAGGGAGAAATTAAGGGTTCCCTACTCTGGAAATCAGCAGAAAACATAGAAATGATAAATAGTAAATACATGGTGCTTTTAACAAATCCTGAAATAATACTCTTGAATTATCATTCAAATTTGGAACACATATATGGATGCACGAAACAAAGAATATAAACAATGACAATTTGAAAATAATTCACTTCAATGGCTCATCACATGAATGCTGAAATATGATGCTAGTTGAGCTATTCTAGTCTGCTACTTAAAATTTGCAACACAAAAGCCTTCAAGTCCAACAAAATGACTATATGAATCTTCAACAATCTATTCCACAATATTACTTCAAAGAGTGAATTATTTATACAAAAATGTTTACAAAATATCCTATAATGCTTCTAGGAATTATCTAAGGAAAAATAAAATATCTTTACAACAAAACAGTGACAGTTGCTTAACAAATCAATACGCTATCTTATTGATTCAAGTAAAATAGAAAATTGTTTGTGGATTAGGTGTAGTTGGATGCCTTTGTCTCTTCCTTGTTGGCATAGATATTTCAAATCTGTTTTGAAATATTATCTCTTTATCTTATACTCTTTCACTTTGTTTCTCTTTATCCTCTGATACTATACAACTCGGGTACTCTTTAATCTCTGTAAAAATTGTCTTACTATGGTAATAAATGATGTTTTGACTGAAAAATCAGCAAACTATTTTTTCTTTCTCTATGTAATTTGACTTTTAAAGTAAGTCAGTAATTGATTGCCAAGTTTCATCATTAGGAATTTGAATTTTTTTCAGCTTCTTGAAATTCTCATCTGCCTCAGTATATCTAGAAAGTGTTGGTTTTATGATAAATAAATGTCTTATCTCATGCTGTAGATAAAATAAGTCTTCAAAACTTATGAGTAAGACCTTCCATGTTGGAATGACTTGTCCACTTGTTATTTTGCATACTCTCTGATTTTCTTATTATAATCTTCCTGTGGCATAAGTTAAGAAAACTTCTTTGCCTCAAATTTTCAAATTTAGCCATAAACTTGATTATGGCTATGTTCATATTTTCACATTTCTCTTCAAGTTGTTTCATTAGATTCTTCTTTGAGAGGACTTTCCTTATTTCAAGCATTGTCCCTATGCTATCAGTGATTTTTATTTCTTCTAATTCTTGTTTGTTTTTATTATTGAGAAACTTTATCAATTCTATGGCTTGCTCAGGTTTGTTACCTAGCTCATCTTTTATTTTTTGAAACTCTACTTGTGCTTCCTTCAGTAAATCTCTCTGTTCATATATTACTTGGATTAAGGGTCACACATCATTGATGGCTTCAATGATTTTGTTCCATAACTGGTTTTTCACATATGATATTGGCTCCTTCAAGGTCAAATCCTTTTGAAGCTTCTTCAGTTCTTCATTTAACCTATTAGCCCTTTTCTCATGAGTTTTGGCATTTATTTCAGCTATTTTCTTTGTATCATTAAGATAATCAAATAATTTTTTGAATCTGTTAAACTCACCTCTTTGTAGTGTAATTTATTCCATGCTTTTTACTAGTTTATTGGCCTCATTTGAAGGTTGAGCTGCTATAGTAGATGACTATGTGGCTGAAGTTGTGGATGATGTCACTAGCACTGTAGTAGCCAGTGGTTCTTTGGGTGCCAACTCTTCTACCAGTGTTGAAGGCACATTGGTAGTAACCATGGGAATTACTGAAGGAACTTCTTGTGCTTTTGTAGTTTCCCTTTCATGGACAAGCTTGTCCATTTGAATTTCCATTTCTTTGATCTATCTTGTTAACTGAAAAATTAAGTTCATAATGGCATCCTTCTGAGTCCGTTCTTGTAAAATTTCTTTGGCTTGAGGATGTTCAGTTGATGGAAGCTTAAGATGTTTCCTCAATGCAGCAATGTCTTCATTCTTTTTCTTCACTAAGTGTTCTGCTGCTTTAACATTTTAGGATCATATCCTACTTGAATAACTATCTCTTCTAAAGACTTAATCCTAAGGTCTTTAGCATATGATGAGGCTTTTTCAACCTTAATTTGATCCCTCATGTTTTTTATTGTATTATGAAGCTTTTTGATACTCATAGCCTTCGTAGTTATAGTAGAATATAACATCGCTGAACTTTGCCTATGAAACTCAATCATATTTAGTGCATGCATTCTTTTTGTTGGAACTTGTAGATCAATTTTCTTCTAGTCTGCAACTGTCTTAGGAATCTTAACTATAGGTTGGAGCACTGATATTATCAAATTTTTATTTGAGTAGTCAAAACCTGATAAAAGTCTGTTCTGAATTCTTGGTGTTTTCTTCAAATATTTAGAATAAATCCCATTCTTGATTTCTTCATTCTTTTTCTTAATTTTCTTGTATTTTTCTCTGATATCAAGATCC
The DNA here is from genome assembly GCA_034641835.2 of Pinus albicaulis. NCBI lineage: Eukaryota > Viridiplantae > Streptophyta > Pinopsida > Pinales > Pinaceae > Pinus > Pinus albicaulis. The sequence goes on along the minus strand of CM076582.1, from coordinate 1,277,868,944 downwards.
TTTTCCTCTACTGTCTATGAGGAATATGCCTACAAATTCTGTTGTTTATATATGACCTAAATATTGGAATTATCAATCTGTCCTTCATTTAGATTCTTTGTAACTGGTTAATTTGTGATGAATGTAGTAGCATCTGTATTTGTTACTAGAATATCTGTGTCTTTTATCTCAATAGTCACTTTTCCTTTATCAACTAAGTTTATCTTAGGCTTTTTATTCTATCTTAATTTGAACCTATTTTCAGTTGTGGTTTCAGAAATGTATGTTCCTTCTTCTCTGACTCTTTTAGTATCCTTTTCTCCTTGATTAGTAGTTTGTAAGCGTAATATTCCAAATCTGGAACAGCTAGCAAGGCATGAATGGAAAATGAATTTTCTAGTAATGGATTCTAAAGAAATGAAAAAAAAAACTTGGATCACTTATATCTAAGTATCTAAGTCCTAAATCCAAGAGGGTATCAAAAATAAATCCTTCTAGGTGGGTTAAACAGATCTCCCACACCTAGTTTCCTTGAAAAGATGCCCCAAAGAGCGACTGAAGCAATATATAAGCTAAGTAATGGATATGTAGCATCAAATAATCTCATAGGACATGTTAGAAACACGTAGCCATAAATCCAAGCTACAGAAGAAAACTGTACTTCATTTTATGATCCAAAAGTTGGGGAAAAGAAGCAATTTATTCCCTAAAATGGTTAATTTCATAGATCAGCGTAAAAATAAGGGAAGGAGATGGTGGGATCTCGTATCTCAGGTCATAATAGACATACATATCAAATTTCAGCCCAAAAAATGACTCTAGATATGTTAAACAAATCTACCACTCTCGATATAGCCTAAAAATGTCCAATCCCTATGACTTGTGGTATGCAGAAATTTTTGAAGCACAAGAAGTGTGATTTTCTGAAGGTGATGGATGAAATATGGTATGGAATTCATTAAATCATATATATAGCATGGTTTATACAATTTACAATAGGTAAACATAAGAATCACATGAAAAAACCCTCAAGATTGAGGTGCAGCAACAACAAGATGAGACTGCAAAGCTTGACAACGTTATTTTATAGGCTGAAGCAGCTGAATATTACATTTCAAATATAGAAAAAATCTGTGTACAAAAATATAGATCTATATCAGATCTGTACACTATATGAGTTCCTCTACAATTTCCCCTTGGGGTTTTGATCAAAACATGAAGGTACAAGAGTAGATATGAGATCTAGAGTTACAAGTCTACAGCAATATTCATAAATTATGCAGTAAATAAATACAAAATTAAATCATATTTGAAAGAAACATGGATTGGTTGGCCAATCCATGGATCACCACAGTGAAAGGGAGAATCCTATCACCAGAGATCTCTCCTCCAAATAGTAGTCAAAACACCTTGAAACTTTTCGCTTGCAGATAATGCATTATGGAAGGGAAAATTGCGTTATTAGCTTCAGTAGTGATTAGGCCTGATGCCTTGATCTAAAAATGCAGCCCAGATGATCCAATACACTCTTCTAGGAGGTTAAAAGACACACTTACTGAGAAGAGGCACTAGATTTTCCTAGATCTAAACTGATCTAGCTTCCACTACTGTAGCTTACAAAAAAAAATCAAACCCTCAATAGGATCTGAATTATTGTTGGAAGATGAAGCTTGGCCCAAGCCTGATAATGGACAAGATACAAAAAGTCTCCTACAAGAGCTACTCAAGAAAGGAGGTGGGATTCTCGACCAGGAACACCCAAGTGCTAAACAACACTATTCTTAGCTAAATAGCTAGAGAATGAGGTTTTTCTAAAAAAAAAAAATACCTTCAGCAATATCAAATGATCAACCCCTCTCTTGGTGCCTTCATGCTTCTTTTATAATGTGGGAGCCTTGCCAAACCCTAAACCATCTTGATGAATTAGCCTCATTCACATGAGTGGCTTCCAATATGGACTGTGCTATGCCTTTTGGAGATACATTGCACCTAGATAGCGTTGTTGATTTGGTCCTGTTGACCCAGTCAATTGTTCCAACCTCGTTCACACTTAAGTGTGTTTATGAAAGTAGCTCAGATTTAGCTTGTTTCACATTGAACATTGATTTATTTTGATGTTTAGGAGTCATTTTTTCTCCTCCTTTACAATTTTATTCATAAACATGAAAAGAAAAACAAAATTGAATATTCCTATTAGCTTGGGCTAATTAGGAATATTACGGTAAGGTGTTACTAGTATCACCCTGCTTAACTGCATCTACCAAAGTTTTTTCTACCCATTCAGGTTGATTGATGTACTTCTCAATCTCAAGTTTGTTCTCATGAATGTAGGGTGTTAGTTTCCATTTAACCCTCATTTTACTTAATATTCCTTGTGGATCATAGTTCCATGAGAAACTCTCTTCAAACATGTACTCAAGTAACTATTTAGTTGTTTCTATCTCTGCGTCTCTGTGATTACAAATAAAGGGTCCCACTTGATTCTTTAACTTAAATTGTGTTTTCTTCTTAGTTGCTAGGAAGTTTATGGAATCAAAATTTAAGATTTACGTGATGTATTCCAAGGAAAAAACCCTCATTGGTACATATTTAGGTAGTTTGTGGGGTAGAGGATTAGAGCCAAAAACTCTAATTTTTGTTTGTTTTTCATATAAATACCAATCTCTAGTTCTAGTATTCTCTGATAGCTGTAGAAATTTCTTCATTTCATCATTGATCCTTGGCTGTTTTGTGTTGGTCAACATATTTATCAATGGATGGAAAAAATTATCTGTAAACTCTACAAAAGTGAATTCTGAGGACTCTTTTCTTACCAATGAAGTCCAAAAGATGATTGAAAATGGTTTTTATTCGATATCAAGCTTCTGGAGAGTTATAGGGAACTTGTCTTCTTGAAAATAGAAGAACATATGGAAGAGAAAAGATGTGTATCTAAACACCCCTTCAGTTGGAAATTTAATCAATTGATCATGGATGTTGTCAGCTATATACTTAACATAATTGAAAATGACAGAAGGAGGCTATCCTAGTGTAAAAGTAGATAGGAAGCCTAGGATGGATTCATCTGTATGCTCATCTCTAAAGTATCCTAGGATGAATGACAACATGGAAATGACATGCCTTGAACATTCTAGAAATTTTGAAGTAGAATATGGTGGATTAATTTGAGGAATTTCCACATGTAATGGCATAAAGACTTGGAAAATATGAAATCTTTTGGGAAAATCAAGGCCAATGTACAACTCTGTAAGTGCTTCTATTGATAAAGGAGCTGCTTTAGGATCATTTTTGAGTTGTAACATTTAGTTTATGGACTCAACAGTAATTGTAAAAAGTACTTCTTTGTTTTCATTCACTATTTCTCTTTGTTCAGGTACATAATAGTGCTAGCACAACCTAATAACTTCTAGGCATGGATGAGTGACTGGAACAACATATTTGGGCAATTTTGATTCCAAAATTTTTACTTCTTCAACCTAATCTAAGGATTTTTCATATCTCTAGTAGTGGAGGTCTAATAAATTAAATTCAACTACTGGATCTTCTATTTTGTAGTCTACATCTAGTAAAGGGATGTGCTCAATGTCTACAACAGGAGGTTGTAGAGGATTCACAATTATGGTAGTCTTGGAAGACATAGCTGGGGTGGATTTTGGAATTTTTAGGCTTTTAAGATTACTGAAACTCTATTTGTTTTAGACTTTCTGGTTTCTTCTGTAAGATTAAATGGTTTTACAAAAGTATTCTTGACTTTGACAGAGGTTCTTGGATAAAAATGGGTACAACTAGTTCCTTTGCTGAGTTTCAACCTTCAATATTGGATTTCAACTGTATTTCAAACTCTCACTGATTATGAAATAATAAACATGGGTTTCTTAGGCTTTTTAAATGGATATTGGACTAGAAATTGCTTCAAATTAGGTGTTGAGGGTTGGGTTACCTGTAGAGGGTTTCTCGGCAATTTTAGGATTCTTTTAAGTCTGAAAAAGATAAATAAACTCAATTTTATTCTTTTAAAATTGAACGCAATATAAAATAGGGTTTTATCAAAATTTTGACAGGGTTTTAACTCTTTTTGGGCCTTTTTGGGTAACTAGAATATTTCTTGGAGAAATTAGGCTTTTAGTGTATTCAATTTCTTTAGCAAATTCCTTTTCAGAATGATACAGGCTTGTTTTTCTCAAAAAATAACTGTTTACACGGGTATGTGTCTTTGGAAATGTGTTCTAAGGCATTTGGACTAGTATTTGGTATCTTTTCAGGTCTCTGGAATCAATTTGAATCATTCAACGATCTTCAAAAACAAATGCGGGCTTTTTTCACTAGTTCTGAGTATAAATCAAAGCATAGGCTTCATTTTCAATAGGGATAACAAATATAGTGAGATAGTGCAGAAAAAGGGATTAATGATGCTTTTCGGAGTTTATTTGGAAATTTCGGTTTAAACTAGCCTGCAATTAATGTCAATCACATCAGACAATGGGCATCTTTCAGACTTCAAAGGCGAAAACTGCAAGTGGTTATCGTGTTGGATTTGGGTGGTAAACAGTTTTAGTTGGATCGGATGTGATCCAATAGAACTGGGCCACGTGGAGGAGAGAGGAAAGGGAGAAATAACCTATTTCACATAGATTGATATGGGTTATCATCGCGCAATTAAAAATGCGATAAGACCTTTGGATTGTAAGATTTGGGAGGGCTAATGTGAATGACTGCGATTATTTATGCAGTTGCTCGGTGTTCGAAGGTGGCGTCCGGGATTTTTCAATGCAGTGGGATAGGTTTTAAACCTTATAAATATGTATTTATAATGTTAAAACTTTATATTATTTGATTGGTGGAGGGGAATAAATGTTTTTATTTTTTCGACTAAAACATTAACAAATGTTTCGATAATATTGGCGCGTGTATTATTATATGGTAATAAACCTTTTAACAAGTTTTTAAAGACCATAGGGGCGAGATATTTATAATATTGATATGTTAAACCTGTGGGAAAAAAAGGCAGCAATTTATTTCACCATGTGGCACAAATAACCATAGGTTAAACTCAAAATAGTGGGTCTTGGGGATATTTATATATAAAGGATTTAATAAATATGGGAAGGGTTTATTTAATAAGGATTTACTACTTTAGGTTAGTAGTTAATATGAAATGAGGATGTAATATATGAAATTAATAAAAATACATAATTTAAGACTAAGTAAAGTGTAAAAATAGGCATTTAAGCATATTTTGTCCCATTTTTTATTTTTACACATGAATTTAGGATAAAATGTATTTTATAGGTTTTTTTTAATGTTTTTTTTAATGAAAATGGAATTAATTAAGTAGTGTTTTTACTTTCAATAAGAAAAAAGGTGTTTTACATAGGAAAATGGATCATAATCTTGGAAAAGGGTAAATATGTTGATGAAATGGGTTTTATGTAGGGAATCCAATATTTTTAACCAATCAGTTACTAAGCCTTGGGTCTGGTCCCAATAGAAGTTAGAGAAATTCTCTAAGCCTCTGTAACTGAACGTTTAGAATACTGGATGATTGTAGGGGAGGGGAAGTTAGTAATTATTGCGTGATGATGCTTTATCACATGTCTTGCACAACTGCTTTCTACGTGCCCATCATTATTTCTAACATTTTTTACTTCATATTCGTGGGTGCATTTAAGATTGCAACCCTAAATCTATTTTTCTTTCACAGTATAAAAACTGTTTAAGCCTAAACTTATTTCATCTGAGGGATCATATTAAACTATTGAGCTCCTCATTTATTCTCTAACTATCTACTGATTTTTCTTGTTTAAACTGCTTGACATATCTTTATTCTCTATCTAAAACATGAAATTTAAAGCATGAAAAGTTAAGATTAAACTATTTAAGTGATCATGGATTATAGCATTTATTGACAATCTACACATAATAATTATTCTTATAGTAAAAACTAAATAGTAATGGAATTTTGACTTGTTCACTTTCAGGTCTTATTTTTATCTCTTTTCCTTTTGGGGTTTATTTTTTCTAAGTCCTTTGATCTTTCTTTTAGGACTTTTACCCTCTTTTCATTTTTATTATTATTTTCAAATATGGGAAAACAACTTGCAGAAATCAAGGTATGTACATATTTACATTACTATCAAAGTCAGTTCAAAAATTATGAACCCTATTATTATAGGATACTAATAGTGGCTCCACATGGGGATGGCATTTCCTAGTGAAATGTCAAGAACTTTTAAGAATATTAGCCTTTGAATTTTGACTATGATGACCCTGTAAGTTTCTACTGATATCTACAATTATTCATACTTATGATATTTTACTTCTCAAAGCTTAGGGTCTTCTCTTCAGGCTTCAAATTTGTTAGGAAAACATCCAATCCAATATTAAATCTTCAATGTATATGTACAATGGTAAAATTAAATGAAACTAAATATTTTTTATCTCTAAGGAGTAGTAGTGCTTCAGCATTGCTGGGCCAGAATTGTGAATTACGGATAAATCACGCTTCCCTAGATAGGTGCTAGTCTAGAACAACAGGTGAAAGACTATACGACTATTTCTCCTAACTAAGAACAGATACACAGAGAGGGTTAGAAGGTTACTTATTTTCCAAGCACTTCTAAATGTCTCCTTCTATCGCTTCCGTTGCAGTTTCAAATTTCCAGTAGTTTGTGCAAAATTATTCTTGCAAGAAAGAACATTGAAATAGCAGAAGATGTAATAATATAGATATCTATTCAATTTATTTTACTAAATCAGTAAGGAATAAACCATAAACATGAACTAAGATATTTCAATATGGAAAATCAAAGCCAATACAGATGCATATAGGGAAAAATAAGCAGTATTCTTTATTGATTATAGAGGGAGAGGTTACAACCAAATGACCGATTTGAAGTGACCCTTCCAGCAATGTTCTCAAGCCTCATCATAGTATAAATCTCTCCAGCAGTAGCTACACAAATATTGCTCTCAATTGAAAATTCTCCAGCATTTCTCTACTCAAATTCTTCCTCCTCAAACACTTAGATCTGTGCTCAATTTATAGAGGAACTCTAGGTTGTCTTGTAATCAATGAATTTCCAATAATCTGGAAGACATGCTTCCAGTCATGTAGATGTCAAATGGACACTTAGATCCAAAGCTTGACACATGTGAACTCTTCTAGAAGGCGCTTGCCAAGTGGAGATTCCAGAACAATGAGAATTTCGCTCCCAATGTAACTAACACACTTGTGAATGTCGGGAAGTGCTTTGCAGATCATCATTACATGGGGCTACCTGTATATGAAATGCACTTAGGCCCCTTATATCCTATGTTGGTGAGCTCTCATATGCTCAATAATAAGCTTCAAACCTTGGAAACCTTTGCTTGATGAAAGTCTTGCTTGATTTGCCTTGTTTCTTGTCTTAGGGCATGTAGAAACTAAAATGATAGGGAATGATAAAACCTTAATCATTGGTCCTGTTGATCATAATCATCTTCCTATAATATTTTCACAGGAAATCTGGCATAAAATCTTTCGAATTTCCCCCTTGCAGACTTGGAAAATCATTTTTGTGCCTGTCGTTTCCATTTCCCACCTCCAAAACTCATTATAAATGGTTGAAAACCCATGTTTGAAATATTTAAGGCATAGCTCCTTCGGCCCTAGCCCCTCTGTCTTCTTCCCCATGTAACCTGGGTGCTAGACCAGGAACTAGTCCGACAGACGCTTATCCAATACATATCGGGCTCATCGTGAGCCGTCGATCTATGCAGATCGAACGGTGTTTGCTCATCCTTGCTGCGCCCATAGCCCACATTTTCACCATCTGATCTAATAATAAATCTATGGTTGGCGATGCGCCTGTCTTGGTGGTCCCCACGCCCAAAGCACTGTTCAAAACCGAGTGGTATGTATTGCACCGCCTTTCGGCGGTAGGCAGTATTTCTCCTTGGGCCAGCGATTCCACTCAGCGCTCGCCACGCATCCCATCATACAACAATGAAACCACCCTCCATCGCACGTTATTGTTCGAAAAAATATGCACAACGATATTCATCACGACTGTCAATCTAAGGGCCTTCATTCGATGGTTATCGCGCCTAAAGCTGCACGATATTTAACCCAAGCCAATAGTGCCCCTGGCCCATAGTCCATCGCCCTCCAACACAGTTTCAACCATTTATCTCATTTTGAGATTGAATGGTCCAGATCATTTGCATGACCATCTATTGACCAAGTGTTCCTCCACGTCACCCTTACCACGTGTGCATCACATTTCTACCTCCGCCCCTTATATTGTCCCGTCCATAAGCTAAAATTTAATGTTTCTGGTTGAAATTCTCCGTCCGATTATCCACCATCATTCCACTAGATATTTTGTCACCACCCTACATATGTCCATCATTTCATCACGTCGCTACATTACATAGTCATCTCCACTGCATTCCCCCTCCCGTGCATTTGTTTCCTTAACAAGTTTGTGTATTTTGCAGGTTCGTGATGGCGGAAAATTGCCATTATTCACAACCTCCTTTTTAGAAGCTGAGTACATTCTAAAGGATCATTTATCAGAGGCAGAATTATGGAAAAAGGATTTGAGAAGCTGTTATGACACGAATTTCATTAAAAAAGCAGGGGTAAAATCTATCAAACCCTCCAGAGTTATTCAAAGCACAGATTGTGGTAGATGGAAACATTAATGTTGCAGAAAAGAGTATCAGTCAACTGATAAATGAATTCAGCATTCAGCATTGAAGATTTTAAATCTTAATTCAAGTTCTAGAAGGCAGAGGGTACAATGCACAAGAAGCAATACCCTCCAAGTTTTATTTCAGCTGAGTTTTCTTTCAGAAAAGGACAGAATGTTCATATGGTTTTATCTCCATATCATGTTCCTAAAGAAATTTTCACCTAGTGCATTTATTTCAGTTAGCAGGCCACAGAGTACATCCAACACTACAACGTCGTCAAGAAGTATGGGTGAGCACCTTTCCACCATTTTGTTTTAATGATACAATTAAATGTTCATCACCTACCTCTTTTGCTAGGTTTTATTTTCTCTTATAAAAACCATGAAGAAATACATTGTAAGGGTTCCAGATTTTTATCAAAAAATTATGCAGTGAAAGGCTTTTTGCACACATTTTGTAAAATTTTTGTATGAAGGCTCAAAGCCCATAGGGTCTCAGTGAGGAGGAGTTATATCTGTCAAAGAGGATTCTGGTCCTTGGTATTTCACAGTGTGTAACTCTCTTTATTGTGTTATATTAATAGAACATTTCATTTCATCCATCTTCCTTGTATCATGTTTTGGAATGCGAGTGGCTCACTGATTTCTGGTATGGATTCATCCTAGTTGATGCCCATGCTTGGATCAATCAAGTGCTTTAAATATGGCTCATGCATGATATTCTGTTCCATTATTCAGCTAACCATACTTCTGCTATATTAGTTGCTTGGGGAGGGTGCTTTTAAAATGCTATGATCATGTATGGATTCTTAGAATGGTAAGCCCATGCATGGTGGTATTCTATATCTAGGTATCATCTCAATGTTAAATAATATCTTCTCAATATTTCTTTCACTACATCCACCTTCTGATAATTTATGTCTGTGAAGTATTACTGAATCGACCCGCTTTGTAGTAAACTGTCTCTGAATTGTCTGTTGTCTTTGTATTAGAGTTTTGCATCTTGCCTCTGCAGTACCTCTTTTCTGTGTCATTTTCTGAGAGTTTGGTACCATTCTATTTTATTTCCCTGTTTACAGGAGATAGCATGCGAGATGAAGCTGACAACTTCAAACATCATATTATATGCTCCTTGTTATGCTAAGATGTCCTAGGCACTGGTCTATCACAACTCTAGGCTATCTCTAGGAGCTACAACATCTTTTTGGCACTGTTGCTAGGGATTAATTTTAGAACATCAGAATCCCTGGGCCTCGACAAAATAATTTTCACTCTCTAGGTAGGTGAGCATAGAGAGTTGAGAGTTGTAAATCCCTCACCTTGGCGACTCCACATTTGTTATTTGATAAATCTATTTGCAGTCCTGGCTCCTCGCAAGCCACACCTGAGGTCAGATACGTCCAAGCCAAAGACAACTTCAGTGTCTGACCCTGACCAGATTATACATAGAAGAAATTGGAGGGAAAGGAAATCAGCTCGTTCCTAAATTCCTGAAGTGTATATAGAAGATTTTCCTTCCTCCTCCTCTCAAAATTCTCAATTGCAAATTCCCGACTCCACTGTGGGAGATACTGATTATTATTATTCAGATAGTCCACCCCAAGAGGGTATCATAAATAAAAATAGTCTTCTTCCTACTCCTAAAGTTGAAGAGGTCAAGGAAGTAACTGAAGTATCTGTTGTTAATAGACCTTTTTTCCCCTCAACCCCTCAAGCTGCAGTCGAATATATTCCTATTATTATTCATACTCCACTTCCTCCTCCTCTTCCTCCTCTTACTCATCAAAATATTTCACTACCTCCACCTCCTCCAATGGCTAATGTTCCAGCCTTCTTGATGAAAAAATATCCCTAGCATTACCCCAAGTGCTGAATGATATGCCCCAAGATTATCTGAAGATCCTGCCCAGATTCAATGGAGAAAATGAGATTGATGCTCAAAAACACCTTGAGACTTTCTGCTCCTTTGCAGAAAACTTCAATGTTGAACATTTAGATGTGGTCCTAAGACTGTTTGTGAAATATCTAGATGGTGAAGCTTGAAAATGGTTTAAGACATTGGCTGGCCATTCTATTACCACTTGGGATAACATGGAAGACACTTTTCTCAGGAAATGGGCAGAAAAGAAAGATCATGGAAATTGTCTCATTGATTTCAATACACTAAAGAAAAGACACAATGAAGGAGTGTCAGAATTTATCAAGAGATTTAATAAATTGTATCTGAATCTCCCCGTTGATATGAGAGCCCATCAAACTGCTGCTAAAGTTTTTTTTGTAGCAGCCTTTGATTCAGAATTTGGTTTCTCTCTCAGAGAAAGAAAGCCTTCTACTCTGGATGATGCTCAGGCAGATGCACTAGAGTTGGAAGCAAACTTTCTCTCCACTGGAAAATAAAAATGAAAAGCTAAGAAAGATGCCAGAAGAAGGGGCAAAGATGAGATGTCTGCTTCTAGTCAGGACAGAGACTCAGTCAATGAGAAAATGGAAGAAAAGAGAAAACTGATTAAGAAAATGGTCAAGCTCGAATTGGAAGCTAATAACTCAGCCTTAAAAAATTTCCAGAATGCTCCAAACAGAGGTTACAATCCTCAATATAGGAAACCACCTTTGCAAATATTGCCAAGGGAAGCAAGGGAGCAACATGATCAAGTGCCACACCCATTGTACCTGTAAGTTCCAGTAGATGACTCCACTGAGGACACTGCCTATAGACTGGAGGATGCAAATCTTGCCTTTTCAAATAGTGATGGAGAGGAATGCCCTTTGCAAGGAAATGATGAAGCTGGGTGCTCATTCCAAAAAGAAGAAAGGATCAGAGACGTAGAAGAAGCAGAATTTGATCATTATTGTAAAAAATTTGATGATTTCATGCAAGCACATTTCAATAGAAGATATAATCTCAGATCCTCTAGGAAGAGGACTCACACCCAAGAGCAAGAAGAGGAGTTAGCCTAGAAAGAAGTAGCTGCTCAGAAGGAGTCAACAATGCAGATAGCTACAGACAAAGGTAAGCAACCTCTAAACAAACCTTTGTAATCTAATGATCAAATTCCTTCTCCTTCGGAAGCAGTCACTCCCCTTAATGTCAAGTCTGTGTCTAAAGAAGTCAAGCCCCCGGTTGAAAATAAAGAGTCAAAAGAGGTTGTGATGGAAAAGTTCCCCCCTACCTTCAGTCTGCAAAAGGAACTTGAAAAGGTCAAAATACCAGTCCCCTTGACTGAACTATTGAAACAGCCAGCATATCAATCTCAGGTCACCTCTTTCATGCTCCCTTCAGAAGCACTAGTCATCCCAGATAGTCTCAACCTCCAAGAAGAGAGACCCATGGTATTTTTTGGCCCTCATGTTGAGGAGATAGACCCTTCTACTCCTCCCTTCTATGTGTCTCTAGTGATCCATGACCTGCTATTACATAACTGTATGCTAGATTCTGGGGTTTCCCACAATCTTATGCCTCTGTCAGTCATGGAAAAACTAGGTTTACAAATCACACGTCCATATAAATATCTCTATTCATTTGATTCCAAAAGAGTTAAATGCTTTGGGATGATCAAGGATTTGGTGGTCAATTTGGCCCAAATCCCATCAAAAATTGTGGTAATGGACATAGTGGTAGCTGACATTCTAGCTCGTTTTGGTATGTTGCTGTCAAGGTCCTAGGGAACAAAAATTAGCGGATCAATTAAAATGGATTTGGCATATGCCACTATTCCAGTTTTTGGTGGCCAAGAGAGGAGGTTATACAGGGAGACTAGATTTGTCAAGATGGTGACTAAGGTAGAAAATTCTGTAAATTCACCATTTTACAGTAAAGAAGGAGAATTTTCATGCTTGATGCTGGAAGAAGATCAAGATTATGCTCATGAACCATCCTTTTTCCAGATCAAGACTGAGCAGCTCTCAGAAAGCATGGAAGCAGGAATATGGACACTCCATTTTGATGGGGCAAATTCAAGAGAAGGAAATGGAGCTGGAGTGCTACTGATTTCTGTTGCAGGAAAATGGATCCCACTGTCTTTCAAACTAGAATATGAGGTCACTAGTAATGTGGCTGAGTATGAAGTCCTCCTGTTGGGATTTCAGACCGCCAGGAGCATGGGTATAAAAATTTTAAAGGTTTTGGGAGATTCAGAAATGGTGGTTAGGCAAGTCAAAAATCAGTGTCAGACCAAGCATCCTAGGCTAAGGGCTTATAGGAATGAAGTTTGGGACATGGTAGAGAATTTATTCTTGGCATTCAATATATAGTTTGTGCCTCGAGAGCAGAATAGGATGGTTGATTCCCTTGCTGTGGCTGCTAGTACATTCCGACCACCTCAGAACCCTCTTTTAAGATACAAAATCGAGGTGCGTTATCGGCCTTCAATCCCAGACAACATCAAACACTGGAAGGTATTTGAGGATGAAGCATAGATGAAGAGATTCCTAGACACAGTAGGAGAATTCTCCAATATGGAGATTGACAATGAAGAAGAGGTTGAGTCTGAAAATACTACAGAAAGAGGTTGGGAGGAGAAAGTGGCGGGAAGAAAAGTTTTGCGGCTAAAGGGAAATATTATACCTAGAGGGCTGGTGCCTCTAGAAATATTATTTGACAAGAATGATGTCCCACTGTAGCCAAGCAATGTGGTAGAAGAGAATCAGGTGGAGGACCTGAATTTGGGTACTGAGGCTGACCCCAAAATTGTAAAACTGTCCAAGAAAGTCCCTGAAGAATATAAAAAGCTATATCAGAAATTATTTCATTCTTACAGAGATGTGTTTGCATGGTCCTATCAGGACTTGAAAACTTTTGATATCAGTATTATGCAGCACAAAATTCTGTTGAAGGCAGATGCAAAGCCCCATAAGCAAAAGCTCAAACAAATCAATCCCCTGCTACTGCCTTCTATTGAGAAAGAAATCAAGAAGTTGCTAAAAGACAAAATAATTGTGCCATTGAGGTACTCTGAATGGGTGGAAAACCTTGTCCCTGTACGCAAGAAGAATGGAGAAATAAGGCTGTCTGTGGATTTTAAAAATTTAAACAGAGCATCCTTAAAGGATAATTACCCACTGCCTAAAATGGATCACATTTTGCAGAAGGTGGTTGGATCTTCCAGGATGTCAATGATGGATGGATTCTCCGGTTATAACCAGGTGGCTGTACTTCTAGAGGATCAAAAGAAGACTGCTTTCACCACACCATGGGGTACATTTATGTATGCCAGGATGCCTTTTGGGATGATTAATGCAGGGGGCCACCTTTTAGAGGGACATGGACATTGCTTTTGTTGGAGAGCAAGATAAATTCTTGGTGGTCTACCTCGATGATATCACTATATTTTCGAAGAATGATGCTGAGCACATTGAACATCTGTGGAGAAATTTTGAGAAATGCAGAAGGTATGGTCTCTCCCTTAATCCTCAAAAGTCTTTATTTGCATTAGGAGAGGCAAAGCTTTTAGGCCATATCGTGATTAAAGATGGGGTGAAGATAGATCCTAGGAGGGTAGAAGTTATAAATAATATTGCTTTTCCCAGAAATAAGAAAGAAGTACAAGTATTCCTTGGGTGCATAAATTTCTTGAGAAGGTTTATCCCTAACTATGCTGAGATAGTTAGGCACATAATAGATATGTTGAAGAAGGATAATGAGGTAAAGTGGTAAAAATAATCATGGGAGGCGTTTACCAGGATAAAGAATGCTTCTGCAGAAGCCCCTGTGCTGGCTGGACTAGATTATGATAAACCTTTCATGATTTTTTATTTTGCATCACCTCATACAATAGCAGGAGTTTTATTACAGAAAAATGAAGAAGGGTATGAGCAGCCTATTTCCTTTTTCAGTCAAGTGCTCCGTGATGCAGAATTAAAATACAACATATTGGAAAAGCAAGCGTACGTCCTAGTGAAACCCCTCAAAGCATTCAGTGTATATATCTTACAATCCCACATCACTGCATTTGTGCCTGCAGCCACTGTAAAAGATATCCTTATTCAGGGGGATAGTGAAGGAAAAAGAGGAAGGTGGATTGCCAAAATACAGGAGTATGACTTAGACATTCGCCCTACTAAGCTGATTAAAGGACAGGGACTTGCGAAAATGTTAGCAGAATCAAACTATGAAGCCCTGGGCATAAATTTTTCCATTATAGCAGGTGAGGAATCTGAGGATAAAGAAGAATGACATGGAATTGGAGTAGCTACTCCAGAAACACATCTAAAGTACCTCACCAGTTAGTTGTACAAAGAGATAGTAGAATATCTCCTTACACTCAGCTGCCCTCCAAGCTGTGATAAAAATAAATACAGAGCATTACGATTGAAATCATAGAAGTATATAGTCGCCAATGGTTGGCTATATTGGAAAGATCCCTTAGTCATCTTACTCCTCTGTCTCACAGAAAATGAAGTCGAGAGTATCATAGAAGAATTCCATAAAGGGATTTGTGGAGGTCATTATAGTTGGAGGGCCACAGTTCATAAAATTCTGAAAGTTGGCTTCTATTGGCCAAAGCCTTTTGGAGATGTTTTTTCCAGGGTAAGAGCATGTGATAAATGTCAGAACTTTGTAGAGAGAAAGAAATCAGCACCGTTTCCCCTGATTCCAGTACATGTAGATGAGCCATTCAAAAAATGGGGTATTGATTTTATAGGTGAGATACATCCTCCGTCAAGTGGACAACATAAATGGATATTGACAGCCATGGATTATTTCACTAAATGGGTGGAAGCCGTACCTAAAAGGAATGCTACAGATACTGTGATCATAGAGTTCATGGAGGAAAACATCATATCCAGGTTTGGCTGTCCTGCTAGAATAGTGACTGATAATGCACAGGCCTTCAAGTGTGCAAAATTTGTGAATTTCTGCCAGCAATACAATATTATACTGAGTCACTTTACAGCTTACTATCCACAAGGGAATGGCTTAGCAGAGTCTTCAAATAAAAATTTGGTGAGGGCCTTGAAGAAGAATATCAATGAAAATCAGAAGAATTGGGATTCCCAATTGAAATTTTCTCTATGGGCCAATAGAATCACCAACAAGAGAGAAACTAGGAAATCTCCCTATGAATTGGTATATGGAAGAGCAACAGTTTTTCTTGTACAACTAGCTTTACCAATGGACCACTTCATGCAATAAAGCCAGGAGGAACCTGATGATATGATCAGAAGAATCAATCAATTGGTGGAATTAGAAGAAACACGGGGCCAGGTGAATTAGAGGTTAATAGAATATCAAGTGAAAATGAAGGACATTTGTGATCAGCATGCAAAATATAGGAAGCTGCAGATTGGTGATTTGGTGCTCAGATGGGATATCCGGAGAGCTGAGAAAGGAAAACATGGCAAATTCGACCACCTCTGGTTTGGTCCCTTCAAAATTGTGGAACAGGGGGGAAATAATACTTTCAGGTTGGAGAATTTACAGGGCGACTTGCTCGATGCCCCTATAAATGGTCAATTTCTTAAACCCTACTTTCAGTTCTGATTCAGGCCCAGGAAGCCTGATGCATTATATTGTATGATAGTTTCCTTTTTGTTTTTGTATGAATAATGTTAGTGTTGTGATGAATTATAAAGTAAAAATGGAGGTGCTGGAGATAAGAGTCTGCATGCGTGATGATCAGAGGGTTTGCAAGTTCTCGACACATCCAAGGATGAACATGCCATCCCCAGGTGGAGCCGATGTTGATCATAATCATCTTCCTATAAAATTTTCACAGGAAATGTGGCATAAAAGCTTTCGAATTTCCCCATTGCAGACTTGGAAAATCATTTTTGTGCCTGTCATTGCCATTTCCCGCCTCCAAAAATCATTATAAATGGCTAAAAACCCATGTTTGAAATATTTAAGGCGTAGCTCCTTCGGCCCTAGCCCCTCTGTCTTCTTCCCCATGTAACCTGGGTGCTAGACCAGGCACTAGTCTGACGGACGCTTATCCAATACATATCGGGCTCATCCTGAGCCGTCGATCTATGCAGATCGAATGGCATTTGCTCATCCCTGTAGTGCCCGTAGCCCACCTTTTCACCATCCGATCTAATCATAAATCTATGATTCGCGATGCGCCTGTCCTGGTGGTCCCCGCACCCAAAACACTATTCAAAACTGGGTGGTATGTACCGCACCGCCTTTCGGTGTTAGGCGGTATTTCTCCTTGGGCCAGCGATTCCACATACCGCTCACCACGCATCCCAGTGTACGGCCTCAAAACCGCCCTACATTGCGCATTATTGTTTGGAAAAAGATGCGTAGCGATATTCATCATGACCTTCAGATCCGAGGGCCTTCATCCGACGGTTTATCGCGTCCCGAAGCTACATGATATTTAACCCAAGACAATAGCGCCCCTAGCCCACAGTCCATCGCCCTCCAACGCAGTTTCAACCATTGATATCTTTTTGAGATTGAATGGTCCAGGTCATTTGCATGACCAGCTGTTGACCAAGTCTTCCTCCACGTCACCCTTACCATGTGTGCATCACATTTATACCTCCGCCCCTTATATTGTCCTGTCCATAAGCTAAAATTTAATGTTTCTAGTTGAAATTCTCCATCCGATTATCCACCATCGTTCCACTAGATCTTTCATCGCCACCCTGCATATGTCTGTCATTTCATCACGTCGATACGTTACACGGTCATCTCCACTGCATTCCCCCTCCCGTGCATTTTTTTCCTTAACAAGTTTGTGTATTTTGTAGGTTCGCGATGACGGAAAATTGCCATTATTCACAACCTCCTTTTCAGAAGCCAAGTACATTCCAAAGGACCATTTATCAGAGGCAGAATTATGGAAAAATGATTTGAGATGCTTTTATGACACGACCTTCATTAAAAAAGCAGGGGTAAAATCTGTCAAACCCTCCAGAGTTATTCAAAGCACAGATTGTGGTAGATGGAGAAATTAATGTTGCAGCAAAGAGTATCAGGGAATTGATAAATGAATTCAGCATTCAGCATTGAAGATTTTAAATCTTAATTCAAGTTCTAGAAGGTAGAGGGTACAATTCACAAGAAGCAATACCCTCCGGGTTTTTTATCAGCTGAGTTTTCTTTCAGAAAAGGACAGAATGTTCATATGGTTTTATCTCCATATCGTGTTCCTAAATAAAATTTCACCCAGTGCATTTATTTCAGTTGGCAGGCCACATAGTACATCCAACACTACATCGTCATCAAGCAGTATGGGTGGGCACTTATCCACCATTTTGTTGTAATGATACAATTAAATGTTCATCACCTACCTCTTTTTCTAGGTTTTATTTTCTCTTATAAAAACCATGAAGAAATAAATTGTAAGGGTTCCAGATTTTTATCAGAAAATTATGCAGTGAAAGGATTTTTGCATACATTTTGTAAAATTCTTATATGAAGGCTCAGAGCCCATAGGGTCTCAGTGAGGAGGAGTTCTATCTGTCAAAGAGGATTCTGATCTTTGGTATTTCATAGTCTGTAACTCTCTTTATTGTGTTATATTAATAGAACATTTCATTTCATCCATCTTCCTTGTATCATGTTTTGGAATGCGAGTAGCTCACTGATTTCTGGTATGGATTCATCCTAGTGGATGCCCATGCTCAGATCAGTCAAGCGCTTTAAATATGGCTCATGCATGATATTATGTTCCATTATTCAGCTAACCATACTTCTGCTATATTAGTTGCTTGGGGAGGGTTCTTTTAAAATGCTATTATCATGTATGGAATCTTAGATTGGTAACCTGATGCATGGTGGTATTGTATATTTGGGTATCAGCTCAATGTTAACTAATATCTTCTCAATATTTCTTTCACTACATCCACCTTCTGATAATTTATGTCTGTGAAGTATTACTGAATCGGCCCGCTTTGCAGTAAAATATCTCTGAATTTTCTGTTGTCTTTGTATTAGATTTCTACATCTTGCCTCTGCAGTACCTCTTTTCTGTGTCAGTTTTTGAGAGTTTGGTCCTATTCTATTTTATTTCCCTGTTTACAGGAGATAGCATGTGAGCTGAAGCTGACAACTTCAAACATCATATTATATGCTCCTTACTATGCTAATATGTCCTAGACACTGGTCTATCACAACTCTAGGCTATCTCTAGGAGCTACAACAGGTCCTAGAGATGATTTATAGTTAACCAAGTCATTGGCAATGGTTCCCAAATTGACCTATAACAATTGCCCCCTAAATCATGAGATCCAAATAATAATAACATTTGATTAAGATGCTTTACACTGTGATGAGCCTGGAAACGAAGCGGAGTGGTGACCTACACCAATCTTACAATACATTACATCATGATATATCCTCTTTCATCATAATTGTTGAGGGTAGGCATTCCCATGTTCACCACATAAAACAATCTAATAACATGTACATAATTAAAAAATTCGTCTTCATTGGAATGTTGCCCAGATGCAGACATGTCTACAGATATAGGCCCATGTTTTGATGACATCTGTATGTAAGGTCACTGTACAAATGATGTGTACAAAAATCCTAAAATCGCAACCCGTATGGCTAAAACTAGATCTGAGATCTTCTTATCTCATTCACTCAATCAGTCGGGTACAATTCTATCCATTTGAATATATGATTTGTAGTCGAACATGGAAAGACATCATTTGATTACTAGCCATTTATTTGAGTTATTAACAAATGCAAGAGAACCACCATTAATTTCAATGGCCCTCAAGGTACTACAGTACATTTTGTAAGGCATGAATAGATGATTTGGTGTCAAACGCCAAACAAAATCTTTCGGTCAAAGGTTCAAAAGAGAGGATCTTGTCGATGCTGTAACAACCCTCATGGTACTGGAATCTAATGTTTCTACGTGAACTTCCCAGATATTGATTTGTCGTCGACAGGAAGCCACCTTATTGCAAAACTGGAGTTACTGATTTCGGAGACAAGGGTATGACTTGATATAGCAATTTTTAGGGATGATAGTCATGAAAATGAAGGTTTATGAGTATTGTAGAAGGATGAGCTTTTAATCACTAGATGACTTCTCTTGAACATATCGGTGACACTATGATGAGTTTGCAACATTGACCCAAAACCGAAGTGAAGGTATGATGAACCATAGGTATGAATGAACCGTCAAAATGATTACCCAACCCAAATAGTCATAGACATGGAGTGAAAAAAGTGTCACATTCAAGAGCGACTTGCTACCAAAAAGAAACTTTGCTTAATTTTCCCAAATTTTCCCCAGTCATTTGTCAACCAGTACCTCTTTATTTTTTAACAAGCTTGAGGAGGATAGCATTTGCTTGATCTATATTTCAACCCTTCAGGAGAATAAAATATCGCTATTTAATAATTTAATGATTCTAGCGATGAATGAAACTCGATTCTTGCCATAATCGACAAGCTTGTCACTATTTTATGTTTTAACGAGCTTAAGGACAGTGATAGCCCAGTCCTTCTTCATATTTAGAGAGTCTAAAAAAGAGGATGAAAGACAACTCCAAAAGTAATTTTTCGTAAATTTGTCACTTAGATCCTAAAAGGTGTAAAATAATATCTGATAGAACCTCTTTGGTCATGTTTAACTCAGGTATTCCTTTTTCATAAATAATCCATCTCAGTCTAGAAAAGGGTTAAACTTATACTGAGTAGATATCAATTCATTTATTAACCGGTTTATAGGATCATTGGTTAACCAGTTTAAATCTGGTAATTCCAAGGCTGCAACAAAAGGAAACTGTCGATTAAGGTCAGGTTGAGCTTAGCTAGGGTAAGATGGAATTGCTTGGGAAATAGGCCTTTGAGCACCAGCATATGGAATCTACTGATGGTAACACATATAGGGGTTGTTTTGCATAGAAAACGCTTGAGGATTTTGTTGACGAAAACATGGATATGATACTTGTTGAAATGAAGTTTGAGGCATTTTCGCCTGTGGCTGCCAAGGGGTTTGTCCACCAATGTTATAACCCAAATTAGTATAACTTGGATTCGGTTGATATGTATAACCAAGTTGTGTTTGTGACATCCCATAAAATGGTACACCAGCTTGTGAATAAATGATGCCTGATATAGGTGGTTGTAAATTAACTAAAGGATTTGGATTATGTGGACCCAAAATTTGATGATATTGAGTCGAAGAACCTGCTTGATAAGGTTGATGTACAATATTTTGATTCTATAATAGGGGTAGAGATGTATTAACAAGTGGTAATGAAGTGGATGTAACATGTTGAATCGGTTGATACGAATGCACAACCGTTTGTGGTTGGACAAGTAGAGTGGGCTTCCATTGACAAACATTTAGGTCAACATTAGTTTGACCAAAAAGTGACGGAGTACTGTCATATTTGGTGACCAAAGGTTGCCCGCCAGCATGAGGAGGATAATAAGATGGAAAATAATTTTCTCCAAATGCTGGGAGTTTAGTTGATATGGTATTTAAAGGAATTGACCCAAAAGGACGGACTTGATATTGCCCTGATGATGTATGTAATGAATCAATTCATTCAGTACTAACAATAGGACTACCAGTTAATACATCAAATGATGACATTGGCAAAGACAATGATCATGAAGATGCACTAGATAAAGT
The DNA here is from genome assembly GCA_034641835.2 of Pinus albicaulis. Lineage (NCBI taxonomy): Eukaryota > Viridiplantae > Streptophyta > Pinopsida > Pinales > Pinaceae > Pinus > Pinus albicaulis. Next base: position 1,277,847,739 of record CM076582.1, on the reverse strand, counting down.
GCCAGATAATGATTTGTAACCTGTTGGGACCGAAGGGCCACCATGAAAATATGACTCTGGTGAGGTTGTGAACATCGACAGAGTAGCAAGGGTAGGAGCTGATGTAATTTGAACAATAGACCTAAGCGAAGATGTTGGTTCAGACATGGTTGTTTGACCAAATGTATACCCTCAAAAATCGATGGGAGATTGAATGGGAATAGGATAAACAAAATCAGATGGAAACAATTGAGAAAAATACTGGTACATGTAAACGTCCTCCCCAAAATTGGTTGGAGTTAAAGGTGTATCATCTTGTGGGATTTCTTCAATCGCAATTAAACCAGGTGGAAGAACTTCATCGTCAGGCCCAAAATAGATTTTAGACGGTTGACTATGTGATATAGGATATTCAATAGCTACTGAACTTTGTGGAGTGACCAAGGTAGGAATAACTTCCAGTTGTTCGAATTCAGGATTTAGATGTTCTGTAAAGAAGAGACAGGATCTGGATCAATTTGCGATTGAGCAACGTTGGGTCCAGGAGGTATGGTCTCAGTGATTGAATGGATCATGACCATGGGTATCTGTGAAGACTCCGTTTCGACAATAGTATATCAACCAGGATGTGTGGAAACAATTTGAGCTAACTCTGGGTTAAAATATCATGTTTCACCAAAGGTACGAATTGTACTCGATGTTAGCAGATCATGATCTTCTTCACCTACCAGAAGTAACTTCTGGTGGTAAAGGTGGTTTTAAAGATAATCTACGCGAACGACGGGGGATAGGATTTTTTTCTTCCATGATTACTAATTTATTTTAACCAAAAACAAATAAACAAAAAGAGGGTGATGATAGGAAAAAGGGTTTACCAAGAAACTGTGAACTGCAGAATACCTCCTAGCAAACCAAGAAGTACAGGAAGGAAATCTCCCTGAATGATGTGTTCGGTGTATCACAATTTGAAGGTGGCCGACTTGGTTCACTATGTATGGATAGCAGCTAAAAGTTGTCCTCCAAAATATACCCGGAGGTACATGGAGGCCCAAGTCCGCATTAGCACTGTCTGATGTGAAACCTCACAGTGGGAGCACCCCTTTATACTTATCGTACTGTAACACCTCCCGATATACCTGAAAGTACGTGGACAAGATACGATATAGTTACGTACGTGGAGTGAGGTATCACACTCGTAATGTATCGTAGACATGTTAAAGGTAGTTGTTATGTTTTACGACGTCGGAATACGTCTCTAGCCTAGACCTTCTAAATGTTATCGTTATGGTTCCAATGCCTTATTAAGTAAATTGAGATTAATTTTATGTTGATCTTGCTTAACAATTTGCCTTTCAAATGTTCACCACGATGATGTGTATGAAATTCCTAAAATGCAAGCTAAGAATGATAAACAATCTTTCACTTTCAGCTTTTCCAATGAAAAACCTAGATAGTAAGGGAAGAGATAAAATAATTTGTGAGCAAACAAATCAATCAACAAAACAAATCAATGAGCACAAACTAAATGAAAATCTCCAAATGTTCCTTTTGAAAGACACACATTATTCTACATGCAAATGCAATTTTTTCTTTTCAGATTCCTTAATGTTATGAATGCTAGAAAAGAAAATAGGTGCACTGAATCAATAATTCAAATGTTTTTTACTTTCGAGAAATGAATAATACAAACAACAATTTCTCTTTTGAAGAAAAAACGAGGATTTCAACAACAATTTATCTTATCAACGAAATGAAGATTTTATGACAATTTCCTATTTCAAAAGCAAATGATTCTTAAAAATTACTTTGAAATCAACTTGTCAATGATAAAGAAAAACTTTTTTAAACCAACATTGAACAAATTTTCAGTCAAAGGATGAAGAAGTATATAGATTTACTGGCCAATTGAGGATCAAAATTTTCAAAACACAGCAGCAAACAAAACTGAAGCAAATTGCAAAGAAAAATTCAAAGGAATTTGGGTACTTTCAGGAGTCAACGCAGTCTCCAAGGGGAGACAGTGCTCTGCAATGTAGGCTAGGAAGGGCCATAGTGCTCTGCAAAGCACTGTGTCCAGTCTAAGGGTGCGTTGGGAAAAGTATACAAAGAAAAACACTACTGTTCAACTCATTGTGTTTGCAAATTTGACTTTGAAAAAGTTTAATATTTATGAGTAACAACTACTGGGTGGATAAACAAAGCAAATCAGAGGCTTAAACACCTCGAACTAAGAGAAATTATCCCCAGCGGAGTCACCAATTTGTTGGGCCAAAATTGTGAACTACGGATAAATCATGATTCCCTAGGCAGGTGCTAGTCTAGAACAACAGGTGAAAGAATATACGACTATTTCTCCTATGTAAGAACAAATACACGGAGAGGATTAGTAGGTTACTTGTGATCCAAGCACTTCTAAATGGCTCCTTCTGTCGCTTCCATTGTAGCTTCAAATTCAAGCGGTTTGTGCAAAATGCTTCCTACAAGAAAGAACATTGAAACAACAAAAGATGCAATAATATAGATATCTATTAAATTTAGTTTCTTAAATTAGTAAGGCATAAACCATACACATCAACTAAGATCTTGCAATATGAAAAATCAAAGCCAATACAGATGCATATAGGGAAAAATAAGCAGTATTCTTTATTGATGATAGAAGGAGAGGTTACAACGAAATGATTGATTTCAAGTGACCCTTCCAGAAATTTTCCCAAGCCTCATCACAGTATAAATCTCTCCAGAAGCAGCTACAGAAATCTAGCTCTCAATTAAAAATTCTCCAGCATTTCTCTACTCAAATTATTCCTCCACAAGAACTTAGATCTATGCTCAATTTATAGATGAACTGTAGGTTGTTTTGCAATCAATGACTTTCCAATAATAGGCAAGACATGTTTCCAGTCATGTATATGTCAAATGGACACTTGGATCTGAAGCTTGACACATGTGAACTCTTCTAGAAGGCACTAGCCAAGTGGAGATTCTGGAACAATGAGAATTTCACTCCCAATGTAACCAATGCACCTGTGAATGTCGAGAATTGCTTTACAGAGAAGCCTTGCATGGGGCTACCTACATATGCAACACACTTAGGCCCCTTAGATCCTGCGTTGGTGAGCTCTCATTTGCTATATAATAAGCTTCAAACCTTGGAAACCTTTGCTTGATGAAAATCTTGCTCGATTTTTCTTTTTTCTTGTCTTAGAGCATGTAGCAACTGAAATGATAGGTAATGATAGACCCTTGATCATGGTCATGGAGATGATGTCCATTTAACCAGGTCATTGGGAATGGTGCCCAAATTGACCTATAACAATCATTCTACCATTTACTAGTCCATCTAAAATATTTGATCCATCCATTTCTTTTAGATAGAAAGCATTGTTACATCAACTTTTCCATGTTTACCTTTGTCTTCTCTTCTTGAATCCCATTTTAACACTTTTTCTCCAATGTAGAAATCATCTTCTTTACTCTTTTTGTCAAAAAATTTCTTTATCTTATCCTGGATAACTTGAGACTTAATGTAAACCTCTTCTCTTGTTTGTTGCAAGTGAATGGTTTGATTTATCCTCCTTTGAATGTCATTTGGCTCAACTTGTAATTCTTGGATAATTTTCATTACTGGTACTCCTGAGGAAGATGGAAAAACAACATCCATTCCATGTACAAGCTGATAAGGAGATGTACCACTAGAGTTTTTGGTTGTAAGTCTATCTGCCCATAAGGCATTGACTAACTTCTTGTTCCAAGTCTTTTTTTTATCTTCAAGTAACTTTTTGATGATATTTAGAAGTCTCTTATTTGAAGATTCAGCTATACCATTACCTTGTGGGTAATATGCAGTAGAATGTCCTAGGGTAATGTGATATTTATGGAAAAATTCAATCATCTTTTTAGATTTGAATGCAGTTGCATTGCCAGTAATTATCTTTTGGGGAAATCCAAATCTTGAAAGTATGTTTCTTTCTAAAAAGGAAATAATGACATTATCTATGGCTTGCCTAGAGCATATAGTTTCAATCCAACTAGAAAAATAATCAGTGGCTGTCAGAATCCACTTCTATTGGGTTGATGATGGGGAGTTAATTTCTCCAATGAAGTCAAGACCCCATTGTTGAAATGGAATTTCTATTGATATGGGCTTTAAGGGCAGGGGTAATAGCTTTTTCTTACCCTCAAATATTTGACACTTGTGACAGGAGGTCACATACTTTTTAACATTTGCAAACAAAGTAGGCCAGTAAAAACTAGCTCTCACAATCTTACCTGTAGTAGTTTTCCAGTAGAGATGTCCTCCATAGTCACCTGCATGAAATTATTGAAATAATTTTTTAGCTTCTTCTCTTAACAAACAATTTAACAGAATCCCACTATGATCTTTCCAAAAAAGTACATTGTTTAATATACAAAATCTTACTGCCTTAAGATTTAAAAATCTATCTTTTGTTCTTGATAATCTAGGAGGAGCTTGTAAGTTTAGTAATACAAATATGATATCTGCATACCATGGTGAGTCTGAAAAGGCTTCACTAATCTCAAGAGTCACCAACTCTTCCTGATCATGTACTTGGGAAATAAAATTTATGTCTAGAGCATGAAAATTTGATTCCACCATGAGTTTGGCTAAACCTTGACCTTTTATCAATTTTGTGGGTTTTATCTCTATGTCATATTCTAAAATTGTGGCAATCCACTTACCTCTTCTACCATCAAGACCATCCTGAGTTAGAATGTCTTTTACCACTTCATTTGGGATATAGAAAATGATGTGAGAATAGAGAATGTACACTTTGAAATCTTTAATGGCCTTTACCAAAGCTAGGGCCTGTTTTTCCATGATATTGTATTTCAAAGTTGCATCTCTAAGTATTTTGCTAAAGAAATCTATGGGATGTTCATAACCCTGGTCATTTTTCTGCAATAAAACTGCATCAATGGTGTGTTCTGAAGCAAATGAAAAAATGATGAAATCCTTTTTAAATTCAAGACTTATATGGACTGGAGTTTTGGTTAAGGCTTGTTTGATGGATTCAAATGATTGTTTGGCCTCAATAGTCCATTTAAGAACTGAATATTTTTTAAGCATGTTGTTTAATTCTCTAATTATTTCAGCTAAATTGGATATGAATCTTCTTAAAAAATATTTTTTTCCTAGAAAATCTTGTACCTCTTTTATGTTTCTTGGATGACTAATGTTAAGAATTGCTTCTATTCTGGAAGGATATATTCTAATTCCTTCCTTAGAAATTATGTATCCTATTAACTTACCTTCTTCTAATCCAAATAAGGTTTTCTGAGATGCCAAAATTTCTGCATTTTATAAAGACATGTATAAGACGATTCAAGTGTTCATAATCAGTATTATAAAATACAATTATGTCATCTAAGTAAATCACTTAAAATTCATGAATTTCCTTTGCAAAGGCTATATCCATAGCTCTTTGAAAGTTATCCCCTGCATTCATTAAACCAAAAGGCATTTTTACATACATAAAAATGCCACAAGGAGTGGTAAAATCTATTTTGGCTTGACCCTTTGGTTGGACTAAAATTTGGTTGTATCCCGAAAATCCATCTAAAAGTGAAATCCTAGAAGAACCAACTACCCTTTGTAAAATTTGATCCATTTTTGGTAAAGGATAATTATCTTTTAGGGATCATTCTTTTATATTCCTAACATCAACACATAATATAGTCTCTCCTGTCTTTTTTCTGGTTGGAACTAGGTTAAAAACCCAATCAGAATATCTGATTAGTGCAATTGTCTATGCATCGTACATTCTTTTTACTTCTTTTTCTATTAAGGGCATGAAAACAGAATTGATTCTCCTTAACTTTGTTTAAAGGGATTTCGATCTTATTTTATATGAATTTTATGTTGAATTATGTTGGTGTCATAGGATTTGAGGTCCTCATAACTCCAAGAAAAAACATCTTGGAATTCCTTAAAAAGAGCAATATATTTTTGTTTTTCTTGTTGAGATAAGGCTTTGGAAAGTTTGATCATTTTGGGTTTTAACTCTGTACCTATGTTGCATTCCTCAATGTCAGATCTAAGTGGCTCCATTTTGGGTTTTCTAGCAACATTATTTGAGTAAAATACATATTCTAAAGGAGTTAAACCTTTTCATAAGAAATCATCTTTGAGATTTAATATATCAGATTCATCATCAGTTATCTCATCAATTTCTACTCTCTCTAAGTTATCTATATCTAATTGACTAAACTTAGTTCTTCTAGCAAACTTTACTTTATTTGCATCTATATTATTCAAATCTATTTCACTATCTAAATCCTGATCTAATGTACAATCAGTGTGTATTTTACAGTTCGGAAATTCACCTTCATTATTCATAAAATGGTAAATTTGTTGGTCTTGTGAATAAATATGCCAATATATGAGGTTATCTGGAATTATTGGTATGTTTTTTACTTCTAAAATATATTTATGATTGAGCTGGAAAGGTTAAAAACAAGTACTAGCAAAAGCTTCCAAGGAATGTGCTTGTAATTTTTTCTTTCTTGGTATTGTAGAGAAATTACATTCCAACAAATCATCAATCAAATATAATACGATCTCTCTATATCAGCCTAGTATAAGATTGTAAACAGAATATTCACCTTTAATTTGTTTTACAATCAACTCTGAATCTCCCATTATCTCTATTCTTTTGCCTCCTAAGCTTTTGATAATTTGGAGTCCTAAAATAAGGGCTTTAGACTTAGCCATATTTTTGGTGCATTTAAAATTAAGCCTGGAAGCATGGCCTTCTATATGATTCTTTTCAACGTTAGTTATCCAAACTCCTGCTCCTGCTCCTAACTTGTTTACTGAGCCATCAAAATCTAAATGCCATAAAGGTTCATGAAAGATATTGTCATTGTTTTATGTTTTCTTTTGGTCCTTTAGTTCAGTTTTGATTTCATTATCAGTTTCAAAGTTACATAAGATGAAATAATATACATCAGTAGGTGTAGCATAAATTGGGTAATTTATTGATTTTTTTGCACTACTTACCATATATTTCATCAATGTTTCCCTATAAAGCTTCTTTGGTTGACCAAATGTTGACATACTATGACATGTCCAGCTGTAGAGATGCCTGTAATTTTTCTCCCCAAGAGCAAGATAATAACATTCCATATTTGGGTGGGATATTAGCTACTACAATGTCCACTAGTATACTCTTACCAAGATATTGAACTGATGTTACACAAAAATCTTTAATTCAACCTATGCATTTTACTTTGCTTGAATAAAATGAAAATAAATCTTTGTAAGGCCTTGTAATTTCTAAATTTAGAGTTTCCATTATTTCTTTGGGCATTAGATTGTGCGAAGCTCTTGAATCTAACATTTCATTGTGTAAAATTTGGTCATGAAGAGTTAAACTGATGTAAAATGGAGGAACTACTCCATATTGATTCTTTCCATTCACATCAGGGCCAAAAATCAACTCTGGTTGATCATCATTAAAGTCTACAGAGTCTTCTCCATCATTCATGTTTAATGTTTCAGTGATTATTGTTTTATATAAATATGTTTTACCAATTCTATTAAATGAATTTGTATGTTTAACTTTGTAATTTCATTTTGTATATTGAATGAAGGTTGTGATTTACTTATTTGAATTAACTGTTCCTTAGTAACTGTAGTTTGAGTGGCTTTGTCTTGTTTTTCTACATTTATGCTTTCACTTTATATTTGAGTTTCTTGTGTCTTACCGCTCCTAGTTTTATTTTCAAGAGTGTTTTGAAAAGCAGTAGATGTTTTTTTAGATTTTGAGTTGTCAGAAGCTATTTTTTCAGTGGTAGCTTTTGGATCTGTTGATTTTGAATCAACAGTAGATGTTTTGGACTCTAAGTTTGTTTTTTTAGTAAAATTAATTTTTTTTCAGTAATAGATTTTTGTAAATATTTTGTAGCTTGAGCAACATCATCTATTATGTCAACGATCATTTTACTTGGGGAAATTTTGGGGCTGGAAACTTTGTGGGATGAATTAGAGTTTTTCCTATTTTCCCTAGGGAGAATTTGCAGAACTTTTGTTGTTGGGGCTTCTACTATTTTATTAGTTTCAATTTGAGGAGACTTTTTAGTAGAAGATTCAGTGTTTTTCTTACACCTAAGGTTATATTTCCTGTGTATTTCTTTTATAGAAAAATCATAACCTTCCTTGTAGTCAAATGATTCACCTAAATCTAATTGAAGTTGTTGCATTTCAAATAACTCTTGGTATTCCTGAGTGAGAAATATAGTGTTATCTTCATTTATACGCATTAGATTTATGGTATCTTCATCATCTACATTGTTTTTAGAACTTTTAGCATAGTTCTCCTAAAATGGGGGTCTTATTGTTTGATCTAGAGTTGATTCTTTTAATTTTTCTGAATTTGTATTTTTCCTAAAATTGGGTTCCTGATTTGCTGTTGGTTATCCCATTGAGGTCTTCTTTATATGTTGTCTAATCTGTCCATCATTATCTTTAAAGTATTAGATAAATTATCTATTTTTGTTTCTAAACTAGAGGCTTCATCTTTCATGGTTACTCTTCTCTCATTCCTTAATTTGGCCTTTTTAGCTAAAATGTTCACTTCTACACCTACAACATCTGTTTGCATTCTTTCTAAATTTTCTACCTTTCTCTCTCTCAACTGATATGCCATTTCAGTATTAAATCCATTTGGGAATTTAAGTAAGACAGATTCAGGAGTAGGTTTGAGATTTGCAGGAATTGAATTGTAAACACTGTTATATCTAATGCAGTAGTCTTGTACTGATTCATTAGGAGCTCCTTTCATTGCATCAAATTCAGACAATATTTGGAGTGGATTTTTCTTCTTTTCCCATTTATTTAAAAATAATCTATGAAAAATTCCTAAATCAGCTATACTACCAACAATAAGGCCTTTAAACCATTTTTTGACATCCCTTGTTAATGTTTGCACAAACAATCTCATTTGTGCATCAGAATCATCTATTTCGTGGAGTTAAAAGTAATCTGTCATTTTATTTATGTGCTACTGGGCAGTGTAATGTATAGTAGCATCAAATTGTGGTATCTCACTTTGGTAATCCCAAGGCATGTCATGTAGTTGTCCTGGAAGAAATAGAGGAGCATATCTAGCAGCCATAGGTTGAACTCTAGCTCTGCTTGGGGGTAAACTGGAAGTGCTTGGGGCTGAACTAGTAGTACTAGATGATATAGTTGAAAAATCAACTGATGAAACTGTAATATAGGATGGTGAACTAGAAAAAGTAGTAGATAAACTAAAGGATGAAGTGGGGTTACTAGGAAATGAAACTGGAATATATAAGGAACTAGTAGGAAATGAGAATTATGTGTTTGAAATAGTAGAAAGTAAACTAGTGGATGATGGAAATAATATTCTAGGTTGTAAGGGTTGTCTAAGGATAAATGGATCTATATATTGGATGGTAGCTAAAACTATAGATGGTGCAGTGGTATCTAAATGAGAAATAGAAGGTTTAGATGTGTAAGCTAACAATTGAGCTAGTTCAATAGCTTCATCTATTTCTTTGAGAATAGTAGCAGTTATCTCTTCAAGTTTATCTTGATTTTTTAACTTTCTTTAATTCAAAATCTACTGTAATATTTTCATTTTTTTCCTCAAGAAATTAAATGAAACATGGTCTATAACAGCAGTACTTAAAATTCTTTCATATTTTCTCCTGAACAAATAATTTTCAAATTTCATATAAAATTATATATCTTGTAAACTTACTAACTCTTGTGGTAATGAATTGGCTCTAATTAATGAAATTTTAGCATCTAAAACTTCTATTTGATTATTCTTTTTTCTAATTCTTTTAGGATTGTTTACTATAACAGAAGGTTTAGGATCCGGGTTAGACCTAGTATAGTAAATTTTTCTAGAAGCAAGAATTATAGTTTTTTATAAAATGATACTCACAACTTTTAAAGAAGTATTAAAGGAAAAAATATAATGAAAAATATTTCCTTAAGACCTATTTTAAGACTGAAGATTGGTTCGATCCCCAGTGTGGTCACCAGTATGTTAACACTCTAGTAATTATAAAATTGTGAGATTTTGCTTTAAAGTCTAAGAACACTAGAGGTAACCACAAACCTACTTTTAAGCTCTAGGATCTAGCCTTCCTAGGGTTCAGAGAGGGCTCTCTCTGTAAGATTTAACTTTTTTTTAGATATAAGATATTAGGATAGTTATGATTGTGAAATTTGGTTTTGATTTGGTTTGGTTTGGTGGGAAAAGTCACTTAATGAGATGGATAGTGGGAAATCTGATTGTCCATTGGGCTAAGGAGTCAAAAGTCAAGCAGACAAAACTAGGATCAAGGTCAAAAATTCAAATGTTTTTAGGGCAAGATGGATAATTCTTTGAAGAGCTTGGAAGGTTGTTTTGGTGAAGTGGTTTGATTGGGATAAAGAGAAATGAAGGGTTCTTTGATCCGGGAAGGAAGTAGTAGGAAGAGGCCAAACGAAAGAGGGAGAAATTAAGGGTTCCCAACTCTAGAAATCAACACAAAACATAGAAATGATAAACAGTAATGGCAGGGTTCTTTTAAAAAATCCTGAAGTAATACTCCTGAATTATCATTCAAATTTGGAACACATATATGGATGCATGAAACAAAGAAGATAAACAATGACAAGTAGAAAATACTTCACTTCAATGGCTCATCACGTGAATCCTGAAATATGATGCTAGTTGATCTGATCCAGTCTGCTACTTGAAATTTGCAACACAAAAGCCTTCAAGTCCAACAAAAATGAGTATAGAAATCTTCAGCAATTTAATCCACAATATTACTTCAAAGAGTGAAGTATTTACACAAAAATGTTTGCAAAATGTCCTAGAATGCTTCTAGGAATTATCTAAAGGAAAATAAAATATCTTTACAACAAAATAGTGACAACTGCTTAACAAATCAGAAATCTGTCCTATTGATTAAAATAAAATAGAAAATTGTTTGTGGATTAGGTGCAGCTGGCTGCCTTGGTGTCTTCCTTGCTAGCATAGATATTTCAAATCTCCATTGAAATATTATCTCTTTATCTTATACTCTTTCACTTTGATTCTCTTTATCCTCTTATAATCTTTAACTCGGATACTCTTTAGTATCTGTAAAAACTTTCTTACTACTGTAGTAAATTCTATTTTGACTGAAAAATCAACAAACGATTTTGTCTTTCTCTCTGCAATTTGACTTTTAAAGTAAGTTAGTAAGTGATTACCAAGTTTCATCATTAGGAATTTGAATATTTTTCAACTTCCTGGAATTCTCATTTACATCAGTATATCTAGAAAATGTTGGTTTTATGATAAATAAATGTATGATCTCATGCTGCAGATAGAATAAGTCTTCAAAAATTCTGAGTAAGACCTTCCCTGTTGGAATGCCTTGTCCACTTGTTTTTTCCAATTTTCCTTTTGCATACTCTCCAATTTTCTTATTATAATCTTCATGTGCCATAATTTTGTCATTAATGACTAAAATGTTAGGCAAATTTCTTTGCCTCAAATTTTCAAATTTAACCATAAAATTGGTTATGGCTATGCTCATATTTTCACAATTCTCTTCAAGTTGTTTCATTAGACTCTTCTTCGAAAGGACTTTCCTTATTTAAAGGATTGTCTCTGTCCTATCAGTGATTTGTATTTCTTCTAACTCCTTCCTATTTTTATTTTTGAGAAACTTTATCAATTCTATGGCTTGGTAAGGTTTGTTACCTAGCTCATGTTTTGTTTTTTGAATCTCTGCTTGTGCTGCCTTCAATTAATCTCTCTGTTCATATATTACCTAGATTGAGTGCCACACATCATTGATGGCTTAAATTATTTTGTTCCACAATTGGTTTTTCACATATGATATTGGCTCCTTCAAGGTCAAACCCTTTTGAAGTTTCTTCAGTTATTCATTTAACCTATTAGCCCTTTTCTCATGAGTTTTGGCATTGATTTGGGATAGTTTCTTTGTATCCTCAAGATTATCAATTACTTTTTTCAATTTGTTAATCTCACTTGTTTGTAGTGTCATTTCTCCCGTGGCTTTTACTAGTTTACTAGCCTCATCTAAAGGTTGAGCTTCTGTAGCAGATGACTCTGTAGATGAAGTTGTGGACGATGTCGCTGGCACTGTAGTAGGCAATGGTTCTTTGGGTGCCAACTCTTCTTCTAGAGTTGAAGGGACAATAGCATGGGAATTATTGAAGGAACTTCCTGTGCTTTTGAAGTTTCCCTTTAATGGAAAAGATTTTCCATTTCAATTTCCATTTCTTTGATCTCTCCTATTAACTGAAAAATTAAGTTCATAATGTCATCCTTATGAGTCTGTTCCTTTACAATTTATTTGGCTTGAGAATGTTCAATTGATGGCATCTTAAGTTGTTTCCTCAATGTTGCAATGTCTTCATTCTTTTTCTTCACTAACTATTCTTCTCCTTTAACATTTACAGGATCATATCCTACTTGAATAACTAACTCATCTAAAGACTTAATCCTAAGGTATTTAGCATATGATGAGGCTTTGTCAACCTTCATCTAATCCTTCATGTTTATGACTGTATTCTGAAGCTTGTTGATACTCATAGCCTGGGTAGTTATAGTAGAGTACAACATCTCTAAAATCTGCCTATGAAACTCAATATTATCTAGTGCATGAATGCTTTCTGTTGGCACTTATAGATCAATTTTCTTCTAGTCTTCAATTGTAATAGGAATCTTGACTGTAGGTTGGAGCACTGACATTATCAAATTTTTATTTGAGTAGCCAAAAGTTGATAAAATTTTGTTCTGAATGCTTGATCCTTGCTTCAAATATTGAGAATAAATATCATTCTTGATTTCTTCATTCTTTGTCTTAATTTTCTTGTATTTTTCTCCGATATCAAAATCCATTTCCTCTATTGTTTGTGAGGAAGATGGCTCCAACTTTTTTTGTTTCTCTATAACCTGTGTATTAGAATTATCAATCTGTCCTTCATTTAGATTCTTTGTAAATGGTTCATTTATGATGTCTATAGTAGCACCTATATTTGTTATTGGAACATTTGTGTCTTCTACCTCAATAGTCACTTTTCATTTATCAACTAAGTTTATCTTAGGATTTTTATTCTATATTAATTTGAACCTAGTTTCAGTTGTGGTTTCAACAATGTATGGTCCTTCTTCTGTGACTCTTTTAGTAGACTTTTCTCCTTGATTAGCAGTTTGTAAGGTGTGACTAGTATCACCCTGCTTAAGTGCATCTACCAAAGTGTTTTCTACCCATACAGTTGGTTGACATACTTCTCAATCTCAGGTTTGTTCTGATGAATGTAGGGTGTTATTTTACACTTAACCCTCATTTTACCTAACATTCCTTGTGGATCATAGTTCCATGAGAAACTCTCCTCAAATATGTACTCAAGTAACTGTTTGGTTGCTTCTCTCTCTGCATCTTCGTGAGTACAAATAAAGGGTCCCACCTGATTCTTTAACTTAAATTGTGTTTTCTTCTTAACTGCTAGGAAGTTGATGGAATAAGAATTTAATATTTTCATGATGTATTCCAATGCAAAAACCGTCATTGGTACATATTTAGGTAGTTTTTATGGTAGAATATTAGAGCCAAAAAATTTGATTTCTGTGTGTTTTTCATATAAACCAATCTCTAGTTCTAGTATGATCTGATAGTTATAGAAATTTCTTCATTTCATCACTGATCCTTGGCTGTTTTGTGTTGTTCAACGTATTTATCAACGGATGGAAAAAATTATCTGTAAAATCTGCAAAAGTGAATTCTGAGGACTCTTTTCTGATCAGCGAAGTCCAGAAGATGACTGAAAGTGGTTTTTCTTCTATATCAAGCTTCTGGAGAGTTATAGGGAACTTTTCTACTTGAAAATACAAGAACATGTGGAAGAGAAAAGATGTGTATCTAAGCACTCCTTCAGTTGCAAATTTAATCAACTGATCATGGATATTGTCACCTATATACTCAACATAATTTAAAATGACAGAAGCAGGTTGTCCTGGTGTAAAAGTAGATAGGAAACCTAGGATGAATTCATCTGTATGCTCATCTATAAAGTATCCTAGGATGAATGAAAACATGGAAATGACATGCCTTGAACATTCTAGAAACTTTGAAGCAGAATATGTGGGACTGATTTGAGGAATTTCGACAAGTAAAGGCATAAAGACTTGGAAAATTTGAAAGCTTTTGGGAAAATCAAGGCCAATGTACAACTTTGTAAGTGCTTCTATTGAAAAAGGAACTGCTTTAGGATCATGTTTGTGTTGTAACATTTGGTTGATGGACTTAGTAGTAATTGTAAAAAGTACTTCTTTGTTTGCATTCATTATTGCTCTTTGTTTAGGTACATAGTAGTGCTGGCACAACCTAATAACTTTTGGGCATGGACGAGTGACTGGAACAACATATTTGGGCAAGTTTTTTTCCCAAATTGGACTTCTTCAACCTGATATAAGGAATTTTCATAGCTCCAGCATTGGAGGTCTAATAAATTAAATTCAACTACTGGATCTACTATTTTGCAGTCTACATTGGCTAAAGGGATGTGCTCAATTTCTACAATAGGAGGTTGTAGAGGATTCACAGTGATGGTAGTCTTGGAGGACATAGATGGAGTAGTTTTTGGCATTTTTAGGCTTTTAAGATTAGTGAAACTCTATTTTTTTTAGAATTTCTAGTTTCTTCTATAAGATTAAATGGTTTTACAAAAGTATTCTTGACTTTGACAGAGGTTCTTGGATAAAAATGGGTACAACTAGTTCCTTTATTGAGTTTCAACCTTCAATTTTGGATTTAAACTGTATTTCAGACTCTCACTAATTATGAAATAAGAAACAGGGGTTTCTTAGGATTTTTTCAATGGATATTGGACTAAAAATTGCTTCAAATTGGGCATTGAGGGTTGGGTTACCTGCAAAGGGTTTCTGGGAAATTTTAGGATTCTTTTAAGTCTGCAAAAGCTAAATAAACTCAATGTTCTTCTTTTAAAATTGAACACAATATAAAACATGGGTTTATCGAAATTTTGACAGGGTTTTGACACTTTTTGGGCCTTTTTGGCTAACTAGAAGCTTTCTTGGAGAAATTGGGCTTTTAGTGTATTCAATTTCTTTAGAAAATTCCTTTTTAGAATGATACAAGCTTGTTTTTCTTGAAAAATACCTATTTACGTAGGTATGGGTTTTTGGAAATATGTTCTTAGGCATTTGGACTGGTATGTGGTATATTTTCAGTTCTCTAGTAGCAACTTGAGACTTTCAGCAATCTTCAACAACAAATGCGGGCTTTTTTCACTAGTTTTGAGTACAAATCAAAGCACAGGCTTCATTTTCAATAGGGATGAAAAATACAATGGGATAGTGTAGAAAAAGGAATTAATGATGTTTTTAAGAGTTTATTTGGAAATTTAGGTTAAAAATAGCCTGCAATTAATGTCAATGATATCGAACGATGGGCGGTTTTTAGACTTCAAAGGCGAAAACCACAAGTGGTTATCATGTTGGATTTGGGTGGTAAACGGTTTTATTTGGATCAGATGTGATCCAATAGAACTAGGCCAATTGGAGGAGAGAGGAAAGGGTGAAAAAACCCATTTCGCATGGATTAATATGGGTTATCATCGCACAATTAAAGATGCAATAAGACCTTTGGATCATCCGATTTGGGAGGGCCAATGCGAATGGATGCAATTATTTCTGAAGTTGCTTGGCGTTTGGAGGTAGGGTCTAGGATTTGTCAATGCGGCGGGATAGGTTTTAAACCTTATAAATATGTATTTATAAAGTTAAAACTTTATTTTATTTTATTGGGGAAGGGGAATAAATTTTTTTATGTTTTCAACTAAAACATTAATAAAATTTTTGATAATATTTCTGTGTGTATTATTATATGGTCATTAAACCTTTTAACAAGTGTTTAAAGACCATAGGGGTGGGATATTTATAATATTGATATATTTAAACCCGTGGGAAAAAAGGGCAGGGATTTATTTCACCATGTGGGATAAATAACCACAGGTTAAACCTAAAATAGTGGGTCTTGGGGATATTTATATATAAAGGATTTAATAAATACGAGAAGGGTATATTTAATAAGGATTTAGTACTTTAGGTTAGTATTTAATATGAAATGAAGATGTAATAAATGAAATGAATAAAAATACATAATTTAAGACTACGTAAACTGTAAAAATAGGCATTTAAGCATAGTTTGTCCCATTTTTTATTTTTACACATGAACTTAGGATAAAATGTATTTTATAGGTTTTTTTAATGTTTTTTTTTTTAATGAAAATGGAATTAATTAAGTAGATTATTTACTTTCACTGAGGAAAAAGGTGTTTTACTTAGGAAAAGGGATCATAATCTTGGAAAAGGGTAAATATGCTGATGAAATGGGTTTTATGTAGGGAATCCAATATTTTTAACCAATCAGTTACTAAGCCTTGGGTCTAGTCCCAATAGAAGTTAGAGAAATTCTTTGAGCCTCTTTAACTGAAGGTTTAGAATATTGGATGATTGTGGGGGAGGGGAAATTGGTAATTATTTCCCGATGATGCTTTATTACATGTCTTGCACAATTTCTTTCTACCTACGCATCTTTATTTCTAAAATTTTTCACTTCATTTTCATGAGTGCATTTAAGTTTGCAACCCTAAATCCATTTTTCTTTCAAAGAATAAAAACTATTTAAGTCTAACCTTATTTCATACGAGGGCTCAGATTAAACTGTTGAGCTCCTCATTTATTCTCTATCTATCTACTAATTTGTCAAGTTTAAAATGTTTGACATATCTTTATTCTCTATCTAAAACATGAAATTTAAAGCATGAAAAGTTAAGATTAAACTATTTAACTGATCATGGATTATGGCATTTATTGACAATTTGGACATAATCATTATTCTTACAGTAAAAAGTAAATAGTAGTGGCATTTTGACATTCTTACTTTCAGGTTTTATTTTTATCTCTTTTTATTTTGGGGTCTATTTTTTCTAAGTCATTTGATCTTTCTTTTAGGACTTTTACCTTCTTTTAATTTCTTTTATTATTTTCAAATATGGGAAAACAACTTGCAGAAAGCAAGGTGTGTACATATTTATAAGAATATCAAAGTCAATTCAAAAATTATGAACCCTATTATTATAGGACCCTAACATAGTCATCCTTGAGATTCTATCAAATTTAGAGATACACCGACCGCTTAGGATCAGTCGAGGATAGGAGGAAAGGACCAATATATAGGTTTGATAGGGATGACAGAGTAAGAGATGGTAGGTTTTTCGATACACCTGAGAGGAGGGATAATGACCATGGGTTCTATTATATTTTTGGTTCAAAGAGACATCATTTACATCACCACCACCATCCGTTTAGGACGAGTGAGAAGCGATACTTTCCATAGGAGTTAAAGAAAGAAAAGCCTTCTACATTTGACGGAGAAATGAAGAAGTCACAAAATGCAGAAGCTTGGTTGCTTGGGATGAGTAAGTATTTCATATTGCATGATTATTTAGAAAATATGAAACCTAGGATAGCTACTTGGAGTCTTAAAGGAAAATAAAATGTTGGGTTGGAAGATGTCAAGAATTTCAGAGGAATTCAGGTAGATAAGCCAAATTGGAGTGATTTCGAGAGAATTTTCATGAAGAAGTATCTATATAAAAGATATTATGATGTTAGGAAAAAGGATTTAAATGAGTTGAGTATCATATCTATGTCCAATGAGGATTATACTTGCAGATTATTAGAGTTGTGGAGATATGTTCCCGATATTAAGGAGGATAAAACAAATATTTTGAGATTCATCAGTGGGTTGTCGGTGTCATTCATTGACAAGATTCAGTTTGATGAACCTATATTTCTGGAGGAAGCCATCAAAAAGTAGAAACATTGTTGTGATAAATCAAACTGTTATACTGAGTCTAAGAAGGATTGGAAAGATAATTAGAATAATAAAGGAATTTTGGATAGGAAGAGAGGAAAAATTAAGGATACAAATGATAAGGAGAATGTAACACCATACAATAAATTCAATTCAATTGCTGGAGGATTGAGATTTTAGTGTGAGGAGAATAATGAGGGTGATGGAAAATAATTTACAGTGTTGGACTTGTGGCAATGATGATCACGGGATAGATTTTCCACCACATTCAGTTCGTAGACTACATATATGAAGTGCTTAGGAGGCACAAATAGTTGGGGATGTTGGAAATATTATTCATTATATTTATGCATCATTGGATAATAGGCATACTTATCATTATGTATCTATTATCGAGATGAAAGGTAATATTTTTGATCAAGTTGTTTCTATTTTGATTTACCCTAGATCTAAATATAGTTATACCAGTCTTGGCCTACTGAATAAGTGTTGCTTCAATAAATAATTTCATGCAAAGTATTGGTTGGTGCAATTCGATACATGTACTAAGAAAAGAGTTGATGATTAGGTAATATATTATGCATTTTATTTGAATGGTATTTCTAAATCAACACATCTAAATTCTCTTTCTTTGGGATCATATATATGTTATTGGGTATGGATTTTTTGTACATTCATAGGACTAAGGTAGACTTCTATGATAAGGATATTGAGTGATTGGATGATGACAAAGAGAAGAGAATATTACAAGGTAATAAGAAGCTTACATCAATGATAATGGTTACAACTATGCATGCAACACGTAGTAGAAGGAAATGATGTAATATCCCAAAATGGGAAATATTAGAATATAGAACATATGCACAATTACAACTATGGTAAAGTAAGAAATAAACCATGCAAAACTGGAAAAATGCTAGAATACATCAAAACATCATATATATGAATAGAAATAGTTGAGCCATATCATTATGTATCAATAGCAAATGAATATACACGATGCTCCAAAAAGGGATGCACTCAATCCATCCAAAGATGCTTGAAACAAATCTACTAAAAACTAGCACTAGAAAGTAAAAACTGTTGCTGCTGCTGGAAACTACTACTGTTGGGAAGCATATATGTGTGAGAGGCTCCTATATTTCTTATAAATATCCACAATTTTAACCATAGACTCTACTTTCAAAACCCAAAAAAACCCAGAAATGGTTTGGCTAGATTTTGAGTTTGGAATTTCAACCCTTTGTAGGTTGCACACTGTACTCCTGTTGGCTGAGTTACACACTCCCTGGAGATAAAGACTCATATAGGGCTGAAATAATGATATATATACTACAATATTATCCACTCAGCTCAATAACTGAATTTCTAGTCCCTTCTCCTGACCCTAAGCTGAGAAACTTAGGATCTAGCTCCTCCACTCAATATGCAATTGTTGCATGCACAACTGCTAGGTAATATTGCGTTGTCTAGGAGGGATGAAGATGTATCCTACCGATATATAATACAATTCTGATCCCAAGCTGCTGAATTGATCCTCGGAGTGAAGGATTAATCCCTCACAAGATTCTAAGCTGATTTTCTTAGAACTTCATGTTCCCCTCAAACTCTCACTGCAGAATTATGGAATTTTTGCAGGAAATGTTGCTGCATAGGAGAATTAGATGGATGGACTGATGTCGGATATGAACATGAAACTCCTAGAAGAATGAAATGGATACATAGTGTGAAGGGTTGATCCATCCATAGGTTTCTCAGCTAAAGTATTGAGAACAACCTTCCAACTCTCAAACCCAAGTTCAGGAATGCGTAATTCCTATAGCTGGAAGTAAATATGAGAATGGATGAAAGTGGAACTGATTATCAGATGATGAATATTTCCCAAAAAAAAATTCCCAGGGTAGGCACTTGAAGTGCCTTGTGGGTAAGGGTTTGATTCCCTCTTGGGAACACCTGGTGCTAAGCAACATAACAGACTTAGCTAAACAGCTAAAGCGTGCAAAGAAATTTCTTACAATACTCAAAAATAAAAATCTGGACTTCCCTCCTTTACTTCCCTCATCATCCTTTTATGGTTTTGATCCTTTCCTAGCCTTGGCCCACCTCATAACTCGACTGCACATGTGGCCACTAGCCTCCATAAAGTTCGTGTTTTCCTCCATGATCTCTGTCACTGTTGCAATTACTCCCCACTTCTTCCATCATGTGTGCATTTAATGCACCATTTCCTCCATCATCTCTGCAATTTCTTCTCCACTATATCCATCATCTTGCATTTATCCCTCCACTATCTCCATCATCTTACTAATTAATTCTCTATGACCTCCACTCCTTATTCATTATAATGTTGCTCCAGTACTCCATAATTCTACTCCGCTACTCAATTAATCCACATTCATACTATAAAAGTGGATTTTGTTCATCTACTGGGTTTATGGCTCCCTCCACCTTTTTATTTACTTAACTAAATAAGAAAAGTAAGAACTTTAATATTCTAATTATCTGACGGAAAATTTGGAATATTATAGTCCTCCCAGCCAAAATTTTGTTTCTCCTCAAGAAACTGCAAAAGTGGATGTTGCAGAAATACATCTCCCTCCCAAGTGGCATTATCATATGGAAGGTTTCCCCATATGCTCCAATGTGTTATGAAAGCCCAACTCCATAGCTGCCTCTCTAGAATAGCTAGAATGGCCTCTAGTTGTGTAGCTAGATGCCTCTCCTCATCAATGAGTCTCCAAGTGAAAACCATCTACTATCCAAGAGCCTCTTCTCTGCATGAGATATGTGAAGTGTAGTGGTTCCTTCCTGAAGTGGAAAGTACCAACTCATAAACTATCTCTCCAACCCATGCAACATGGAGTAGGTTGTGTCTCTCCATGCTACAATCCTTGGCCTTGGTGGTCTTGGTTGCTATAAGCATCATCTCAACATTGTGAAAAATAGGAAATAAAGACATATGGATTGACATGGGAAATGTCAAACTATACTGTCCCAATAGAAGCCATTGCAGTAGTTCCTCTTGCTGTCATACCACATCATCATCATACCAAGCATGGTAGACATACTCCCATAAAAAAAGCTAACACAACAAGGCTTCATGTTTCCATATCACATCATCATTATGTAAGTTATGGGAGAATGTCAATCCATATTCTCCCAATAGTAACCAGCGCAACAATGACTCTTTCTGCCACCCCACATCATAATGCAAAGAATAAAGCAATGATATACTGATTGACATGCAGAATGTCACACCAGACCAATGTAGCCAAGCTTCCTACTGCCACATCATATGCGTATCATGCAAAGTCCCAAACAATAACATACCCATTGACATGTGATATGTCATTTGATGGCCAAACTCTCTCAAAATGGGAAAGATAGGAATATAGAACATTTATAACATTTCAATCAAGGCAATAACTAGAATGTAAGCACAAAGCTATAAAATGCTCGAAATTCTAGAATATAACATCAAGACATTAAAACGTTAGAAGAAAAAATTGAGCCATATCATTATGTATGAATAGCAATGTAAGTACACAGTTCTCCAAAAGGAAAGCACTCAAGCCACAATATCACTAAAATACACTAATGAAACTTAGCACTGCAAAGTATAAACTGCTGCTACTGGAAATTGATACTGTAGGGAATAATATCTATGTGCAAGAGGTTGCTAGAGTGCTAAGAAAGATATGCGATTTTAAGCACGGATTCTACTCGAAAAACCCAGAAAAACTCAAAAATGGTTTGGCCAGATTTTGAGTTTGGAATTTCATCCCTTTTTGGGTTGCACACTACACCCCTACTGGTTGAGTTACGCATGACCTAGATACAACTTCTGATATGGGGCTGAAAGAATGATCTATAACCTGCAATAGCACCCACTAATATCACTAACTGAAAGGTTGGTCCCTTCTTCCTATTCCCAAGCTCAAAACATGAGATCTAGCTCCTCCATTGAATATGCAACTGTTGTATCTCATCACTACTATACAAGGTAGGAAACAATGATATACCAATGGACATATAAAATACAATGTATTGGCCATACTCTCCCAAGAGTAGCCAACATACCCATGCCTCATGCTATTGCATCACCTTATTACTGCGCAAGGCATGGAACATACCAATCTAAAATTTCAGGTGGTAACCATACTTACCTAAGAGCAGCCAACGCAGCCAATGCAACCATGCTTCCTAATGCCCCGTGTCATAGATCTGCAAGTAGATTTTTAGCCACTTGCTCATCATCTCCATCCATCCATCCAACTGTGGGTGATGACTCATATCATATACCAGCTCAGTATCCATCTAGTGGAGAAGTTTCCACCAGAAACTTCTCATATAATAAATTTCCCCATCACTATATATGGCCTTGGGAAGACCATGAGGCATTAAGAAATCCCAGAAAGATAATCTGGTCACGGGTGAAGATATGTACTGTGTGAAAATGTCGAAGCAATGTGCATACCTCGATAGCGGATCAATGTCGATAATACCATCCTCCACAATATGATGACAATATTTGCACTCCATGATATGTCAAAGTGCATCCTCCTTGAGGTCTTTCCATGAGAAATTCTCACTGATGGCCTGGTAGAACCTGTGAGGTTTTGAATATGTCGCATGTGGAAAATTCTCTTTGAGGTATGATGTACTCATTAAGAAGGCTCTGTCTTGATAATCGAAGATGTTATCCATTACATGATGTCTACCATCTACAATATGTGCATCCAATGCTTCATAAGTGAAGCGGTCATCGAAATGCTCAAATAATAACTAGGCGTTGAAATCATCACTGCTCCTCAGTGACACCGTTGTTGATCTCCATGATAGTGCATCTGATGCTACATGGCCCTCTCCATACACAATGCTGAACTCATATTCCTACATTGTACTAATCCATCGTTGCTACCTTTTCTACATTTGCTACTCCTAAAAAAGATACTGGAGACTATGGTAGTTGGTCTTCCCCCGAAATCTATTGCCAATTAGAAACTATCGGAATTTTACCAATGCATGCATAATGGCAAATATCTCTTTTTCATAAATAGAATATGACAGCTCATGCAACAATAACTTCTGGTTCTCGAAAGCTATTGTATAGCTTCCATACATTAGGACTATTCTATTCCCATCCTCAGAAACTCTACACTCCAACACAAAGTGTTGTGTGCAGTTGAATGATGTAAAACTGGGATAGCTATACATCTTCTCCTTGAACCATTCAAATGTCCTCTGTGCGGTGATAGTCTACTCCTCCAAATCAGCAATGTGCTCTAACCCTTATTCATGCAATTTCCCTTATGGAATGACCCCAAAAATCTCAATATGATGTGCTGAAACTATATGTGGTGGAAATGTTTACATACCTTGGATCAATTGATGTTTGGAAATATATTGAAAAGATACAAGATTTCCTCCAATCAGTGAAATTGCTTCTCTAACTACTGGTGATGGTAATGGATGCTCCTATACTGCTGCACAAGCGCTGTTATCTTCTTCCTCTTCCTCATGCACCTCTCGAATCATGCCTTGGACACTCAATGTCCAAGTCTTGGGACCATCTTGCAAATATGCAAGTGCTCCTCCCATTCATGCAAGTACCTCTACTACAGCTGGTGGTGGTGGTAGTTTCTCTCCTCCCAGTGTATCTGTGCTGACATATCCCTTCTGCTCCTCATAAAATTTCTCTTTATTGTCAGAGAATGTCTCAATGGAATGTGCCTCCAGGTTTCTTCTATCAAACCTGTTTACCAATATTTGCGTGAACTATTCATATGCAGTCACTATTGCATGTTTCAATATGCCGAACCTCCAGTCACTTGCTTCACCCTCAAGGTGTTGTGTTGCAATCTGAATAGCTTCATTTTCTGCTATTGGATGTAGCTGGAAGAATGCATCTAACTTCTCCATCCAAAATTTTGTTGTGCTTTTGGATGACCCATCGAATTTAGGCAGAAAGATTCTATTCTGCATATGCCCTCTTCTTTTATTACTGTTGCGAGGTCTCTAGTTCTCTTTAATCTAGAAAAACTGTTAGAAAGTCGGATTCTCTTTGAATGCTCTAGATTAAGATTTGTACTCTGCCAGATAATCACTAAGAGTCTCATGCTCCAAATATCCTTCATATCCATGCCATTCATTTCCCTCTACAAGGGAAGTGGGCATAATAGGGTTTTTATAGTCTCATTTATCACCTTCATGTACTTGATGATTTACACTTTGGCCTTGGGCACCCTTTCCTCCAGACTTGAAAATTTTCTCAAAAAATAGTATCTTAAAACCCATATGGGACTCTGCCTAGACTTTTCCACGTATACACGAGATTCCATTCATAGAGATCTGTGTATACCTTTTTATTTTTAAAAAATATATATTTTCCCTATTATTAAGGCGAGTTTGATGACTATTCTAGTAATTTAACCACCCCAGCTCGTGGCCTAACTGTTCCTAACTACATAAACTAATTTGAGGGAGTATATAAGCCCCTCAAAGAAATGGCTTACAGGAGGGATAACAGATATAGATATTACACTCTGTTGGAGCCCTATTCAAGTCTGATATTCCCGTGCCTCTTGCACTTCCCAGGTATATTTAGGAAACCCTAGTTTACTTGAGATGTTCATCACCCCATATGACATATTTTGTGCACACATCTTGGAAGAATTATTGCTAGGCTAGTGTTGGACATATCCAGAGGACGGTATGATCAAAGACCGTGGCAGGATTCAGGTGATCTCTCCACATTTTGATTATTGTATGTGTCATTCATAATAAGAAGAGCCATCTTGTTCCTGATGTTTACGTGTTTATGATTCTTTATACATGTGTAATAATCATTAATTGAACATTTCATATTGTTTTTATGATATTATACATGTTTTTCACTAACATCTAGGAACTATATATGATGTACAATTAGGTTTTTGTGTTCATTATTTGTGGATTTACAGGTTTCAGAGCACAAAGTGTTGTAGGGGGTTTTCACCCCATGGGATCTACATTAACTGAAGGATTTTCGAGTAAGTTCTATGACCAGTAGTATCTAGTTTTTAGTATCAAATTTGATTAAGTGAGTCCTTCATGAATGGAATGCCCGTGATTTGTGAAGGTTGTCAACCCAAGACCTTTAGGGTATGATTTCCCGAAATAGAAATGGCGACCCCACTATGGATCACATTCTTGTGATTTCCCATTTGGGTTGTTTCATCTATCTTGTAGGTTCCCAATAGTTTCTATCACTTTTTGTAGTCTAGCAAGTCTTTTTTTCAGTCAGACAGAAGACCTAGTCTCTTGATCAGGCTTGATTTTTTGTTTTTTCCTTGTATTTATTTCCATATGCAGTTTTTTCTTTGCATAGTCGCGTGTACACATTGTTTTTTTCAAAGGGACCCGCATATACTTGAGTTTCCTTTGATACATTCATGTATGCACGCTTTTTGCTCACTACAAAAGCATGTATGTCTGGGAAAATTTGAAATTTTTTATTTCTAGCCCCTATGGTCTTGTATGTCTATGTTGATATATTCCTATAGTATCTTGAAGGTCTCTGGACTGTGTTTAGAGTGACTTGTATATGTTTCTCTCTTGCTTATATGAAAACCTAGCCATTTGGTGAAATCCTTGTTTTGTTTGTTTGCAATTGCGTCTTGAGCACCAAGATATTTCCCTAAAGATTTGTGGTTGTCTTGAACATTCAAAACAATGAGATTTTACTTTTTTCTCTTCTTGTCCTTATGCATTGCTTCGCATTTGATGTTTTCCTTCTCTGTTTAGTTTGGTTTTCTTGATTTCGTAGACCTGACTTGTTGCAAATTTTGAAGGATCCCTTTTTTATTTTTTGGAGTTGTTGTTTGTTGTAAGATTATGATATTATACAGAGTTGATTGATTGAATTTCTTTCTTCTTTTAGCTCGTATAAGTCCTGCTACAAAAGTAGCATGGTTGGCTTGAGTACTTAGAAGCCTTGGATTGAAATTCATGTTTTCTTGATTCAATTATTGGATAGTATTTATTTTTCTTCTTGAAACCCCTTTTTCTTTCTTTTATAAGTTGAAAATCCCAAAAACATTTTATGTTTTCCGTAGATTTTTTCTTTCAGTTTTGTTTATGGTTTCTTTTCATCTTTTGAAGCTTTTGGTTCAGTTTCTAGTCTTCACTTCTTAGCTTGATTTGGAAGGAAGTCTGCTTTTGATTTCTCTCTTTATTTCAAGTGCATTTTGACGTTTTTATACATGGGAGTTCTGATTTGGAACTAGCCTTGTTGACTGTTAAAAAGTGATTGAACCTTTGTTTTTCTAGAGATTTCTCTTTTTTCTTCTGTAGAGGTAGCATCTTAGGCTTTAAATTTCATTGGTAGTTTTCATTAAGTGCATTTGAGAATTTTTAGTCTTTCTCGTAATTTTATGAGTTGTGTGAAGTGTGAGTGTCTGAAAATAAAACAAATTTTTTTTTATTAGTTTCGTAGAACCTGTGTAGAAATCACTCTTCATCGAGAGGAAATCATTGCATTTGCATGTATTTTGGTTTTCATTGGTTTCTTATGTGTCATAAAAACACCATGAGTTTCACTTCCGTGCACCCTTGACTCAAGCCAATCTAAAATAAGCGATATAGTTAAAAGCAACTATTAGTTTTTGTATTATTGTCATTAATCATACACCAACTAGCTAGGTTGTAGGTCCTTGGATTTGGTGAGTGGAGAGTTAACTCTCCAAGGTTGCTCAAACTGTTAAACATAGAATTTTATTAATGATTGAAATCCAACACCGTTAAGTAGACTAGGAAAGCTCTCCTCCAGAGATTTAAGACCTAAGACCATTCCGCTCGGCTGCCGATACGGATTGGTGCCCATAGTTTCCTATCCTATGGATCACACAAGTGACTGTGGGGGGGGGAATACCCATGGTACATGAGGGAGACGTTGCATCACTTCCATCAGTACTTTTGGAGGGTGCCCTTGTGAAGCTTGGGTACTTGCACCGACAAAGGCTATTGTTAGGAGGTCAGCGTAACTGTTTTTGTTACCTTCACTAGTATGCCTGGGGTGTAATTACCCCAGAATACTCTTGGGATATCCTATTATTTCTCTTTCTTGTATTTTGGTGTCCAATCCTCATCACCCGGAGCAGAAATACATGACAACTGCTTGTCTAGCTGAATCTTAGGAAATTTTTAGTAAGTGCTCTTTGCTTGTAATATTCCCAAATTTTCACCTGATATTTGGAATATTAGAGTTCTTAACTTTCTTAACGAATTAATTAAATAAAAGGGTGGAGGGACCCACAATCCTCAATATGAATAAACATCCACTTTTGTGTGTGAATGTGGATTAATTAAGCTTAGATCTACATAATGAGGTAGTTGAGCAACTACTAATGTGAATAGAATTGGAGATTGTGTCCCATTAATTGAGATAGATAATGGAGGTTGATACAATCAACTAAGTTCTTGAAGATGTCAAATAGAATATCACGGAGCATTCATGATAAGGTGATGGAGGATGTTGTGCAATTAAAGCACACATGATGGAGAGGGTGTACATTGCACCTAGACATGATGGTTGATTTGGTCAAATAGTGCAGTCAAACTTGGAGGATCTCGTCCACATGCACAGCGTATTCTAGATGAGGGCCAAGGCATGGGAAGGCTTAAACATTATATAAAGAAGATGAAGGCAAGGATGGAGGCATGTTGGTTATTCTTGATGTAAGGATCTTTTCAGATCTGGAATTGTCATGTGACATTCCATTGCTTTCTCCAGTTGTTTAGCAGATATTGCAAGTGTTGTTTAGCACAGGGTGTTCCTGGTTGGGAATCCCACCTCTTTCTTAGAGTAGCTCTACAAAAAGAGTATTGTAATTCATTCTACATCAGGAATTTGTGCCACATCTCTTTTCCTAATTTCTGCATAACATTCATATTAAAAAATTGCAGATTTCTGAAGATCAGTTTGGAAGGTGGAAGTTGTATTCAGTACTTCAGCTCGAGAACTGGTGAGGGTTTATTCCTATCACCTTGGACTTATAGATCAGCATTCCCAGAGCTTCATTTCAGATTTGGCATCAGGCCAAAATTTATTAACCTCCTAGCAGCAGTATCTCCTTCAAGAATTATGCTGTCCAATTTGCAGTTCCAAAAGGAGGAAGGAAGTTGCTAGCATTTCCGCTAGTAATCCTGTGAGGGATCACTCCCTCACATTTCCATTAGTCTTACCATTAGCCTAGAGTTTATTGCAGAGTTTTTTAGCAGGCATAAGGCCTTTCTTTCCCTCACATCGTAGTTTCTATTGGTAGTTGTGTTGCAGCAGCTGTAATCATCATTGGAGGATTGAGAAACTAGATCTAGAGCTTATAGCTTGTAGATTTGAAGAAGGGATCAACCCTTCAAGATTAGATCTAATCTTGCATCATATTTCAGCCATCTATCAGTAAGATATAGATTCAGATCTTTATTTCCCAGCAGATCAAGGATCAAATCCTAGGAGGGTGATTTTCAAAATTTGTAGATCTGGAAAATCCTTTCTGGGTTATCTTGGGAATCCATCACATTGGCCAGATCTTGAATCTTGGCGTCATTTGAGCTCTAGATTTGAGTATATTTATGCTTTAATTTTCAGCCTGCAGTTATATAATCATATTCTGCTGAAGGGATATAATATTCCCAAATAGCGCAAACTAATGGGAATATAAAATTTTGTTTTCATTTTCTTGTTGCAAGAATAAAATTTTAAAGGAGGATAAATTAAACTCCTCAAACAGCAAAATAAATCAATGACCATGTGAACAAGGCTAAATTTGGGCTGCCTTAGTTAAACTCCCTTATGTGTGAAGGGGATTGAGATAATTGACTGGGTCAACAGGACAAAATCCATAGTGCTCTCCAGATGCAATGCACCTCCTAGATGCACAACCCAGTTCTAGTTGGAGGCTACACATGTGAAAGGAACTAAACCTTTGAGATGGTTTAGGGTTTTGCAAGGATTTTATCCTATAAAAGGAAGAGGATAACAACAGAAGAAGGTTGTTGAACATATTGTTTTGGAAGAACATGTCTGTTTAGAAATTTATCATTCTCTTGGCTGTTTAGCAGAGAATAGTGTTCTTTAGCACTGGGTGTTCCTGATCGGGAATCCCACCTCCTTCTTTGAGTAGCTCTTGAGGGAGTCTTGCATTTATTATCCACTATTAGTCATTTAGCCAAGCTCTTCTTCCAACTACAACGCATATCCTATTGACGGTTTGGTTTTATTTGTAAGCTGCAACAAGTGGAGGCTAGATTTATTCAGATCTAAGCCATTCTAGTGCCTCATTTCAATGGGAAATCCTTCTATCCCCATGGCAAGAGAGTATTGGATGACGAGAGCTCATTTTTAGATCTTGGCTTGAGGGAACATCATGTTCTCAAGCCTATAGTGTATTCCATCTTCCATAATTGCATTATTTGTAAGGAGAGAGTTGTAGGGTCTTTTGGCACTACAAGGAGGAGAGATCTCTAGCGTTGGGAATCTGCCCTTCACTGTGGTGATCCGTGGATTACAGATATAATCCATGTTCCATTCAGATCTGATCTAAATACTGGTTTATGTGCTTCAGAAATTATGAATCATTCTGCAGATCTGCTACATTAGATCTCAGATCTACTCCATGTACTTCACTTTTTACTAAAAACCCCAAGGGGCTTTTGAAGAGGAGACTATATAGTGTACATATCTGATATAGATCTATATTTTTTTACACAGATCTTCTCTAGATCTAAATTTTAATCTAAATCTTTTTTCAGCTAATAAACTAACTTTTTCAAGCTTGTACAATCATATCATCTGGTTGCAGCCTCTTATTTTGAGTAATTCTTCATATAAAGTCTATTTCTTTATGTTCTATAATGAAAGGGCTTCAATATAAATCTGATTTATTGTTATAAAAAATCATATCGAGCCTTCATGTTTGCCTCCTGCTACTGCTCAGCTAGATTGCGTTATTTCTGAAGCAGTATTGTTGCACATTGTTGCAGTCCCTTCTTTGGGCAATTTTCAAGCCATACTAGGTGTGGGAGGTCTGTTTACCTCACCTAGTTTGATTTGTTTCTACTCTCCTCTTGGATTTTGGTCTTATATTATTAGATATAATGTATTCAAGGGCTTATTTCAAATTCTGTAGCATCCATTTTTGAAAAATGTGTTTTTCAAACATGCCTTGCTGACAGTCCTAATTTGGGGATATTATAGTGGTGTCAGAGCAACTATCTTGGGACAGCCTATGCTTATTGAAGAGCCAATATGTCTTTTCATGGAAATAAAAGAGTGATGAAGAAGTTTGTTACACTAAATACACAGAAGAAAAGGGTAAGATCCCTTTAACTTGAAGTTTGCAAGGAAAAGAGTTCTCTAAAACTCTTTCTCAAGCTATGTATGAAATGAAAGAAGAAATCTAGGGAATGAAGAGGGAAAGCCATGCAGATACCTCAGGAGGATTTTCACATCAAGAAATCCCCAATACTTCTTACTTTGTGTGTGAACATTCAGCCACACAACCTAATCTGTAACATTAGAGCATGCCTTCTTTCTTGTCAAAGGAAGAAGAAAAAGGAGAAACACCAAAGGAGGAATCTCTTGGTGATTATGTCCAAGACTATGAGTCTCAATCAGAGATATTCAAAGTGAATCTCAGTTTCCCAAAGTTCTGTCAACTCAAATAAGAAAGATTCAGCAGCTATAGTAGAAGAAGAGGGTGCATGCAACACACTTTGGGTAGATTCTCTTTACCTACTTTTAATGGATCACCTAAGGACTCAACAAAGTCTTGGGTAAGGAAGCTTGACACATACTTCCAGCTACATAAAGCTTCAAAAGAAGAAGCCTTGAGAGTAGCAGCGTTGCATATTCAAGGAAATTCTTATTCCTAGTGGCTATTTGAGTCTTCTTCCTTGAAAAGGGTAAATATCTCTTCTTATGCAATGTTCACTAGGAGACTAGTGAAAATATTTGATGTAAGACATTCTCATATTTCTTGGGGAAAGAAAATCAAGCCCAAGAAATCTAAAACTCAGCATAAGTTGGAAGATTCCATAGAGCCAACTCCAGTCCTAAACATTGTTGAGGGGGTTGAAGATCTGCTACACAATGTTTGAGAGGCAAAGGCCCCACTACAGTAAGGTCTCTTTTCTAAAGGAGAAAACGTGGGGGTTCCTTATTCAATAAGAGATCAAGGAAAAGGATCTCTTAATGATGTGTTATTCTCCATTGATGGGGAGAAGGGAGAGAAAGAGCAGAGGAGATCCTCCAGAACTGTGATAGCAGGAGGAGATCTATTTTCATTTAGAGATGGAGATGAAGCAATGGCTTTCACTAGAGGGGCTCTTGCATCTTTGCAAGGAGTTCCTAAGGATATTCCACATGGAGGACATGAGCAACATGTGTCTGTGATAAGAGACAATGAGACAGAACAAAGGAGGGATCACAAAGTTGATCCACTATTAGAAGAGAATGGATAAAATTCTCCAATCAGAGGCACTCTTACACTACTAAGAGGGGTCTCCAAATTTCATGAGACTTCCACACATGAAACAGAGTTGAAATTGGACAGTGAAATTAGGGACATGAGGATCCCATATATTTTGCATATGAGGATGGTCCCTGAAACCTCATTATCTAGTGTAAAACCACCTAGGATTCTACCTAATTTAGATTCTATGGTGAAAACCTCACAACTTGCTGCTAAAAACTTAGATCCAGGAGGGATTGGAGCACTTGAAGGTAAAGCTACAGCACTGCGAGACTTGGGTAAGCTCAAGGAGGAGGGAAATATTCTTCCCCTATCATCATCACCCACTCTCCTTTCTGATCCTGTGTTGTGGGAGGAGAAGAATGGAAGGAATAACCTTCCAACACACACCTTTGGGATAGAAGATGTCAAGGGAAGGATCAACAACATGACAGATAGTTTGGTTGATGCATCATCAGCGTTGTCATTGTTGAGCAGTGTAGATCTGTATTGGAAATCCCAACTTCTAGTGGATTATTCCAAAGATATTCACAAATGTATGATACTTGATGACCAACTGCATGAAGAGGGATACTTAGTCCAAGGAGGAGTCATCTATCATCATGGTAGAATATTTTTTTCTAGAGATCCTAAGCTCAAGCATAAGATACTACAAGGAACACACAAAGAGTTCTTTTTCAGCCACATGTATTCCATGAGGATCTACAACATCATCATGAGAAGCTTTGATTGGGAAGGCTTGAAAGAGGAACTACATCAGAATTTTCAAGAATGCATGAGTTATGTGGAGTTGGGGAAGCCATGGGACTCTATTCAAGAGTCATTTTAGCCATCTCTTCATTCTTTGGAAAGAGGAGAAAGATCCATGCACAACTCCATGTTTATGAAAAACATTGTTGGTAAAGGACCTTTTCATGTAAAGAAAGTTTTATTTTCTGATTTTACATGTTCTTTTACCATTTTTATGCAGGCCATGACTCCTAAAAGGAGTAATGTATCATGTAAATCTGATGGCAACTATTGGGCCACTAAAATTTTGGAACTTGGCCACTCTTTAGATGAGAAAAGGGATATTTTGCAACATGATGGGTGCTTCCCAAAGGCACCAAATATATCTCACACTTTCTGCAATAGTGAGATGACTTGGGAAGCAATTAAGTGGTGGGAAAACCACTTACCATGTCTTGACTTGAGGCAGGCAGGAGATGCACTGCGTTGGTATAATATGTGGGATTATGACCCACCTCCTCATGCTCAATTTTCTATTTGTATGAACATAGTTTTTTTTCCATACATTAATGATATACTTATACTACTTATGGAATTGTATGGAGGGAGGATGGGGAGCATGTATGTGCCACACCAGATGGAGACTCTCTATGTACCATATGCTACATGTTTCAGGGAGAGTTTTGGTTTAGCCATGATTGTTTCATTTGAGTTCTTAACTCCTTATGCGAAGGGTCATTTACCTCTCATAAAAAAATTGAAGAAACAATTCATGGGAGGATGTTTTGGTGAACACTCAGCTCATGGAGGAGGTTTATCACTTGATGGTGTCACCAATGGAAGAGGAAAGGAGTTGCAACACTCACTCTATCAGTTGCTTGAGGACAAGAAACATTTTTGAGGGGAGGATTGTAATATTCCCAATTAGCCCAAGCTAATGGGAATATATAATTTTGTTTTCATTTTCTTGTTGCAAGAATAAAATTGTAAAGGAGGATAAATTAAACTCCTCAAATAGAAAAATAAATCAATGCGCATGTGAACAATGCTAAATCTGGGTTGCCTTAATTAAACTCCCTTATGTGTGAGGGATTGAGACAATTGACAGGGTCAACAGGATCAAATCCACAATGTTGTCTAGATGCAATGTACCTCCTATATGCACAGCGTAGTTCTAGTTGGAGGCTACACATGTGAAAGGAGCTAAACCTTTGAGATGGTTTAGGGTTTTGCAAGGCTTTAATCCTATAAAAGGAAGAGGAGAACAACATAAGAAGGTTGTTGAACATATTTTTTTGGAAGAACATTTCTTTTTAGACATTTCTCATTCTCTTGGTTGTTTAGCAGAGAATAGTGTTGTTTAGCACTGGGTGTTCCTGATCGGGAATCCCACATCCTTATTTGAGTAGCTCTTGAGGGAGTCTTGCATTTCTTTTTCACTATCAAGAACTTGGCCAAGCTCTTCTTCCAAATATAACACAGATCCTATTGAGGGCTTTTTTTCCATGTAAGCTGCAGCAAGTGGAGGATAGATCTATTCAGATCTAAGCCATTCTAGTGCCTATTTTCAGTGGGAAAGCCTTCTATCCCCCTGGAAAGAGAGTATTGGATGAGGAGAGCTCATTTTTAGATCTTAGCTTGAGGCCACATCATGTTCTAGAGCCTACAGCGTAGTCCATCTTCCATAACTGTGTTATTTGCAAGGAGAAGGTTGCAGGGTCTTTTGACACTTCAAGGAGGAAAGATCTCTAGCGTTGGGAATCTATGCTTCACTGTGGTGATCCATGGATGACAGATATAATCCATGTTCCATTTAGATCTGATCTGAATACTGGTGTATTTGATTCAAAAATTCTGAATCATTCTGCAGATCTGCTGCATTAGATCTCAGATCTACTCCATGTACTTCACTTTTTGCTGAAAACCCAAAGGGGATTTTGAAGAGGAGACTCTATAGTGTATAGATCTGATATAGATCTATATTTTTCTACACAGATCTTTTCTAGATCTGAATTATAATCTAAATATCTTTTCAGCCAATAAAATAATGATGTCAAGCTTGTATAGTCATATCATCTGGTTGCAACCTCTTATTTTGAGTAATTCTTCATGTAAATTCTATTTCTTTATGTTCTATAATGAAAGGGCTTCAATATAACTCTGATTTAATATTATAAACAATTATATTGAGCCTCCATGTTGGCTTCCTACTACTATTCAACTAGACTGCATTATTTCCGAAGCAGTATTGTTTCGCATTGCTGCACCCACTTCTTTGCACAATTTTCAAGCCATACTAGGTGTGGGAGGTCTATTTACCTCACCTAGTTTGATTTTTTTCTACTCTCCTCTTGGATTTGGGTCTTAGATTATCAGATATAATGGATCGAAGGGCTCATTTGAAAATTTTTAGCATCCATTTCTGAAAAATGCATTTTTCAGAAATGCCTTGCTGACAGTCCTAATTTGGGGATATTACAAGGGAAAATGCAATATTTGCTTCAGTGGCTCTCTAGTTACACTGTACCTATTGTAGCATGTTTTCTTGGTGACTCTACACCATATTTTTCACTAGATATACTCATATTTTTTATATGGTGTAACTGAATCTTCTCCAATATAATAAAATGGCTCAGCTTCTCTGTAAATTTTGATGTTGTCTTAAGATCTATCGTTTATCTTTCCGCAGTTATTATATTGTGTTTAAGTATTATTGCATTCTCCCCTTTTGGATATTTCAGTGGTATCAGAACATGATCTTTTGCTCATCTTGTGGACATTTCATATTTTACATCAAAAGAAGAAGCAGATAGATGAGATCTATCATGGAGGATGATAATTTTGCCACTCATTTGTTTAGATCCATGCAATATCTCTCCAAGGAGTTCAATCCAATGAAGAATTAATGATAGAAAGAGGATCCAATAAGAATATGTGATCGAAGGTCCAAGCACTTCCTATCAGCAAAGAAGAAAACTGGAGAATCCTAGATCTCTTCATAGATCCACTATGCCCACTTTCTTTGGAGAAGGTCAAAGGTGTAGAAATGAGGAAAGGAATTAACCTGAGACTCATGAAACGATAAGTATATATATTAAAGAGTACAAATCACAGTCTATATAATTCAAGGAGAAGCTAACTCTCCAACAATTCTTCAAAATCAAAGAAGAAAGAGGATCCTATAGCAGCAATAGAAGAAAGAGGCATAATAGATTCTATTTTCCTACATTTGATGGATCTTCCTCAAGAACTGTTAAGGCTTAGAGGATAGAGTTAGATGCATTTTTTAGGCTACATCCTGTAGCTGAAGAAGAGGTTGTTCAAATTGCAGCACTTTATATTTTAGATGAAGCCAATGATTGGTAGTTTGGTCACATAGAGCACGGAAAGGTGACTAAATATTCAGATTTATTTCACAAGCTGAGGAAGGAATTTGATGAGATGAGACCATATATGTATCACAAAGTGATGTCCCCTAAGGAAACAAAGGAGGATGTAAATCTTTTCACTCTAGACAAGAAGTCACTACATTCACCAACAGCTGCAGAAGTACTTGCATTCAGAGAAGAGACACTTGCATCTTTGTAAGATAGTCTTGAGCTCTTGACATATAGAGTCCCATGCATGATTTGGGAGATGCATGAGGAAGAGGAGGAAGATTCCAGCACTGGTACACTTGGAGAAAAGTAGCCATCACTCTTACAAGTAGTTGGAGACACTACTATCTCGGTTGGAGGAACTCTTGTGTTCTGTCAAGAGGTTCCCACATATCAGTTGAACTTAGGTATGCATACACATTCATCACCTATTGTTTTAGTAGATCTTATTGAAACTTATGGGAACATGCCATCAGGGCCAATGCATGACCAAGGGTTAGAGCATATTGATGATTTAAAGCAGCAACATATCACAACGCAAAGGACCCTTGTTCTAATCAAGGAGGAGGTTAAGAACTATCCCAGTTCATCATTTTTGAGCTACATTCAACCCTTTGAGTTGAAGTGTATAGTTTCAGAAAATGGGATGAACATAATCATGTGTACAATAACTGGTTATGAGATTAGTGTCATGCCTTGCTTTGAGACAACACATATATTATCATGCAGATCTACAACGTTGTCACTTAGTAGCTCTGAAGATGAGGAGATCCCATCATTCTTGGAGCATTCTAAAGGTAGCTTCACTCGTAAAGAAATGGAGGTCAAGATGATAAATGGTATACATCTTGAGATGAGAAACCTTTTCTCCTTTATAGATGACCCTTTCTCAATGAGCATATCACAGCTCAAAGAGAAACTTCTACCTATAGAAGATCTATAATCTCATTGGTTTTGGAAGGACATGGACAAGAAGAAGGTCTCATTAAGAGATCTCATTAGAGGTGCACTTCAACATTTCATGAAGTGAAAAGTTCTTCATCAGTTTGGGGAAGTTGGTATTCTACAAAGGCAGGATACCATGATTATGCAACACATCACTCATCTTCCATATTGGGGTGAGTGGGTGAGGATGATAAGCAAGGGGTGGCATGACCACTTGCAAATTTATGACATGGGACAGCAAGCTTGGTTACGTTGTTTTCCCTTGGGATATTCTTGTCACTACCCAAAGGCTCCTATTTCTTTGATCTGTGCCTTGAGGAACACTTAGGAAATGAAGGACGCATGGCTATCCTGGCTGCTCTTGAGTGAGTATGGTTACCACCCAATAGCTCATAATTTTCCGATTCATGCATGGTATATCAATGATAGAATGTAGCAAAAGAAGGGATGTTCACTTTGGTTTTCCTTGAGATAGATTGGCCACCACATGACATCTCCTATGTCTATGTGTTTTGTATTTGGTAAAGCTTGGCATGATGCTCTCATGATGTGCATTGATGATGTTTCTTTGTATTTGGCTGATGTGACATTACATATGTCCATTAGTATGTTTTTGCTTCATGATGCACATGAGAAGGAGAGGAAGCAGCAATATCTTTTGTTTCTTTGGTTTCTTTTGGGGGAGTTTGGCTTGTCCATTTTACATGGAGGAGGTGGAGGATGTCAGCAAAGGGCCTTACTCCGGTGGTTAATATTAGGAGAATATGGTTTGACAGCTTTGTATACCCATATAACTCCTTCACTTCTTCTTTTGCATAACGTTGGAATTATGCTTGGATCCAACAAGGCCAACAGGGCTAAGGATGAGAGCATATAAATGCTCAATCGAACTCATAAAGCATAGGGTGAAGAGATATATTATGAGATGGAGCTTTCCTTTATAGAAAGAGTGACTTTATTTTATGTATCCCATGTATTAATGATGATGTTGGACATCATATGGTTGTCACTTGGTACTTCATGGTGGAAGGAGGACATCTAACCATGCAGTTGGAAGTCATTCTATACATTTTTGAAATACAACTTTGGAATCAAACATGCATAGCACATTGCAGAAAATGGAGGAAGCCTTTATTATGTGGATGCCATTTGGAGGGGAATATATGGCTCTGCATCTACTTCTTGAGTTTCTTTAGGATAAGCAATATTTTTCCGAGGAGGACTATAATATTCCCAAATTTTCACCTGATATTCGGAATATTAGAATTCTTAACTTTCTTAATAAATTAAGTAAATAAAAGAGTGGAGGGACCCACAATCCTTAATGAATAAATATCCACTTTTGTGTGTGAATGTGGATTAATTAAGCTTAGATCTACATCATAAGGTAGTTGAGAAACTACTAATGTGAATGAAATTGGAGATCGTGTCTAATTAATTGAGATAGATCATGGAGGTTGATACAGTCAACAAAGATCTTGAAGATGTGAAACAGAAGATCATGGAACATTCATGATAAAGTGATGGAGGATGTTCTACAATTAAAGCACACATGATCGAGAGGGTGTACATTGCACCTAGATATGATGGTTGATTTGGTCAAACAACACAGTCAAACATGGAGGATCGTGTCCACATGCACAGCACAGTCTAGATGACGGACAAGACATGGGAAGGCTAAAACATTATATAAAAAAGATGAAGGCAAGAATGGAGGCATGCTAGTTATTCTTGAAGTAAGGATATTTTCAGATCTTGAATTTTCATGTGACATTCCATTTCTTTCTGAGGTTGTTTAGCAGAGATTGCAAGTGTTGTTTAGCACAGGGTGTTCTTGGTCAGGAATCCCAAATATTTCTTAGAGAAGCTCTAGAAAGAGTATTGTACTCCATTCCACGTCAGGCATTGGTGCCACATCTCTTTTCCTACTTTTTGCAGAACATTCATATTCGGAAATTGCAGATTTTTGAAGATCAGTTAGGAAGGTGGAAGTTGTCTTCAGTAATTCAGCTAGAGAATTGGTGAGGGTTTATTCCTGTTGTTAGTTTCCCGTAATTTGGAAGATTGGTAAACCAAATGGTAGGGTAACATCAAACCAATATTTGGATTCCTAGGACCTAGCCTTCCTAGACTCAGAGAGGGCTCTCTCTATGGTGTGAAGCATGTGAACTTGTTCGCTTTGTATGTTTGATTTTAGGCTAGTTGTTAAGTATATTTTGGTTTGTTCTGGTTTTGAGGTAAAACTGATCAAGTAGGACAAATAGAAAGAGATTTCATCAAATCAACAGGGCTATGGGGTCAAATAAAGTCAAGGATGTCTAAATGATGGACAAGGTGTACTACAGGGCCGATTTATCAAGGTAAATTGTTCTTTCGGTTGAGGTATAAGGTGAAATGAACATTAATTTTGTGAAAAACGAAGAAGTCTTAAACATATATAGTTTGAAAGCAAATACTCATGAGGTAGGGAAACCCATTAATCTCTATGAACAATACTCAAACTGATAAACATGAAAGATAAACATTCAGGTGAGACATACAAGCATAAGAACTCGTAACTTTAGAAACTCACCTTCAGCTGTTGGGAAAACATATAAGATAAAAAAATAACTTAATATATGAAGAGGGAACTCCTAAAAAACATATATCAAACTATCGAGAACTCTGAAACATGTTGATAAGAATGGAAAAAGGGTAAGATTGAAAGAAAATTATTTGACGTAACCTAATCAATCAATATTTCATAGAAAGATTTCAGAAATAGAGTTTTGAGAACTTCAAATAAGCAGGGCATACCTTGAATTAGATTTCACAGCTAACATAGTGACCATTAATGAAACACATAACAAGTTCTTGGTAGACCTAAGGAGTAGTTAAGAATTCCTTATAATGACCAAGAAGAAGAAAACATCAAAGCTATAATAAATAGGAGGTTTGAGGTGCTTCCATGGGCATATCTCAACCTATAATCTTCTGATCTACAGCAAACAAGAAGCATGAAACATTAATGAAAACAAGAAGACATAAAAAAATTAGAGAAACATCACCATTCACCAAGCTATGGAATCTTGCACACAATGCTCCTCCACCATCAAGCCAAGCAAGACATTCATCCACTTCATAAAACCAATATTTTCTCCCAACTCATAAATATATGTATTTCTCTTAACATGTCAAGTTATACCTAGTTTATTACAATGAATCCTCGTGGTTTATATAAGAAAAGAGGAGAAAATCCCACTAGAGTATCTAGAAGGCCATTGGCCAAAGCGAAATATCCTAATTTTTCCTTGAGGCCTTACAAGGTCCAAGGCACAAAATAGCAAAAATATTTACTTTTAGGCTCTCTCATACATGATAGAACTTTCCTAATGCACATTTTCTTTGTCCTCACACAGGAATGCAGAATTATGTCTCTGTTTTTGTAAAATTTCTAGGCGCGCAGCACCAAAAAAGGCATTTTTGCAGCAAGGTTTTGGAGGCCTTCCCGATGTCGAAAAAGGCCTTGTGATGGCCCGTTGGAAAGCTATGGATGTATTTTTTCCAAATATACTTGATTTATCTCACTATAATCTCTGAAAGCTGCTCAAAAGGTGGAATAGGTGCAGAAATCCAGGGCCGTAGCACCTGCTCAGAAATAGTGGCAGAAAGGTGAAAAATGGTTGTTTTTGGATCTTTTGAGGGACCAAAATAGCTCCACATGAGCTCAAAACTTATGAGAATACTCCCTTAGTGCCAAGGAATCCAAAAATGTAAAATTTTCCTACTGAAGATGCTCTGAGAAAAAGCGCAGCGTCTGGGGTGTTGTGCTCCTAGGCTTAAAAATTCACAAAAAACCAAAAACAATCCAATTTTGCTCAAAAGTTGTGAGTGAATCCCTCAAGGGTCCATAGAGACATGTAATGAAGCTTGAGCCAATATTCCAAGCCTACATTTATATTTTCCATCTTTTGGCATCGAGCACCTCCTTTGGGCATTTTTGAGCTTTTTTCTAGCAAACTGATTTAGCTTTTTGTGATGTTGAGTCATCTTTCTTTGTAACCCTAAATCCTTGTTTACTTTATCCAATTTGGCCTCTAAATGCAGGTTTTCCCTTTCTAGAGAAGATTCTTTGTCATGTTCAATTTCTAAGGCAAGGAGCTTAGTGAGAGGGAATTGTTGTGCTGCGACGGATTCTTCCTCTCTCTGGTTTTCTAATGCTCTCCTAAGACCCATAGTCTTAGGCCTGTTCCTAGCTGGCCCCTCTTCTTCATCATCTTCTTCATAGTAACCCATGTACTCTTCAAGATTCACTTGTGATTTTTGAGCCTCTATTTTGTATTTGAGTTCCTGGGCTTCATAAATGGCAAGTTGGCCACTCATTTGCACATTTCGTGTTTGTAGGAAATGAATGATATGTTTTGATCTTTCCAAATTAGTCACCAAATATTTAACTTGTGCATCCTGGTCTTGTAAGAGGGAATTAAGAATTCTTGTTTCATTGTCCTCATCACTATCAATGTGGATGAGCTCAAATTCCCTCTCTTTTTCATGGCTTCTTTCTTGTTCTTCCATTGCCTTATTGCCTTTGTCCTTCATGGGCTTCTTACCCTTGTCTTTCTTTGGAAATCAACCCTTCCCTTTATTTCGCAGTTTACCTCTACTCCTTAATGCCCTAGTGAGATTTATTTTTACTACTTGAGTGACTTTACCTCTCACTATTTTGGATATTTTACCTTTCACTACTTTTGAGGGGGAGTGCATGGCCCCTTGACTTTTGGAGGCAGCAAACACATGTCTCCTACCTTTCTGATAAGGGATGATGGTAGGTGTTAAAGACTGGGCTTGTTCAATCTGGTCACTTACAGCCCTAGGACTGTCTTTTTCCTCAAGAATGTTTTATGTGGGTGTCCCTTTGTCACTTTGTTGTTGGCAGTCCCTTTGATTATCAATTTCAACATTTGTAATGATCTTACCACTAGGAGGATCTTTAAAAAGGTCATCCTCTGTTTCTATGTGGTGGGAGGTGCCTAAGACTGATACTTTTTTTATCTTCAAGATTGTCTATGTCTTTACCCTTTTTTCTAATGTCTTGATTGTTCCCATCATTAGGAATTTTGCCATCATTTCCTTTTGTATTTAAGACCACTCTGAAAACTGTATCTGGACTATCCTCATCAATTTCCTCTTTGCTGTGACTGTCTTCCTCTTGCTTCTTTTATTTATCTGTGTTGCTGTTTCTGCTATTTTACCCTTGGCTGCCAGTGTCTTTGTTGTTTTTACTGTGCTGCCCTTCTTCATCACTCTGGGCATCACTGTTTAAAACCTTGCTATCTTCCTGATTTGTGTTTTTAGATCTGTTGCTATTTTGACTACCTTCCTCTCGACTGTTGTCATCTTCTTCATTGTTTGACTCATCTTCATTAATTTCCTCTTCTTCATCAATTTCCTCTTTATCTTCAGATTGTCCCTTATTTTCATCAGTTTCCTTTTCACTATCTTCATCAGTTTCCTCTTGTTTGTCACTGTCTGCTATGAGGCTGTTAGTATCCTTTTCTTCACTAGGAGTCTCAGCACCTTGTCCTTCTTCCTCACTAAGGGTATCACTATTAGAAACTCTGCTCTCTTCCTAATTTGTTTCTTTAGATCTGTTGCTTTTTTTATTGTCTTCTTCTTGGCTACCTTCATCTCCTTTGCTATTTTTGCCATCTTCTCCTTGGTTATCTTCATTATTTTGGTCATCACTCCTTGATTCATTTTGATTATCACTGTTTTCTTCAGGGCCTCCGCTACTTTCTTCAAAGCCATTTCCTCCTTTACTTTCGTTATCTTCTTCCTCGCTCTCGTCTTCCTCACACTTTTCCTCACTTTCATTATCTTCTTCCTCACACTTTTCCTCACTTTGATCACCTTCTTCCTCACACTTCCCTCACTTTCATCATTTCTGCTTTCCTCCAGTCCACTACTGCTTTCTTCAGGGCCAACATTGCTTTCTTCATGATCACTTCTGTTTGGAGAAGGTGTTTGAAGAATGTTTGCTTGGGAGAGTGATTCAGGGGAGGAAAGTGGAACATGGTCAATGGAGGGCGAAGAAGGGGTATGAGGAAGATTCTGAGAAGAGGATGGTGCATTTAGCAATAGGATGGAGGATGAAGAAGTGAAGTCATTATGAGTGATAAAGGCTTCCCAAGGAATTCCTTGTTTCTTCATATGGTGAGTTACAATGATTTTGACAAGGGAGTGATGAAATAGATTTTCCCTTTGCTGCGCTGGAGGTTTCTTTTTCATGATGGTGGACATTTTTTCAATGCTTTTGCATAGGAAATAAGGCAGTTTCAGTAGCTTGGTCCTGGTGAAGTGCATAAGGATTCTAATATGATAGGATTAGATTCGGGAGAAACGACCCTCACAGGTAAAGTATTTCATGAAAATCTTCATAAGGAGGGCATACTTGTCCATTAGATGGGAAAAAGGAAAAATGGCTTTACATGCAGCTTGACAAATAGGCTTTAGAAAAGGATGATAATGGATCAAGTCAAGATGTGTTTGTTTAAACCATCTCTCTCATATGCAAGGGATCCTAGTGGCTTTAGAGATAGCTTTAAGGGTCAACTCAAAATTTAACCCTTCCAGATGAACCTTATGCCCGTGAAGTCTTAAGGAAAATAACTCAGTCAATTTAGGATGGTTTTTGATTTCTTGTACCTTGTTACAGAACTCAAAACATCCTAATTCCTGGAAATAAGACAAGACAAAAGGTGGGGCAGTAAGCTCTTTGGTGTTCGTAGGTTCGAACCTGTTGGGCTTGCCTCCTTTCTTAGCCTGTCTTCTTGGGCTTTGAGGCTCATCACTTTCTTCTTGAGACATAATGACTAGGTTATGTTTATTTCAATTTTGAAACAAAAATACTCTTTGTAGATGAAGTGCAGAGGGGAGAGGCTTTCAAGAGACTTAGGACCTCTAAAAAAGGCAAGATGCTTTAACAGAGAATAGGCCACAATGTCATTCAGATTTTTTTATCTAAAACTACCTTAGACTTCAATCCTAACCTTAATTGGTACTTTTATAGCTTAAAAACCAATTTAGGAGATATAAATTGATGGGACATACCTTTATAAACTCTTCCCCGTGATGAGAAACAAATTCTGGGTGAAAACAAGAAATTTTGGTCTTTTCTGTGAAAACTAGGCAGTGCTGCGCTTTTCTCTCAGATGTGCAACGTCATGGCCTGAGCCACCTCTGCACGCAGCGTGTGCGATGACTGAAGTGTTGGGCGTGCAGCACCATTGGATCAAGTAGCCTTTTGCATGGAGCATGTGCGATGACTGCAATGCTCGGCATGCAGCACCCTTGGCTCGGGTGGCCTCTGCACGCGGCGATGGGTGCTCTTGGGCGACAGACTTTGTACGACTATTGGGAAGTGGCTTGGGCGATGCCAGGAAAATGTTCCTGCACACCAGGCAGTCAATAAAATGCATAGCACCAATTTTCATATGCGCAATGTCTCATTATAAAATGCACTGGGCGTAGCTACAGGCGTGCAACGTCTCCGGTGTTCTGCATGAGGATGCTTTTGAAGGTGAGATTCTTGAACTGTGCTTGGCCGAACTCAAAATTAAAGAGGGGAAAACTGCTGAAGTGAATTTTATTCCCTTTTTTGAAAATATTTAGACCAAAAACCCACTTCTCCAATGTTTTAAAGAGAATACTTCTTATTCCTCCTTTTTTACTGTTTTTTCAATATGACAGTGTTTTGGGAGCCAGTCTTTGTCATTTCAGGGTGAATTAAAAACCATAATGCCTCCATGCTTAGAAACAAACCTGTGACTATCCTTTTTGTGATAGTTTTAACCAATCAAACCTTGATGGTTACTCCTTTAACGCAAAAGACCGATAGAGCCTTAAAACATCAAATTTCTTCACCTTTTGAACTTCAAAAACACTTATTTGATTTGAATGGAGTTTTGTATCTTTTTCCTTATCTTCAGAAGGATAACACCAGGAAACATTTTACACCCTTTGTT
Source organism: Pinus albicaulis (assembly GCA_034641835.2). Lineage (NCBI taxonomy): Eukaryota > Viridiplantae > Streptophyta > Pinopsida > Pinales > Pinaceae > Pinus > Pinus albicaulis. The sequence goes on along the minus strand of CM076582.1, from coordinate 1,277,803,288 downwards.
GTTGATGAAGGAGGTGTTTATGCCTGTTTTTTTATCTCTCCAATTTTCTAAAAATGTCTGGGCAAACTTTCCACTATGGGGTCAACAAACAGATTTTGTGTTTTTTTAACAAAACATATCTACTGTTTTCTTCTTTAGTGCGACTATCCTTTTGTAGTAGTCTTAGTCTTTTCCTTTGATGGCGCCTATGATAATTTTTTCTTGTTTGCAGGGGCATGGAAAAAGAGAAACCATCTCTCTCCCATTTATGTTTTGAGGCATAAAACTGTCTTAAGGGGACCTTTGCTAGAATGTGCCATGTTGTTCACATATTACTAATTTTTCTATGGCTTTGCACAAAGAGTTGAATGAGCAGTATGTTACCTCTTATAGTGACATCAAGGCCTCTGTAGTAGCCTCTAGTTTGGTGTGCCTTTTAGCCACTGTAGACGATGTTCTGAAATCTTTTAGGTAACCCTGACTTGTAGTGAAAAACTTGATTTTCCTATGCTTTTAGCTCACTGTACCTCTATTCAAAATGCCAACTCTCTTGACTGACGCTTTTCTTTGGTGCCTCTATTTTTCCCTATTTTGATTTAGGCCAAAAATCAAGACATCCCTGTAGAGATGTATTTGATAGTGTGACTTAGTCTTGGCAGATTTTACAGTTGGTTTAGGAGGGACCACCTTTGAGATTGTTTGAGCGCCTTTTTTTATAGAAAAATGACCATGTTAGCTCTGCTTCTCTTGATTTTACCTTTGAGCTCTATTGAAATATAAATTTATGAGACATGATGGTGCATGACTTAAGGAAGACTAATAGATTTGTTTTAGCAATGTTTTGAGGAAAGGGCTCTTGACTGATGGTTAAAAAAAGAACTTTTTAACTAGACACAGGGTTTTTTTAGATAATTTACCTAAGCACCATCACCTATAAACCTAGACACTTTGTCATTACTGTGAAGGGTTTTCTAGACACACTTTTTTCATCAATAGTGACTTGGGCCGTAGGAAAATATAAGGAAAGACTGGACTTATCTTGGCCAGACAATTTTGTGAAATAGGAAGATTTCAGGCATCAGAAGGAAGATTTTTACATACAGAAGTAATAATCAGGGACAGAGTAAGGCTTACTAGTCTAGGATGGGGTTTTGCAAGGATGACCATTTTAATCACAGCAGACAAGAAAGGGGAAAAGTGAAAAAATTTCTCTGAGGGGATTTCTAGAGGAAAAAATGATTGTTTGAATTTGGTTTCTAGAAAACCTAGATAAAGCATATAGTCATCTAAAAAGCTGAAAAATATTGATGAATAACAGTGGCTCCATTTGGGGAGGGCAACTTTTTGTCGGGAAGTGTCCAGAATTGCATATCTTTGGCTTGTGAAGACCAGTGCCTCATCCATTGGCGCAATTTTCTCTTTCACTACTGCTTTCCTGAGATGGTGCTTTGAAAAACTGAAGGCATGATTAGCTCAATTTCACTTTTACCTACCCACCTACTTTTCCTAACATTTTTTCTGCTTTGGATGCACTTGAATTGGCAAACCCCTTGACATCATATTTTTGAAATAGAGAACAAACTGTCTACTTCTACACTTATATCCTCCAGGAGACTAGATTAAGCTAATGAACTCCTTTTGATTCTCTACCTATACTAGATCAACTGTCAAGTTTAAGTTGTTTGACAGGATTTCATTCACTAGACTAAAAACATGAAATTTAAAACATGATTAAATCAGGGTTAGACAGTTTGACTTGTCGTGTGTTTGTGGCATAACAACAAGTTGCACACAAATGTTATTTTTGTACAAAATGAGGTTCAGAAAAATCAAGGCTAGGATACATAGTTTGATTTTCATCCCTATTTTCCTCTTTGGTTCTATTTTGAGCGTGTGGAACCAATATCTTTCTTTCCTAATCTACTTTCTTTGATAAGTCAAGCTTTCATAATTTGACTATCATTCTTTTCACTAACTTGTCAGCAATAAATTTAAAACATGCTCAGCTATGATTAGGCTAGATAACTGAACAAGACATCCTTTTGGCACTAGTAGTGGCACTTAGACTTGCGCACTTTCAGTATGACTTTTTTTTTTGGGGCTATGGGGTTGTACCACTGCTTCAGAATTTTCCATATTTTTCTACTTTTTTTGTTGTTTTTGTATTTTCTGAATTCTTTTTCTTCACACAATGATATGTACAATGAGTGAAAATTTAAAAACTAGGAATTTTTGCAGTTGTAGTACTTGATCATCCTATCTTCAAAAGGATCTCCTGATACTCCTGGTCTATTCAGTTCTTTGGAAAAAATATTAGGGTTATTCTCACTTGTAAACATGGCATAAGGATTTTTCCATGGATCTTTAAATAAGTCATGTTATTCTTGATGTTTTTCCTTATACTCTTGATCTCTATTCCTGCTTCTGTTACACATCTTCTTTAGGTAGAACAGGTATTATTTTTCATTTTTAAAACAAGTGATGATATCATCAAGGTATACCATAGTAAAGAAATTTAGAACTGGAAACATAGTTCTCTTGAAGGTGTCTCTGGTGTCCTTCAGGTTGGAAAAAATTGGTTTGAAATTTAAACTGCTTCCTACGAACTTGAAAAAATCTTTGAGCTATTTTTTATGAAGTGGTATCATTTGATGGTAACCTAAAATACTATCATTAAAGGACACATGGTTAGAAACCCCTAGCTTTCTTGTAGTATGATCTATTTTTGGAAGGAGGTGAGTGTTTTTTAGGGAAGGTTTATCTAGATTCCTAAAACCTAAACACATCCCATGTCCAGATGTTTTCTTTTTAAGTGATAATGCCTGATCAAAGTTTTTGTGTTCCTTTTTGAAAGGGTGGTTTCTTGGAATGATGGTGGTGTCATGGTGTTTGAAACTAGTTTCTCGATATATAATAGTGCTCTAGAAAATCTTGCAAGGCCTTGCACTTCTTAATTTCTTGTGTAAAGACAAGATTTTAGACAATTCAATCAACTCGGGTATCTCAAGACTGTTTTCATAAAATCCCTCAATATAAAATTTACCAGGCACCTTTTTAGGATCTACAGAAGTGCTTGCAATAGTTAAATTTTCATTTGCAGGAGTAGAGTCTTTGGATGGCGAGGTTCTTAGGTAAGGTAAAAACATGAGGCTTTCTTGACCCTGATTTCCAAATATTTTTGTCCCATGCAGGTTTTTTAGTGCTTCTGTATTGGAAAAAAGCGGTGTTTTCACTTTTGAGATTTGTCCCTGGTTTGAGCAACTTGCTTGATATTTTAAACTCTTTTTGGTTTTTGAAGTTTTATTTTCCAGTTTTTTAAGATCAAGTTTTGTTTCATCAGGATGCAAATGTTCTAGGTCATGATAATTCTGAGTGTCAAGATTATTATAGAGAAGATGATTTGACTCTTTTAATGTATCCAGATTAGTTTCAACTTCATTAGACTTTTCATCAGTATCTTCTTCGGTATGTAAAATGAAGGAATCAAGGTTTGAATGTACAGAATAAAGAGGTATGTTTTCTAGCCTTTCTTGACTACTAACCATATAATTCATGTGTGATTCTCGGTATAATCTTCTTGTCTGATTAAAAATAGGGATGGTATCATAAGACATGTCCAGTTGAATATTTCCTTGAAGCTTGGCTCCCCAAGACCTAGATAAAAGCATTCCATACTTGGGGGGAATGTCTGCCACTACTATATCCATGACTAGGTGTTTAGCTGGTACTTGTGCCAGATTGACACAAATATATTTGGTTAGGCCTAAAAATTTGACTCTACTTGAGTCAAATGAGTACAAATATTTGTAAGTTTTAGTTATTTCTAGGCCTAGTCTTTCCATCACTACCTTTGGCATGATATTGTAGGAGGCACCAGAATCTAGTATGGCATTATGTAAGATTTGGTCGTGTACATTCAGGAAGATGTAAAATGGAGGAGTGGTTCCTTCTTGATACTTTAGTTCTATTTTTGGTCCAAACAATAACTCAGGAGTGTCATCAACCAAGTGTAAAGTGTCTGCATCATTTCCTATGTTTAGTACTTTCAGAACTTGAGATTTGTACGAGCTTTGGGCAATCAGTTTAGTGAGAGGCAGGGTGATCTTAATTTTGGCAATTTCCTCTTCAAAATTGAATGGTACTTGTATTTTAGATACATTTGCATCAGTTTTTTCAGCCATCACCTTTTCTATTAGTTTATCTTGCTGATTCTGATTTGGGGCTTTGTTCAACAAAGCTTTTCCAGGGATCTTGGTAGAAGTACTAGGACAGCTTGTGTCAATGTTTGTTTGGCTAGTTTTGTCTTTATTTGGATCAGTTTTCTTAGCCATGACATTGTTATTATCTACTGTTATTTTAAGAATGGTTTCAGGAGCTTTCTTAATAGCAGAATCTGAGTTTCTTTATCTAGATTTGTCTTTGTTTTTCTTACTCCTAAGATCATATTTCCTATGGACTTCCATTATGGCATTTTGTAATCCTATTTCAGGATCTTCAGGATCCTCATAATTTGTTTCATCTTGGTTTGAGGAGAAAAAACCTTGTTCTTATTCTGTGAGAAAAACCTCACCCTCATTATCAGAGCCTATCAAGTTTAGATGATTTTCATCTGGTTGTTCAATATCTCTTTCCCCTTCATCAACATAGTTATCTTGGAAGGGTGGTTTGATCTATTGATCATTTTCTCATTAGGGGAATTTTAAGGTCTAAAATGGGCCTCCTAAGGAAATTATAAAATAATAGTGAAAAAAATCAAATAAGATTTGATGACATCATCAAATTTTAGAGGGAAAAATGGAAAAACTACTTTTTCAACTCATATTTTCAACTTATCTCCCAAATTTTTTACTCAAATTTCAAGCGGGAGTACTCGTTGGATGAAAAATTTAATTCCCCATCCAAGGAGTACCCATGTTGCATACTTTTGATGGTCTCATTGATCTTAAAAATGAGAAATACATAAAAAAACGTGATTACAATCACGTTTTTTATGTATTTCTCATTTTTCGTGTAGTAAAGTTCATCAAAAGTATGAAACATGGGTACTCCTTGGATGAGGAATTAAATTTCGCATCCAACGAGTACTCCTGCTCGAAATTTCAGTAAAAATTTTGGGAGATAAGTTGAAAATACGAGTTGAAAAAGTAGTTTTATTATTTTATTATTTTTTAATATTTTTACCCTTTTATTTAAAAAATGGTGAATCATCCCCCATGGTTGACATCATCATCTTAAATCCTATTGGTTGTTATAAATTTTATTTTTGTTGTACATTTTTCTTAGGAGGCCCATTTTAGACCTCAAAATTACCCTAATGCTTGGTTTGATTTGAGGCGGGTCTCTTCTAAAGTTTTGATTCCAGATTCTGTTTTAGGGGTTTGGCTGGTTGTCCCTAGGAGATGTTCTCTCACTTAGATTTATCCTTTCCATCATTCTCTCCATGGTCCTAAACAGGTTATCTATTTTGGAATCTTAAGAGGAAGTGGAAGGAATGGTCTCATCTTGGTAAGTGAACTTCTTTTCCAATCTCATCCTAGCCCTCTTTTCAGTGAGGTTGGCTTCAACACTAATAGCTCCCCTTTGCATTTATTCTAAAGTTGTGGGGTCTCTTTCTCTTAACTAATATGTCATGTCTGGATCGAAAGCTTATGGAAATTTTACTAGTGCTAGGCCGGGTGGAGGTTTCATGTGTGGCAGGAGGGTGTTATAGACATTGTTGAACCTAGTGTAATAGTCTTGAACACTTTCCCCTGTGTTTCTTTTAATATTGTTATATTCAAAAACAATTTGAAGGGGATTTTTCTTGATTTTTCTTGATTTCCCATCTATTTACGAAATTTTGATAAAGTGACGGGAGATCATGTATACTATTAGGAGTCAAGGGCTTCTCCTCCTAGGCTTTGGGAAAACATCCTCATCTTGATGGTTTCCTCATCTAGTTCCATGTAATGGAAGGCATCATTCATTCTATCTACATGTTGTTAGGTAGTGGTGGATTCAGCCCTGGTGAAGTGTGGGATTCTGGCTTGGTAATAATTTAGCAAAGGTACCAAAGGTTGTGGTAACATTAAGTGTGGATACCATGCTGCCATGATGGGTGCTGATGGTAAGTTTAAAAGCGGAGGATTTGTAGTATGGGATGAAGTAATTTGCACAGTGGTGGTGTGAATGGATGTGGCAGAAGTACTTGGATTGGTAAACTGATTTTGAGCAGTCTTAGGGTGAAAAAGACCGAAGTGGTGGAGAATCTGGAAATCGGGTGGTGTAGTGGGAGAATCTTATCTACTAGAAATCTGCTATAAGTCTACGGGCTCAAGATTGGTATGGTCAATGCTAGTTTGTGACTTGGTTCTAAAAAGGTTTTTTGTATAGCACAAGTCAAAATGGGAATCTTGCAAGTATGTAAGATGTTCAGGTACAGAGCTTGCTTTATCAATAGTCCTGTTGGTAGCTAAGTTTCTAGTTTTAGAAATTTGCCACAAAATTTTTTCTAGGTCATCAACTATGATAGGAGGATTTGGGTCAAGATGAGATTTGGTATTAATTCTTCACGAAGCCAAATTTCAAATTCAAAATTTAGAGAGGATGACAGTTTTGATTGCTTTCGAAAGGTTGTCCTCTCTAGGAGTTTATGGATGCTAGTAATTGTTAAAAAAAAAAAACTTAATGGAGGCTAGTGGAGTCGCCAAGTGGATGTTTTTAGTGACTTTGAAGTCGATGGTCCACCGCCAATATGGACAAAGGAAATTCTTTTAAGAATTTTATTTTTAGAAATTTTTTATGTAAACCAAAAACTTGTAAGAGCGTTCTACAACTAGATCATCATTTTGCTAGGATGGTGAGAAAGCTAGAGTTCTGTTCTTAGGCTATTTAGTTGAGTTTTTATGTTTTGAAGAAGTTTTCTAAAGCTCTAAGTAATATTTAGTTTGCCACTAATTTCAGAGACTACATCATGATTCTTGGATTGGAAGGGTAAATTAATAGGATAACATGCTTATGGAAGTTTTTGGTATTTGAACGGAGTAGTAGGCCTACTAGAGGCTAGTGGAGTTGCCAGGTGAATGTTTTTGTCTTGTAGAGACAAGTTTTTATGGTCCACCGTCAATGACTAATAGAAACCAATCTAGGGATGTTTTTGCGAGGTTTTTTACAAATTTTTTATATATAGTCTAGTTTTTAAGAGTGTCTTATACCTGACTCATCACTTAGCTTGGGTGGTGAAACAAAGAGAGTCTACTCTAATGGCTTTATAGGTTGCTAGTCTGATTTTAATTTTGAAGGAAAAATGAGTCTACAAGTGTTTTCTAGGTTGTTATGTACTTAGTGTGTCCCACCGTGATCGCCATTATGTTAGTGTCCTGTAATTTGGCAGATTGGTAAACCAAATGGCAGGGTAACATCAGACCAATCTTTGGAGTCTTAGGACATAACCTTCCTGGACTCAAAGAGGGCTCTCTCTATGGTGTGAAGGACGTGAAATTGTTCGCTTTGTATGTTTGATTTTAGGCTAGTTGTTAAGTATATTTTGGTTTGTTTTGGTTTTGAGGTAAAACTAATCAAGTAGGATAAATAGAAAGAGAGTTCATCAAATCAATAGGGCTATGGGGTCAGATAAAGTCAAGGATGTCTAAATGATGGACAAGGTATACTGCACGGTCGATTTAGCAAGGTAAATGGATCTTTTGGGTGAGGTATGAGGTGAAATGAACATTAAGTTTGTGAAAAACGGAGAAGTCTTAAACATATACAGTTTGGAAGAAAATACTCATGAGGTAGGGAAAACCATTAATCTCTATGAACAATACTCAAATTGATAAACATGAAAGATAAACATTCATGTGAGACATAGAAGCATAAAAACTCCTAACTTTAGAAATTCACCTTTAACTATTGGGAAAACATATAAGATACAAAAATAACTTAATGTATGAAGAGGGAACTCCTAAAAAACATATATAAAACTATCGGGAACTCTGAAACAAGTTGGTAAGCATGGACAAAGGGCAATATCGAACGAGACCTCTTTGACTTAACCTAATCAATCAATATTTCATAGAAAGATTTCAGAAATAGAGTTTTGAGAACTTCAAATAAGCAAGGCATACCTTGAATCAAATTTGATAAATAACATACTGACCATTAATGAAACAAATGAAAATTTATTGGTGGACCTAAGGAGCAGTTAAGAATTCCTTATAATGACCAAGAAGAATAAAACATCAAAGTTGTAATAAATATAAGGTTTGAGGTGCTTCCATGGGCATATCTCAACATATACTTTTCTGATCTACAACAAATAGGAAGTATGAAAAATTAATGGAAACAAGAAGAAATAAAAAAATTAGGGAAAAATCACCATTCACCAAGCTATGGAATCCTACACACAATGCTCCTCCACCATCAAGCCAAGCAAGACATTCATCCACTTCATAAAACCAGTATTTTCTTCAAGCTCATAAAACTATGTATTGCTCTTAACATGTCAAGTTCTGCCTGATTTTACAATGAATACCCATGGTTTATATAAGCCAAGAGGAGAAAGAGCTCACTACAGCAACTAGAAGGCCATTGGCCAAAGAAAAATATCTAAAACTGTCCTTGAGGCCTTACAAGGTCCAAGGCACAAAATATCCTTTTCGGACCAAAATAGAAAAAATATTGACTTTTAGGCTCTAAAATACATGATATAACTTGCCTAACGCACATTTGCCTTGTCCTCACACAGGAATGCAGAAAACTGTCCCTGTTTTTGCAAAATTTTAGGCGCACAGCACCAAAAAAGGCCTTTTTGCAGTAAGGTTTTGGGGGCTTTCCCGATGTCAAAAAAGGCACCGTGATGGCCCGTTCAAAAGATATGGATGTCTAATTTCCAAATATACTTGATTTTTTCCAATATGATCACAAGAAGCTTCTCAAAAACTTGAAAATGTGTAGAAACACAGGGGCGCAACACCTGCTCAAAAACAATGGCAGAAAGGTGAAAAATGGTTGTTTTTTGACCTTTTGAGGGACCAAAACAGCTCCAAATGAGCTGAAAATTTATGAGAATATTACCCTAGTGTCAAGGAATCCAAAAAGGTTAACCTTTCCTGCTAAATATGCTCTGAGAAAAAGCACAGTGTCCGGGGTGCTATGCTCCTAGGCTAAAAAATTCACAAAAAACCAAGAAGTGTCCAATTTTGTTTAAAATCGACGAATGAGTCCCTCAAGGGTCCCTAGAGACTGGTAATGAAGCTTGAGCCAAGATTCAAAGCCTAGATTGGTCTTTTCCATCTTTTAGCGCTGGGTGCCTCCTTTGGGCAGCTTTGAGCTTTTTTCTAGCAGACTGATTTAGCTTTTTGTAATGTTGAGTCATCTTTCTTTGTAAGCCTAAATCCTTGTTTTCTCTCTCCAATTTGGCCTCTAAATGCAATTTTTCCCTTTCAAGCCATGATTCTTTGTCATTTTCAATTTCTATGGCTAGGAGCTCAGTGAGAGGGAATTTCTGCACTTGGGTTGATTCTTCCTCTCTATGTTTTTCTAATGCTCTCCTAAGACCCACAGTCTTAGGCCTCTTCCTAGCTGGCCGTTCTTCTTCATCATATTCTTCATAGTCACCCATGTAATCTTATAGCTTCACTTGTAATTTTTGAGCCTCTCTTTTGTACTTGAGTGCCTGAGCTTCATAAATGGAAAGTTGGCCACTCATTTGCGCGTTTTGTGTTTGCAAGAAATGAATGATATGTTTTGATCTTTCCAAATAATTCACCAATTCTCTAACTTGTGCATCCAATTCTTGTAAGAGGGAATTAAGAATCCTTGTTTCATTGTCCTCATCACTGTCAATGTGGATGAGTTCAAATTCCCTCTCTTTTTCATGGTTGCTTTCTTGTTTTTCAATTTCCTTCTTACCTTTGTCTTTCATGGGCTTCTTACCCTTGTTTTTCATTGGAAATCCACCCTTGCCTTTCTTTTGAAGTTTACCTCTACTCCTTAATGCCCTAGTGACATTGCTTTTTACTGCTTGAGTGAATTTACCTCTCACTGTTTTGGAGATTTTACCTTTCACTGCTTTTGAGGGGGAGTGCATGGCCCCTTGCCTTTTGGACGCAGCAAACACATGCCTCCTACCTTTCTGATAAGGGATGATGGGAGGTGTTAAAGACTGGGCTTGTTCAATCTAGTCACTTACAGCCCTAGGACTATCTTTTTCTTCAAGAATTTTTTTTGTGGGTGTCCCTTTGTCACTTTGTTGTTGGTAGTCCCTTTGATTATCAATTTCAACATTTGTAATGATCTTACCACCAGGAGGATCTTTATAAAGTCATGCTTGGTTTCTATGTGGTGGGAGGTGCCTAATTCTGATACTTTTTGTCTTCAAGACTGTCCATGTCTTTACACTTTTTTCTGTTGTCTTGACTATTCCCATCATTAGGACTTTTGCCATCATTTCCTTGTGTATTTAAGACCACTCTGAAAATGGTCTCTCGACTATCCTCATCAATTTCCTCTTTGCTATGACTGTCTTCCTCTTGCTTCTTGTCTTTATCTATGCTTATTTTTCTGTTGTTTTTCCCTTAGCTGCCAATGTCTTTGCTAATTTTAATGTGCTACCCTTCTTCCTCACTTTGGGCATCATTGTTTAAAACCTTGCTATCTTCCTGATTTGTATTTTTAGAGCTGCTTCTATTTTGACTTCCTTCCTCTCGACTGCTGTCATCGTCTTCATTGTTTTCCTCATCTTTGTTAATTTCCTCTTCTTTATCAATTTCCTCTTTATCTTTACAATGTCCCTTATTTTCATCAGTTTCCTTTTAACTGTCTTCATCAATTTCCTCTTGTTTGTCACTGTCTGCCATGAGGTTGTTAGTGTCCTTTTCTTCACTAGGAGTCTTAGCACCTTGTCCTTCTTCCTCACCATGGGTATCACTGTTTGACACTCTGCTCTCTTCCTGATTTGTTCTTTTAGAGCTGCTGCTGTTTTGATTGTCTTCTTCTTGGCTGCCTTCATCTCCTTTGTTGTTTTTTCCATATTCTCCTTGGCTATCTTCATTATTGTGGTCATCACTCCTTGATTCATTTTGATTATCACTGTTTTCTTCTGGGCCTCCGCTGCTTTCTTCAAAGCCATTTCCTCGTTATTTACTTTCATTATCTTCTTCCCCACTCTCATATTCCTCACACTTTTCCTCACTTTCATTATCTTCATCCTCACACTTTTTCTCACTTTGATCACCTTCTTCCTCACAATTTCCCTCACTTTGATCATTTATGCTTCCTTCTAGGCCACTATTTCTTTCTTTAGGGCCAAAATTTCTTTCTTCATGATCACTTCTATTTGGAGGAGGTGTTTGAAGAATTTTTTCTTGGGAGAGTGATTCAGGGGAGGAAAGTGGAACATGGTCAGTGGAGGGCGAAGAAGGGTTATGAGGAAGATTTTGAGAAGAGGATGGCAAATTTATCAATAGGATGGAGGATGAAGAAGTGGAGTCATTATGAGTGATAAAGGCTTCCCAAGGAATGCCTTTTTTCTTCAGTTGGTGAGTTACAATGATTTTGACAAGGGAGTGATGAAATAGACTGACCCTTTGCTGAGCTGAAGGTTTCTTTTTCATGATGGTGGACATTTTTTCAATGCTTTTGCATAGGATATAAGGAAAATTCAACAAATTCGTCCTAATGAAGTGCATGAGGAGTCTAAAATTATAGGAGTAGATTCGGTAGAAACGACCCTCACAGGTAAAGTATTTCCTGACAATCTTCATAAGGAGGGCATACCTGTCTAGTAGATTGGAAAAAGGAAAAATGGCTTTACATGCAACTTGACAACTAGGATTTAGAAAAGGATGATAATGGATCAAGTCAAGATGTGTTTGTTTAAACCATCTCTCTCCGATGCAATTGATCCTAGTGGCTTTAAAGAGAGCTTTAAGGGACAACTCAAAATTTAAACCTGCCAGATGAACCTTATGCCCATGAAGTCTTAAGGCAAATAACTCAGTCAATTTAGGATGGCTTTGATTTCTTGTACCTTGTTGTAGAACTCAAAACATCCTAATTCTTGGAAATACGACAAGACATAATGTGAGTCAATCAACTCTTTGGTGTCTGTAGGTTAAAACCTGTTGGGCTTGCCTCCTTTCTTGGCCTGTCTTCTTGGTCTTTGAGGCTTATCACTTTCTTCTCAAGACATAATGAGTAGGTTATATTTCTTTCAATTTTGAAACAAAAAGACTCTTATTAGACGACGTGCAGAGGAGAGAGGCTTTCAGGAGACTTAGGACCTCTAAACAAAGAAAGATGCTTTAACAGAGAATAGGCCACACTGTCATTTAGATTTTCTATCTCAAACTACCTTAGACTTCAACCCTAACCTTAATTGGAACTTTTATAGATTAAAAACCGATTGAGGAGATATAAATTGATGTAAATCACCTTTGGAAACTCTTCCCCATGATTAGAAACAAATTCTGGGTGAAAACAAGAAATTTCGGTCTTTTCTGTGAAAACTAGGTGATGCTGCGCTTTTCTCTCAGGCACGCAGCGTCGTGGCCCGGGCCACCTCTGCATGCGGCATGTGAGATGATTGAAGTGTTGGGCATGTAACACCCTTGGCCTAGGTAGCCTCTGCACGTGGCATGTGCGATGACTGCAGTGTTAGGCGTGTAGTACCCTTGGCCCGGGCAGCCTCTGCACACAGCAATGGGTGCTCTTGGGTGCAGACTCTGCACAGCTATCAAGCAGTGCCTTGGGCGCTAGTGGGAAAATGTTCCTACATGCTGGGCAGTCAAAAAAATGTGCAACATCCATTTTTGGGTGTGCAGCACCTCATTATAAAATGCACTGGGTGCAGCTACAGGCGCGTAGTGCTAGTCTACGGGTGTGCAGCATCTCTAGTTTTCTGCACGAGGATGCTTCTGAGGGTGATATTATTGCATAGTGCTTGGCCAAACTCAAAATGAAAGAGGGGAAAGCTGCTGAAGTGACTTGTATTCCCTTTCTTGAAAATATTTATACCAAAAACTCACTTATCTAATGTTTTAAAGATCATACTTCTTATTCCTCCTTTTTGACCATTTTTTCAATATGACAGCCTTTTGGGAACCAGTCTTTGTCATTTCAGGGTGAATTAAAAACCATAATGCCTCCATGCTTAGAAAAAACCCTATGACTATCCTTTGTGTGACATTTTTAACCAATCAAACCTTGATGGTTACTCCTTTAACGCAAAAGGCACCTAGAGCCTTAAAACATCAAATTTCTTCACCTTTTGAACTTCAAAAACACTTCTTTGATTTGAATGGAGTTTTGTATCTTTTTCCTTATCTTCAGAATGATAACACCAGGAAAAATTTTACACCCTCTGTTGTTGATGAAGGATGTGTTTATGCCTCTTTCTTTATCTCTCCAATTTTCTGAAAATGTCTGAGCAAACTTTCCACTGTGGGGTCAACAAACAAATTCTGTGTTTTTTGAACAAAACATACTTGTTGTTTTCTTCTTTAGTGTTACTGTCCTTTTGTAGTAGTCTTAGTATTTTCCTTTGATGGTGCCTCTGATGATTTTTTTCTTGTTTGAAGGGGCATGGAAAAAGAGTAGCATCTCTCTCCCATTTATGTTTTGAGGCATAAAATTGTCTTAAGGGCACCTTTGCCAGAATGTGCCATGTTGTTCACATATTACTAATTTTTCTAAGGATTTGCACAAAGACTTGAATGAGCAGTATGTTACCTCTTATAGTGACATCAAGACCTCTGCAGTAGCCTCTAGTTTGATGTGCTTTTTAGCCATCGTGGACAATCTTCTGAAATCTTTTAGGTAACCCTGATTTGTAGTGAAAAACTTGATTTTCCTGTGTTTTTAGCTCACTGTACCTCTATTCAAAATGCCAACTGCCTTGACTGAAGCTTTTCTTTGGTGCCTCTCTTTTGCCCCGTTTTTATTTAGGCCAAACATCAGGACATCCCTGAAGAGATGTATTTGATAGGGTGACTTAGTCTTGGCAGATTTTACTGTTGGCTCAGGAGGGGCCACCTTGGAGATTGTTTGAGCACCTTTTTTTTTAGAAAAATGACCATGTCAACTCTGCTTCTCCTGATTTTACCTTTGATCTCTATTGAAATAGAAATGTATGAGACATGATGGTGCATGAATTAAGGAAGTCTAATAGATTTGTTTTAGAAATGTTTTTAGGAAAGGGCTCTTGACTGATGGTTAAAAACAGATTTTTTTAACCAGACACAGGGGTTTTTTATATATTTTACCTACGAACCATCACCTATACACCTAGACACTTTTTCATTATTGTCAAGGTTTTTCTAGACACACTTTTGTCATCAATACTAACTTGGGCAACATGAAAATATAAGGAAAAACTTGACTTATCCTGGCCAGACAATTTTGTGAAATAGGAAGATTTCAGGCATCAAAAGTAAGATTTTTACAGAAAAAAGTAATAATCATGGACAGAGTAAGGCCTACCAGTCTAGGATGGGATTTTACGAGGATGAACATTTTAATCACAACAGACAAGAAAGGGGAAAAGCGAAAAAAATTCTTTGAGGGGATTTCTAGAGGACTGAATGATTGTTTGAATTTGGTTTCTAGAAAACCTGGATAAAGCATATAGTCATCTAAACAGATGAAAAATATTTATGACTAAGACCTATCACCTCAGGCTTATACATCAACATTCCCAGAGCTTCATTTTAGATTTGGCATCAGGCCAAAATTTATTAACCTCCTAACAGTAGTATCTCCTTCAAGAATTATTCTGTCCAATTTGCAGATGCAAAAGGAGGAAGGAAATTGCTAGCATTTCAGCTATTAATCCTATGAGGGATCATTCCCTCACATTTACATGACTCTTACCATCAGCCTGGAGTTTATTGCAACATTTTTTAGTAGGAAAAATGCCTCTCTTTCCCTCACAATGTAGTTTCTATTGGCAGTTGTGTTGCAGAAGCTATAATCATCATTGGAGGATTGAGAAGCTAGATCTAGAGTTTCTAGCTTGTAGATCTAAAGAAGGGATCAACCCTTCAAGATTAGATCTGATCTTGCATCATATTTCAGCCATCTATATGTCATATGTAGCTTCAAATCTATATTTCCCAGTAGATCAATGATCAAATCCTAGGAGGGTGATTTTCCAAAGTTGTAGATCTGGAAAATCCTTTATGGGTTATCATGGGAATCCATCACATTGGCCAAATCTTAAATCTTGGCATCATCTGAGCTCTAGATTTGAGTAGATCTACACTTTCCTTTTCAGCCTGTAGTTATATAATCATATTCTGTTGAAGGGACAGTGAAATATTTTCTTCAATGGCTCTCTAGTTACGATGTACCAATTGTAACATGTTTTCTGGGTGACACTAGACCATATTTTTGGCTAGATATACTCATATTTTGTACACGGTGTAAGTAAATCTTCTCCAATATAATAAAATGGCTCAGCTTCTCTGTAAATTCTGGTGTTTTCTTAAGATCTATTGTTTATCTTGTTGTAGTTCTTATATTGTGTTTAAGTATTACTGCATTCTCCCCTTCGGGATATTACATTGCTCCTAGATTTCTTAGCTTCGTATATTTTTTGAGTCTAAAATAAATCTCTTAAATTGGCTTATAGATCACCTTGTCAATTGAGGAGGCTTCGTGGGTTGTCTCCGGCGAGTGCTGAGCCGTATTCAAGAAGGCGTAGGAGTAATTTGGAGGGTGATTTTCACCCGGTGGTTTCAGACGTAGTGAAGAGAGATCCTCCATCAGGGCTTGTTGTTTATTTGGGTAGTCTTGGTGTTTGTGTCAGTATAGAGAGGAGTGCCTCACTGTAATATTCCAAAAATGTAACCTTCAAGCTAAATGGAATATTAGAGTTGTTTTATCACTAGGTAGGTGAATAAATGGGTAGGGATGCCCATTAACCTCTTTAGAAGGACCAATAACACTCTTAATGTGAAAGGAGGAAGAATAAGTAGCTAATTCGAGCACCCTTCGGTGTGAACAGAGATGGGATCATGTTGATTCAATAAACATTGACCAAGTCAACAAATTTGTCTAGATACATTGAATCTCCTTGAAGAACAACGCAGTTTTGGTGGAGGAAAACATGCATGAGCTTAATGGCACATATGGATGGGACCCAATGTAAAGAGGTTCACTTTCTATATATGGAGAGGATGGGAGCCTTTGTTATTCATGTTTTGAGATCATCATTTTATATTGGTCTATTTATACTTGGCTTCCTATTGCTGTTTAGCAGGGTTGCAGTGTTGTTTAGCACCCAGTGTTCCCGAGCGAGAATCCCACCTTTTCCCTTGAGAGGCCTCTTGGGAGAGCTCTATATTTTATTGCTCCACATCTAGGCTTGAGGCCAAGCATAATTCTTCAGCTTCAACGTTATTTTTGTAGAAGAATATTGTTGTGTTGTAGAGTGTTGTAGTGTAGGTTTGAAAAGACCACTTCCGAGTCCGTTTCTCAGTAGAGGGTGCCTTCCTTCTCTTGAGAGATCAGCTGGGAAGATTTTTGGGATTATTTCACATCTTGGAAGTTTACCAAAATGTTCCTCATCTCCTATATTGTAGTCCCTTGCAGGAACTATGTCATTTTTCATATATTTTCTACAGTAAGGTTAAAGACCTTGTTTTTGAGCTAGTTTCCTTGGAAAAGGGCCAACCCTTCTCCCAAAA
The DNA here is from genome assembly GCA_034641835.2 of Pinus albicaulis. Taxonomy (NCBI): domain Eukaryota; kingdom Viridiplantae; phylum Streptophyta; class Pinopsida; order Pinales; family Pinaceae; genus Pinus; species Pinus albicaulis. The sequence continues at coordinate 1,277,786,642 of CM076582.1, read as the reverse complement.
ATCTAGAGGAAGGGATTCTCATCCCTCTTTTGTATTATTAAGGTATATTTTTGTAATGTTGCAGTAATACTACATTTTTTAGAGCTGAATATTCAGATATGCACTTTTTTACATCAAGCTTGCAAGAAACCCTTACCGGGTTATCTTTATAATGTATCAAGGAGGCCATATCTCTATTTTCTTGGCATATTGTTCAATAAAAATACATACCCATGATTTCCTATCCTATTTTTGTAGAAACCCTCAGAAAATAATGTTTTCATGTGCTTCAGAAATTCTACATAGCTTAAGTCATGGGGTTTTGGCTATTTTTAAGCTAATTTGAGTCCGGGAGGTCTGTTTAACTTATCATAAGTGAATTTTTTCTATTAATACTTTGTATGTGAGGGCCTAAATACATATTCTAAGGGAACCAAGCATTATTTCTCTTAGATAAAATGTAAATCTCCAGAAATAACGTTTTCAAGGTCAAATTGCTACATTTTCCCCACTTGGAAGGATGTAGAAGTGCTTATTTTTGCTAATGTTTCATTCATTTGCTGGCTATGTGTTTCTCAACAAATTTTATGACTGAATTTCACCCTTCCATTCCATTACTATTCTTATGCATTGCTGCATTCCCATTTTGGGATATTACAGTTGTATCGAAGGATAGTCTTGGCTCAACCTGTGGAACTCAGCCATGATGTTATCAAGAGAAGCAGAGATGAAAAGAAAGAAGACTCCATTATGTGGAGGTAGAAAGGAGGAGAGGATTTCAAAGCTTCTTCCAAAATCTATGCAGAGCATCAAAGAAGATCTTAAGAAGATGAGAACGGAGATGGAATCTCCAGAGGAGTTTGAATCTAGAGCCAAATCTAGATTTTCACATGGTCGGTGTGAGCATGCAACTACACCCTATTATGCAAAACACAGTAAAATCTCTAGATCTATCATAAGAGAGATGGAAGAAGGAGGAATTCCTAAGAGGGAAACTCTTAGTGATTTTCTTCAGGAGTATGAATCTCAAATTGAAAGGTTTAGAGATCATATCACTTTTCAGGAGTTTTGAAAGATCAAGGTGGAGAGGAGCAGGCATCATGAAATAGATATATTTACTCTATATACCTTTGATGGATCACAAACATGTTAAACCATAGCTTTGGTGGAGGAGCTACACACTTATTTGCAGCAGCACCAAGTTTCTGAAGATGAAGTCATCAAAGTTGCAACGCTGCACTTTGAAGGTAAGGCCTATGTTTGGTGGATTTTTGAGTCATTTTCATTGAAAAACACAAATATTTCTTCTTACGAAAAGTTCACTAAGAGATTAGTGGAGAGGTTTGATGGAAGTCATTCTAAAACACCCTTGGTAGAGCCAAAAAAACCAAAACTTGTGCATGGGTTGGAAGAACCTAAAAAATCAAATCCACTTTAGAAAAATGTTGGAGAAACCCACATCTTGCATAACACCTCGTTGAAGGCAAGATCTCTATTTCATATCTTTGGACAAGAGGGCATGAAGGTTTCCATTTCAAAAGAGGATCCTCTTATTGAGCAAATGACTCCCATTCATATTAAAGAGGAAGAGGAGGATGGGGGCTACGATGCTGTCACATCTAGAGAATATTTAGTACCTCATGTAGAGGAAGGAGGAGCACATGCTCGAATAGGAGGAATTCTTGTATCATTGCAAGAAATTCCCCAGGATCTCACATGTGGAAAACAAAGCACAATAAATGAGAAGCATGATTGTTAGGTACTACTTTTGAAAGGAGAAGGTAGGGGGGAAGTTCAGCATCATTTGATGAGGAGAACACACCCCTATCTATTTCAGAGAGCTAGTGTAAAGAAGAGGCAGACAGTTTTACGCTGTGAGGGCAAGGGCAAAGTTTCCCAACCATATTTACAGTCTACTCTTGACATTGATGTCTCACTACATGGAGACATTCCACCTGGGAGGCCATTGGATCTAGAGTTAGTGAGAGGCATCTTGCCATTTGGTTCACCCCTCTTAGATTCCAAAGAGGTGAAGACTTTTGAGGAGTCTAGTATAGCGAAAAGAGTTTGGGATAGACTCAAGGAGGAGGGAGGCACTCTCCCATTTTTAGCACCACCCACTCTCACTATATGTACTGCGCTGATAGAAGTTGCTGCAGTGATGGAGGATGACACCTTCATGGTGCAAGGTAAGAGCTCAATGTATTTGGAGAAATATAGGGTACTTCCTTTGAGGAAGGAATCCTCCATAAATTGGAGTATATGGAGGCCACTCATCCTTACATTGGCCAATATTGAGAGATTCGTTTTGGATGAGGGCTTCTCATGGGAGACCAACTTCCAAAGATCCCTACTTATTTTTTAGCATGAGCATCTGCATGATGGGAATGGTAGAAAATTGGAGGATGAATTTGGCATGAGAGATGTCAAATGAAAAGACAACAACATGTGGAGAGCTTCACATTGCAGATCACCAGCATTGTCTCTTAGGAGGATTGATCCATATTGGAGGTCTCAACTCTTGGTAGATTACTCCAAGGATCTTGGTGCTTGAATGATTCTTGATGACCCTGATGAAGATGATAGATATATGGTGGATGATGTTGTCATCTATTCTCATGGAAGAGTCTTCATGGCTAGAGCTTCTAAGCTCAAGGAGAAGTTGTTACATGCAGCACATGAGGACTTCTTTTCCATGCACTTTGATGCATATCTCTCCTTGGAAGAGGAGTTTGTTTGGGAGGGCATCCAGCATGATATATTTCATCATATGAAGAGATGCATAGCCTGAATGGTGATAGAGAGGATGTCACAGCCACTTCCCTACTCTTTGTGGGTGAGGGAGAATTTCCAGTTGAGCCATTTCAGCTCAAGGTCCCAAGTACATGGTGGAGAATGTATAATTACACATTATGTTTTGTACTTATTTACTTTATAGGAGCAGCATGTTGTACCAAGGAGGATTATCCCTTCTTTCATATTTTATGATGATGTACTTGAAGCCATTTGTAGCATTGAGATTGGATATATTATTGGTGGTTTGTGGGGGAAGCCACATGATTTTTGGTGTGCACCATTGACACCACTTTGTACTTTCATGTTTCTATCTTAGAAAATGATTGTGGCAGCAAAAAATAGGCTGGAAAATAACATTTTATTGTTTTATTTGATGCAGGAAAAGGATGCACTGCACTGGCTCCATGTGTGGGACCTTGATCCACTTTCTGGTTGTCATATGACAACTTGTTTCTATTGATTTTTGCTTCCATGTATTGCTGATATTTTTATGTTCATGGGGAGCTTTGCTTGGAGAGTGGGATATGAGTTGGAAATTACCATTGGGAGTATGATTCTCCCTACTTTAAATTTTGTATGTTTCAGGAGAAATAATGGGCAAACCATGATTGCCACATCACATCTCTTTTCTTCATGTGGGAGGATCCATTTGAAGAACTTGAGTTTTTGGAGGAGGCACTTCATGGATAATTTATTTGGTGGGTTTGCTTGGGCCACTCCTGAAGGTCATGATATTTCAGCCCAAGATCAGAAAATGCCCCATACTTATCATAAATGGAGAGAGAAACAACTTGGATGGGAGGATCCAATCTCTCCAGGCAGCCCCAACACATTGTATGAACCGGGGGTTGAGGATCTTTTTGAGTTACCTAGATTGGCTCATTTCATTTGGATGATAGCATGGATGTGGGAGTCACTCATTGGGAATAATATTCCTTGTGTTTTTCATCACTCCTACCTCGAGGAGGCCATTGGACAGCAAGGAGGTTTCCAGTTACAACCTGCACCTTTCTATGATGTGAGCCATATGGTTTTGCATGCTTGGGAAGAAACATTGGAGGGCAGATTTGTAGCAGATCATTTTGAGTAGTGGTGGGAAGTTTTGATGAGGAGGCCAAAAGAAGAGGAGGGGAGGAATTTTTCTCTCCTTATATAGTTTCTTGAGGACAAGCAGCATTTTGCAGGTGAGGATTGTAATATTCCAAAAACTTAGCCTTCGAGCTAAATGGAATATTAGAGTTGTTTTATCACTAGGTAGGTGAATAAATGGGTAGGGAGGCCCATTAACCTCTTTAGAAGGATCAATAACACTCCTAAGGTGAAAGGAGGAAGAATAAGCAGCTAATTTGAGCACCCTTGGGTGTAAACAAAGATGGGATCATGTTGATTCAGTCAACATTGACCAAGTCAACAAAGTTGTCTAGATGCATTCAATCTCCTTGCTGAACAACGCAGTTTTGGTGGAGGACAACTTGCGTCAGCTTGATGGCACATATGGATGGGAGCCAATGTGAAAAGGTTCACTTGCTAGATATGGACAGGATGGGAGCCTTTTTTATTCATGTTTTTAGATCATCATTTGATAGGGGTCTATTTAGACTTGGCTTCCTCTTGTTGTTTAGCAGGGTTGCAGTGTTGTTTAGCACTGAGAGTTCCCAAGCAGGAATCCAACCTCTTCCCTTGAGAGGCCTATTGGGAGAGCTCTGTACCATATTGATCCACATCCAGGCTTGAGGCCAAGCATCAGTCTTCAACTTTAGCATTATTTCTATAGCATAATAGTGTTGTGTTTGAGGGTGTTGCAGTGTAGGTTTGAAAACACCACTTTCAGGTCTGTTTCTCAGTAGAGGGTGCCTTCTCTTGAGAGATCAGCTAGGAAGATTTCTAGTCTTATTTCACATATTGGAAGTTGTCCAAACTATTCCTCATCTCCTACAGCACATTCCCTTGTATGAATTGCGTCATTTTTCATAGATTTGTTGCAGTAAGGTTAAAGCCCTTCTTTTTGAGCTAGTTTCCTTGGAAAAGGGCCAACCCTTCTCCCGGAAAGCTACATGAAGGGATTCCCATCCATATTTTGTATTATTCAGCTATATTTCTATAATTTTACAGCAATAATGCATTTTTCAGAGTTGAATATTTAGATCTACACTTTTGTACGTCAAGCTTTCAAGAAACCCTTGCTGGGTTATATTTATAATGTATTAAGGAGGCCAGATCTCTATTTTCTTGGCATATTGTTCAATAAAAATCCATATCCATGATTTTATATCCTATTTCTACAGAAACCCTCAGAAAATAACATGTTGTCATGTGCTTCAGAAATTCTTCATAGCTTAAGTCATGGTGTTTGGCTATTTTTAAGCTGATTTGAGGCTAGGAGGTCTATTTAACTTATCATAAGTGATTTTTTTCTATTCCTCTTTTGTATGTGAGGGCCTCAATACATATTATAAGGGAAACAAGAATTATTTCTCTCAGATAAAATGTAAATCTCCAAAAATAATGTTTTCAGGGTCAAATTGTTGCATTTTCCCCACTTGGGAGGATGTAGAGCTGCTTTTTTTTGCTACTGTTTCATTGATTTGATGGCTATGTGTTTATCAACATATTTTATGACTTAATTTCACCCTGCTATTCCAGTATTATGCTTATGCATTGTTGCATTCCCATTTTTTGGATATTACACTCACTCATCTCGAGAGTTTTATTTCCTATAGAAGAAGTAGAAGTAGAGTAAGTCCCTCAGCCTCCTAGGTCTCTTCCATCTCCTCTTCCTACTAATTATCCTTTCATCATTTAATACATTAGACCCGAGTCTCAGATACCTGAGAGTCCTTATCCATCATATTTGCACCTTTCGATGGCTATGACTAGGAACACAACTTCAGTAGTGAGTGCTGCAAGTGTTCATACCCCTCTTTCAGTCGAAGGAGGGGGCACTATTGCTATATCTACTATCACTTATAGTGCTGCTATGTTTGGCCCTGGTCACACCCAAGCACATGCTTCACAATCTGGTCCCTTTTCTTTCAGAATGCCCACTAGTGGTATTCCTTCTTTCTCCTTTTCCGCTACTTTAGCTGCATCTACATCCATAGCCTCTAAGGCCAGTGGATCAGCTTCTTTTCAAGGGTTCCCCTTTGGGAGTGGGCATATACCTCATTCGACCCCTTCATTAGGATATTTACCTTTTTATTCTCAGACTTAGGGTTTCCATCCATGGTCTAGAGGTCAAATTTCTACTACATTTATAGGTTGGAATCCTAGTTTTACATCGTTCATATCAGGGAATCACTTTCTCGCTGGTCAGCAAGGGAATTTCCTTTTCCCTTCATCGAGCACTTCTCATGATTTTTCTCTGTTTGCAAATGGTTGGAACCCTTATTAAGGAGTTTTCTCTCCATTCACTACCTTAGTGGAAGGAAATGGTCTTGTTTATAGTAACTCTACGTTGGGAGGGGGGCGGGGTCCTTCTCTGAATGTTGGGTCAAAAGGACTTTCCTATAGCCCAGCATTCTCTACGAACAACATTTGGAAAACTTGTGCCTTAGCAAATCCAGGGTATATTTTCAGAATTTTGTGAATCCTTCCTATGGAGGATGGAATTCCGAGGCTCCTCCTCGCTTACCATTTATGGCAACATTAAACTTGCCAGATTTGTCGAAATTGACTAACAATCGAATTCGGTATAGTCCAGGATGGCCTCTGGTCCACACCAAACTCCCGTCAGACATTCCAAAGTTTGAAGGGAAGAATGGAGAGGATACGGAAGATCATATCACCACTTTCCATTTATGGTGTTCATCCAACTCCCTGATTGATGATTCGATTAGGTTGAGGTTATTTCAATGCACCTTAACTGGAAATGTAGCCAAGTGGTATATTTAGTTAACTGGGGGCATTTTTTCCCCTTTTGGAGATTTGGCTACCATGTTCTTAAACCATTTTTAGTTACCTTTCCATTATGATGTTGGGACTGAACTCCTGGCCAATTTTTAGCAGGATAAGGAAACTCACATTTTTTATCATATTCAAGAATGTTGAAGAAGGAAGAGGTTCATTAAATCCCATATTCTGAATGAATTCCTTCTGGAATGGTTTTTTAAATCCTTGCATATAGATATTTCTAAAGATGTATCCCTTTCAGGGGTATTTTCTGAAGAGCAGGCTATTTTCAGGGCTCAGCAATTAGAATTGATATATTCTTAGTCCGGAGTCCTCAATAACATTTTGCCGGATACTCCTCACTCCAAATTGCGCTTATCGAAAACTAAACCCGGTCATCATGGTGATGGGCTTATTGGTTCGATCGATAGTGGTGTAGCTAACGTACTTAGTCAATTGTAGGAGTTGTCTATACAATCTTCTTCTTCTAGTCTGGATGTGCCTTCAGTTCCAACTCCTTCCCAGTCCTTGGCAATTAATGTTGTCCAAAATTATAACCCCAAAGGAAATCAACAATCCGATGGGAAGAAGAAAGGATGGAATAACAATAAAAAATGCAAGGATGGGAAGGGGAATGCAAACAAAACCAATGATCATGTTGGAGAGGATCAAAAGGATAATAAAAGGAAAGTGAAGTTTCCATGCAAGTTATGCACTAGAGACCATATTACACACATTTTCCCTAAAATTTAGGATGTGCAGTGCTTGTTAGCTCAACAGGTTTCTTCCAGTTGCAAAGCTGTGCTAACAAACCCTTTTCCCTAAGGGAAAAATTAATTGATGGCGTGAATAAAAATACTGGGGATCCCTCTACAGGCAACCAGGAAGGGGAAAATACATCAAACATATACATGATGAGTACTCATGCAGATATTTCTATGAGATCTCTTGATTATGGTGAAGTCGATTCTTCGAAAGCTAAGGGTACTCCTGATAATGTTGAACCACTTCATATCACAAAGCCTATTGTTGAGCCTATACCACAAATTTTGAAGGCATATTAAAAAAGTACGATGATTAATCCAAATGCCAAGGCCACCCAGAACTACTCCATTGTAGAAGATCTGGCTCGGAGTCCTTGTGCCATGTCTGCTTTAGAGGTGCTTTAGTATTCTCCTGCTCGACGAAGTTATTTGCTCACTGTTATCGGAGATGTAGATCCAAAGAACTCTCTTATGATTACATTTGATATGTCAAATTTTAAAAAGAGACTCCCTCATCATATGCCTTTCCATATTAGATCGAGTTATTGAAAATTCAATATCTTTTGTACAGTCGTAGATGAAGGGGCTTCCAGGTGCGTAATGTCTCTTACATGCTCGAAGGGTATTGGATCTCCTGCAATTGTTCCTTCAACCACTCTTCTGACTGCGTTTGACATGAATTCTCATAGGTTGCATGGTATTGTTCCGCTTTTTCCGATCTGTGTTGGGGAGGAAATTGTTAATATCGAAGTTGAGATAGTTGATGCAAGCTTAGACTATAACCTTCTATTGGGGTGAAACTGGATCTATCAGATGGATGCTATTGCATCCTAATTATTTTGTATTGTTTGTTTCCCTCATGAAGGGAGAATTGTCACATTTTACCAACTGGATTTTTTTCCATAGAACAGAATGCATCTTCTGACTCAACCATTCCTTTGGTGAACGATACCAAGGCACCTGTCGAGAATTTGGGGGTAGAAATGTATTCTTATTTGATGGGTACTTTGTATCTTCCACCTCCTTTGGTTCATGTCAATGCAATTTCATCCTCCAGGGTTCCTATTCGAAGATAGTTTTTCAGAACTCATTATTTTTTGGATCCATGGACCTTACCTTCTCCTACCTCCACATTAGCAGAAGGTCAAGTGGGTGGAATGGCATTTCCAATGTCTGTAGATGAGATTTCTTATAGCTCTAATGTTGAATCTATAGAATCAATTCCAGTTTATCTTTCACCAGAGGAATTAGATGGAGATGTGGCTCCATCTTGGAATCTTAGTTCATCTTCGGTCCAAGATTGTCTTGATACCACTCTGCCATCTGAAGAGGCTGTTATCACCCAAAAATTTTCAAAAAATCATTGTGTCATGTTTGTTTTTGGTCATGGTTCAAACTAGGTTTAGAATTAAATTTAGGATTTGGTTAAGGGTAAGTTAGATTTTTATAAGTTCAAAAGTCATCACTAAGTTCAAATAAAGTCTTTTACAGGTCCATTCATAGTCAAAATATCCATAATTTCCATTTGGGAGTCATTCCATAAATTTTTGGGTCAAAACTGTGCAATTAGCCAAGAATCCACGTTTTCATAGCGCCACTAGTTCAAAAAAGTTGATTTGCGCTACGAAAACTCTAATAGTTTCGTAGCGCAAACTGGGAAAAATACATTGTGGGCGCTACAAAAGCGCGATTTCTTAACCGTCTTGTCATTTGAGCTGGAAATTGTTAGAATTCATTGGGAAATGGTAATTTAGTGGTATGATAGGTCATTTAATGATGAGATTCGATGTACTTATAGATGTTGCAGTCATTATTTTCATGATAGGGCATGAATGAGGCAAAATTCAATTATGAGATGACATTTCAAATTCAAAATCTTGCTTAATTGGTCATACACATTTCTCTTGCCTCCATTCGAATGTCTAAACTCTGAAGTGTCAATCCAAACCTCTGGCTATTTAATACAAAGTTTTTCTTTATCCTATTAGCGAGGTTGTTCCATATAATCAAGCGAGGCTACTATTTCATATATTCAAGTGATGTTGATTCAATTTGTTAAGCGAGGCTAACAGGTTTTATGTGAAGCATGGCAGAGGAGAAGAAATTCCATAGAGGGGGACACAGCTTAAGATATGATCCTGAAAATATGAAGGCCACAGTTGAAGACCCAACAGTGATGGAGGAATTCAACAGAGTAGGTTGTCTCTGGTTTTTTGAAAAGCTGTAGGGTTTCCACACATAGGTGGCTAAATAATTTTCCTTGCACTTTAATGGAACAACTACCAAAGCTGAGATGCTAAGTGTGCCAATTACACCAGAGATTATTGCTACTGTGACAGAGATACCAAGTGGTCAAGAAGATTGGTTCAAAAGTTTCAAATTTGATATGGATCCATGCAAAGAATTCATGAAACTTGAGCATGCATATATGGCCCTCAATAACGCTATCCCTAGAGGCTACATCAAATACACTTATGGAAATCTGCTACTCAAAATCTAGAGATATTTTACATGTGAAGGCATATATCATAAGGTCTACACATTTCATTTCAAGTTGCTTCTGGATTTCACAGGAAAAATTTCACTTGATTTTCCCTTTTACCTACATAGGAGTCTTGCTAAAATGGCTGAAAAAGTACAAGCCAAATCTGAAGGTTGTGAAACATCTTTTTTTCATCATGGTTAGACGAAGTTATTTATTTTGAATGAGCTTTAGAAGATAGGTAGGGATTGGTCATCCTTTTTGTTTATAAGTGGTTTTGAGCTTGAAACATTAACTCCTTCTAGAAACCCTAAAACTAGAGGAACTCCATCACCATGAGTAGCAGATTGTAGCCAACAAGTAGTTGCAAAACCAAAGGAATTTGTAAAAATGAAGCCAAGGAAACAAGTTTAGAAAAGCACAGAGCAGACACAAGTGCTTGATACTCCAAATCCATCAATTGCAAAATAGAGGTCAAAGATTGTCAAAGAGGCAAAACAGAAACAAGATGTCAGCAGGGAGGAGATCAAAAGAGTAACAAGAAGCCAAGCAGTGGCATTAAAGGGAAAAACAGTTGCTACAGATACAAAGGACATCCCAGTGATAAAGGGAAACTTATATGACATCCTGCATGCAATTGACATAGAGGAGACACCCATTTTGCAAGCTAATTTCATTGGAGAAGATGAGCATAAACAAAAAAAATCTATGTTTGTAAAGAAGCTTGAGTTTGAGGGTGAAAATGCAGCTTTTATATTTCAAGCTAGAAAGCCTTTAACTAGGCATGCTAAGAAACTAAAGGAAGTTGAAGAAACTATTGAAACTGCTAAAGCCCCTGAAGAAGTGGTTGATCTCTCAACACTTGCAGAGAAGCATACAACCAGTAGAACAAAAGAGGGAAAAGATGAAGTGACAAGGAAGACAGAGTTTCAACATCTTGAAGAGAAGTTGAGGTTAGTAAACCAAGAAATTGTTATGATGAGAAAGAGGGCTAGAAAGTGCAGAGACAATAGGCAGATAGTGCACAAAGGCATCCTGGGTACAGAAATTTATGTCCAAACCCAAGCAAGGTGGCGCTTTTTCACATGGACTATCCGAGTAATAAAGGAAGCCAACTTTGTTAGAGTAATAAATATTCACTTGAGAGCTAGTAATAGGAAACTTGAAGGTCAAGTGGAAGACTTGGAGAAATAACTGAAAGTGATTCAAGATGAGTTAAAGAACAAAGGTGCAAAATGACAATCATTAAAAAGTCAAAAGCTAAATCAAGTGAAAATTAAGAAGGAACCTCATGAAAACTGTGTTTTTCATTTCATATGTATTTTTGATTTGATAAAATTAGTTTTATTTTGAGTTCTGGCACATTTATAGTTTTCATTTTGAAACAATTTGGACAAAACTACTCACTCAGCAGTTTCATAGTGCAAACACTGTAAAAAGAGTGAAAAGCACTATGAAACTGCTATAGCAGCTTTTTTCACTCTTTCTCATAAATTTTTGAAGGGCGAAAGTATGAATTATGACCTTAAATTTCTAGGGAGGATGTATTAAATGATAATGAAGATAATCTTGGAGGAAAGAAATCAAAATTTTGAAGAAGAAAGGGTAAAATATCTGCGCTACGAAAAGCACTACGAAACTGTGTTGTTTTTGTAGCACTGTCTATTACAACTCATTTGAACAGTGTAAATATGGTTTGCGATAGCTGGAGCTTAGGGAGGATTTTTGGCAGGTGTTAATTCAGTTCCTAACACCAAGGGACCTCGAAATGATGAATTCATGATGGTCAAAACATCTCAAAATTGCAAGGGACCCTATCCCTAGAAAACAGGGGATTGTTTCCTACTTTGATGGAGGTAAGCTTTATGGTCATCAATATTTGAAGCCAATCATATAGATTCGACCAGGTGTAAATAAATTTGGCAAAGGATGTAATTTAATTAAGATAAGGTTGTTATAGATAGGTTATTAAGAGTTTGAATCCTATTTGTAATAGGAATTTTTAGTAGATTAGCTGTCCTTTTCTAATAAATATCATGTCATATGGTTAGGAAAGGTGTCAAGAGTCAGGAGTTCGATGTATCTAGCATCAGATAAGGTTTTATTATGTTGTAAATGATCTATAAAAGATCAGGAAGTTGAATATGAAAAATTTTGGACATTTTTGAGCAAAGGGTTGTGTTTATTGTAAGTGACTGGTTTTTAGCTTAATACAAAGATTTCTACTTAGCGAACTTCAGATTCATAAAGAGTTCTAGTGTGTTATTGTTATAATTTCATCTTTTTACTATACTATGGCAGTGGTGGTTTTTTATGTTACTCATAATTCATCTTTGATGCTCTGAATTCCTATATAGACAAACTGATTGTGTTTTTTTTATAGTTTCACATGTGTATCTCTTGACTAAACTCTGATGTGCCTCAACTTCCATGCTAAGTAGCTTCATTGGTTTTACTGAAACTATTTTGACTCCATAAGCCCAATGTGCATTTTCTGATGTGATTTACAACCAATATTTGTCATTTATCTATTTATTACCCCACATAGAGTTAGCCATCTATACTTTATATCCAAATCATTAACCCTTTTCAGAGCCCTCTCAGGTTGAGGAGGCTAAGCCTCAATCAAAATATTGGTTTGAAACAGTTGCATGACATTGATTTGATTAGCAACCTATCAGGTCTAATTTTGTGATAACATTTTGGTGCGTCTGCTGGGAGCCTAAAGATTATACTTTCCCGAAATTTTGAAGCTAAACTTTTGAAGGTAGCAAGAGCTGAGAAAGTTTTTCGAGGCTGCATCTACCTTGGTGACTCCATTCAAAATTTATATGATCAAAGGTGGCTGTGAGAAGGAGATACATGATGAGTAATCCAGACCCAGATCCACCTACCATCATGGACAATGCAAACACCATTTCCAGAGGCAGTCAATTCATTTCTGAAATTTCACGTACTCCATCACATTCGAATTTCCTTGTCCTCTGAAATTTTAAGAAGTCCTGAAGATAAAAGAGTTGATGATAAAATTCAAGAGATTCTATGTAGATTATAAAATGAAAAAGAGCTAATTGAAATTATCTTAGACTTGCATAAGAGAGGTATTGATACCTTAGCTCTAGTAACATAGGAAGACAAAGAAGAGTTTTGGCAAGGTGTTATGTCTAAGTTGTTATTGGAAAAAGAGTCTTTCGAAAAATTAAAAGATCTTGATACTTTTGAAGTCTTATTTAAAATAAAATTTGGTTTACCTCTTCCAAATTGGAGTTCAGTTGTTTGTGGATCACATAGACCGAACAATCTTCCTCATAGAAATTTTTCATCCTCTATTTCTGCCATCCCTAAAGCTACTACAGTCCCTTTAACCAGGGCTAGAAATATATCTCCTCCACCTACTGCACCTACTAGATATGCCCCTCTTGTTATTCCAACTATTTTACATGACCTCCCTAGAAAATATGCTACTAGAATCAAAACTTGGGGAAGTGATCAATACATTACAACAGAAGAACATGTGGAAAAATTTAATGATTGTATAGATAGGGAGGAGGTTTCTTATGAAGATTTTAAGTTGAGGTTGTTTTCTCAGATTTTTACTGGTGAAGTTAGGAAGTGGTATAAAGCCCTTAATCCTAGAAGTATTCATAATTGGAATGCGTTTGAAGATACTTTTCTGAGAAAATGGGGAAATATAACGAATCTAGTACAAGCCCTCAACAAGTATAGTACTCTGAAGAGAGCTGCTGATGAATATGTCCAAAACTTTTCAAAAAGGTTTAACAAGGTGTATGAATCTATTCCTACCCATTTTAAACCACCACAAGCCTTAGCTCAGATGAGATATGCTGAAGCTTTTGATTATGAGTTTTCTATACTGCTGAGAGAAAGAGAATCCCCTTCACTTGTGGAAATGAAAAATGATGCAGTGAAGGTAGAGGTTAATTTAATAGTAGCTAAAAAATAAAAAATGGGTAAGACTAATTTGAAAGATGAAGAGAATCCTTTCTCCTCTACCTCTCAAGATAAGCTGGATTCAATGATGAAAACAATGGAAAAGTTGATGGATAGGTTGGCCCTTGGGAATACCTCTGCTCCTCCTGTACAACATGAACCTCAATTTAGAAACCCTCAGTTCAGGAAACCTTAGAATCAGCAAAGGCCAAGGGAAAATAGAAATTAGAAGCTTGATCCTCCAGTGAGACCTCATTTCCGACAAAACTTGGTTGATGAAGAAGATGATCCTGAAATTCTTGAAGATTCTATTCATTGTTTTGATGAGGAAATTTCTAGAATTTTCTTGACTAAAGAAGAACATTATGAATCAGACCAAGGTAATCATGGAGAGGAAACATTAGATTATCTAAATGGGTATCAACATGCTATTTTGAGATACAAAAACAATACAATCTCAAAAATAGAAATATGCCTATCATTGCAAACAAAACACAGCCTAAGAAAGATGCATCTAAGGTTTCTGATGGCAATAAATATGCTCCTAAGGTCAATGAAGGTAAGAAAAATACACCAGTTGTTCCTCCTATCAAATAAGCTAAAAAATTTATTTCTGTTTTTAGCCTTGAGAATGAAATTTCTAAGATTAAAATATCAATCCCTTTTGTTGAGATTCTCAAGGTAAATGAATATAGAAGTAGGATTTTCAAAAATTTGAATTCACAACTAGGAGCTATTGATATCTTGAATGTATTAGAAGGTCATCCAACCATATACTTAGGTCCAAGACTAGAAGATGAAAAAAATGAGGAGGTGACTCCTTTTTATGTGAGCCTTAGTATTGATGACATGACATTGCATAATGCTATGTCGGATTTAGGGGCCTCTCACAATCTTATGCCTTGAGTAATCATGGAAAGAATGGGGTTAGAAATAACTAGGCCATATAAAAACTTGTTTTCTTTCGATTCGAAAAGAGTTCAATGCATTGGTTTAATCAAGGATGTTGTTGTTGGTCTAACACAAATTCCTACTAAAACTATGGTCATGGACATTTTGGTAGTAGACATTCCACCGACTTTTGGTATGCTATTGTGAAGGTCGTGGGAAGAAAAAATCAAAGGTACAATGCAGATGGACCTTACTTATGCCACCATTCTTGTTTTTGGTGAGCAAAGAAGAGCGTATCAAGAGACAAGAATGGCTTACATGGCAAGTAGTAAAGACAAACCCCAAAATTTTCCAATTTATGCTCTTGATACTGAACTTGGTTCTACTATTCTTTTCAATGAGTTGACTAATGAAGAAGAAAAGGAAAGGAAAGCCGAAAATTAGAGTTATGAAATTCAGTAGTCTGAAAATCAGCAAATCAATGATAAGGAGGTGGAAGGCTGGTGGTCATTGCATTTTGATGGATTAGCAAGCAAAGAAGGAGTAGGAGCAGGGATTTGGATCAGAAGTCCAAGTGATGATATTAAGTTCTTTTCCTATAAATTTAACTTTTATTGCATGAATAACATGGCTGAGTATGAATCCTTGATTTTGGGCCTAGAGGTTTTGAAAAAAATGAATTCTCAAAACATTTCTGTTTTTGGAGATTCGGAGTTAGTCATTAAACAGGTTGAAGGTGTTTATCAAACAAAAGATATAAGGATGAGAGAATATAGGAACTTAGCTTTGGACATGTTGGAAAACTTTCAAGCTTATTCCTTCATGGTCAAAACTAGAGAACAAAACTCTGTTGCTGATTCTCTTGCTGTCTCTGCAAGTCTTTTCATTATTCCTATGCATTCCAAAGAAAAATATGAGGTTTAGATTAGTCATAGACCAGATATCCTTGATAATATTACTCATTGGAAAGTTTTTGAGGATAGGTGAAGAAATTTATTGAGCTAAAAGAAGAGTTTGAAAACATACAAGTAGATCAGCAAAATATGCTTGCTGAATCTAAAGGGAATTCTGAATTTTTGCAACTAAAGAAAAATTCTATACCAAAGGGACTCATACCTCTTGAATTTTTTTTATTATCAGTATGATGTTTTTAAATCCCCTAAGATACAATCCGATGATGAAGAAGTTGACAGCTGTAACCTTGGTACAGTAGCTATGCCCAAAATGATTAAACTTTCAAAGTTTCCTTCAGATGATATGACGTTTAAATATATTGAAATGATGAAGAGATTCATAGGTGTGTTTGCTTGGAATTATGCTAATTTGAAAGAATATGAACCCACTATTATTTAGCATACTATTCCCATAAAAGAAAATGAAAAGCCTTTCAAGCAGAGGTTAAAGAGGATCAATCCACTTCTCATGCATTTGATTGAGAAGGAGGCCAAAAAACTCTCTGATGCCAAAATCATTGTCCCAATCAGATTTTTGAATTAGCTTGCAAACATGGTTCCGGTTAGGAAAAAGAGTGGAAAAATCAGAATATGTATTGACTTTACAAATTTGAATAAAGCCTCTCTGAAGGAAAATTATTCTCTCCCAAAGATGGACCAAATTTTGCAAAATATTGTTGGTTCTCATAGAATGTCTCTGCTTGATGGTTTTTCAGGTTATAATCAGATCTGAGTACATATTGATGATTAGGAAAAAACAACCTTTACTACACCATGAGGTACTTTCATGTACGCCAAGATGCCATTTGGTCTCATGAATGCAGGAGCTACTTTTCAGAGGGCAATGGATATTGCTTTCTCTAAAGAGAAGGACAAGATGGTGATTGTTTATCTTGATGACATAACAGTCTTCTCAAGGAGGGAAAAAGATAACTTAAAACACCTAGAAATAATTCTGCTGAAGTGTAGAAGGTTTGGCATCTCTCTAAATCCCACCAAAAGTATTTTTTCTTTAACTTTAGGTAAATTACTTGGAAACATAGGATTAAGATTGATCCAAATAGCTTCAATGCAATTCAGAAGGTGGATTTTCCAAGAAGGAGGAAGGAGATTCAATCTTTCCTTGGAAAGGTAAATTTTGTAAGGCAATTTATTCCTAATTTTGCTGAGATTGTGAAGGACATAACAAGGATGTTGAAGAAGGGAGTTGGAATTAAGTGGAAATCAGAAGCAAGACACTCATTTGAGGAAATAAAAATGGCACTCACACAAGCACCGATATTGATCAGTCCGGATTTCTCAAAAGAATTTCCAGTTTTTACTTACGCATCAGAGAATACTATCGCTGGAGTTCTGCTACAAAAGGGACAAGGTATTGAGCAGCCTATTTCTTTATTTAGTAGGACAATAGCCAAATCTGAGCTGAAATATAATATCATAGAGAAGCAGGCCTATGCCTTGGTGAAGGCTATCAAATATTTCAGAATTTATATTCTGCATTCTCATATTGTGGCTTTTGTTCCTAATACGATTGTGAAAGACATCCTCACACAAGCCGATCTTGATGATAAGAGGGGAAAATGGATTGCTAAATTGTTAGAGTATGATATAGATATTAAGCCAAAAAAATTGATCAAAGGTGAAGGCTTAGCAAAGATGATGGCAGAGTCAAACTTTGATTGTCTTGACATAAACTTAATTGCAGAAATATCAAAAATTTCAGATGAGGAAGAAGAGCTAGTTCATATTGAAGAAAAATACATCACTTGAGATTGGTACAAGGAGGTTTTTTTTTTCCTACAACATCATAAAGCACCTAATATTCTAACAAAGTGTAAAGCAAGTTTTGTAAAGCTTAAATCCTTGATATATTTTATTTTTGATAGAAATGAATTTTGGAAGGATACCAATGGAATTTTGCTGAATTGTTTGCTGGAAGAGGAGGGTGATAAAGTAATTGAGGATTTCCATAAAGGTGATTGTGAAGGTCATAATTTTTGGAAGGCCACAGTGAAAAATATTCTTAGAGTAGGGTATTATTGGCCTACAATGTTTAAGGATGTTTAAAAAAATATTGTTGCCTGCCATGAATGCCAGATTTTTTAGGGTAAGAAGAAGCTTGTACCTTTACCTTTAATGCCTATCTATGTGGAAGCACCATTTCAGTAGTGGGGGCTAGATTTTACTGGAGAGTTTCAACCATCATCATCAGGTCAACATCACTGGATTCTTAGAACAACTGATTACTTCACCAAATGGATTGAAGCAATCCCAACTAGGCAAGAAAATGATTCTGTGATTATTTATTTTTTAGAAAATAATATCTTGTCTAGGTTTGCTTGCCCCATGAAGATTATAAATGATAATTCAATGGAATTTAAGTCTAAAAAATTGATTGATTTATGTCATCAATATCATATTAATCTTGGGCATTCTACTGCATACTATCCACAAGGGAATGGTCTTGTTGAATTTTCTAACATGAGTATTGTGAGGATGATTAAAAAGGTGTTGCAGGAGAATACGAAGGCTTGGAATTTAAAGTTGAAGTATGCCTTATTGGTTGATAGGATATGCACAAAAAGGTCAATCAGAACCTCACCATATGAGTTGGTATATGGGGCTGAGGCCATTTTTCTTACATCTCTAGGGGTACCTGTCATGAAGCTGATTCAAGGGTTAGAAGAGGAACCAAATGTAGTCCATAGGAGAATCAATTAGCTAATATATCTGTAGGATAAGAGAAAGGAATTTTATAACAGAAATCAACAATCCCAAAACAAAATCAAGAGGACATTTGATAAGAAGATCAAGGAGGAAAGTTTTCAAATTCAAGATGAAGTGCTGAAATGGGAGGCCAGAATTGAAGAGGAAGGCAAACATGGTAAGTTGGAGAACTTGTGGAAAGTTCCTTTCAAGATAGATGCTTTCCATGGGAACAACACTTACATACTGCAGGAGATGGATGGAAAACGATATGCTGGAGGACCTGTCAATGGCAAGTTTTTAAAGCATTACTCTTCCTAAAATCTGACTGATAATTCATGTCATTGTACATAATACATTTTGTGAGTTTTTCTGCTAATAATCACAAGCTAAATCAGCAAGCTTGAGCCCGAGGTGAAGGCCATTAGATCTTGAGGATAAAGTTTGGCAATTTTAAATTTTTTTCTGTTTTTGTCAAGAAAAGGGATAGTAGCACTGGAACTACTTATTCTTGGTGTACCACAGGGGCACACTATCCCAAGTGGAGCCACTATTATCACCCAAATTTTTTCAAAACATGATTGTGTCATGTTTGTTTTTGGTCATGGTTCAAATTAGGTTTATAAAGTCAATTTAGGATTTGGTTAAGGGTATGTTATAGTTTTATAAGTTCAAAGGTCATCACTAAGTTCAAATAAAGTCTTTTAAAGGTCCATTCATTGTCAAAATATCCATAATTTCCATTTGGGAGTCACTCCATAAAGTTTTGGGTCAAAAATATTCAATTAGCCAAGAATCCACGTTTTCGTAGCCCCACTAGCTCAAAAAAGTTGATTTGCACCACAAAAGGGTTGATAATTTCGTAGCACAAACTAGGAAAAATACACTGTGGGCACTATGAAAGCGCAATTTCTTAACCGTCTTGTCATTTGAGATGGAAGTTGTCAGAATTCATCGGGAAATGGTAAGTTAGTGGTATGATAGGTAAGTTAATGATGAGATTCGATGTACTTACCCATGATGCAGTCATCATTATCATGATAGGGCACAAATGAGGCATAATTCAATTATGAGATGACATTTCAAATTAAAAATCTTGCTTAATTGGTCGTACACATTTCTCTTGCCTCCATTCGAATGTCTAAGCACTGAAGTGTCAAGCCAAACTTGTGGTTGTTTAGTACAAATCTTTTCTTCATCCTATTCAAGCGAGGCTATTTCATATAATCAAGCGAGGCTGCTATTTCATATATTCAAGCAAGTTTGATTCAATTTGTCAAGCGAGGCTAACAAGTTTTCTGTGAAGCATGGCAGAGGAAAAGAAAGTCCATAGAGGGGGACATTGCTTAAGATATAAGCCTGAAAATATGAAGGCCATAGTTGAAGACCCAGTAGTGATGGAGGCATTCAACAGAGTAGGTTGTCTTTGGTTTTGTGAAAAGCTACAGAGTTGCCACACACAGGCGTCTAAAGAATTTGCCTTGCACTTCAATGGAACAACTACCAAGGTTGGGATGCTAAGTGTGCCAATTACACCAGAGATTATTGCTACTATTACAGAGATACCGAGGGTTGAAGAAACTTCATTCAAAAGTTTCAAATTTGATATGGATCCATGCAAAGAATTCATGAAACCTGAGCATGAAGATATGGACCTCAATAATGCTATCCCTAGAGGCTGCATCAAAAAAATTTATGCAAAGCTGCTGCTCAACATCTAGAGATATTTTACATGTGAAGGCAGATATCATAATGTCTACACATATCATTTCAAGCTGCTTCTGCATTTCACACGTAAAATTTCACTTGATTTTCCCTTTTACCTACATAGGAGTCTTGATAAAATGGCTGATAAAGTACAAGCCAAATCTGAAGGTTGTGAAACATATTTTTTTCATCATGGATTGATATGCAGGGATTGGTCATCCTTTTTTTTTATAAATGGTTTTGAGTTGGAAATGTTAACTCCTACTAGAAACCCTAAAACTAGAGGAACTCCATCACCAAGAGTAGCATAGTCTAGCCAACCAGTAGTTGCAAAACTAAAGGAATTTGTAAAACTAAAGCCAAGGAAACAAGTTGAGAAAAGGACAGAGAAAACACAAGTGCTTCATACTCAAAATATATCACCTACAAAACGGAGGTCAAATATTTTCAAAGAGGCAAAAAAAAAAACAAGATGTCAGCAAGCAGGAGATCAAAAGAGTAAAAAGAAGCCAAGCAGTGGCATTAAAGGGAAAAATAGTTGCTATAGATATAAAGGACAACTGAGTGATAAAGGGAAACTTAGATGATGTCCTGCATGGAATTGACATAGAGGAGACACCCATTGTGCAAGTTGATTTCATTGGAGAAGATGAGAAAAAATAGAAAAAAGCTAAGTCTATAAAGAAGCTTGAGTTTGAGGGTGAAAATGCATCTTTTGTCTTTCAAGCTAGAAAGCCTTTAACTAGGCATGCTAAGAAAATTAAGGAAGTTGAAGAAACTATTGAAACAAGTAAAGTCCCTGAAGAAGTGGTTGATCTCTCAACACCTACAGAGAAGCATACATCCAACATAACGAAAGAGGGAAAAGAAGAAGTGATAGGGAAAATAGAGTTTCAACATCTTGAGGAGAAGTTGAGGTTAGAAAACCAAGAAATTGTTGTGATGAGAAAGAGGAATAGAAAGCATAGTATTGAGAAATAAGAGTTCAAAATAATGAAGGCACTGTGTGAAGGTAAAACTGGTTCTACGTCTGAAACCCCAAACAGTGTAGGGCACTTTTTCACATTGACTGTCACAGCAATAAAGGAAGCCAAATTTCTTAGAGTAATAAATACTCACGAGAGCTAGTAATAGGAAACTTAAAGGTCAAGTGGAAGACATGGAGTAGTAGCTGAAAGTGATTCAAGATGAGTTAAAGAACAAAGGTGAAAAATGACAGTCATTAAAAAGTCAAAAGCTAAATCAAGTAAAAATTAAGAAGGAACGCCAAGAAAACTGTGTTTTTCAGTTCATATGGCTTTTTGATTTGATGAAATTAGTGTTATTTTGAGTTTTGGCACATTTATAGTTTTCACTTTGAAACATTTTGGAAAAAACTACTCACTCAGTAGTTTCGTAGTGCAAACAATGTAAAAAGAGTGAAAAGTGCTACGAAACTGCTGTAGAAGTTTTTTTCACTCTTTTTCATAAACGTTTGAAGGGAAAAAGTATGAATTATTACCTGAAATTTCTAGGGAGGATGTATTAAATGATAATGAAGATAATCCTGGAAGAAAGAAATCAAAATTTTGAAGAAGAAAGGGTAAACGAGCTGCGCTATGAAAAGCGCTACGAAACTATGTTGTTTTCGTAGCACTATCTATTACAGCTCATTTGAACAATGTAAATATGGTTTGGGATAGGTGGAGCTTAGGGAGGATTTTTGCTAGGTGTTACTTCAGTTCCTAATAGCAAAGGACCTTGAAATGATGAATTCATGATGGTCAAAACATCTCAAAACTGCAAGGGACCCTATCCCTAGAAAACAGGGGACTGTTTCCTACTTTGATGGAGGTCAACATTATGGTTATCAAGATTTGAAGCCAATCATCTAGATTCGACCAAGTGTAAATAAATTTGGCAAAGGATGTAATTTAGTTAAGAAAAGGTTCTTATAGATAGGTGATTAAGAGTTTGAACCCTATTTGTAATAGGACTTTTTAGTAGATTAGCTATCCTTTTGTAATAAATACCATGTCATACGGTTAGGCAAGGTGTCAAGAGTCAGGATTTTGATGTATCTAGCATCAGATAAGGTTTTCTTATGTTGTAAATGATCTATAAAAGATCAAGAAGTCGAATATTCAAAAGGTTGGACATTTTTAGAAAAGGACTGTGTTTATTGTAAGTGACTAGTTTTGAGCTTAATACAGAGATTTCTACTTAGCCAACTTGAGATTCATAAAGAGTTCTAGTGTGTTCTTGTTCTAATTTCATATTTTTAATATCCTATTGTAGTGGTGTTTGTTTATGTTACTCAAAATTCATCTTTGATGCTCTGATTTACTATATAAACAAATTGACTATGTTTTTTATAGTTTCACATGTGTATCTCTTGACTAAACTCTGATATGCCTCAACTTCCATGCTAAGTATATTGATTGGTTTACTGAAACTATTTTGACTCCATAAGCCCAATGTGCATTTTCTGATGTGATTTATAACCAATGTCTGTCATTTATCTGTTTATTACCCCACATAGAGTTAGCCATCTATACTTTATATCCAAATCATTAACCCTTGAGGGATCCCTCTCATGTTCAGGAGGCTAAGCCTCAATCAAAATATTGGTTTGAAACAGTTGCATGAGGTTGATTTTATTAGGAGCCTATTAGGTCTAATTTTGTGATAATAGAGGCCATCCTGGAAGCTATGACTAGTGTAGAGAGACTGTGGGATGATTTGCATCATCGGTCTAACTTTCCACTAGATTTGAGTGAAGTGGAATCAAGTTTTCCTCGCCCTCAATATTATAGTTCTTTTCACCCAGTCTTGAACCCATTAGCACGAGCATAGGTTTTTGCTGAAGGGAACATGACTGTGATTTCTCCTACTATCCCAGTGGACATTTCCAGAGATCCCAACTGTTAGACTCCTATACCAATAGGTGTCATTTTTCATGATTGACTTGATGAACTATGCAATATGTTCAAACCTTTTTCTTGTTGCAAAGGTGTTCGATATTTTCAAAAAAATCAAAAAATCAAAAAATTTAAATATTGTAAAGAGGGTATACCCTAAAAGAAAAATCAAAGGGTGAAAAAATAAAAATGGCCAAAAAAGTGAAAGAAAATGAACCCTAAATAAGAAAAGGCCAAGGAAAGTGTGCAAGTCTAAATGCCACTAATTTTTTCTCTAATGTAATAAACAAAATTGTGTGCAACTTGTTAAACTTTTGCCACAATTTATGAAGAGTCAAACTGTTTAAACTTGACTCATTCATTTTTTAATTTCATGCTGTAGAATAGAGAATAAATATCTGGCCAAATAGTTTAATATTGGCAGATAAGTAGATAGGTAGAGTTAATAAAAGGTGCTCAATAGTTTAATCTGAGCCCTTGGATGTAATAAGTGTAGACTTAGATAGGTTTTCCATGTAAAAGAAAAAGAAGATTGATAAGGGTTTTCTAGTCTAAGTGCACCCTAATAAAGAAGACAAAATGGTAGGGTAAAGTAAGTAGGGTAGGTAGATGTTGTTGCAATATTGCATGTGATGAATGATGGTTCTAAATGTGTTCAATTTTACTTTCATCACAAAGTACAAAGGTAGATACTATATTGGAAAAAATTCACAGCAGAGCAAAGTCAAAATTATTAATTTCCCCTCTCATTTTCCCTAAACATTTCCACCACCTCTAGCCTATGGGTATTACATTAGCCAAGAGGAATTTCACTTTTTATAATTGCACTGTCAAAGAATCATGTATCAAGTGCTTGGAAAACATCCATTATCACATCTATTCATCTTTCCCAAGTAAAATCCCATTTTACTTAGAAACTCTTCAATATTTCATGATAAGCTCCTCAAAATCACTTTTTATTCTAAGTTCAAGTGATGAAAGTATAATAATGATATTTCACTTTCTTTTACTCTCACTTTATTTGTTACATTTAAGTATTTTGAGTTTACATATAGTCCCGTGTCATATTAACTCTAATTTATAGATGAATTTCCATGAAAATCACCTTTTCCTATAAGAATTTTCATATTCCCAAAAAACCCATGTATTATAGCTATTTTAGCCAAAAGTATTTTATTCCCACTTATTCAAGTCAAAAACCCACAATATACCCCCTTTTGGTTAAAATATAACATTAATTCTATTCCCGCCCTGTATGGTAAGAAAATCACATTGATTTAATTATCATATAATATAATATATGAAAAATGTTAAACATATGTATATATGTTTAAAATAGAAAAGTAAACCAAAAGTTTAATTAAAACCAAACTTTGGAATAAATCATCCCTGCGCATTTAACATTTCCCGACCATTTTTTTTCCATATGGGATTAATTAATCCTTAAGATTAATTAATAACCAGCCCCCACCAATCAGAAGGCTCCCGAAATGATTAATTCATATTAAATCATGTCGGTCCCGCCCATTAAATATCTGTCAACTCCATATCTCCTCAACCGTTGTATTGATCTGCCTAAGATCAATGGCTCGCATTGATTCCACTGGCCATCCGCCCGAAACTGCCTTCGCTCATAATTGGTGTGGAAAAAACCGCTTACCATTTCCCCCCCCTGTGACTCACCTCCCGTACAGAATGACGTCAGTCATTAAAATAATAAAAAATTCCCTCCCGTTTGACTTTGCCAATAAAACAAAAAATTCGTGTCTTTTTCATTATTTTGCACGAACTAAATGAATACACCCTCCACGCAAAAAATTTGAATTTCAAAATTCTGAAGTCTACCAACCTTTATCCTGTCAAAGAAAATTGCAGTTGAGCCTCTCAGAAGATTATTCGCACTCACCCGCGTCTGTTTGAAACGCTCTTTTCTCCAAAAAATAGGTATTTACCCTAAAATCACACTGAACTCTCTAAGAAACTCAGTTTTCCTCTTTCTTTTACTGAAACAAAGTTAAAAAATTGATTGCTAGTTCATTCCTTAATCCCGAAGAACTGTAATTGATTTCCCAACCTGCAATTGCTCCTGTTTCTCCGGTCGAAACCTGTAATTTTGCTCAATATTTCTCCATAAGCCGAATTTCCATTTTTGAATCCACAAGAACAAAAAATGGAAGCTCCTATGGCTTTAAATGTCGCCCCAGTGAATGCCCCTCACAGAGACCTGGATTATTTATCATTAGTCGACAGGGATTTCCAAATCAAAGACCTGAGTTTCAGTGATAGTCCTCTTCGAATTTTTTGTTGTTGCAGAGACAATTATTTGAATGGCTTAGATACTATTGGGTTATGGAAATATAATCTTCACAGGTACCTCTTTTCCTCTGTCCATATTTTCCCTGAAATAATCTATTTTTTCCATGCCAATTATGATCCTAACCAGAGAGCAGTCTTATCCCCAAATCAAGATGTCCTTTTCCCAATTACTGCTCAGTCTATCAATGAGATGCTACATTTTCAAACTGATCAAGTCCTCACTCCCCTATCCATGGGAGAACTACTTGAGAAATCCACAAAACTGTCCCATGAAGAATTGAGCCACATCTATCAGACCTTTATGTTGCCTGATCACCTGCCTAAAGGCCCTCCCCCTTATGGATATGATTTTTTCACAGAAGAGGGTAGACTTGTTTTGGAAATGATATCTTTTATAATGGGTTTTAATACTAGTGAATATGTTTACCATTCAGTTCTAGTATTATTGTCTATTTTTACCCCTGGACAGCCTCCTGCTGTCAGGTATGACTTTGCATCTTAAATAGCCAACAAAACCCATGATCAATTCATGAGATTGGAAAATGAGAAAGTGTTCAAATATTTCTCTGTCATCTATCACCTCATGATATATTACCAGTCTGAAAACTTCCCTTTCTATACCAAAAAGCTTGATGCCCAGGGGAATCCTAGGTCTGTTATCTTTTGGTCAGCCATCACCCATAGTTCTCCAGATTCTCCCTATTCCTATAATGAGTTCATTGATATTTTTATACACCCTACAACTACCTTATTGACAGGAGTTTCCCCTCCAAGACTCAGCAATGAAATCAAGAAAACTCTACAGCTCTCAAAACAATACAAAATTGGTGATGGTACTTGTATCAAAATCACACGGAAGTCAAGATATATGGATGTGAATTATGTCCATTCAAATTTCCAAAATACGTCCCCATGATATTTTTTGCATTAAATACTTCAGAAAAATGAACAACTATGATATAATTTATTTTTGTTATGCAAAGAAGAAGGCTCAACTCCGGATCAAAATTCAATTAGGTTCGTTTATCTGTAACTCTAGGGATGGAGGGGAGGAAGCTGAAAAGATATTACAAGACCGTTTCAGATTACAGAAGAGTTTCTATTGGGCACCTTATGACCCATTCAACTTCATTTGTGATAAAAGAATGAAAAATAAATTAGCACCATACATTCATCATAGAATTCCAAAGATTGAAAAATATGCTAATACAAATGAATGGATAGAAGGCACATTGATAGAGCATGATATTGAGCAGGTCAATATGAGAAATGTTATGAAAGATCTTGAGAAGATGTGACCTAGACTCTTTTGTACAGGTACCATGATCAGAAGTTGGCCCTTCCTCAACTGGGATTATTCAGTAGGAGTTACAAGAAAACATTGCAGTAGAATCAAAAGGAAAAGGAAAAGAACCAGACATACAAGTAATTGAAAAGTTCACAATGAAAGAGCAACCAGAGACATCCAAAGAACAAGGTCAAGTACAAATCACTCCAGTTCAAATCAATGAGACAAAAATTTCCAATCTTCAAACTCCTCTTAATATGGAAAAAGGGAAAAAGAGAGAAGCTGAAACATTTACCCCTAGTGATAGATCTACAGAGCAACATGATACTAAAAGGAAGAGATTGAATCCTCTTCTATAATTTGAATCATTTCAAGAAATCTCTGACAACCAAGAAATAAAAGACAATCAGAAAACAGGAACAGTCAGTGGAGCATCCACTACTTCACAAAGGAAAGAGCTAGAGAAGCAAAAGAGTATGGAAATATCTTCTTTCAAGCATCTAGTAAAAGAGGCCCGAGACATCAAAAAGACATTTATCAATATCAAGGCCAAGAATGATCCAATAAAAATGCAAGTATATAATCAATATTTGAAAATGGCTCCAAAGAATCAAGAAAGACTAATGTCAGCTTTTGACATTCAACAGGGAAAAATGTTAATGAGCCATTTCAAACCCAAGGTGCAACAACCCCAAACAACCACTTATTATATTAGGACAAACTTTGAAGTCCTAGCAAAGGATATACATCCTTTAGACCAGATTTAATTACATAAGCAGACTAGGGAAATGATCTATTCCACTTTGACTGATAAAGCCATGGCAACTCACAAGTTACAGGATTCTTTAGAGAACACCAATACACAGTTGCAACTTGAAAATGCTTCTTCTCAAGAAAAAGACAACAGAATAAAAACATTGGAGGAAATAATAATTGGATTAGGTCACAATCCAAAGGATGTGAAAGGTATAGAAGCATTAATAAAGAAAAAGGATGATGACATTGCAGCATTGGGAAAGAATTTGAAATTGCCAGCTTCTAGACATCCTCAAACTGAAGAAGCAATAAAAAAGAATTCCGAAGAGGAAATGATGGAGTTGCTCTTGAAAATGAATGAGCAACTGAATGAAACAGAAAAAGAGCTGGAGCAAGCATTGAACTACAAACAATCTACTTTTTCAACATCTACAACATACACAATTACAGGTACACAGCCAACAGGTCAGCCAACAGAGTCATCACAGGTAGACACTTCAAATTTGAATTCAGAACAATTAGTAAAGCAAATGAATGACTTGAAACTGCAAGTAACAGAACTTCAGCACACCAAGTTACAGCTTATCAATTTGGAACAGAGATGTGATCTTTCAAAAATGAGTGTTGCTGACAAATCAAGAGAAATCAAGAGATTAGAAAAATTGGTTAAAGCATTAGAAAAGGATCTCACATTAGAGAAGCCTTTGAGAGAAATAAATGAAATTATTTGTGATAATATTATCCAATCAATAAAATACATCTGGCCTTCAATTCAGATAATGTACGAGCAGAATGATTTGGTCAAAGCAGCTCTAGATGAAGTTGAAAACACACGGGCAGAATTAGGAAATAGGCCTGAGGAAGCCAATCAGCTTATACAGTTTCTCAACACCCAAACCAGACAACAGCTTGAAGAAATGGGTATTCAGGATAGAACTGCAACAATATTAGAAACAAAAAGAGTTTTCACCAAAAGAACTCTTATGCAAAATTTGGAACGAAGGTGCTTTGACATGCAGACAGAAATAATTGCTTTTAGAGAAAGATTCAATGTTTTGTTTAATAAAGGGTTGCCTAGCCCTATAATTCCAGAAGATAAAATAATGGATTTGGAAACTTATGTCAGGAAATTGGACATAAATGCTCAAAATCTAACCAATTCCTCAGCCAGTTCATCACAAGCAACATTACCTACAGGAAGGAATCTTCATGACAGATTAGAGAATTTTTTTTTTCTGGAACATGAAGCAAGACATTTGTTTCCTAACCAGCCTAATTTATTCAAATATACTGAGGCTGATGAAACATTAAGGAAGCTTCAATAGACAAGAATAGCAGAAGATAAATGGTGGGAAGATTTGTTGGAACTTTTGTAAAATTTATCCTGATATAAAATTTTGCCTATTTACTACAGTATAAAGGATAAAACATACAAACAAAGGTCAAAGAGTATCATTTCGGTTAAAGTGTATTAGTAAGAACAAAGAGTATCAGTGAAGCAAGGCAGTTAGAAAAAAATTACTGAAGAGGACAACGATGAGCCAAATATAGCACCTGCCTCCAGCACATTCTCGAAATGAGGAAACAGCACAACATCGGTTACTTCTTGTCTTATCTATGAGACCATCTATCTCTATTTTTATTGTAAGTTATTAATGAGTCATCTTAGATTATATCTCGTTTTGATAAGAGATATTTTGTACGATTTTTTGTATAAATAAGCCCTCAATTGACTTATTGAGGGTGGATTCTTCTACTTTGCTATAACATTGACCTTTTGGAATAAAAGTGCTTTGGAGAAATTTCTTTGTGGCTTGCTGGATGATGAATTGAAGCTCAAGACTTTTTGCAGGATTGATGTGTTAGACTACAGTTCAATTAGTCATTTCTATCCTATGTTTTAAGTTTTATATTTGTTTATAATATCACTGTGTTCCACTTCTAAATAATTGACAAAAAAGAATAAATCAGAAATTGCTTAAGTGTACTCTGATTTCAATTGTGATTATTCTAAATGTTTTCTTATAAACTGGTTATAAACAATGAATTCTTAATTACTCTTGTTTCGTTGGTTTAAACATTTTGATTACCATAGTAAAGAATTCTTAACTGCTCTTTATTTGTAATCATTCACCTTCTTTCTTTGAACATGTTGAAAGATTCTTAATTTCCTTTCATCTCTTCAAAATCCATTCCATTCACTTTAATATCTAAAATTGTTCTCTGTTTGGCTATCTTGCCCTGCAAAGCCATATTTGGCGTAAAAACCTAATCCATTAAAGCCATCCTTTCGACTCCATAGCCCAATGGCCTGAAATACTCAATCTTGCCCTTATTTGGCAGATTCCACCATTCAAATTCAAAAAAAAACTCTTGGACTTATAAGTAGCCTAATATTTTCTAAGAACAAAGCTAAATTTTAAAGAGAGAGCCCTCTCTGGATACAGATTGGCTAGATTTTGTATCTAAAGGTTGGTTAGTGGTTACCTCAGATTTACTTTCCTTTTCCACAACTTCAAGGAAAATCTGAGTGATAACATAGTGGCGACTCCACTGAGGAATGAATCATTTTATTGTTACAATTGTTTGTTTTATAAACTACAGACAAAGCCTGAAGTTAGCCAGGTAGCCTTTGAACTGCTTTTGCTCTGCAATTTCATAGTAAATAAATGCTGCTTCAGTCTATCTCTGGTCTAGTTTATGGACTAAACTTTTGTTTCAAACATTTAATCAATTTATCTTGTTAAATAAGTCTTTAAGAAAGTTTAAATCTCATATCTAAAGCCTCTTAAATAAATCATAGAAGTTGTTTTGAAAATTCATAAAAAATAAAATAATCATAAAATACTCAAAATTTGGTTTCCTAAAGAACTAAAATTTTCTTCAGAATTGTTTTACAGGTTTAGATTTGATCTATGATGGTGGATAGGGATCAGACACACAAATTTTAAAATCATCCACCTGGCGACTCCAAAATCAATTTCACTACTAAGACTCCATTGGAGGAATGAACCTCAAAGAACAATATGGAAAGATCAGGCTTTCAACTTGGATCTTAATCCAAGACATTATGTTCTTTCTCATTAAGATTCAATATGTATTGTATTTTATATAAAGATCTAACTTGGTTGTACAGATAAAGTGGCTTTTCATTATGGCTGATTTTCAAGATGATCCAAGAATAAAATGAAGATATGCTCCCATGAGCAGAAATCACATACCTGGATTTCCACACAAATTACCAAAGGTAGATTGGGGTAGCAATTTGCCCAGATTTCAAGATGAAAATACTGATAATCCTTTGTTTCATCTCATTAAATTTCATATATACTCATCAAGATTGAAGGGTGATTGGCATGAGGATTGCCTCATGAAGATATTTATGGCATCCTTAGAAGGAAAAGCAAGGGAATGGTATGAAGCTCTCAAACCTGCAAGTTTGTTTTCTCTAAAAGATTTTCATAAGGTATTTTATGAGCATTACAAAGAAGATTTTCCATCTTTATCATTAGCTGAAAATTGTTGTGATCAAGCTGAAGATCTTATACATTACCTTAAAAATATTGATGAAGATTTTGAAAATTGGAATCCTGAAGATTTATTAGAAGAGGTCCAAAACTTTCATTCTCAAGTTAAATGTCATAATAATCAAGAGGAGTTAAACAAAGATGAAATAAATCAGGAGATAAATCAAGATCCACAAAACCCCTCTGTATTAACAAATGATGTTTCATTTAATGTTTTGAATGGAGTTAAAGAAAATAATCAACCTCATGATCAACTTTTAGATAAGGGAAAAACCAATTGTCATTTCAATCTAAGAATTCGGAGATTCCCACCCCCCCTCACCGGAGAAGAAATCAATTTTCTTCTAAACATGAAACCATCCTCAAAATATTTACATAATGAAGAAATTTTTTCTACCTCTTCTAATGTTGATGAATGTACAAAATTTTTTATCCATGAAGGGACAGAAGAACAAGTTGATGCTCATGTTATTCTACTTTCCCAAAAAGGCCCATTGCTTGATAGCACTCCTATTGAACAAAACAATGACTTTCAAACAGAATGCAACCAATCTAATCAAGATATATTAGGATTGTTGGAAGAGAAATCTACTGATCCATTGTTTATAATTGATGACATTCCTTCTTCTGAATATTTTCCTAAATATGATCCGTATGATGATAATTATGTTCTCCCAATTCAAGATAATTTCCCAGAACAATCACTAGCTATTTTGAGGGATGAGATATTAGAACTTCAGCTTGATGAAGATTTTCTAAGAGCTTTCTTTCTTATTTTTAAATCAAGAAAATGTTCTCCTCAAGTTAAAAAATGGCTTCTTGATATAATCTTTGAAAATTATGAAAATGAAATCAAAATTTTGCATTCTCAAATTCAGTCATACAATTTCTGAAATCCTAAAGAATTCTTTGAAAATATTCCTTTTCCAAAGCAAGAGGAAATTGTACTATCTTTTGACTTGCATATTGAAGATGATTATTCTGTCAAACACAAGACTGAAGAAACAAGTTCATGGTCTAATATTCATAATTCAATTGAAAAATTAGTCATTGAAGGCCTAGAATTAAATAGCATACATCATGCTTTTATTGATCCTATATCAGATTATACGGAGAATCTTTTGAGTCCAAATCTGTAAACATGTTTTCTCTATAAGGATCAAATACATCAAAAGTGGTCTTTACACATCATATCATTTATTATAAAGGCACATGATCATAACATACTTCCAATTTTGATCACAAGCAATCAAGTTATCCATTTATTTTTACAGCTAATTGATTGGCTTCATTGGCATTTTTCTATTACCTGATTTAACAAGATTTTTAGTAGATTAGAGTAGGCAAATGAGTGCTAATAAGCTTATAATTTTGAGCATTTTTTTTTAGTTTTCAATTTTCAGCTAGTTTTCATTAAGTTGGTTTGAAAAATTTTGTGTGTTGTTTTAGTTTCATATTAGATTTCAATTTGCAGAAGACAGAAGACATTTACTGGTTCACCAAGGTCAATGGATGAGGACAACTGACCTGTTGTTCCTGACTTTTCACCAGGAAAAGGCATCCCCAAGTGGAGCCATTGTTAGACTCCTATACCAATAGGTGTCATTTTTCATGATTGACTTGATGAACTATGCAATATGTTCAAACCTTTTTCTTGTTGCAAAGGTGTTCCATATTTTCAAAAAAATAAAAAAATTTAAAAATTGTAAAGAGGGTATACCATAAAAGAAAAATCAAAGGGTGAAAAAATAAAAATGGCCAAAAAAGTGAAAGAAAATGAACCCCAAACAAGAAAAGGCCAAGGAAAGTGTGCAAGTCTAAATGCCACTATTTTTTTCTCTGATGTAATAAACAAAATTGTGTGCAGTTTGTTAAACTTTTGCCACAATTTATGAAGAGTCAAACTGCTTAAACTTGACTCATTAATTTTTTAATTTCATGCTGTAGAATAGAGAATAAATATCTGGCCAAATAGTTTAATCTTGGCAGATAAGTAGATAGGTAGAGCTAATAAAAGGTGCTCAACAGTTTAATCTGAGCCCTTGGATGTAATAAGTGTAGACTTAGATAGGTTTGCCATGTAAAAGAAAAAGAAGATTGATAAGGGTTTGCCAATCTAAGTGCATCCTAATAAAGAAGAAAAAATGGTAGGGTAAAGTACGTAGGGTAGGTAGATGTTGTCGCAAGATTTCATGTGATGAATGATGGTTCTAAATGTGTTCAATTTTACTTTCATCACAAATTACAAAGGAAGATACTATATTGGAAAAAATTCACAGCAGAGAAAAGTCAAAATTATTAATTTCCCCTCTCATTTTCCCTAAACATTTCACTAATTTCCCTAAGCACTAAGGTATTTGGAGATTAAAGGGGCTCAAGGCATTTCCTTGACTTTTGGAGGGACAGGATCCTCGGCCCAATAATTGAAAATACCTAAGTGCTTGAAAACATCCATTATCACATTCATTCATCTTTTCCTAAGTAAAATCCCATTTTACTTCGGAAAATCCTTCAATATTTCATGATAAGCCCTCAAAATCACTTTTTATTCTAAGTCTAAGTGATGAAAGTATAATAATGATATTTACTTTTGAGTTCTCACTTTCTTGGTTATATTTAAGTATTTTGAGTTTACATTGTCCCGTGTCATATTAACTCTAATTTATATATTAACTCCCTATGAAAATCACCTTTTCCTATGTATATAATTCCTTTCATATAATATTCCCAAAAAACCCATGTATTATAGCTATTTTAGCCAAAAGTATTTTATTCCCACTTATTCAAGTCAAAAACCCACAATATACCCCCTTTTGGTTAAAATATAACATTAATTCTATTCCCGCCCCCTATGGTAAGAAAATCACATTGATTTAATTATCATATAATAAAATATACGAAAAATGTTAAACATATGTATATATGTTTAAAACAGAAAAATAAACCCAAAGTTTAATTAAAACCAAACTTTGGAATAAATCATCCCTGTGCATTTAACATTTCCCAACCATTTTTTTTCCATATGGGATTAATTAATCCTTAAGATTAATTAATAACCAGCCCCCGCCAATTAGAAGGCTCCTGAAATGATTAATTCATATTAAATCATGTCGGTCCCACCCTTTAAATATCCGTCAACTCCATATCTCGTCAACCGTTGGATCGTCCGCCCAAGATCAACGACTTGCATCAATTCTGCTGGCCATCCCCCATCTGAAATATAACGCGCGAAATAAAAGTGGTTTGTGAATAGTGGTTTGTGAAACTATCTTCACTCATAAGTGGTGCGGAAAAAACCGCTTACCATTTTTCCTCCCCGTGACTCACCTCCCATACAGAATGACGTCAGTCATTAAAATAATAAAAAAATCCCTCCCATTTGACTTTGCCAATAAAACAAAAAATTCGTGTCTTTTTTATTATTCTGCACGAAGTGAACGAATACACCCTCCACGTAGAAAATTTGAATTTCAACATTTCCAATTCTGCCAACCTTTATCCTGTCAAAGAAAATTGCAATCGAGCCTCTCAGAAGATTATCCGCACTCACCCGTGTCTGTTCGAAACGCTCTTTTCTCCAAAAAATAGGTATTTACCCTAAAATCACACTGAAATCTGTAAGAAACTCTGTTTTCCTCTTTCTTTTACTGAAACAAAGTTAAAAAATTGATTGCTAGTTCATTCCTTAATCCCGAAGAAATGTAATTGATTTCCCAACCTGCAATTGCACCTGTTTCTCCGGTCGAAAACTGTAATTTTGCTCAATCTTTTACCATAAGCCGAATTTCCATTTTTGAATCCACAAGAACCAAAAATGGAAGCTCTTGTGGCTTTAAACGTCGCCCCATTGAATGCCCCTCACAGAGACCTGGATTATTTATCATTAGTCAACAGGGATTTCCAAATCAAAGACCTGAGTTTTAGTGATAGTCCTCTTTGAATTTTTTGTCGCTGCAGAGACAATTATTTGAATGGCTTAGATACTATTGGATTATGGAAATCTAATCTTCCCAGGTACCTCTTTCCCTCTGTCCATATTTTCCCTGAAATAATCCATTTTTTCCATGCCAATTATGATCCTAACCAGAGAGCAGTCTTATCCCCAAATCAAGATGTCCTTTTCCCAATTACTACTCAGTCTATCAATGAGATGCTACATTTTCAAACTCATCAAGCCCTCTCTCCCCTGTCCATGGGAGAACTATTTGAGAAATCCACAAAACTGTCCCATGAAGAATTGAGCCACATCTGTCAGACCTTTATGTTGCCTCATCACCAGCCTAAAGGCCCTCCCTCTTATGGATATGTTTTTTTCATAGAAGAGGGTAGACTTGTTTTGGAAATGATATCTTTTATAATGGGTTTTAATACCGGTGAATATGTTGACCATTTAGTTCTAGTATTATTGTCTATTTTTACCCCTGGACAGCCTCCTGCTGTCAGGTATGACTTTGCATCTTACATAGCCAACAAAATCCATGATCAATTCATGAGATTGGAAAATGAGAAAGTATTAAAATATTCCTCTGTCATCTATCACCTCATGATATATTACCAGTCTTAAAACTTCCCTTTCTATACCAAAAAGCTTGATGCCCAGGGGAATCCTAGGTCTGTTATCTTTTGGTCAGCCATCACCCATAGTTCTCCAGATTATTCCTATTCCTATAATGAGTTCATTGATCTTTTTATACACTCTACAACTACCTTGTTTACAGGAGTTTCCCCTCCAAGACTTAGCAATGAAATCAAGAAAACTCTACAGCTCTCAAAACAATAAAAAATTGGTGATTGGTACTTGTATCAAAATCACACGAAAGTCATGATATATGGATGTGAATTATGTCCATTCAAATTTCCAAAATACGTCCCCATGAGACTCTTTGCATTAGAATACTTCAATAAAATGAACAACTCTGATATAATTCATTTTTGTAATGCAAAGAAGAAGGCTCAACTCCGGATCAAAAGTCAATTAGGTCCGTTTATCTGTAACTCTAGGGATGGAGGGGAGGAAGCTAAAAAGATATTACAAGACTTTTTCAGATTACAGAAGAGTTTCTATTGGGCACCTTATGACCCATTCAACTTCATTTGTGATAAAATAATGAAAAATAAATCAGCACCATACATTCATCAGAGAATTCCAGAGATTGAAAAATATGCTAATACAGATGAATGGATAGAAGGCACATTGATAGAGCATGATATTGAGCAGGTCAATATGAGAGATGTTATGAAAGATCTTGAGAATATGCTTGACCTAGACTCTTTTGTACAGGTACCAAGATCAGAAGTTGGCCCTTCCTCAACTGGGATTATTCAGCAGGAGTTACAAGAAAACATTGCAGTAGAATCAAAAGTAAAAGAAAAAGAACTGGACATACAAGTAATTGAAAAGTTCATAATGAAAGAGCAACCAGAGACATCCAAAGAACAAGGTCAAGTACAAATCACTCCAGTTCATATCAATGAGACCGAAATTGCCAATCTTCAAACTCCTCTTAATATGGAAAAAAGGAAAAAGAGAGAAGCTGAAACATTTACCCCTGGTGATAGATCTACAGAGCAACATGATACTAAAAGGAAAAGATTGAATCCTCTTCCATAAGTTGAATCATTTCAAGAAATCTCTAACAACCAAGAAAGAGAAGATAGTTAGCAAACAGGAACAGTCAGTGGAGCATCCACTACTTGACAAAGGAAAGAGCTACAGAAGCAAAAGAGTATGGAAATATCTTCTTTCAAGCCTCCAGTAAAAGAGGCCTGGGACATCAAAAAGACATTTATCAATATCAAGGCCAGGAATGATCCACTGAAAATGCAAGTATATAATCAATATTTGAAAATGGCTCCAAATAATCAAGAAAGACTAATGTCATCTTTTGACATTCAACAGGGAAAAATGTTAATGAGCCATTTCAAACCCAAGGTGCAGCAACCCCAAACAGCTGCTGATTATATTAGAACTAACTTTGAAGTCCTAGAAAAGGATATACATCCTTTAGACCAGATTGAATTACATAAGCAGACTGGGGAAATGATTTATTCCACTTTGACTGATAAAGCCATGGCAGCTCACAAGTTACAGGATTACTTAAAGAACACAAATGCACAACTACAGATTGAAAAGGCTTCTTCTCAAGCAAAAGACAACAGAATAAAAACATTGGAGGAAATAATAATTAGATTAGGTCACAATCCAAAGGATGTCAAAAGTATAGAAGCATTAATAAAGAAAAAGGATGATGATATTGCAGCATTGAGAAAGCAGTTGAAATTGCCAGCTTCTAGACATCCTCAAACTGAAAAAGTAATAAAAAAGAATTCTGAAGAGGAAATGATGGAGTTGCTCTTGAAAATGAATGAGCAACTGAATGA
Organism: Pinus albicaulis; assembly: GCA_034641835.2. Lineage (NCBI taxonomy): Eukaryota > Viridiplantae > Streptophyta > Pinopsida > Pinales > Pinaceae > Pinus > Pinus albicaulis. The sequence continues at coordinate 1,277,749,357 of CM076582.1, read as the reverse complement.
AACAGGAAAAGAGCTGGAGCAAGCATTGAAAGACAAACAATCGGCTTTTTCAACATCCACAACAGACACAATTACAGGTACACAACCAACAGGTCAGCTAGTAGAGTCATCACAGGTAGACACTTCAAATTTGAATTCAGAACAATTAGTAAAGAAAATGAATGAATTGAAACTGCAAGTAATAGAACTTCAGCACACCAAGTTACAGCTTATAAATTTGGAACAGAGATATGATCTTTCAAAAATGAGTGTTGCTGACAAATCAAGAGAAATCAAGAGATTGGAAAAATTGGTTAAAGCATTAGAAAAGGATCTCACATTAGAGAAGCCTTTGAGAGAATTAAATGAAATTCTTTGGGATAATATTATCCAATAAATAAAATACATTTGGCCTTCAATTTAGATAATGTACGAGCAGAATGATTTGGTCAAAGCAGCTCTGGATGAAGTTGAAAACGCACGGGCAGAATTAGGAAATAGGCCCGAGGAAGCCAATCAGCTTATACAGTTTCTCAACACCCAAACTAGAAAACAGCTTGAAGAAATGGGTATTCAGGATAGAACTGCAACAATATTAGAAATAAAGAGAGTTTTCACCAAAAGAACTCTTATGCAAAATTTGGAACGAAGGTGCTTTGACATGCAGACAGAAATAATTGCTTTCAGAGAAAGATTCAATTATTTTTGAATAACGGGTTGCCTAGCCCTATAATTCCAGAAGATAAAATAATGGATTTGGAAACTTATGTCAGGAAATTGGACATAAATGCTGACAATTTAGCCAATTCCTCAGCCAGTTCATCACAAGCAACATTACCTACAGGAAGGAATCTTCATGACAGATTAGAGAATTTGTTTTTTCTGGAACATGAAGCAAGACATTTGTTTCCTAACCAGCCTAATTTCTTCAAATATACTGAGGTTGATGAAACATTAAGGAAGCTTCAACAGACAAGAATAGCAGAAGATAAATGGTGGGAAGATTTGTTGGAACTTTTGTAAAATTTATCCTGATATCAATTTTTTCCTATTTACTACAGTATAAAGGATAAAAGGGACAAAAAAAGGTCAAAGAGTATCAGTTCGGTTAAAGTGTATTAGTAAGAAAAAAGAGTATCAGTGAAGCAAGGAAGTTAGAACAAAATTACTAAAGAGGACTACGATGAGCCAAATATAGCACCTGCCTCCAACACATTCTCGAAATGAGGAAACAACACAACATCAGTTACTTCTTGTCTTATCTATGAGACCATCTGTCTCTATTTTTATTGTAACTTATTAATGAGTCATCTTATATTATATCTCGTTTTGATAAGAGATATTTTGTACGATTTTTTGTATAAATAAGCCCTCAATTGACTTATTGAGGGTGGATTCTTCTACTTTGCTGTAACATTGACTTTTTGGAATAAAAGTGCTTTGGAGAAATTTCTTTGTGGCTTGCTAGATGATGAATTGAAGCTCAAGACTTTTTGCAGGATTCATGTGTCAAACTACAGTTCAATAAGTCATTTCTATCCTATGTTTTAAGTTTTATATCTATTTATAATATCACTGTGTTCCATTTTTGAATAATTGACAAAAAAGAATAAATCAGAAATTTCTTAAGTGTACTCTGATTTCAATTGTGATTATTCTAAATGTTTTCTTCTAAACTGGTTATAAACAATGAATTCTTAATTGCTCTTGTTTTGCTAGTTTAAACATTTTGATTACTATAGTAAAGAATTATTAACTGCTCTTTATTTGTAATCATTCACTTTCTTTCTTTAAACATGTTGAAAGATTCTTAATTGTCTTTCATCCCTTCAAAATCCATTCCATTCACTTTAATATCTAAAATTGTTCTCTGTTTGGCTATCTTTCCCTTCAAAGCCATATTTGGTGTAAAAACCTAATCCAGTAAAGCCATCCTTTCGACTCCATAGCCCAATGGCCTGAAATACTCAATCTTTCCCTCAGTTGGCGGATTCCACCGTTCAAATTCAAAAAAAAAACTCTTGGACTTATAACTAGCCTAATCTTTTCTAAGAACAAAGATAAATTTTAAAGAGAGAGCCCTCTCTAGATATAGATTGGCTAGATTTTGTATTTGAAGGTTGTTTTGTGGTTATCTCCGATTTACTTTCCCTTTCCACAACTTCAAGGAAAATCTGAGTGATAACACCAACATTATAGAGAACATTTTCATCGGAGCTTAATGTTCCCCTGAATAGGTTCAAATTTACACTGACCTTTTTCAAGAGTTTAGGGATGTGTTCGCTTGGGCTGATGAGGAAATTCCTGGTATATATCCATCTATTTTCTAGCATGAGATCAAGGTGTATGAAAATGCTAAGCTTGTTAGGAAAAAGCTTTTTCCGGTCAAACTTAGGAAGGCAACAGCTATCAAAGCTGAGGTGGAGAAGCTTCTTAAGGCGGGATTCATTTTTACTATTCCTTTGACAGAGGGGGTTTTGAATCTAGTTCCTGTGGACATGAAATACGGAAAAATTCAAGTTTGTATTGATTTTAGGGACCTAAATAAAGCGTGTCCTAAAGATAACTACCCCACACCATTTATATATCAGATTATCGATGATTGTGCGGGGAATGAGATTTTCTCCTTCATGAATGGTTTCTCTGGATATAATCAAATTACTATCCGTCCTGAAGATCACCATAAGAATACATTTAATTGTCCCTGGGGTAGATTTGCTTACAAGAAAATTCCTTTTGGCCTTAAATATGCTGGAGCTAATTTTCAGCGGGCTATGTCCTATGCCTTCCATGACATCAAACATATTATCGAGGAATACTTGGATGATTTAGCTGCTCGTTCTCGTAAGAGAATTGATCATCCTTTTCACCTCTGTCAAGTATTCGAATGATGTCAACATTACAAAATTTGGTTGAATCCGAACAAGTGTGTTTTTGCGGTCACATCCAGTCAGTTGTTGGGATTTATTGTGTCTATGGAAGGGATTTAGGTAGATCCCTTCAAGGTTGAGGAAATACTTTAGTTTCCTCCCTCGTCTTCAACGTGTCAACTTCAAAGTCTACAAGGAAAAGCTAATTTTCTGCTGATATTTATCGTAAATTATGCTGAGATAATAAAAGGATTTATGAGATTATTAAAGAAGTGAGTTCGATTCTTTTGGGATGAATTTTCTCAGCATTCATTCGATGCTTTGAAAAAAACATTGACTTTTACTCCTCTACTGAGTCCAACTGATTATAGCAGGGATTTCATTTTGTATCTTATGGCAACAGAATCTACCATTGGTATGGTTCTAGTTCAGGAAGATGATGATCTTTCAGAGCATTTTATTTACTACCTTAGTCGAGGCTTGGTAGGACCTGAACTCTGGTACTCTCCGATAGAGAAGGCTTGCTTTAGAAGCTATTCATACTGTGCAGCGGCTCAGACATTATATTCTTCTTTTAAAAACCTATTTTTTGGAAGCAGTCAATCCATTTAAGTTTGTTCTCAGTGTATGAGTGATTAGGGGTAAATACAATCGATGGATTGTGATTTTGCAGGAATTTGATCCTCAGTTTCTGTCTACTAAGTCCAAGAAATCATTGGTTTTTTTGAAATTGATTACTGAGTTGCTTTGTTGAGAAGAGATGGTTTATGATGAGTCCTTCCCGGATGAGCATATTTTTCTCATTTCTTCACAGGATCCTTGGTATGGGGATTTCATAGTATATCTCCAGACTGCAAAGTTTCCCTCGACCTTTTAAAAAGATAAGCGCCATGAGTTACGTCACCTAGCTAAATATTACTTGATCATTGGTGACACTTTATATCATCACAAGGTTGATTCAATCCTTACACGGTGCTTAACTCTCGAAGAAGCTGAGGTTGTTCTGAATGATTGCCACAATGGAGCTTATGGTGGTCATTTATCAGGGCTTGCTACAGCCCAAAAAAATCTTATGTGCAAGATACTTTTGGCCTTCAATTTTCAAAGATTGTATGGAATCAGTCAAAAGGTGTCATCCGTGTCAGGTTTATACTTGAAATATGCATGCTCATCCATCTTCGCTCTTTCCTGTCATCATTTTTAGTCCCTTTACAAAGTGGGGTATTTATTATACTGCTTGTAACTCTCCTTCAGCCAAAGGTCACAAGTACATTATTGTAGCCGTAGACTACTTCACAAAGTGGATCGAGGCTATACCTACTTTTGGGAATGATGGTGAGATAGCAGCTTTTTTCCTCTTCAATCAGGTCATTTCTCGCTTTCGTATTCCCAAAGATATTGTCATTGATCATGGAAGTCACTTTTAGAACAACGTGATGGCTAAATTGGCTTTGAAATTAGGTTTCTAGCAGGAGAATTCATCTTCATATTATCCCCAAGCCAATGGGAAAGTGGAAGCCATAAAAATATCTTTGAAGACAATTCTTCAATGGACAATTAATAAGGCTCGATCCAATTAGCACATTATGTTGTACCCTGTGCTTTGGGCATACTAGATGTCAGTAAAAAATGCAAGTAGTTTTACTCTATTTCAACTGGCTTATGGGTTGGAATCTATATTTCCCATCGAGTGTGAAATTCCTTATCTTAAGTTAGTTATAGAACTTCTTCCTGACACTTCCAGTCTCGAAGAACATCTTCTTCATCTAGAACATCTCGATGAGGAGCATTGGAATGCTGCCACGATGAATGAGGCACATAAGAAACGGATAAAATTTCAGTACAATAAAGCAGTCAAAGCTAGGGTTTTCTCCGAAGGAGACCTTGTCTTGGTTTATGCCAACGAGAAGGATGCCCTAGGAAAAGGAACATTTAAATGTATTTGGCCCCTTCATCGTTAAAAAGGTCCTCAAGAAAGGAGCTTATGTCTTGGTCATTTTTTAGGGAAATGAGTTGTCAGAGCCGAGAAATGGGCTCTGTTTGAAAAAGTATTATGCTTAGGCTGTGGCCTAGCATCTTGATTTTTGTATATATTTTTAGTCTTTGTACATATCTGAGTTTCTGATTTTTGGTGTTATTATGATGCATTTGATCTTCTTTGGCAGGTTGTGTTGGATGTCATGAGTCATTTTGGTTTTGCCAATGGTGCTAGTAGACATACCTGGAACTTAGCTTTCGCGGCTTGGATGCTTCATTATCCATCCGGTCAGTTGATGGTTTCAAGATGTATCTGCATTGGTCATGCTTCAAACAATGTAGAAGAATATAGTGTAGTAGTTTATCTACTCTCAGAAGTAATTCCCTTGGGTGTTGATTCGTTAGTAGTTTTCTTAGACTCCCAGCTGGTGGTTTTGCAGTTGAACAACACATATCAGGTTCGAGATTCATTTTTGCACCGATTGTTTTTGAGGGTATGTTTGTTACAAATATCATTTCAATTTCTAACATTTATTCACATTCCTCGAGCTAACAATTTTATGGCAGACTTATTGGCTAATCAAGCAAATGATTGTCATATTCATCATTCATCATTTTACTCAATATATCAAATACATTATTCATTTTTCATACATTTGAGTCATCATATCATATAAATCATTGTATATATATATATAGAGAGAGAGAGAGAGAGTTAGAGTGTTCAAAGATATACAAAATCTGGACCCATCTGTCCTACAAAATTATGGCTTGTGCCCAATCATGTTCAGTATCAAAAATATATTACAGTCATCCAGTAAAATATATATATATATCTAATCTTGTGGTCCCTACCCAACATTTGTGTTCCTATATAACATGATAGCAGTCGTCACACGGAGGAATAACCGCACCCAGTCTCGTGGTACTCCAACTACCCATCTCTCGATAGCCTCTGGTAGGTCCTCTACTGCAGACATAGGAACTTGTCGAGTCAAACTCTCCAAGTTTCTCTCGACGGAATGGAGGGTCCTACTAGGGTCTTCAGCATCTGCCTCATGTCTGCAGCACTTATGCCTTGGGTATCCCTCAAGTCTGACTAGTCCCATATCTGTATCGTGATCATCAATAATTTTGTAAGTCATTTGAGTTCAATCAAAAAAAAAAATTCATTATCATATTTTTTTTAAAAAAAAATCATATAATAAAAAATCCAAAATTGCAATCTCATCGATTTCACCCCATGATCCATCGGGTCGAAGGAATAGATCTGGATCACCGTAAAAATCCATCCTAGCATAGGGATAATCTTCCACCGTGATAACTTGTTCCTCCCACCATTGGAAGAACTCGTCATCCCAAGTGGTTCGAGGAAATTCACTTCCCCCCAATCTCTTCATCAGATCATCCCACCAGGATATTCTTGGATTTCTAGGGCTGTTGATGGTTGAGATGACTTTGGGTCGAAGCCATGGAATCCTCCCAAATAATAAGGTTAGTAAAATGGTTCCATACCCAAAAATTTTATTTTTTTCCTTCCGGATTGAAGTCAAATGTCTTTTCATTTTGCTCGGCAATGTTGTGCACCAATTAAAGAGGTGAATCAAGCATTCCACTACAATGCTCATTTGATTCCTCTATGCCTAATGTAGGGAAGCAGATCCTGCTACCCTGCCAATGGTGAAAAGGAGAATCTTCATATATAATTCTTTCAAATATTTGATTGCAATCTGTGTACCTACTTTTCGAGACCCCTCTATGCGATAGACTTGGATGTAATCTTCCATAGTAAGCCCTCCCAAAGGCTTCCCATGCAGATCTACTGGATCTCCCCTTCGCGAGAGTCCAATCATGAAATATGTGTCTTCCGCCTCTATGCGTATAGGCATTTGATCTATCATGAAACATTCTTCTTCTGGCTCCCAATGATCTACCAACATTTGGAACAACAAGACATTACTTTTCATATTTGGCATTTTAAAGAACTTGATCAATCCACAGTTTCGAAGGATATCGAGTGAATTTTGATCTTCCATCACTTCATTTTCAATGGCACTATGTTCACACTCCCTCCAGCGAATTGACATCCTAAGAAAATTCATCAAATAATTCATTAGGTTCAATTTTTAAATTCTCGGTCTACGCATACGTGGCTTCATTTACACACAGTCACATATCATACGCAGGTTCATCGACATGAACCTGGGTATGCATAGAGTTTTTCATCAAAATAAATGTTTCCTACGATCAAATTTCTAAATTTTTATCTTAAATTGGAATGAAATTGATGAAAAATATGAATTTAGAGCTTACCTGACTGATTCGGTGTGATTTGATGGATGATTCCTCCGGTTCTAAGGAAAGGAATTTTTGCTCCAAAAGTTTCTTCTCCACTTCTGCAATGTTAAAATGATCCAAATATGAGGTAAATGGTGTATTTATACCCAGAATTTGAATTTTTTTTGCAAAATTCCTTTGTGCTTATTTTTGAAAATCTATCTAAGGCTGTATAACCATGTTGCTTGTAAGTATTGGGCAAGGTATTTTTTTAGGGACATTTTACTGAAGTTGAGATTTTTTCTGATTTTTTCAGATCCATGACTGCTGACCTATCATGGCAGGTATATGATTTCAATTTGGAATATATGCTAGGGAATCCATATTGCGTTGCAGTATGCATACTAGCCTCCATTTTGATCACTTTCCATAGGATCGATCCCATCATGTCATCAGTACTTAACCCATTTTACTCACTGATTTTTAATCATGACTTGGTGGTAGAGCCTTCCTTTACATGGGATTCCTAGTTAGTTCCTCGCTAGCATTTGTCACCCATGCTGCAATTTATGTAGGCTCGAGAGTCCTATTTAGTCTCACCATGACATATACATTGAAGCTTCATTCTTTTTCTTCTTCTTCGCTATCATTTCTCTAGCCATTACCCTAGAGGCTCCCTTGTGTTGTCAAGTTGTATTACTGCATTGCATATTGACCACTTGTTTATCTTGCCCTTTAACCGGCTTCATTTGGACTCAATTTTTAAGCCATCTTTTGACCATGAATTTCTGTATAAGTTAACCATGCAATCACCTAGCTACAATGACTTGACACCTTTTTACCCATGGATGGAAAATTCCTTTGAGTATCACTTACCATTTTCTACCACCTTGCATTGCACATAGGATTGTTCCTATCCCAGGAGCTAGTGCATCTGTTTCATGATACTATCCATTTTAATCTAGAATTATTTTATTCTTTTTTCAGGCTTTGAATATGAAAAAGACAAAAAATTAAATATGTAAAAAAGAGCGGGAACAGGATATTACTTCATATTTTGATGGCAGCTAAAGTGTCAGTCTTGTTGCCCTTGAACAAAGGACAAAAAAATATGCCGTTCCTTCATTTGGGATGGTTTTAGTTTTGACTTAGGAGAAGCCATAACCTTGTTACATGCATCAGTTCTCCCCTGGTTGGTTATCTTTTCCAATCATATGGAGGGTTTTTTCATGCCTCCTACATGAAAAAATTATACAAAGTTATCATTTGCTGCCATAGTCAACATGAGTCGTGTTTTTTTCAAGGGAAGTTAACCTGAGTTGGCCTTTCTGTGGTGTCTCTTGACTCATTTTTCAGTTTCCCTTCCCGGTCTTGTCAGTATATTTTTCTATCACATCAGATGTTTGGTCATATGCTCATGCTGGTTTGAGAAGGTCTCCATTGAATTCTTGCTAGAGGGTTTGTATCTTATCGACTACGACATATTGCTATGAGAGAAAACCTAGAGTCGCACCCTGGCCCTATTTACATTATTGATAGGTGACCTTGTGCTCAGCATTTGATCATCATTATGGGTCTTTGACTGAGTGGTTTCCCTTATGTTCGACATCAACTTACATTATCACACCTGGGATTCATGCAGTACCTTGTTTTCCATTTCACCCTATCGATGGATATCTCACCTCCTTGTCAGCTTTCATTACTGGTTGATTCAAATGGTTTCTGCTATATGTTAGCTCCATCATGTGCATGCAAGAAACATACTTAGGTTTGGTTACTTCACTCTACTTCATCTAATTCCTTCCAAATCTGGGCCTGCGGGTTACACTTGCGCTAGACTAATTTGGGATGCCTTAATGCCTTCCTTATAGCAGATCTTTTTCCATCAATCTGACTCATTGCTCTGGAATAAGATCTAGAGTCCTTTTTGTCAGTACCTTAGAGTTTGCAGCCATCAGTGGTAGAATCTTCACTATCAATAGTGAGGATACATCATTGCCTCCTGATTGATATATTCTTTCAAGTGTTTGACTTCAACTCATTTATTCGCACTTGTTCGATTGTACTAGGGAACCTTGACACTCATTATCATTATCGATTGGTTGTCTCACATTTGTTAATGGTATACATCAATGACTGGTAATCAAATGATTTATCACATGGTTGACTTTAGCTCATTTATTCCCATCCTGTACAATTGTGCCATAGTGATCGGTGAAGACCTCGGGTTGGCTTTAGCATGATTCGGTTCACTTTGACAGCCTCTTCAGTTTTCTGCCAGTGACACCATCCACCCTTATATGTTGCAGTTTCACCACATCAGCATCCTATATGTTGGCTCCCAAGTTGCGTGTAGTACCATTTGTTCCACCACTTATGATTTGGTACTTGGAGATTCAATGGTGACTTTTGTGATTATATATCTATTGCAACATCATTGATCAGTCTTCTATATGTGATACTTGGACCTGATTTTGACTTGTACTTCTAGGTAGTGATCACATGATTCACTATGTATTTTATATTTTTCAGCTATATTTGTATAAATTTTGGATTTTCTCTGTACTTCATAGGACAACATGCTTTTCTTTCACTGAGCATAGGTATGCCTGCCTCAGACATGAGCTATCTCTTTGATTTCTTTCACTGGTTTTTTGGCACACTGAAATCTGCTGAAGACCTCTCTAGTCCTTGCAAGGTTATTTCTATGCACATAATACATTTCAGCCATCATCTACCCCTTTTGACCTCATATTTTAGGGGGCATATGTCATAGTTTCATTTATCATCTTCATGTACTTAATGATTTACACTTTGGCCTTGGGCATCCTTTCCCCTAGACTTGAAAATTTTCTCAAAAAATAGTATCTTAAAACCCATACGCAACTCTGCCCAGACTTATCCATGTATACACATGAGTCCATTCATAGAGATCCATGTATACCTTTTTAATTATTAAAAAATATATATTTTCCCTATTATTGAGGCAGGTTTGATGGTTATTAGTGTAATTTAACCACCCCAGCCTATGGCCTAGCTATTCCTAACTACAGAAACTAATTTGAGGGAGTATATCAGCCCCTCAAATGAATGCCCTACAGGAGGGAGACAGGATATAGATATTATACTCTGTTGGAGCCCTATTCAAGTATGATATTCCCATGCCTCATGCACTTCCTAGGTATATTTAGGAAACCGTAGTTTCTTTGATATTTTCATCACCCTATATGACATTTGTTGTGCACACATCTCGGAAGAATTATTGTGAGGCTAGGGCTAGACAGATCCAGAGGACAGTATGCTCGAAGGCCGTGGCAGGATTCACGTGATCTCTCCCCACTTTTATTACTATACATGTCATTCATAATAAGAAGAGCCATCTTGTTCCCGATTTTTAAGTGCTTACAATTCTTTATACATGTGTAATAATCATTAATTGAACATTTCATATTGTTTTTATGATATTGTATATGGTTTTCACTGACATCTAGGAACTATATATGTTGTAAAACTAGGTTTTTGTGTTCATTATCTGTGGATTTACAAGTTTCAGAACACAAAGTGTTGTAGGGGGTTTGCACCTTGCGGGATCTACGTCAACCGAGGGATTTTCAGGTAATTTTTGCCACCAGTAGTATCTAGTTTTTAGTATCAAATTTGGTTAAGTGAGTCCTTCATGAATGGCATGCCTCTGATCTATGAAGGTTGTCAACCCAAGACCTTTAGGGTATTATTTCCTAAAATAAGGGTGTTGTGGATGTTTTTTCACCGTTGATTGCTTATACTATTGATAAGAAGTACTCAAACCATCTCCATTCAAAAACCCTCTTGTGGTTTCCTTTTGCATTTCCCTTCTCATTTCTTTGATCTCCATGGTGAGATCCTCCATAGTTATGAAGATAATTGTGGCAAAAACTCAATCCTTTGGCCATCAAAGAATTCTTCTTCTTATTTCTTTAATGTCATGAAATGCCCACAATTTGAGCCAAATATCATGCTTTGATACCACTATAATATCCCAAAATGGGAAAGACATGAATATAAAACATGTGCACAATTCCAACTACAGTAAAATAATAAATAAACTATGTAAAACTAGGAAAATGTTGGAATACATCAAAACATATTACATATGAGAAGAAACATCTGAACCATATCATTATGTATCAACAATGAATGGATATACATAGAGCTCCAAAAAGGGATGCACTCAAGCAATCCAAAAATAGATGAAACAACTCTACTGAAAACTAGCCCTGGAAAGTAAAAACTGTTGGTGCTCATGGAAACCATTGCTGCTCAGAAAAATATCTATGTGAGATAGGATGTTGGAGTGCTTAGAAATCCCCAAGATTTTAATATGGAATCTACTTGAAAAACCTAGAAAAACCTAGAAATGGTTTGGCTAGATTTTGAGTTTAGAATTTCGACCCTTTTTGGGTTGCACAATACACCCCTGCTGGCTGAGTCACGCACTCCCTAGAGAAAATTTCTGATTTGGGGCTGAAAGAATGATATATCTTCTTCAATATCACCCAAGAAACTCAATCACTGAAGGTGTTGTCCCTTCTCCTGATCCCAGGATGAGAAACGTAGGATCTAGCTCCTGTACTGAATATGCAACTACTACATGCACAAATGTTGGGTAATACTGCGTTGTCTAGGAGGGTTGATGATGTAGCCTACCAATAGATAATACAATTCTAATCCAAAGTTTCTGAAGTGATCCCTGGAGTGAAGGATTAATCCCTCACCATATTCCAAGCTGAGTTTCTTCGAAATTCCTCTTCCCCTCAAACCCTCAATGCATAATTACGTGAATTGATGTTGGATATGAAAATGAAACTCCCAGAAGACTACAATGGATCCATAGTGTTAATGGCTTATCCCTCCACAAGTTTCTCAACTGAAGTATTGATAACAACCTTCCAACCCTCAGACCAAGTTTAGGAATGCGTAATTCCTATAGCTGGAAGTATATATGAGAATGGTTGAAAGTGGCGCCAATTACCGGATGATGAATGATGCACAAGAAAACCTTCTCAGAGTAGGCACTCGAACTCCCCCATTGGTAAGGGTGGGATTTCCGCTCGGTAACACTCGGTGGTAAACAACATAATATACTTAGCTAAAGATCTGAATCATGTAAAGAAATGTCTTACAACACTTAACAATAAATCTCCAGACTCCCCTCCTTTGTTGCCGTCATCTTTGTTTTATGGTTGTGAGCATTCCCTAGGCTTGTCCCACCTCATAACTATGATGCACATGAGGCCACTAGCCTCCATAAATAATGCACTTTCCTCCATGATTTCCATCACTACTACAATTACTCTCCACTTCCTCCATCATGTGTGCATTTAAAGCACTAATTCCTCCGTCATCTCCCCAATTTATTCTCCACTATCTCCATCATCTTCCTCATTAATGCTCTATGACATTCACTCTTTATTCATTATTATGCTACTCCACTACTCAATTAACCCACATTCACACTATAGAAGTGAATTTTATTCATCTACTGGGTTTATGGGTACCTCCACCATTTTATTTACTTAATTAAATAAGAAAAGTAAGAACTTTAATATTCCAATTAGCTGATGGAAAATATGTAATATGAAAAATGATGTGTATTGTTTGTAGCCCATATTTCAAGTGATAAAGGGAAGGATGTTGAGGATGCTGAGTCTTGAAGAGGTATATGGTTTTTCAATAGTTTGAAGATGTACTTCTAGTAGAGATTTGAGAGGTACTGCCACATAGGGAAGTAGACTTTTATATTGATTTGATGTCAATGCCAGCACCAACATTGAAGGAAACTTATATGATTAGCACTCTGGAGTTGGTGGCACTCAAGTTAGGAAATGCCTGACAAGGGATACATTAGCCCAAGTGTGTCGCCTTGGGGTGCACCAATATTATTTGTGAAGAAGAAGGATGGTACTCAGAGGTTGTATGTTGATTATAAGAAATTAAACAATGTGACGATCAAGAACATGTACCCTTTCTTGTGGATTGAGGAATTTTTTGATCAGTTGAATGGAGTAGTAGTGTTATTAAAGATTTATTTGAGATTGGGATATCATCAGGTATGCATCAAATAATGGGACATCTACAAAATCGCATTCTATATTAGGTATTGGAATTATGATTTTGTTGTGGTTCCTTTTAGTTGAGTAATGCTCGAGCTACTTTCATGTGTTTCATGAATAGTGTGTTGCATCATTATCTGGAAAAAATTATGATAATATTCATTGATGACATATTGATATATTCTAAGAATAAGGAAGATCATGAATTTTTTTTTGAAACAATATTAATATTTCTAATAGAGCATGAGTTGTATGCAAAAATTAGTAAGTGTAGTTGTTTTTAGACAAAAGTTCATAACTTGGGACATATTTTTTCCAAGGACGACATAGCAATGGATCCAAAATCTATCACTGCTATCATTGAATGGGAAACTTCTATGAATGTTTATGAGGTAAGATCAGTTATGGGATTAGAAGGTTACCACATGCAGTTCATCATGAAATTCTCACATATTTACTATCATATTACATCTTTACAGAGAAAAGGAATGAAATATGAATGGATAGAGGAATGTGTAGCTAGTTTTGAGAAGTTGGAGTAGTTTCTTACAAATGATCTGGTCTTGAAGATTGTAGATCCAAATAAAGAGTTTTTGGTATGTGCAGATGCTTGCAAGAGCGGACTTTGTGGATTTCTTAGGCAAGAAGGATAGGTAATATTCTATGATTCAAGGAAATTGAATGAGAAAGAGAAAAAATATGTGACACATGATATTTAGTTGGAAATGATGATTCAGGCATTGAATACGTGGATACACTATCTTCTAGGTAGGATTTTCATTTTGATCAGTGATAATAAAGAGATGAGGTACTTGTTTGACCAACCTAATCTAAATTCTAGGAAAGCTAGGTGGTTGGATACGCGAGTGAGTTTGACTTTTAGATCAGGTACATTATGTAATATTCCAAAAATTTAGCCTTCAGCTAAATGTAATATTATAGTTTGTTTTATCACTAGGGAGGTGAATAAGTGGGTATGGAGGCCCATAAACCTCTTCGGAAGGAATAATAACACTCCTAATGTGAAAGGAGGAAGAATAAGCAGCTGGATTAAGCACCTTTTGGTGTGAATTGGAGGGAATACATGTTGAATATGTCATCTTTGATGAATTCAACAACGTTGTCATAGAGGAGTGGCATTCATGATGAGACAACGCAGTTTTAGTGGAGGACAAATTGCATGAACTTAGTGGAAAGTATGGATGGGACCCAATGTGAGAAGGCTCACATACTATATATGGAAGGGATAGAAGCCATTGTTATTCATGTTTTGAGATTATCATTTTATTTTGGTCTGTTTAGACTTTTCTTCCTTTTGTTGTTTAGCAGGGTTGTTGTGTTGTTTACCACAAGGGTGTTCCCGATCAGGAATCCCTACCTAATCCTCAGGGAAGGAGTGATTCTTTGGGTTGCATTTCCTCATTCCAGAATTTTGGCCAAGCTACCTCCTTCAACTACAGTGCAGTTTCTGTTTAGAGTTGGGTTGTGTTGTAGGGTGCAGCAAAGGAGGATCACATGGAGCCATTTCTGGGCTTGTTTTTCAGTGGAGAGGTAGCCTATCCATTGGAGGATCAACAAGGAGGGATCCTGGGAATATTTTTACATATTTGGCATTAGGCCAACCATCTACCATCCCTCATAGAATAGTCACAAAACAAAACTACTATTTTTGGAGGAATTTGCTGGGAGGGGCCATTGAGCTTATCAAGAGGGTCTATTTCTGAGTAGAGGGATCAACCTTCTATTTAGGAATACCATTGGAGGAGTACATCATAATTTCAGATTTTTCATAGCCTCATTCTCTTCATTTCTAGTTTGTAGTGACATCTCAACCCCAGGGTTATTCGTCACATTGTATATTTCGTGGTATTTCTAGCAATCTTTTCCGTGTTGGCTAGAAGTCATGTATTAGAGCCCACATCTTCTTTTTTGGGAATTTATTTTGTTTCTATCAGCCATATTTCATTTATGTATGATTAAAGTAGTAGCTACACTGATATAGATAGTAATTTCACTACTCTCTGGCATTCTATATAGTTGCAACAAGTCATGTGCTGATTGTTTTGATCATTGGAGGCTTGCCAGTATTGCTTGAGTGGCTTGACCCTCAAGATATTTTTGTATATTTTTTATGATATTTTAATAAAATTATGGCTGTATATTGATCCCTATTAATTTATGTTCATATTTTCCGTGTTTTACATTATTATGTCTTGTATTGCTGCTATTTCCATTTTGGAATATTACAGTGGTATCAGAGCATAATCTTGGCTTAGCCTGTGCATTCAAGACATTATGCCATTAGAGGGAGAAACTTCTCATAAAAAGGAGAAGTTATATAGAAGAAAAAAATTCATGACTCCATTATTTGTAGAAATTAAGGAAGAGAGGATCTCCCAGCTTCGTTTTCAAACTGTGAAAAATATCAAGGAAGATCTCAAGGAGATGAAAGGGGAGAGGTGTAGAAAAATTCCAAGAGGGTTTGAGGATGAAGCAAGCCCTATATATTCACATGATGGGTATGGAAATTTAGCCACACATTCAGATCCATCTCGTAGTTTATTTCCCACATTCACTGTAAGAAGGATGGAGGAAGAAGATGCACCAAGGGAGGAGACCTTGAGTGAATATCTTCAGGAGTATGAGTCTTAATCATGCAGATTCAGAAAGAACTTGGACTTCCAAGGGTTTTTCCAACTCAAGGAAGAAAAAAAATCCAAAAACCATAATAGAAGCAAGAAAGGTAGAATATTTTTATCTAACTTTTATGGGTCAGCAAGTGCATATCGAAGGCTTGGGTGAAGGAGCTAGATTCCTATTTTTAGCTACACTAAGTCTCAGAAAAGGAGGCCATTACAGTAGCAGCACTGCACCTCAAAGGTATCGCCACAATTGGTGGTTTTATAGTTATGATTTATTTTATCATGCAAATGTAAACACTTATTCAAGGTTCACTAAGAAATTAGTGAGAAGATTCGATATTAAACATTGTGAAACATCTTTTGTTGAACCCAAAAAATTAAAACCTTTGCATGAGTTGGAGAGATATATTTTTCCAACTCCATTTCATATTTCTGTGAAGGGGATAAAAACATGTATAATACCTTGCCAAGGGAAATATCCCCACTCCTTGAAGAGCCCTATTCTACAGATGAAGACATGGAGGTTCCTCCTTTAATGGAAGACCAACATCTAGGGTCTCTCATTGATGATGAGACATTTTTGAAATATTGATGAAGGGGATGAGAAAAGAAGAGCTAATAACACTGTAACATTAGGAGAAGATCCATCACCACATGGAGATAGGAAGGTAACCATTTATTCCATTAAAATAGCCCTTGTGTCTTTTCAAGGAGTTCCAAATGATCTAACATGTGGAAACCAAAGCACAATTCCATAGCAGCATGTATCAATTATTGTGGGTTGTGAATCTTGGAAGATGGGAGGAAAAGGAAGGAACGATCAGCATCAAGGGATGATGAGCATTCAACCCTATCTATTTTAGGAGGCTTCTGCATAGAATAAGGAGACTGTATTATGCAATGAAGGGAGGGACAAATCAGTCTACTCATATATACAGTCCACTTCAGATTTTGATGTCTCACTACATGGGGGCATTCCACTTGGGAGGCCACCAGATCTAGAGTTGGTGAGAGACATCTTGCCATTTGGTTCACCACTCTTAGATCCTGTAGGGGTTGATACTTTGGAGGGATCTAGTACAACGCAGAGAGTCTGGGATATACCCAAGGAGGATGGAGACATTCTCCTATTTTCAGCATTACCCACTCTCACTACATATTTTGCGCTGACAAAAGTTGTTGCAGTGATAGAGGATGGCACCACCATGGTGCAAGGGAGCTACTCCATGGATTTGGAGAAATAGAGGGGCACTTCCTTTGAGGAAGGAAGCCTCCATACATTGGAGTATATGGAGGCCACTCATGCTTACATTGGCCGAGATCAGGAGGTTCTGTTTGGATGGTAGCTTCTCATGGGAGGCCAACCTGCAAAGGCCAACACTTCTACTTCAGCATGAGAAGTAGCATGATGGGCATGGCAGCATTTTGGAGGATGAATTTGGCATGAGGGATGTCAAAGGAAAGGACAACAACATGTGTGGAAATTCACATTTCAGATCTACAATGCTATCTCTTAGGAGGGTTGATCCATATTGGAGGTCTCAACTTTTCATAGAGTACTCCAAGGATCTTGGTGCTTGCATGATTCTTGATGACCTGGATGGACATGACAGATACATGGCAGATGATGAGGTCATCTATTCTTATGGTAGAGTATTATTTTCTAGAGCTTTTGAGCTCAAGGAGAAGCTATTACATGCAGCACATGTGGACTTTCTTTCCATGCACTTTGATGCATTTCATTCTTTGAGGAAGGAGTTCACTTGGGAAGGAATCCAGCAAGATATATATCAGCATATGGAGAGATGCATATATCGGATGGTGATAGAGAGGTTGTCACAACAACTTCCCTACTCCTGGAGGGTGAGGGAGAGCTTTCAGTTGAGCCATTTCAGCTCAATGACCAAAGTACATAGTAGAGAAGGTATGTTTATGCATTATGATTTGTACTCCTTTAATTTTTATGAGAAGCATGTTTTATCAAGGAGGATTGTTCCTTCTTGTATATTGTATTGTGATTTACTTGAGGCCATTTTCAACATTGATGTTGGCCATTCTATTGGTGGTTTGTAGGGGACGCCACATGATCTTTGGTGTGCAGCATTGGCACCACATTTTACTTTCATGATCCTATCTTGTGGGATGATTATGGCATCAAACAAGTGGCTAAAATGGAACTTTTTATTCTTTGTTTTGAGGTAGGTATGGGATGCACTATGTTGGTTCCATGTGGGGAACTATGATCCACCTCTCGGATTTCATATGGAAACTTGTTCCTATTTGTTTTTTCTCCCATATATTTATGATGTTCTTATGTTTATGGGAAGCTTTGCTGGGAGGATGGAACAAGATTTGAAGAAGCCCATTGGGAGTATGATTCTCCATATTTTATATATTTCATGTTTCAGGAGAAACCATGGGAAAACCATGATTTCCGCACTACATCTCTTTTCTTCATGTGGGGGGAGCCATTTGGAGAACTTGAGTTCTTGGGAGAGGCACTTCATGGATGTTTTGTTTGGTGGGGTGACTTGGGTCATTATTGGAGGTCATAATATTTTAGCCCAAGATTAGCAGCAACCCCATACATACAATAAATGGGTAGGGAAACAACTTGGGTGGAAAAATTTAACCTCTCCATGCAACCCCAATACATTGCATAAACTGGGGGTTGAGGATTTCGTTGATGAGCTACCTAGAATGGCTCATTTCATTGGGATGATAGCATGGGCATGGGAGTCTCTCATTGGGAATGAGATCCCTTATGTTTTTCATCACTCCTACCTTGAGGAGGCCATTGGCCAACAAGAAGGTTTCCACTTACACTGATATGAAAATTAAACTATTTGTATCTGTTATTCAAAGTATCCATTTCGATTTAATTAAGTGTGAAAAGTGTTTATCATGTCTTGCAATTTAAACAAAGTTTTTTTGGTAACTTTTTTTGAGTTTATGTGTGAGGGAATTTTAATTAAAATTAATGTTTAATAGCTTAAATCAGAAATAAACCGTAGCATAACTTCACCATAACAACACAGCAACATGATGAGGCAGTTCACCCCTCTTGGGCTACATCTGTCGGGTCCAAGGCTCCCAATGGGCATGTCCTTGCTCTATTAAGTTGCTCAAATTCATTTTTAAATGAGAAATATGCCTAAAAAAGCAATAAAAACTATGAAATTGAATTCATAAGACAGAAATAAGATAAGAATGGCTTTTATTTCACCTCAAACGGTGAATTATAGCCCAATGCAACTCCATTTCCCTCATGGCCCTGATGGCTCTCCAAGCTCACTTGAAGAAAAAATGGCCAAAGAAAACCTTTTTTAGCTCTAAAACCTATCCCAAACACTCCATAACACTCAGAATACCCAAAATTGACCAAAATTTCGTCCAAATTGGTTCAATATTGGATAATTTATAACCTCCACAATTTTCTGCCCAATGTCCTTTGGAAACCCCACCAAATGTGGGTGAAATCCAATTAAAGCCACTAGAATAGGCGGACATGTCAAACAGGTGGAACCGCACTACTAATTTGGTGGAGGAAATAAATTTAACTATTTGTTGAAGTGTGTGTTCACATGCAGATAAGGCAGAGAGGTTAGTGCTAGCAATTAATACCAAACTCGCACCCCTAGACATAGCCTCTAGGTCACTTGGCTAAGGGCTAGCACTCAAGTGCTTAAACATTTTTTTACCATCATTTGAAAGGGGCTTAGCCCTTGGTTCTACGTCTGGTCATGGAGCATTATTACCTTAATCCCTGAGGGCTTAACCTTATAACTCCGCCTGTTTAAACTGTCAAAGGACTCGCCCGCTATACGCTAACCCATAGGCATTCAGGTCGGGTTGACCTTTTCCCGAGACATGACCTGAACCATATGCATTCACTGCTGCATAACATGCCACTATAAGCTGACCCATATATGTTCAGGTCGGGTCATGCGCGACTGACCCAAATGCATTCATCTTGGGTCGACCTCCGCCCAGGGGATCGGGTCAGCCAACCATTGTTCGCACAAATTCCACATGATTTTGAACCTTTTACCTGGGGCCAGATGGCAGCCTCTGGGTAGGCAACATGGCACCATGTAATAGGCCCAATAAAAATTTAATAAAAAATGAAATTTGCCACATAATTATTTTTTTGAAAATGACTAATTTTTTTGTTCAAAAGTCTCGTTTTGAAGGTTATTCGACATTTTAAAACTTCAATATCTTTCTCATCGGACATCAGATTTGAGTCCTGTTCATAGTGCCATAATTACAGCAACAAGGCCTATCCAATTATTCAGGTTGCAACCAATTCTAAGAAGTTCCAATTTTGAGCATTTTTTCCATCTTGGACATGATCACCTAATCATGCCTCCCCATTGGGAAGCTTTTGGACCCCAAAAGACTTCAATTACCTGTTAAGAAGATGAGGGTAAATATCCCTCACTTTTTCCACCTCCATACATTTTTCCTTACTCAGTTTGTTGCCTTTAAGACCAACCCGAACATAATCAACATTTCCCCTCCTTGAAGTGTGTATCCTTCTCTCAAGGATAGCATCCTCTTTCAGCTCATCCAAAAATTCTGGCAATAAATCTTCCATGGATGGCAGCTGAATTTTACTTTCATAATCAACAATTAAAGAAGGTTCATACAAACGTAAATTTTCCACATTCACAATGGAATAAATTTGCATATATGAAGGAAAATCTAGTTGAAAAGCATTATTTACAACTTGTTTAAGGATATGGAATGGACCATAATGAATAGGCTTCAGATTTCTACCTTCTTCTTGCATTATTTTTTTACTAATATGCAGCCATACCTCATCTCCTTCTTGAAACTTATGATCAACTCTTTGTTTTTCATGCCTCTCCTTGTACTTGCCTTGACTTTTCTCAAGCTGTTCTTGAACGTGCTGATGTATGAGCTGAATTATTTCAATGAACATGTGAGCTTGTTAAATTTCACTATGCCCATCAATGGAAACATCCTTCTCAAGAATGAAATCTAAAGGAGACTTAGGCAAATACCCAAAAAAAAATTCAAGAGGTGAAGTATTTGTATAAGAATGCTTGCCCCGATTGTAAGCATGCTAAACATAGTGCAACTGCTCATCCCAAAGCTTGGGATGCTTGCTGCAACAACCTCTCAAAAAATGTACAATGGTTTTGTTCACTACCTCTATTTGGCCATCTGTTTGCAGATGGAAAGTAGTACTCTTCTTCAACTTGGTGTCCATCATCTTCCATAGATTGGACCAAAAATTCCCAACAAATCTGGAATCCCTGTCACTAACAATAGAAGAAGGCAAGCCGTAATGAACCCATACATGTTGAAAATATAAATCAGTAGTTTGTTCAGCAGTTATAGATTTCTTACATGGCATAAGAATACACATATTACTAAATCTATGAACTACTACATAAAGATAATCATGTTGCTTTCTAGATAATGGTAGACCTCCAAAAAATTCCATAGAAACACTTTCCCATGGTCTAGAAGGTACCAGAAATGGCATATATAAACCAAGCTTCCAATTGCCAGGATTTCTTGTAGCACATAATGAACAAACTCTAATGAAACGTGAAACACTATCCACCATGCGAGGCCAATAACAATACCTTTGTAAATGTGCCATTATTTTCCTTGCCCCAAAATGTCCAGTAATAAGAGAAGAATGAGCTTCTCTCATGATGCTTAGTCTCTCCCCCTATGGTATGCATAAATTTCCCATGAAACAACAAATTATTATGCAAATGATAATCATTCTCCTCAACATGATTCCCTTCACTCAAGTTAACATACACATCCTTAAAATCAACATCTCATGCATATTGTTCTATTTAGCTCTCATGTACAATAGAATCATTCTTAAGTAAAGTAGTAGCACTAATAATAGGCCTTGAAAGCATATCAGCAACTTTATGAAAATACCTTTCTTGTACCTTATTACCAAGTGAAATTGTTGTAGGAAACCCATACATCTGAAATGTTGTGATTGTTGTAATTTACTTTGCGATTGCAAGTACTGTAAAGGCTGATGGTCGGTATGAACAACTATTTCTTTGCCCATCAAATAGCGTTTCCAATTTTTGATGCTTTGTACCAATTCATACAACTCCTTAACATATGTAGGATAATTCACAGTAGCACCATTAAATGTCTCAGAATGAAATGCGATAGGCTTACCATGTTGTAAGAGAACTGCAACCATGGCGTAATCATTGGCATCGGTCTAAATCTTGAATGGTTGTATCAAGTCTAGTAATGCAAGGAATGGAGCTAAACTTATATTCTCTTTCAAAGACTCAAAAGCTTTCTATTTCGTGCCTCCCCATTGGAAAGCATGCTTCACACTTGTCACTACATGCATAGGAGCTGCTATGGTAGAGAAGTTAGAAATAAACTTCCTCTAATACTGAGCTCCACCCAAAAAACTTCCTACCTCTGTAATGGATTTGGGAGTAGGCCAATTCATAATGGCTTCTACCTTAGAAGGATCAATTCTCAAAGCACCTCCTCCTACTATGTGTCCCAAATAAACCAAATAATTCTTTCCAAATTCACACTTTGACATTTTAAGAAAAAATTGATTTTTCTTCAAAATATCAAGTACTTCCTTAACATGCATGACATGCTCTTCTCTAGTATTGCTGAAAATTAAGATGTCATATAAGTAGACAATAACAAAATCATCAAGAAAAGGACGTAAGACATCATCCATTACCCACATGAAAGTTGCAGGTGTATTGCATAAGCCAGACGGCATAACAAGCCACTCAAAGAGTCCCAGTTTGGTTTTAAATGTTATCTTCCAAATGTCACTTTCTTCAATTCTAACTTGATGATAACCACTACGTAAGTCAAAATTAGTGAAATATTTATCATCTTTCAGCTGATCTAACAAATCATCTATCCTTTGGAGTGGGTAACGATTCTTTACCGTTATCTTGTTCAATGCCCTGAAGTCCACACAAATGCGCCAAGTTCCATCTTTCTTTGGAATCAACACTATCGGTGACCCACATGACGAAGTGCTTGGTCTTATGAATCCTTTTTCCAACAAGTCCTTAATTTTCCTCTTTATTTCAGCATTCTCCATGATAGACATGTGGTACATGCTTGTGTTAGGAAGAGGACAATCTTGATGTAACTGGATTTCATGCCGAATCTCCCTCTTAGGAGGTAAACCTATCAGTTCTTGAAACATCTCATGATGTGCATAAAATACATCATATAAATCTGATTTAAGCTTGGAATCACAATTTTCAAATGATTCATGATTCAAATCAACGTTAGGCTTAACCATAAGGATTACAAAACTCCTACTAGAATTCACTAGCCTTTTTACCTGTCCCGTATTTACCATCGCTATATTTGCCTTCTTGCGGTGTGGTCTGACAATGAAATCCTTGCCATATTTAAAGAGATGATACTTATTTTCATGGTGATGGAAGATCTATTTCCTATCAAATAAGTAAGGACTTCCCAAAACAATTCCTGATATATCAAGCAGTACTACATCAAGTTCAACTATGTCAATAAAGTGTGAAGTAATTGCAAATCACAATATGCACTTTCTTGAGACTTGTAAGTTTGCATCCTTGCATATCCATCCAAGTGGATATGGCTTGAGATGTGGAATGGTCTCAAGTTTAAGTTTTTTGACCAAGTATTATGATATGAGATTTTCTTGTGACCCACTATCAAACAATGTGTCAATTTTTGTATGTTTTGAGACTACCCTCACATGGAACAATTCAATTATTTTTTCCTCATTTGGATTTTGTACATGACAGTTTGAAGTACTAGTACTTGGCTTAGTTTCAGTTTCATTTCCCTTCATACTCTTCAAACCCAAAGCTGAAATTTTGGTTTCGTCACCTGAATCATCACCTAAGTTTTGTGGTGTAGTTGTAATAGCTGCAATTTTCTTCTTTCCTTTGTTTTTGTTAAACTGAGTTCTTTTTTCAGGATGTAATTTCCAACTGTTTTTCTCTTCATGGCCTTCTCTTGAATAGTGTTTACATATCACTTTCTTACCCTATTGTTTGATAGATGCATTCTTTTTTCCCTTTCCCTTAAAGGTTTTAACTTTGTTTTTCCCCTTAAAAGGCTTGTTTCTACCCTCATCAAAAGTGTTTTTCCCTCTAGCCTCTAAATGTGTAGCTTGTACACAAACTTCCTCTAGAATAGTAGGATTGAACATAAGGATAGTATGCCTAAGGTATCTGTGCAAACCACCTATATATTTCAGCAAAGTATCTTGACTTTGTAAGTCTACCCCTAATAAGAGTGATAGTCTCCTAAACTCTTGGGTGTAGTCTTGTAAATTTTTTTCCTTAATCTATCTGAAGTTTTTCCAGTTCATGATAGCCTTTTTTAAATGAGCTAATGGATAAAATTTATCTTTAATTGTAGTAATAAACTCAGCCCATGATAAATTGATCTTACCATGTTTTTAATTTCATCCTTGGTCTTGGCTTCCCACCATACCAATGTTCCTCTATCCATTCTCAAAGAGGTTAACTGTATCTTGGTGTCGTCATCATGAAGGTTCTTTATTCTCAAGTAAACTTCCAACTGTATTATCCAATTTTGAAGTTTCTCTACATTTAATTCACCATTAAACATAGGCAACTAAAATTTAACATCAAGCTTTAAAAATGGACTTTTACTAGTAGTTTTAGACTTCTGAGATTGATTCACCAAAGTTGAGGATGACGATGTAGAGGAAGAGGATGAAGATGGGGATGGTGGATTACCATAGGCAACTCAAATTTAACATCAAGATTTAAAAATTGACTTCTACCTTTAGTTTTATACTTGTGATATTGATTCACCAAAGTTGAGGATGACGATATAGAGGAAGACGATGAAGATGGGGATGATGATTCACCAATTCTGTAATGTTCCAAATCTGGAATTTTCTACAAAAATAAGAATACCTTAAGGTATTCCCAAGTTGGAGAATAGTAAGTGATCATTTTATATAATTTATTTAAACACATATCTTTCATAAAACAATCATAGCAACAAACTATGTCTTTTTACAATGTCACCAAGTAGGGAAAAGTAGCAGTTTTTACCCCAAAACGTTATTTTCTAAATATATGAGTTATAATAGTGAAAAATAATAGTTTTTTCCCTTAGAATAGACAATATATGACATTCATGAAAAATATTTTCAGAAACAAATGCCTTTATCAAAGTTAAACAGGCCTCCCATGCTCAAAACAGCTAGAAATTTCCAAAACCCCAAGACTGCAAAATGCCAGAGTAGCTGCACTAGTGAATGTGCAGTATAAAGAGAGGTTAACTTAGAAAATATAGAAATATATCTTATAATATTATTATAATACTGAATTATGTACAAAAATAGATATCTAATCTCTTTTACATAGATCCAAGGAGACCCGGCAAGGGTTTTTTGACAGAAAAAGATATACAAGAGAAAGTTGTTGCCAATCTGAGGCTGAATAATGCTGTATGGCTGAAGCTCTACAATATATGGCTGAACAAGAAAATAAATGGCTGTAGATGCTTCCCCTAGCTTTCCCAAGGAAATTCTAATCCTCCTCTTGGGAAACTAGCTCCTCAAAATGGGGTTTTCACCCCTTCCACTGCACACCTTAAGAAATAACGTAGTTTTATGAAGGGACTACGTTTTTGCTGAAGGTAGGTACTTGGACCAACACTAGGTAGTGGAAAATTTATATCAGAAACCTCCTCTTATATTTCTCAAGCAAGATATCCAAAAAAGAGTAGGGAATCCCCACCTGGGCAAACCCTTGCACTAAGCAGTGCAGCAACTTAACTAAACAACCAAGTATGTAGGAAGTCTAAGAATACCTCATGAAAATATAATATCTAATATTCTCATATGCTTTCCATCTCCTTAATTATATAATTGGTGAGCTTCCTCATCAACGGTCCCACCCACTATGAGGTTGCTTCCATGCAAAGGCTCCTCCACAAAAACTGCGTTGTCCATCAAGATGGTGCAATGTATCTAGATAGATTTTTTGACTTGGTCAACCTTGACTGATTATTCATGCCCTATCCCTTTTCACACTCAAGGTGCCTTCATTTTATCTAGTTGGATTGATCACTATTGACATTGAGCTTGCTTTATTTAGAATCCACTTATTTGTGAATAAATTATGTTGACTTGGTCAAACTTGACCTTGTCCACATATTTTGGACCTTGTTCACACATGTGGATACTTTAATTGGTTATTTCAAGATCCCCTTTCACATTAGAGAGGATGTTTATTCATACATTGAGAAAATTAACAGCCTCCTTGCTCAATTATTCATGCATCTAGATTTCAAAAGAAAAATTAATATTTCTGTTAGCTAAATATAAATTAGGAATATTACCGTCTCCCCCTCCCAAATGTTTCTTGTCCTCAAGAAACTGCAAGGGTGCTGAAAAATATCCCCTCTTCCTCTTGTGGCCCTCTCATCCCATAGGCTCCTCCATTGCTTCAGAATTTCTGCAAAAATTCCATCTGCCAGTGGCTCCCCCCAAGGGTGCAAGTTGGCCTTTGGTGAATAAACCCAATGGCTCTCATCATGAAAGAATGGAAGGTTGTTATGGAAACCTTATTTCTGATCCATGGACTTCTCAAGATAGAAGTGATGACAATCATGGGGAATTTCATCATCAATGGAGGTCTCCCTCCTCCATGCTATCATCCAAATAAAATGAATCACCCTCCATCTTGGTAATTCATAGAAAAGTTCCTCCCAATTTCCCATGAGAGGCATGCCCCAATTTCTCCAACAAAACATATGGTCCACACCATAAAGAAACAAGTGATATGCAATTGTGGCCACATATTTTCTCATGCTCCCCTTGGAACATGTAGTGCAGAAAAAGTGGGGACTTTCTTCCCCCAAAGACACACCCAAAAAATGTGTCTCTCCTCCAATCATGTTCCCAACAAAACTAAGAACATTGTCAGCATGTGGGATCATAAGTAAGATCATGCTAGCTGCCCTATATAATAAGGAAGAAGGAAAATGGTCCCTCATGTGCAACAGGCACAATTTTCCTCCTAACTGCCATGGGATATGATATGACAAGTGTTCTCCCCAACAATTTTTTGCTACCCCATCCTTCTTGCATGCTTGGAGAAGGTTTATGATGGTTGGTGTTAAGGAACCACACCATGAAGAGTACATCACCTCTCCAGGACCTCCCAAAGAATGGCCAACATCACCATTGTTCATGGCCCAAAGTGGCTCATGTAGCCCATAAGAAAAAGTTTCCCCTCTTGGAGCCAAGACCTACACATGAGTTTTAAGAAGATACAAGTATATAATGAATACATCATGATATTCAACAATACAATGTTTGTCATACACTTGTCTAAAATCAGCAAGGTAGCTCATGGATGAGCTCCCTCGCACACTCAATAAATAGGGAGGTGATAATGATAACTCTTCCCAAGAGCTATGTTCCTCCTCAATCAGAAAATGATCCATGCACTTACTCATATGAGAGTGCATCTCCTCTCTGAAATTTTCCCACATGAATCCATCTAATATAGTATGACATGTTTTAATGAAACTAGTGGGATTTGAAAGCAAGACCTCATAGATTGTGTTAAGTAGCTTTTTCTTGAGCTTGGAATCTTTAGTTAAGTAGATCTGATCATGAACATAAATGATTCCATTAACTACTTTATACTTTCCATCCATTTTTTTCCCATCAAGAACCTTACATGTGAATAGGTCCTTCGAATATTCCATCAAGAGTTGGGACTCCCAATAAGGATCTAGGCTTCCCAACATTGACAACGTTGTAGAAATCTGAAATGATGCATTTGTCATATGATGGCTCTCCACCTTGACATGCTTGATGTCAAAGTCACATGTTGGAGTATTCCTGACCTTATTTTGTTGCCCCTCTTGCAGCTGATCTTGCTCAAGACAAGATTGGAGTTTAGGAAAGTCACCCTTCCCTTGAAAGGTTCTCTTTCTCAAAAACTTCCACCTCTTTGCTCCTGCATGCAAAAATGAAATTATTTTTTTGTTATGTTTATAAATATTCATTATATATTGGAGTATCCTTTGCTGCCCCAAAGCTATGGAATAGCATCTTGATACTATGCCCATATCGGCACAAATTTCTGAATCTATCCCCTCCAATGCAAATAGATGAATGGAAGAAAACAGGGTCAACTTCAGAAATTTTCCTAGCTTCCATCAATGGTTTTCAGCACCGTAGTGGCTCCTTCCAACGTTCCCTCTTCAAAAAAATATATTTCTGCTGCATATATTTGAGAAAACACTTTAGTTTCCCTCCAATGAGGAGGTATTCCTGCTGAAATGCAACCTTGCAAAGAGGCATCAAGGCATAGAGTAGGATGTGAATGTAGGTGGATAGATTTTCCCCTACCTTTGTTGCATGGGTCCTCTTGCCTTCTTTGTTATTTCAAACTCTGAAATAGAGAAGGGTTCATGCTCTTCATCTTATGATGCCATTCCTCCTCCTTTCCTTCTCCTATCTTCAAGATCCCATCACTTGGCAATGAAAGTGCATGTTGTTTATGTGTTATGCCAAGAGCTCTATGTGTGAGACCTTTTGGAACTCCTTGCAAGAGTGCAAGGGTTTATTTCTTTGGAGTAAGTGCTCCATTCTCTTCTTCATGAGGTTCTTGAGGTGCCCTTGATATGACTGTGTTACCTTCTTTTGCCTCTCCTTTCTCTTCTTTACTGGTTGAAGTTGCCTTAACTTCAACAAGAGAACTTAGATCTTGGTCTTCTTTTGAAGAAGGAATCTTCATGTCTTCCTTTTGAGAAGAAAGCCCTTCATCCAAAGGATATATTTCTGTTGGAAAATTATCAAACAAGCTCAGCTGCTCTTCATTGATTTTCAAAAATGGAGTTGGATATATAGACCCTCCCAACTCATGCAAAAGTTTTGTTTGATGTGGGTTGATAGTTGCAATATAAGATGTTCCAGATTAAATATCATCAAACCTCTCTACTAATATTTCAATGAACTTTGCATAAGTAGATGTATTTGAATTATTTAAGGAAAATGATTCAAACAACCACCAAGCATAGGCCTTACCCTAAAAATGTAGCACTGCTACTTTGATGGCTTCAAATTTTGAAAATTGATGTTGCTGCACAAAGGTGTCTAGCTCCTTCACCCAAGCCCTAGCTGGACATAGAGGTGATCCATCAAAATTGGACAGAGAGAATCCACCCTCACCCTGCTCCTTGCTCCTTGTGCTCTTTTCCTCCTTTATTTGGAAAAACCCTTCGAAGTTCAAGTGATCTTTGAACTCCTCGAATTGATCTTCATATTCCTGCAAATAATCACCAAGAGTATCTCTCTTTGGCACATCTCCTTTCTTCCTCTTCATGAAGAACTTGCTGATAGAACATGGTAGATCTGATGATATGGTTGAGTGCTCATATCCATAAGATGAGGATTTAGAATCTTCCTCTTGTATAGATCTTACTGAGGGATTTTCATATTTCTCCCTCCTCACTTCTTTGATGCCCTTGCTTCCACCCTGCAGATTTGGAAAAAGAATTTTTGAGAACCTCATTTCTCTAGAAAACAAGGGATTGCTTTTATTTATTCTAAAAATCTCCTTCTCCCCATGAGAATACTCCATAATTCTTGACCTTACATGCCGAGCCAAGATTGTTGCTCCGATATGACTGTAATCTTCCAAATCTGGAATTTTCTACAACAATAAGAATACCTTAAGGTATTCCCAAGTAGGATAATAGAAATTGATCATTTGATATAATGTATTTAAACACATATCTTTTATAAAAAAATAATAGAAACAAACTATTCCATTTTAAAATGTCACCAAGTGGGGAAAAGCAGCAGTTTTGACCCCAAAACGTTATTTTATGAATATATGAGTTATAATAGTGAAAAATAATGGTTGTGTCCCTTATAATAGACAATATAGGACATGCATGCAAAATATTTTTAGAAACAAATTCCTTTAGCAAAGTTAAATAGGCTTCCCATGCTCAAAACAACTAGAAATTTCCAAAACCCCAAGACTGCAAAATGTCGGAGTAACTGTGTTGGGGTTCCCATGTTTTGGCCAGATTGGCAAGACAAAAATATGAGACAACATTAGAACCACTTTCAGACCTCAAGATCTAGCCCTCCTAGGTCCAGAGAGGGATCTCTCTGTATGAGCAAAGGTTTATGTCTATGAAGCTCAAGTTTTAAGATGTTAGGCTAGTTATAGGCACGGGTTTGTTTGATCGTTTGTTTGTTTTAGTTGCTGGTTATCAGGAAAGAAGAGTTAAAAGTAATACTAGGCTGAGAAAAGAGGAATAAGGAAGAGGTGAAATATTCCAGGAAATATTCAAACCATTCGGCAATGGAGTCTAGAAAGGATTTGCTTGCTACTCAATAGGTAGGCTTTCATTTGGGCTAGTCATCTGAAACTTAGGATCTTCAAGATGATTGTGTGATGTGGAAATTATGAGGGGAGGAGGTAACACAAATTTCAAAGAACAAAGTTACAGATCAGCAGGTCATACAAGGATCTTGGTGGACAGGGCTAACTCTAATCCCCAGTGTTCCCAAATCTTCCAACTAAATCAATAACAAGAAACATCTAAGAATTGAATCCATTTAATCCATACATCAGAGAGTAGGAAATAACATCCACTACACTGGTTAAGCCAACTGAAATCGTTTCTCAGATAACGCATTTAGAAGAGAAACATAAATGGCAAGGAGAGCAGCAACATAGGGTACCTAACATGGGTAAGTCCTATGCCAAATTTCTGATGCAAGCCAGTAGAAATGAAATGAAATGAATGTAAACACAGAGATAGGAAAACATCACCGCTACTTTAGATCAGGATCCAAAGAAATGTGCTTGTCATATTAAGTAACAATACCAATCAAGTACAATATTGCCAATGGCTGAATACTCAGTCTAAAAACATATCCTTCAACCTATCTTACCATATTTACACAGAGACTGAGTCTTAAAGAAACTTCTTCCAGTTCTCTGATTACTGATCAACAACCATTACAATGAGTTTCTTCATGAATTTATAGCTGAAGGGAAGTAGAGGAGGTAGGTGAACAACTAAATGCAGTATTAAACTTCTGAAAAGAAAGAGGGCCAAAGCCCATTCTGCTTTAAATTCGAAGCATTCAATTTCCTGTCATTTTTAGATGAAATAGTGGTCTTCTTCAAGCCTCTGCTTCTTTTGGATATGAATTTGATGTATTTCGACTGCAGCACTCTGTGGTACTCCTGGTGATTTGAACAAAAATAAAATAAATTGCTGAGAAGTCTGCCATATAAACAATCTGGTAGTTTTGATTTGCTGTCTAGTGGAAATTTCTTCAGGGACATGGTGTGGAATAAAAACTTTATGGGAGCTCTGTACTTGAAGAAAAACATTCTGCCGGTGAATAAACCCTGATGTCAAATTTTACTATGCAAAGGACCTTCTGATCGATCCTCGGGGTTTTCAAACTGGTGCTTAGCCTCTGACAAACTAGTTTAAGCCTTTGAAATCTCTAGTTTAATGCTTTAACTCTTTGATTTCCTCGCTGATTTCCCTTTGCCGCTCCCACAAACACTCCTCACTGTGGAATCTATGTTTTTAATGGCTTCGGAAAAGATTGACAGAGTTTTAACCCTCTCCTTTGCTTTTATTCACGTCAAACACTTCCATGGGCCTTTCTTTCATTAAATATATCTTTGTACATGACCTATTCTGCAATTTCCGCCACTACGACATAGATAACAAGCCATAGCAGTTTCCTCTGCTTGAAACCCTACAAAACAGCAAACTTGTCAGGAAATCCATGGGCAGGAATGATGGAGGCAGTGTGGATGGAGGAAATGGTCATGCAAATGATGAAATGGAGGAGAAAATGCAGAGAAATGGCGAAAAATGCACAGGTGGAGGTTGGCAGTCTGCAGAGAAAAATATGAATGAAAAACCTTAAAAACATGAAATTTTCTCAAATACATGTGATGCATGGGATGACGTATGATGGGTGCACGTTGGGGTGACGTGGCGTGACCGGGCAATGGCCGGGTCGTCAACGGTGGGTCAACAGATCTGGACCGTCGATCATGGTGGAGATCAACAGCGGAGGACGATGGACGGTGGGCCGAGGGTATGACGGCTATGGTTTAAACCCCGTGCAACTTCGTTGATCGATGACCATTAGATGAGGTGCCCAAGATCTACGGCTGATATGAATATCGCTTCGCATCCTATATCGAATGTTAATGCGTGATGGACAAGCGGTTTTGAAACCGTACAGGAGCCATGCGTCAATCACTGAATGGAATCGCTGGCCGATGGGAAAATATCTCCAGCTCGTGGATGGTGGTGCGATGAAAACCAAGGTGTTTTTGGACGGGCGCGCTGGTGGGGACCACAAGCGCGGGCACATTGCGAACCATCAGATCATCGTTTAAATGGATGGCGATGGCGCGATCAAAGATTTGAATGGAGAAACATGGGCGCCGAAGATTTAATGACAATCGTCCGATTTACCAAGATCTATGGCTGGTGTCACGTCCGATATGGATTGGAGGTAAACGATTTTTCTCTGGCGAGTAGTTCCAGCACAAGATCACTTGGAGGAAAAGGTGCGGTGGCTAGCAAAAGAGGGGTTAGGCCTATTATAATGCGGAAAATGGGTTTTTAAGCCATTTTAATGCATTTTGAGGCCTCTAAAGGGTAACGATAGGGAGATAAAGGGTGAAATAGGCCAAACCAGGAGCATGGGAAAAATTTGAAGGGGATTTTGGGAATGATTTAGGGGAGGAAGGGGGACTTTGACAAAAGGAAAGAAGGGATGAAGAGGGATATTGTGCAGGGGTATAAGGGGTAAATGGAGGCCTTTGGGAGCACAAGTTTTTACAATCAGAGGGTGTTTTATAATGGAAATAATCAGAGGGGAAAATCAAAAGAAAAGGCCCAGGGGACTTCAAGGATGATTTGTCTCAGGGGAGATGCATTCATTGATGTCTCAGAAACATTTTAGCCCCCTACTTTGCTTGTCAAAAATTTATAGGGGGGCTAACAGTGGCTCCACATGGGGATGTCTTCTCCTTGAAGGAGTCAAGAATTCAGAGGATAAATCTTTGAAGTAGGCCAGGTGCCTGTTTCTTCACACATCCCTTTATTTCTTCGATCAACTGCCACAATATGTAGACATTACATCAGCAGAAAAATTTTCTTCAACCTTCTACCTACCCATACTACAATCCTAGCATTTTTTCTTCCTCTAGGGTGCATTTGAACCAGCAGACCCTTTACATCTTTTATTTTTGCAAACGAAAAATAAACCTATTCTAAATCTACCCTTATTGCTCCATGAGACCAAATTAGACTGTTGGTCTCCTATGTTTCTCTAGCTAATATAATATCTGCTGGGGTTAAACTGTCCAGCAGATTTATTCTCTACATTCTAAGACAGGAAATTTAAAACTGTCAAGCTAGGATTAGACTGTCTGACTTGCTGTGGATCCAAGGCATAAAGACAATTGCACATGGAAAAAATTTGCAGAAAATTGAAAAAAAAACTATGAAGGCTTTAGATCTGAAACTTGAAACATCCTTCTTTCCCTTTGTGACTCAATATTTGAGCATGTTAGAGTCACTTCTTTCTTCATCTCAGCTCTGGTTTTGGGCATGTTAGAGCTGATTTTTCCTTTTCCTTTGCTGGTCCAGATTTTTGGCATGTTAGGGCCAGCTGTTTTACTTTCTTTGGCTCAGGTTATGAGTTTATTAGAGCCACCCTTTTGCATATTAGAGGTCCATGTTTTAAGCACGTCTGAACCTCCCTTTTTTCTCTATTTTTTGAAACATTTTTCTCTTTTTTTTTTGAAAAATAAAAGTTGCAATGGTATCTACAATGGAAATGAAACTGGAAATTGTGAATTAGCAGAAGTAGTGTTTGAACATCCTGCCATTGACAGGACCCCCAAATAGCTCTGTACCATCTAGTTCTTGTAGGAAGAAAGAATTTGGACCCATAGTGGCCTGGATGAGGTATGGACCGTGCCACAAACTGTCGAATTTGTTGTGCTTTCCTTTATCCTCTCTTCTTGAATCCCACTTCAGAACCTTATCTCCAACTTTGAAATCAGCAGCTTTGGCTCTTTTGTCAAACAATTTCTTTACGTTTTCCTAAACTTTCACTGCTCTGTTGTAGACCTCTTCCCTTGTTTGCTGGAGATGG
Source organism: Pinus albicaulis (assembly GCA_034641835.2). Lineage (NCBI taxonomy): Eukaryota > Viridiplantae > Streptophyta > Pinopsida > Pinales > Pinaceae > Pinus > Pinus albicaulis. The sequence continues at coordinate 1,277,715,291 of CM076582.1, read as the reverse complement.
ATTGTCTAATTTACTCTCCTTACCATGCTATCTTCTTCTGTTTGGATCTCCTGGACCAGTTTGATCACTGGTATCCCAAGGCTAGTAGGGAAAACTACTTCTGTTCCATAGACCAGTTGAAAAGGTGACATGCCAATGGACTTCTTTGTTGTAAGCCTATCAGCCCACAAAGCATGTCCTAGCTTATTATGCCAGGATTTTTTGTTCTCTTCCAACAGCTTATTGATGATGATCACCAGGCTCTTGTTTGATGATTTAGCTAATCCATTACCTTGAGGGTAATAGGCAGTTGAATGACCAAGTGCTATTTGGTACCTGTGACAAAAACCAACCATATTTTTGGATCCGAAAGTAGTAGCATTGTCAGTGATTATTTTCCTTGGGCAGCCAAACCGAGAGAGAATGTGACTTTCTAGGAAACTAACGATGACTGAATGTGTGGCATTCCTAGTGGTCACGGCCTCTATCCACTTAGTGAAATAATCAGTGGCGGTTAGGATCCATTTGTGCTGAGCGGAAGAAGTAGGGTGAATTTCCCCTATGAAATCTAGGCCCCATTGCAGAAAAGGACCTTCGACAGTGATGGGTTGTAGGGGTAAAGGGAGGAGTTTTCTCCTGCCTTCAAAGATCTGACATTTGTGGCAGAAAAGTATCATTTTATGAACATCATTGTAGAGTGTGGGCCAATAATAGCCAGCTCTGAGTATTTTTTTTGTAGTTACTTTCCAACTCAGGTGACCTCCACATTCTCTGGCGTGGAATTCTTGTTTAACCCTTTCTGCCTCATTTTCAGGAAAACATTTTAGAAATAGGCCATTAGGATTCTTCCAGTATAAGTTTTCATCTAACATGCAGTAATTTCTGGCTTTTAGCTTTAAGAATCTGGCCTTGGTCTTTGATAATCCGGGAGGGGCATTGAGGTATGTAAGCACATGCAGAATGTCGGAATACCAAGGAGAGCTCTGAAATTTTTCCTCAACAGTGAGATCGGGCAATTCTTGTTCCTCATCCAAGGTATTTATCATGTTAACATCTAGGGCTTGTAGGTTTGATTCAGCCATTAATTTAGCTAAGCCCTGACCTTTAATTAGTTTGGTGGGTTTTATCTCAAGGTCATATTCTAGGACCACTACTATCCACTTTCCCCTTTTCCCATCTAGGTCTTGGGACAATATATATTTGACTATGATGCTAGGCACGTAAGCTACAGTGTGGGAATGCAATATGTACGCCCTAAAGTATTTCAAGACCTTAATCAGAGCATAGGCCTGTTTCTCCATGATGTTTTATTTCAAGGGTGCATCTCTGAATGCTTTGCTAAAGAAGGAAATTGGCTGTTCCATTCCCTCTGTGTTTTTCTGCAGCAAGACTGCAACTACAGTATGCTCAGAGGCGAATGAAAATATTAGGAAATCTTTGGAGAAATCTAGGCTGATTAGGACAGGGGCTTGGGTAAGTGCATGTTTCACTAATTCAAAAGATTTTTTAGCTCCCATAGTCCATTTAACTGCTGCACCTTTCTTCAGCATGTTAGTCATGTTCCTAAGGTGTTCAGCCAGATTTGGAATAAACCTCCTAAGGAAGTTAATCTTCCCAATGAAAGACTGTAATTCCTTGATGTTTCTGGGGTGTGTGATCTGTAGTATTCCCTCAACTCTCTATGGGTCTATCCTGATTCCCTTCTCGGATATAATGTGGCCAAGGCGTTTTCCTTCATATAGCCCAAAGACAGTCTTTTTAGGATTCAGGGGCAAACCAAACCTTCTACATTTTTGGAATAATTTTCTTAGATTTTTCAGGTGTTCTTCTTCAGTCTTGGAATAGACTGTTATGTCATCGAAGTAGATAACAATGAAGTGAACTATCTCATCTAAAAATGCTATGTCCATTGCTCTTTGGAAGGTGGCTTCAACATTCATCAATCCAAAAGTCATCTTCACATACATGAAGGTACCCCATGGAGTGGTAAAGGCCATCTTGAGTTGGTCTTCTGGGAACACTAAGACTTGGTTATAACCTAAAAAGCCATCTAGCAGGGAGACCCTTTTAGAGCCCACTACCCTCTGAAGAATATGTTCCATTTTAGGAAAAGGGCAATTGTCCTTGATTGAGGCTCTATTAAGGTTCCTGAAGTCTATACACAATCTGATTTCTCCTATTTTCTTCCTCACAGCTACTAATTTTGATACCCAATCAGAGAACCTTACAGGCACAATTATACCTGCTTCATACATCTTCTTGATCTCTTTCTCTACTGCAAGCAATTGTTTAGGATTGATTCTATGAAGTTTTTGCCTAAAGGGCTTCTGATTTTCTTTCAAGGGTATCTTATGTTGAATGATATTTGTGTCATATGCCTTTAAGTCTTCATAGATCCATGCAAACAGATCAATAAATTCCTTGAACAGGTCAATGTATTTGTTTTTCATGTTTCCTGGTAAATACTTAGCCAGTTTAATCATTTTGGGCTTATCCCTTGTGCCTATGTTGCATTCTTCCACATCAGAGTCTGTATGTTCTATAGTGGGCTTCCTTGCCACATCATCAAAGTCAAAAAGGTCCTCTAAGGGTGCCAGGCCTCTGGGTATATTCTTATCTCTGGCCTTCAGCACCTCTACCTCTTCACTATCTGCATTTTCACATTTTCGATCTGGATTTCCAGTTTGTTCATCTAAAGAATTTATTTCTATGTTACAGGGCGTTCCTTACTCATCCGAGGATTCTTCACTTAGGCAACTACTGTTAGGTTGGGAGCCCGAATCAGAAAATTCAAACTCGTTTCTACCTACCAGAAAATCTTCGATCTGTTTATCACCTTCAAAAACCTGCCAATATTTTTCGTTGTCTGTGACAACATGTATGAATTTGGTTTGAACGGTGATGTGTTGGTCACTGGGAGTCTTGGGGTAGGAACTAGCTAAGCAAGCTAATCCGTTTGCAATGACATTTTGACTCCTAGGAACGAACACTAGTTTGTATTCAATGAACGTTTTCAGTAAATCCATGGTGTCATTCCTATATGCTCTCAGCCTAGGATGTTTCATTCTGTATTCCCTGTTTTCCTGTTTGATAACTAGCTCTAAGTATCCCTTTACAGTGATCCTATGGGCTCCCTTTTCCTTCAACAGATTCAGACCCAGGATTAGAGCCTCGTATTCAGTGACATTATTTTTGCATTTGAAATGCAGGCTACAAGCGTGGCTCTCTGCATAGTCAATTTATGTATTGAGTAACCATACACCTGCCCCTGCAGTCCTTTTAGTACATGACCCATCAAAGCTCATTTCCCATAAGGGGTTATTCTCATGACTATCATTGTTTTCTCCCTTACGGCTGGTTTCTTCATTGTGTTGTGTTATAGGGTCTGTACTAGGCCGTGGATCATTTTTTTCTTCATGAAATGTATGAGGTTTGGGAATCTGGCTAGATATTTTTTTACATGTTGTTTCCTGTTTACTCAGAGTTAGGTCTCCACCGCATACCCTACAGGTTTTGTTGCAGTTTTCTTCCTCGTTGTCCTCTAAATCAAGAGAAGCCATTATGTTAAAGTCCATGGCTTTTGCCTCTCCGTTTGTATCTCTATTTTGGGGCTCTGACCCTTCCAAGGATGCATCATTACAAAATATGAAGGAGTCAAGGTCTGTATGTACAGAATAAACAGGTGAATTTTTTTTCCTTTCGGGGCTACTGACTAGGAATTTCATCTGTGTCTCTCTATACAGTTTTCTAAGTTGGCCAAAGATGGGGATTGTGGCATATGAGCCATCCATCTACATTGTACCCTGCAACTTGGCTCCCCATGATCTTGATAGTAGCATGACATACTTGGGTGGCACATCTGCCACCACAACATCCATAACCATTCATTTAGCTGGGATTTGAGTTAAGCTCACACATAAGTCTTTGATCAGGCCTAGGCATTTTACTCTGCTAGAGTCGAAAGAGTATAAATATTTGTAGGGTCTAGTTATCTCTAGACCTAGTCTTTCCATGACTACCTTAGGCATTAGGTTGTGGGATGCTCCAGAATCATGCATTGCATTGTGCAAGATCTTGTCATGAATGTTGAGAGTGATATAGAAAGGCGAAACTACCCCCTCCTGAAATTTCCCCTCTATCTTAGGACCAAACAAGAGGGCAGGTTGATCATCATTCAAATTGAAAGAGTCACCATTCTCACCTAAGTTCAAAGCTCTCAAAATTTGGCCTTTATATACATCCTGAGTGGCCATCTCAGAAAGTGGGACAAAGATTTTAATTCTTGCAATCTCACTTTCCAAATTGAAAGTGGACTAATTCTTAGGCATGCTCATCTCTGTTCTATTTGCTACTACCTTAGTAACTAAATTAGTGGGCTGATTCTCATTATGTACATTGTTTGTGATAGTTTTATCAGGAGCACTAACTGTAGTGCTAGTGCTGCTAGCTGGTTTACCTTGTGCATTAGTGTTTTGGTTGTCCTTTTCTCTATTCATTCTAGAACTCCTAGATGTTTATTTGTTGGTTTCAGCAGTTGCTTTAGAAGTTTTCTTAGGTCTCTTTTTGATGGTAGTCTCAGAAGCATTGGGTTTGGAAATTTCTTTAATCTTTTTTCTTCTAATTTCATACTATTCCCTAACCTGCATCATGGCATTTTCAAATCCTAATCTGTAATCTTCAGATTCTAACCATTCCTCCTCCCAACTAGAGGATGAAGGCTGGTCTTCTTCTGAATAACAGTTATGGATTGAATCCTCTGTTTCAAACATATTAATTGTGTTTTCCTAAAAATCCTCTATGATTCCCTCATCTTCATCAAGAAAATTCTCTTGGAATGGGGGAATAACTCGTTGGTCTGACTCTCTTTGTCTATTGGGAGTGTTATCGTTTCTTCTAAAGTTCTGGTTCTGGTTCTTGTTCTGATTACTAACTGTGGAAACCATTTTATCCATCATTTTTTGTAACCTATCCACATTTTTAGACAGCTTATCATAATTTTGGTCAGATGTGGAGGCTACATGGTCATCTCTATATGTTACCTTCTCTTGGCTTTCAGTCTTGCTCTTTTCTTAATCAGGTTGGCCCCTATATTCACTGCTCCTTTTTTCATATCCTCTAATGTGTTGTATTCCTTATCTCTAAGCTCATAGGCCATGTCAGCATCAAAACCCTCAGGGTATGTGGCTAGAGCCATGCCTTGTAGAGGTTTCATATGTGAAGGGAGAGCATTATAAACGCTGTTGAGCCTTGTTGTGTAATCATGAACACTCTCTCCTATGTTTCTTTTAAGGGTCATGTATTCTGCTAGGAGTTGGTGAGGATTTTCCCTAGTTTCCCATTTGTTTATGAAATTCTGATACAAAGCTAGGAGATCATTGATGCTACCCAGAGGTAGGCCCTTAAACCATTTTTTCACATTGCTCCCTAAGCTTTGTGCAAAGATTCTCATTTTGATTGTATCATCATCTATTTCCATGTAGTCAAAGGAATCTTCCATCTAATCTACATGTTGTTGGGTTGTGATGGACTCCTTTGCAGTGAAGTGTGGAATCTTAGACTGGTAATCATTTGGTAAGGGTACTAGAGGCTGGGGTAAAACCAGAGGTGCATACCAAGCTACCATGATGATGTTTTGATGAGGTAAAGGGTTAACTTGGGTAGCTGGTATATGGATGACAGGGATATTATGACTAGCAGAGGAATAATGAGTAGACCTAGGGTGACTGAGCCCCAAGTTTTGTATAAAGTGTAGATTAGGAGGTGTAGATGGAGGGGTCTGTCTATTCCCAAGGTGTCTACCACCATGTTGTGATGAATCAAGAGGCTCAGGGACTGGCTGGTCTAAGCTACTGAATGACCTAGTTCTAGATAAGTTGTTAGGTGGGTCTAGGTCAAGGTGAAAGTGTGATAGAGCTGTAAGATCTTCTGGTGCAGAATTAGCTCTATGGATGTGTTTGGAAATAGTTTAAATTTTAAGTGTAGGAGCTCCCTTGAGGATGCTCTCAGGGTTGTCAACTATTTCAGGTGGGTCTGGGTTAGGGTAAGCTCTTGTATGAATGGTTCTAGAAGCCAAAATCTTGTTTCTGACCGAGTAGCTTAACCATACTTGTTACTTCTACTGTGGTTGATGTTGTTATGGGGGCTGGTCTCCCAGTGGAGTCTAATGTGAACCAAGATAATCAGCAGGCCTACTGATCACCAGTGGACTGTTTGAAATGTCTAGGGAACTATGGAGTCTCTAGGTGGAGGGTTTAGAATGTTTTGGAGGGTACACTGTCCACCACAGTGCTTTGATATGTCCTCTTTCAAGGATATCTCCCAAACACAGCAAAATCTAACCAGAGATTGACTGGGAGGGCATTTACCAGATATGTCACCTCTGAAAGAGTGTGAGATCTGGAGGCTACCCGGCCCTTTCTAGACTCTATCCAAGAGTGTGGGAAAACACAACAAATGGTATATAGGTTGATGTGAGAACATGAGTGTTTAACTACTAACCTAATAAGAGATTGTAGGTGTTTTGAGTGCCTAGGAATGTTTAAGGTGTAATGCACTTAGTCCTCCTCAGCGGAGTCGCCATTATGTTGGGGTTCCCATGTTTTGGCTAGATTGGGAAGACCAAAAGATGAGACAACATCAGAACCACTTTCAAACCTCAGTATCTAGCCCTTCTGGGTCCAGAGAGGGATCTCTCTGTATGAGCAAAGGTTTATGTCTATGAAGCTCAAGTTTTAAGATGTTAGGTTAGTTATAGGCATGAGTTTGTTTGATTGTTTGTTTGTTTTGACTGTTGGTTATCAGGAAAGAAGAGTTCAAAGTAAGACCGAGCTGAGCAAAGAGGGATAAGGAAGAGGTGAAATATTCTAGGAAATATTCAAACCATTCGGCAATGGAGTCAAGAAAGTATTTGCTTGCTACTCAATAGGCAGGCTTTCATTTGGGCTAGTCATTTGAAACTTAGGATCTTCAAGATGATTGTGTGATGTGGAAAGTAGGAGGGGAGGAGGTAACACATATTTCAAAGCACAAAGTTACAGATCAGCAGGTCATACAAGGATCCTGGTGGACAGGGCTAACTCTAATCCCAGTGTTCCCAAATCTTCCAACTAAATCAATAACAAGAAACATCTAAGAACTGAATCCATTTAATCCATACATCAGAGAGTAGGCAATAACATCCACTACACTAGTTAAGCCAACATCCATTTAATTCAATTTCCTGTCATTTTTAGATGAAATAGTGGTCTTCTTCAGGCCTCTACTTATTATCGATATGACTTTGATGTATTTCGGCTGCAGTACTCCGTGGTACTCTTGGTGATTTGAACAAAAATAAAATAAATTTCTAAGAATTCTGCAATATAAATGCTCTGGTAGTGTCGATCTGCTATCTGGTGGAAATTTCTTCAGGGACACGGCATGGAATAAAAACTATATGGGAGCTCTGTACTTGAAGAAAAACATTATGCCGGTGAATAAACCCTGATGTCATCTTTTACTGTGCACAGGACCTTCTGATCGATCCTTGGGGTTTTCAAACTGGTGCTTAGCCTCTCACAAACTGGTTTAAGCCTTTGAAATCTCTAGTTTAATGCTTTAACTCTTTGATTTCCTCGCTGATTTCCCTTTTCCACTCCCACAAACACTCCTGACTGTGGACTCTACATTTTTAATGGCTCCGGAAAATATTGAAAAAGTTTTAACCCTGTCCTTTTCTTTTAGTCACATCAAACACTTCCCCGGGCCTTTCTTTCATTAAATATATCTTTGTACATGACCTGTTCTACAATTTCCGCCACTGTGACAAAGATAACGAGCCATAGCAGTTTCCTCCGCTTGAAACCCTGCAAAACAACAAACTTGTCAAGAAATCCACGGGCGGGAATGATGGAGGCAGTGTGGATGGAGGAGATGGCTGTGCAGATGATGAAATGGAGGAGAAAATGCAGAGAAATGGTGAAAAATTCACAGGTGGAGGTTGGCGGTCTGCGGAGAAAAATACGAATGAAAAACCTTAAAAACATGAAATTTTCTCAAATACATGCGATGCATGGGATGACGTACGATGGGTGCACGTGGGGGTGATGTGGCATGACTGGGTGATGGCCAGGTCATCAACGGTGGGTCAACATATCTGGACCGTCGATCGTGGCGAAGATCAACGACAGAGGACGATGGACGGTGGGCCAAGTGTACGATGGCTATGGTTTAAACCCCGCGTAGCTTCGTTGATCGATGACCGTTAGATGAGGCGCCCAGGATCTAACGGATGATATGAATATCGCTGTGCGTCCTGTACCGAACGTTAATGCGCGATGGACAAGCGGTTTTGAAACCGTACAGGAGCCACGCGTCAATCACTGAATGGAATCGCTGACCGATGGGAAAATACCACTAGCTCTCGGATAGTGGTGTGATGAAAACTGGGATATTTTCAGACGAGCGCACTGGTGGGGACCACAGGCATGGGCGCATTGCAAACCGTCAGATCATCATTTAAACGGACGGTGATGGCGCGATCAGAGATTTGAACCGAGAAACATGGGCGTCGAAGATTTAATGATAGTCATTTTATTTACCAAGATCTATGGCTGGTGTCACATCCGATATGGATTGGAGGTAAACACTTTTACTCTGGCACGTGGTTCCAGTGCTAGATCACTTGGAGGAAAAGGTGCGGTGGCTAGCAGAAGAGGGGCTAGGCCTATTATAATGCGGAAAATGGGTTTTTAAGCCATTTTAATGCATTTTAAGGCCTCTAAAGGGTAACGATAGGGAGATAAAGGGTGAAATAGGCCAAAGCAGGAGCATGGGTAGAATTTGAAGGGGATTTTGGGAATTATTTAGGGGAGGAAGGGGGACTTTGACAAAAGGAAAGAAGGGATGAAGAGGGATATTGTGCAGGGGTATAAGGGGTAAATGGAGGCCTTTGGGAGCACACGTTTTTGCAATCAGAGGGTCTTTTATAAGGGAAATCATCAGAGGATAAGATAAAAATAAAAGGCCCAGGGGACTTCAAGGATGATGTGTCTCAGGGGAGATGCATTCATTGAAGTCTCAGAAACATTTTAGCCCCCTACTTTGCTCGTCAAAAATTTATAGGGGGGCTAACAAGCTGCACCAGTGACTGCACAGTATAAAGGGAGATTAAATCAGAAAATAGAGAAACATATCTTATAATATTATTATAATAATGAATGATGTACAAAAACATAGATCTAATCTCTTTTACACAAATCCAAGAAGACTTGACAAGGGTTTCTTGACAGAAAAAGATGTACAAAAGAACGTTGCTGCAAATATGAGGCTGAATAATGATGTATGGCTAAAGCTCTACAATATATGGCTGAAAAATCAAATAAATGACTATAGATTCTTCCCCTAGCTTTCCCAAGGAAATACTGATCCTCCTCTTGGGAAACTAGCTCCACAAAATGGGGTTTTCACCCCTTCGACTGCACACCTTAAGAAATAATGTAGTTTTCTGAAGGGAATGCATTTTTTCTGAAGGAAGGTGCTTGTCCCAACACCAGGTAGTGGAAAATTCATATCAAAAACCTCCTCTTAGATTTCTCAAGAAAGATCTCCAAGAAAGAGTACGGAATCCCCACCCGGGCAAACCCTTGCACTGAGCAGTGCAGCAACTTAGCTAAACAGCCAAGAATGCAGGAAGTCTAAGTAGACCTCATGAAAATATAATCTCCACAATGCTCATATGCTTGGCATCCCCTTCATTATATAATTGATGAGCTTCCTTACCAAGGGTCCCACCCACTATGAGGTTGCTTCCATGCAAAGGCTCCTCCACAAAAACTACGCTATCCATCAAGATGGTGCAATGTATCTAGAAATATTTTTTGACTTGGTCAACCTTGACTAATTATTTATGCCTTGTCCCTTTTCACACTGAAGTTTCCTTCATTTTACCTATCTGGATTGATCTCTATTGACATTGAGCTTGCATTATTTAGAATCCACTTCTTTGTGAATAAATCATGTTGAATTGGTCAAACTCGACCTTGTCCACATAGTTTAGACCTTGTTCACACATGTGGATGCTTGAATTGGTTATTTCATGACCCCCTTTCACATTATAGAGGATTTTTATTCATACATTGAGAAAATTAACAACCTCCTTGCTCAATTATTCATGCATCTAGATTTCAAAAGAAAAATTAATATTCTTGTTAGCTAAAGCTAAATTAGGAATACTACAATTTCCTCTATGTCCTTTCTTTGACTTGTCATCGCTTTTCTTTCCTCCTGAAGAACCCTCTCCTTCTTTTTGGTTTTTAGACCCTTCTCCAACAAGCCTATCATTACTTTCTTGGTAGGTATCCTCACCATCTCCGTCATGTCCAAGAAAGCCTTTTGGAACACCTGTTCCTCTTCTTTCGGATCCATATCTTTAGGAGCTTCTGCCTCTCTTGAAGACATGCTTGAAGTTGCTTCTATGGCTCTTGGAGATGGCTCTCTGGCCCTTCTTGGTTGAGAATTACTTTGTGCACTAACCAAGTGTCCTTCACCTCTCTTGAGTTTAAGCCTAGTAAGCATCAAAACTTGCAAACAATCAACTATATCTTTACACAAAAAAAATGCTAAGTAAAAATATAGCTCTTAAGGCTAAAATCCTTAGCTCCGATACCATCTAATCTGAAAATGAAACTATTTGTATCTACTATTCAAAGTATCCATCTCCATTTAATTAAGTGTGCAAAGTGTTTATCATGTCTTGCAATTTAAACAAAGTGTTTTTGGTAACTGTTTTTGAGTTTATGTGTGAGGAAATTTTAATTAAAATTACTATTTAACATCTTAAATAAAAAATAAATAGAATCATAATTTCACCATAACAACACAACAACGTGATGAGGCAGTTCACCCCTCCTTGGCTACATCTGTCGGGTCCAAGGCTCCCAATGGGCATGTCCTTTCTCTATTAAGATGATCAAATTGGTTTTACAGTGAGAAATATTCCTTAAAAAGTATAAAAAACTGTGAAATTGAATTCATAAGACAGAAATAAGCTAAGAATGGATTTTATTTCACCTCAAACAGTGAAGTATAGCCTAATGCAACTCCATTTCCATCATGGTCCTAATGGCTCTCCAAGCTTCCATAAAGCAAAAATGGCTACGGAACACCTCTGTTATCTCTATAATCTACCTCAAACACTCCATAACACTCATAATACCCAAAATTGACCAAAATTTCATCCAAATTGGTTCAATATTGAAGAATTTATGATCTCGACAATTTTCTGCCCAATGTCCATTGGAAACCCCGCCAAATGTGGGTGAACTCCAACTAAAGCCACCAGAATAGGCAGACATGTCAAACAGGTGAAAAACCATTGCTAATTTAGCGGAGGCAATAAATTTAGCTATTTTTTGAAATGCATGCTCACATGTGGATAAGTCAGAGAGGATAGTGCTGGCGGTTAATACCAAATGTATGCCCCTGGACATAACCTCCAGGTCACTTGGCTAAGGGCTAGCACCCAAGGGCTTAAACATTTTTTTACCGCCATTTGAAAGGGGATTAGCCCTTGGTTCTACGTCTAGTCATGGAGTGTTCTGACCTTAAGCCCTGAGGGCTTAACCTTATAACTCCACCCATTTAAATTGTCAAACAACTCGCCTGCTATACATTGACCCATAAGCGTTCAGGTCAGGTCAGCCTCCGCCCGAGACATGAGAACACCCATATGTGTTCATTATTGCATGAAACACCACTATAAGATGACCCATATATGTTTAGGTTGAGTTGTGCCCGAGTGACCCAAACACGTTCATCTCGGGTCGACCTCTGCCCAAGGGGTCGGGTTAGCCAACCATTTTGCCCACAAATTCCACATGATTTTGAACCTTTTGCCTGGGGCCACGTGGAAGTCTCTGGGAAATCCACGTGGCACTCTATAATAGGCCCAATAAAACTTTAATAAAAAAATGAACTTTGCCACATAATGTTTTCTAAAAATGACAATTTTTTTTGTTCAAAAGTCTTGTTTTGAAGGTTATTGGGCATTTTGAGACTTCAATATCTTTCTCATACGACATCATATTTGAGTCTCATTCGCGGTGATAGAATCAAAACGATGAGGCCTATCCGGTCATCTAGGTTGCAACCAATTCTGAGTGGTTCCAATCTTAAGCATTTTTTCCCACTTGGACATGATCACCTAATCATACACCTTCCACTTTCTCATGATGTGAGCCATTTGGTTTTGCATACTTGGGAGGAATCATTGGAGGGCATATTTATTGGAAATTATTTTTAATAGTGGTGGGGACTGTGGATGAAGAGGCCACAAGAGGAGGGAGGGAGGAATTTTTCTCCACCTTTACAGTTTCTTAAGGACAAGAAACATTTTGGAGGGAAGGAATGTAATATTCCAAAAATTTAGCCTTCAACTAAATGGAATATTATAGTTTTATTTATCATTAGGTAGGTGAATAAGTGGGTAGGGAGGCCCATAAACCTCTTTGGAAGCAATAATAACACTCCTAATGTGAAATGAGGAAGAATAAGAATCTAGATTAAGCACCTTTTGGTGTGAATGGGAGGGAATACATGTTGAATAGGTCAACTTTGACCAAGTCAACAACATTGTCATAGAGGAGTGACATTCATGATGAGACAGTGTAGTTTTAGCAGAGGAAAAATTTCATGAGCTTAGTGGCAAGTATGGATGGCACCCAATGTGAGAAGGCTCACATAATATATATGGAAGGGATGGCAGCCATTGTTATTCATGTTTTGAGATTGTCATTTGATGTTGGTCTATTTATACTTTGCTTCCTTTTGTTGTTTAGCAGGTTTGTTGTGTTGTTTAGCACAAGGGTGTTTCTGATCAGGAATTCATACCTCATCCTTAGATAAGGAGAGTTTCTATGGGCTTAATTTCCTCATTCATGAATTCTCGCCAAGCAACCTCCTTCAGCTACAATGCAATTTCTGTTTAGAGTCGGGTTGTGTTGTAGGGTGCAGCAAAGGAGGATCACAGAGAGCCATTTTTGGGCTTGTTTTTCAGTGGAGAGGTAGCCTATCCATTGAAGGGTCAGCAAGGAGGGATCATGGGCATATTTTTACATATTTGGCATTGGGAAAACCATCTACCATCCCTCACAACATAGTCACAAACTAGAACTGTGTTATTTTTTGAGGCAATTGCTGGGAGGGCCCATTGAGCTTATCAGGAGGGTCTATTTTTGAGTAGAGGGTTCGGCCTTCTATTTAGGAATACCATTGGATGAGGAAATCATCATTTCATATCTTTCATAGCATCATTCTCTTCATTTCTATTTTTCAGTGACATCTCAACCCCATGGTTATTTGTCACATTGTATATTTCTTTCTATTTCTAGCAATCTTTTCCGGGTTGGCTAGAAATCATGTATTAGAGCCCACATCTTATTTTATGGGATTTTTTTTTTCTATCAGCCATATTTCATTTATGTATGATTAAAAAAACAAAAAAATTGATATAGACAACACTTTCACTGCTCTCTAGTATTCTGTACAATTGCAACAACTCATGTGTTGATTGTTCTGATCATTGGAGGATTGTTCTTATTACTTGAGTGGCTTGACCCTCGAGATATTTTTGTATATTGTTGCTGATATATTAATAAAATGATGGCTGAATATTGATCCCTCTTATTTCATGTTCATATTTTTTGTCTTTTACATTATTATGTCTTTTATTGTTGTTATTTCCATTTTTGAATATTACACATTAAATGTAAAGAGAATAGGGTTACAAATTGTCTTGGCATAATGGTGTAGGTAAATCACATTGCAGCTATGAGTTCATATGAGATATACTTAGAGGAATGGTTTTTCTAGGAAATAAAAAAAGATGAGAGGTACGAACCACTTAATAACATGTTACAACATTAGGGTGTAGGTGAACATGATGTGGATTGTAATCTCACGACAGATGGCTTGGTCAAATTTAGGGACAAAATATGTGTGTTGAACAATAGAGAGATCAAGCAGGTGACCTTGACAAAATTTCATGTTAAGTCATAATAAAGGCACTCGAGATATAAGAAGACACTTTTTTTGGTTAATCATTCCTACCATTGGTTGAACTTGAAGAAATAGGTGGCTGAGTTTGTTGAAATATGTTTGGATTGTCAACAAGTAAAATCATAGTGTAGGAAACTAGGTGGTTTATTGTAGCTGATTATCATTCTAGAGTGGGAATGGGAGGTCGTTTCCATGGACTTCATTATAGATTCTTTAAGGAAATGTAGAGAAAATTATTCTATTATGGTTGTGGTAGATAGGTTGACTATGGTAGCTAACTTCATTCAAGTGAAGTCTACGAATTCAGCTAGTGAGGTAGCCAAGTTCTTCATCAGGGAGATTGTGAGGTTACATGGTATTCCTAAGAATATTATGTCAGGTTTTGGAAATATTTTCTTGTAGGTTTGGGGATATAGTTGACCTTTAGTACACATTTTCATCCATATATAGATGGAGATATAGATAGGGTCAAGAAGATTCTTTAGTAGATGTTCAAGATGTACCTCATGCATCAACAACGAAAGTGGGTGGAGTATCTTCCAATAAAGGAGTTTCCATATAACAATGCATATCATGAACCCTTGAAGATGAGTCTATTTGAGGCACTTTATGGGAAAAATTTCAATACTCCTATAATTTTTACTGATCTAGTGTTTTAGTGGAAATACGTACAGTGATCAAACATGGTATTTTAGTTTATTTGCTAGTAGTCCTAGGTCAAAAAAATTTGTCTTTTCAAATAAGTTTTCAAATAAAATTTGGTCACTACATATGGTCTAGGTCGGATATGTTTCTCCCCTCACTCCATCCATGGCCATCATCATATCATAGGTCACGTCACTCATTTTCATTTAGAGTCTTAGGTTAGTGACTCCATCTCCATCTAGGTCCTTGTTTTTCCACTGAAAAGTTAAAAAATGTCACCAAAAAGGGTGAAAAAGGCTCCATTTTCATTATATCAATATTTTAAAGGGAGTTCACATAGTTAGAGGAATAAATTAAGACACTTTGTCTTATTTAAAAACTTGTTTCATTGTCAAATTGTTCCAAAAAGGAAAATTTGTCCTCAAAGTCTTTTGTTTCACTAAAAGACAAAAATTCATTTCAAGATGTTATAAAGAGGAAAAAGAAGGTTTTTTCAACTGATTTTGTCTTTTCATGTTTGGTAGAGCTCCTCTCTTACCTTCAACTTGCCCCATAATTTTCAAGGGTTCGAAAAAAAAAATCAAGGAATTTGTTCCACAAACCCTTTGTTACACATATGAAGGGCTATGTTAGGCATCTGAAGTGCTCTGCTATGCATATGGAAGGTTGTGTTACACATATGGGAGAGTTATACGTTTTGGTATTTTTTTCCTAAATCACTTATCAAAGCTCCAGGATCATTTCCATCTATTTTTAAATATTTTTCACTAGTAAGTTGGTACCGCATATCCTCCTCAAGTCAATTTATCAAGCACAGTATTGATGTTCTTGCTTATCTCCTTTCCTACTACATTTTCAATTTTTCCTATCATTGAGAGATTTAAATGGAATAAAACCCTAAATCTACCATATAATACTCTATCCTTACCTACCACTGACAACCTCCATACACTTCATTCCCATCAAACTCTAATTTCCTGCTATTTTTCTATTGAAAAATTAGGAAATCCTTGCGTTTTCCTAATTTTATCACCAAATTTCACCTGTATTTTGAAGCCAACATACAACCCTACCTCCTAAATTATTTTGGGAATTTTTCTTGGCTTCACTACCCTTCATCTCACCCTCCAAACCTACCCTAGCCCTATCCTTTATTTTTCCAGATTCAGTGCACATACCCTCTACATCCTAAACACCCAGGGTTTATCCTTCTGATAGATATTATGAAGAGTGAGAATAAAATCCACAAAGTAGGGTGCCACATCATATTTGATCCCTCCAGCTTGCAAGAATTCAATGCCTCACCTTTTTCCAAGATATGCTTTGAGAGGACTGGATGGTTGAGATCCTGTGAGAAAATTATGGAAGAAGGTTGTAATACTCAATTGACAAGATCTTTTTCCACTAGTTTCAGTATTGGAAAGGCCATCATTGTAGGTGTAGACTTTAACTTATAAGAATATGTGATTTACTCAGCAAAAATTATACCTAGTCATGGACAAAATTGGTTTAAGTGCATGGACATAGACCTTGAAGATTACAAACTGTTCCTCAAACATCATGCTAGAGAGAACCCTAAGTACATGTTCCCTTTCAAGCACCTCCTTGAAAGATATGCTCCTTTGATGAGGTTAATAATGAAATATTTTGCATGTGAAGTGAGATTCTCTAGGTTGTACATGTACCACATCATATTATTTAAGCACTTTACCTCTACTAAACCACTTGAGTTGCCACATTACTTCTACAAAAGCTTTCTTCGAATGACTAAGAAGGTTGAGAGCAGAAACAAAGATCATCACCCAAGTATTTTCTACCATGTTCTAGTAAAACTCATTGTTTTTCATCATCTCTCATCCATAAACATGACTTAGGAAACCTTCATGGAGAAATTAGTAGTAGCGCCCACCATTAGTCCTCCTGTCATGCATAGCACACCATCACCATCAGTATGAGCACATGCAATGGAGGTTTTCTATTCCATCATTTTAAAGGCTCCTAGGGTTGTGGTGGTCACTCACACCTATTAGAAGATAAATAGGCAAGTATTTTCTCCCAAATACATCAAAAGTGTATCTACACTTGATACTATAGCTAAGCAAAGAGAAATAGAGGAGAAGTCACTCATGCATCTGTTTGAATCACCATTGCACCAACATGATGAAAAAGCGTCCATAGATGTTGACATGGCAGAAAAAGTTGAGGATAAATCATTTTAGGAGATAATAAATGAAAAGGACAATGAAATAGTAGAGTTGAGGGATATTTTTTCCATTGCAAATTCTCAGATCACATTCCTACAACAAGAGAATTTTCAGCTAAAGGTAAAATTTATCCTCCAACACAAACATAAAGTACATGTTGAAGCAGATAAAGTTAAGGGAAAAGAGATTGCAGATAATGATGAGCTTGAGGATGTAGATTTTGAAACAAAAGGAAGAAAACTAAGGTTAATCAACCTCAAAAAGGGGCTCCGGAGAGAAAGATAATCAGCAGCTCCTAAAGGAGGTTGGAAGACCTTTGATGAGTTAATTATTGAAGAGATAAATCAAGACAAGGAGTATTGGCTTGATAGGTTCAATGGATACCTTGAAAAGCTATTGAATAAAGCCAAGAATAACAATAACCTCCAAAGGCATATGGCCAATCATTATTGTGCCAGGAACAAAATTTCACAAATCAGGCTCAAACAGGTGAAAAAGAAGCTTAAAGAGGCTCCAATGAAGCTTAAGGATAAATAAAAATTAGACCTCCATGATGAGGAATCTATGGCTCTTTATCCCATCCTCCACGGGTCTTATAGAAAAAATATTGGCCAATTTTGAGCACTCTTTTAATTTTTGGTGATTTTGACACTAAACTGGATATTCAGCCTCCACAGATGTGTAGCGCCAATGTGTTACACTTTTTCATAGGCCACTTAAATGATGAATGGATTACATGTATGGATGAATTTTGATGAGTAAATCATATATCAAGAACCCTTTTTTCATGAAAATCTCTAAATTGGAAAAAAATTCCAAGATACCACCAATTTTCTATGCTTTTGCCAGTATTTTTGACGAGGCACTACGCATCTGGAATAATCTTGGGAGAATCAAATTTTGGAGGCCTTCCCATGGGTAATTTTTTAAGCTAAAAGATGTTATGGAAACTACACACACAGGGCTAGTTGACCTATCTTTCAGATTTGGTTTTGGAGTCATAGAAGTCCCTAAAAGCCATCTACAAAGAGGTGTTACCGATTTGTAAAAGGGTGTTATGCATCTGTAAAATGGTGTTGTGCATCTTCATATGATTCCTCAAGACAGTTTTCAAGACCAAAAAAAGTTAGAATTTTGAGGTTTTGTTTTCCTTTGAGATGGAAGGGCTAGATTCTAGTTTTAAAGTGGTTTGTGGTAACCTTTGGGTTCCTTTCCTCAGCCTGGAGGAATTATAGAGTGATAAAATTCAAGAGGCATAAGAATTTGGAGATGTTGGTCAGAGTATTCCTCAGATTTAGGTAGTAGTTGATAATAGTAAGGTGGATCATCAACCATCCATTATTGGTATGGAATGTAAGCTTTGTGATCAATTTCTATTTATCCTATATCGAATAATATTTATATCAGTCCTAACCTGGTGGATATGTGTTGCTTGAATAAAGAAGTGCATGCATAATATTGGTTGGTGTAGTGGGATATAGGGAGCAAGAGAAGAGTTCATCATTTAGAAAAATCTTACGTATTTGAGTTGAATGATATGCCGACATCAACAAATTTAAATGTGATTCTCTTAGGTTCATATAATATTCTTTTGGGCCTGGACTAGATTTCCATTCATAGGACTAAAGTAGACATTTATGACAAGCCTATTAAGTGCTTATATGATGATGGAGAAAAAAGAGTCTTACAGGGAGATAATAAGCCTACATTAGTGAGAATGATTAAAACTATGCAAGAAAAGAAAAATTATAGGAAAGGATATTTATTGTTTGCAGTGCATATTTCCAATGACAAAGGGAATGGTGTTGACGATGTGGAAGTCCTAAAGAGGTATCTTGTCTTGCAAAATTTTTAGGATGTTTTTCCTGCAAAGTTTCAAAAGTGGCCTCCTCACAGAGAGGTGGAATCTTATATTGCGTTGATGTCAAGACCAGCACCAACATCCAAGTCACCTTACAGGATGAGAACTCTGGAGTTGATGGAACTAAATTTGCATCTTAAAGAAATGCTTGATGAAGGATACAGTAGGACAAGTGTGTCACCTTTGGGTTCTCTAGTATTATTTGTAAGGAAGAAGGAAGGTATTCTCATATTATGCATTGATTATAGGAAATTGAAGAAAGTGACCATCAAGAATAGGTATCCATTGTCGTAGATTGATGACTTGTTTCTTCATTTGAAGGTAGCAAAAATGTTTTCAAAGATTGATTTGAGACTAAAATATCATCTGGTGTGCATCAAAAAATAAGACACTACAAGAGTGCATTATGTAGATGTATGGGAATTATGTGTTTGTGGTGGTTCCTTTAGGGCTTACCAATGCTCCAACAACCTTCATATGTTTGATGAGAAAATCGTTGCTTCCTTATCTGGAATAAGGAAGAGCATGAAAATAAGCTAGCAAGAGTGTTTAGATTGTTGAGAGAGAATAAGTTGTATTCCAACCACAACAAATGTTGTTCCTTTCAGTATTAGATTCATTACTTGGGACATTCTTTCTCCAAGGAAGGAATAACAGTGGAACCGAAAAATATTAAAACTATCATGGAGTGGACAACACCTATGAATGTGGATGAGGTAAGATCATTAATTGGAATAGGAGGTTATTACAGGAGTTTCATAAGTAGCTTCTCAAATAATTTATATGCTATTACATATTTACAGAGGAAAGGGAACAAGTTTGAATGGACTCACGAGTTTTCTTCTAGTTTTGAGAAGTTGAAGCATTTACTTACAAATGATCAGGTTTTGAAGATTGTGTATCCTCATAAGGAGTTTGTGGTTTGTACCAATGTTTGAAAGGAAGGACTTGGTGGAGTCTTGATGTGGGAAGGGTAGGTGGTTTGATATTAATAAAGGAAGATGAATGATAATTAGAAGAACTATGTTACTCATGGTCTTGAGTTGGTAGCTATTATTCATGCATTGAAGATGTGGAGACATTATCTCCTTCAAAATAGGTTTTCTTTTATGAGTGATCATAGTGGACTGAGGTACCTGTTTGACTAATCCAATATTAATGCTAGACAAGTGAGATCGGTGGCTACCCTCAGTGAGTTTGATTTTGATATAACATATATTAAGGGAAATTATAATAGGCTTGCAAATTCTCTCAGTAGAAATGTGGAGGTGAATCATATTTTAGTTGTTAGATATTATAGGAAATATATGTAGGAGAGGATCTTGCAGGTAGGACAAGATAATGAGAAGTAATAGTACCTAAATCATAGATTGCAGTAGCAAGGTGAAGGTGATATATATGAGGAGTATCATCCCACAAAAAATTCTTTGATTAGGTTCAGGAACAAGATTTATGTCCCAGATAGTAGTGATTTTATCATGAGGGAGTTTCATGTGAAGCATATTCAAACCACCTAGGATACCAAAAGACTTTTATTGTTACTAAGAAGTTATATAATTGGACGAAATTCAAAAAAGACGTGGTTTAGTTTTTTGCAAGATGTTTGGAATGTCTGCAGGTGAAAGTAGAATGCAAGCATCCAATTGG
This sequence comes from Pinus albicaulis, assembly GCA_034641835.2. Lineage (NCBI taxonomy): Eukaryota > Viridiplantae > Streptophyta > Pinopsida > Pinales > Pinaceae > Pinus > Pinus albicaulis. Next base: position 1,277,694,921 of record CM076582.1, on the reverse strand, counting down.
TCTATTGCAACCTATTCTGATTCCATAATGGAAATGGGTGATCATTTCAATAGTCTTCATTGCAAGATTACCAAGGAAATTGAAGCATATTGATTACATCATGGTTTTGGTTGATAGGTTTACCAAGGTAGCTCACTTCATTCTAGTGAAGTCTACTAATCTAGCTATTGAGGTAGCTCAAATATTCATTAAGGATATTATGAGGTTGCATGGTTTTCCAAATAATATTATATCAGACATAGATTCCAAGTTCACTTCTAGGTTTTCAAAGGAGTTATTTGTAGGCTTGGGGACAAAGCTAGCTTTCATTACAACTTATCATCTATAGAAATATCGACATATAGAGAGGGTTAAAAATATTATTTAGGATATGTTGAGGATGTATGTAATTGATTAGTAGAGGAAGTGGGAGGAGTGTATTCCATAGGTAGAGTTTGCATACAAAAATGGGTATAAAGAGTCCTTGAAGATGAGCCCATCTGAGGCTCTTTATGGGTGTAGTTCTAATACTCCTATTTTCACGAGTGATCCAATGAGTACTTTGCTGATTGGAACATATATGTTAGCTAAGATGGAAAAATACATGCATGCTATTAGAAATAATTTGAAGTAAATGTAAGAAATGAAGAAGAGTTATGTTGATCAACATATATCATTAAAGGATTTTCAAGTTGGAGATAATGTGTACTTTTGCATCAAGCCCAAGAGGAGATACATGAGGATTAGGTCATGTGCCAAGCTCATACATTGGTATTGTGGGCTTTTCAAATTCCTTGAGAGGATTGGACTAGTGGCTTACAGGCTTGCATCACTACCAAAAATGAAATTTGATTATGTTTTTGATGTGTTAGTGTAAATATTTGTACCAAAATACCTTAGGTTATGGGAGACTTTAACCTTAATAATAAAATACAGTTATGTTTGTGCTTCAGATCTAAAAAAAAATTGTTAGAAAAAACTTGCAAAAAAATATGGCATACAAATAGAAACATATAACAATATAAATATAAGTGCAATAACTGATCCAGGTGGATATTGGTGGCCACCCACCTATTCCACCTAGACCTCCAGTCAGTTTCATCAGTTTCCTTTTTTATAGAATCATTTTCTATTTTTAGCATTTTTTTCTGGTCCTCAACATTTGGAGCAGTTTTGTCCCCTTAAACAATTTTTTTTTAGGTCTGCAGCAGGCCCATAGCCATAGGAAAAGCTCCGTTGCCAAATCGGTAGTACTTGGAGAGATATTTCCGATGATATATCATATGTGCAAATAGAGATAATATGAGCAGGTTATGACCCCAGGAATTTGGCTGCCCAAATAATCCTAAGGGGGCCCAGAAACTCTTGGTATTTCATCTCCTATGGTTATGGTGTTGGTTGTTTAGGGTTTTCCTATGTTGTTCAATAATAAAATGGTTGTTGAGCCTCGTTGTAACATAGTTCAGAGGCATGCAGCTGCCACATCTCTTCTTAGAGATAAGCTACCAACACCCTAGCTAGTTTATTTCCATTTTGTCTATAATCATATTTTAGTTATTTGATATTAATGAAATGTCCTATTATTTATTCTACATTTATGCATTTATGTGTATTTATGTATTTTATTTCACTCCTAGATAAGTCTACATTAGTGGTATCAGAGCGATATGCTCTTTCTTTATCCTTCTTTGTATTTCCTCAACAAGGTTGGGGTATAAGGAGTTAGGGCTCGATCTGGCTGAACCTTTGCAAGATCAACCTCACAAACCCCGATGGATGCCCATGGGGTAAGAAGATAAAGGTGAAGGAGTAGGAGATCCTATCAAAATATTTCTCAAGGATTCCCATGAGAAACAAAGGAACACAATGATGGATAAATTTTCTGATATCCTTCAATGACTGCCCACTGACCACTTTCGAGGTGCCACTCATTTTAAGGTAAATGTAAAATTTTACATTCCCATATTTGAGGGAAAAATATATGCAAACATTGTAGATAGATTTTTGAATCTATTAGAACAATATTTATTTGTTCATGACTTTTCCAACTGAGAAAAAATTACTTTTTCACTCCTCAACGCTGCCCCCTAGGTCAGGGTCTGGTGGGAAACCTATTGTGAGAAAAATATGAGAGGGAACCTTCTCTGTTCTCCACCTCACTCATTTGGGATTCATTCCAACAGACCATCAAGGAATAATATTATTATGTGGGTATCTATAAGATCAAGTAAATACAATGGAGTACGCTGTGAAAGAAAAGGGATCACGATGTGCATGAGCTGACGAATTTGTTCCATACCCTCTGGAAAAAATTTGGTCTCAAAGATTCAAAGAAACATTAAGTTCTGAAGTACCGCATTTTTCTGCACAGATACATTCCAAAGGAAATCGAGTTCCTTGACATCTCCTCACTTGGTGCAGCATACCGATATGCTACCAAGATTGATAAAAAATTCAAACATAAGAAGCGATAGTTTGGATTTTTGAATCAGAAGCAAGGGAAAGGTGTCCCCAAACCATAGAAAAAAGGAAAAATCCAAGGCATGGTGGCCCAGGAGAACCTGAAAAAGCTGAAAGCAAATAACAATGTCATGAAGCCAAATAAGGTCACTTGAAAGTGGTATGAGTTCCATAAGAGCTCCACTCACAACACAAGTGAGTGTTAGGCCAGGCAGTCACTGGTGGCTGAGATGAAGGCTTCTAAATCGGATGTATGCTTTGAATTTGAATCACAACTCGACAAAGGGTATGAAAAATAGAAGAATATTATCGATGTAGAGCCCAACACCACTGTTGCCACTATGAAGACCTAGAAGGAGGAACCAAAAGATCCATAGTAGGGGGAGTGCCTATTCTATTACTATATGTGTGTAAAGGATTCCCTGCTATAGTTGACTGTCGACAACGAGAGCCAAAAGAACCTTATTTTAGTAGAGGTCGTGAAGTAGTTAAGATTTCTGACCAAAACACACCCGCAATCGTACACCATCGGGTGGCTTCACTAAGGACGAGATCTCCGAGTTAGCCAGTAGTGTCACCTTCCATAAAACATCAAGCCCTTCACAGATAAGGTATTATGTGATATTTCTCCTCTTAATGTTTTTGATGTATTATTAGGGAAACCATACTTGTGGAAGTGACATGATGTTTATGAGTCTAGGCCTCGCACTGTTATTTTTACTTTGGGAGATAAGTGTACAGGATGCTGGAGGTAGCACCGACTATCGCCATCTCTTTGGTTACTGCAAAACAATGCAGTAAGCTCATTTCCAAAATCGGGAAATTTATTTTCCTAATGATCAACCCTCAGGGAAAGAAGAGAATTATGGCCATGACCTCAAGAAAAGGCTCCTCCACATGACAACAACATATGGAAAAAGTCATGGTGGAGTATGGTAACATATTCACCTGACCCGCAAGGGTGCCTCTGCATTTTTAGGTTAAGAACTCCATCGATTTTACCCTAGGTTAGCCACTACCCAATGGACCAATCTATTGGCACTTTGTTCTGGAGAACTACAAAATCAAGAGGCAGATTTAGGAGCTATTGTAGAAAGGTCACATCCAGCTGATTTCATCGTCCTGTGGGAGCCTGATCGTGTTGGTGTAGAAGAAGGATGGGACTTGGAGATTCTATATTGACCATCGAGATCTGAACAAGATCAATTTTTGGAATATTTACCTATTACAATGGATTAATGACCTTCTAGAGCAACTAAAGGGGGAAAAAATTGAATCAATATCGACTTGAAGTATGTGTATCACCAGGTACCAATCGAACCCTCTGATGTGTGGAAGACTTCCTTCAAATCTAAGGAGGGCCTTTTCAAATGGCTGGTCATGCCTTTCAGGTTGACGAATGCTCCCACAACCTTCTTGAGGCTGATGGACCACATCTTGCAGCCATTCACCAACTAATTCGTGGTGGTGTACTTGTATGAAATCTTGATCTTCATCCAGACTTTGGAAGACTACCTCCACCACATCTAGCATGTCCTCCAAACACTGCAGCAACACAAGTTGCGTGAAATTTGTTGAAGTGAACATTTGGAATGACCTAGGTTTAGTATATGGGATACATTATTGATGAGGAGGGAGTGCATGTGGATGCAAATGACATCCAATTCATTTTGGATTGGCTATCTCAAAATATTCTAACAGAGCTCCATAGATTTCTAGGTCTTTCCAATTTCTACCGTACGTTCATGTTGGGTTTCTCTCATATCACTTGGTCCTTGAGTCAATTAAACAAGGGAGGAGTGAAAGAAAAAATACTTTGGTCTAAATCTTAACAGAAGGAATTCATAAATTTGAAACATCACCTCTTCTCTGAACTAATGCTCACATTACTAGACTTGCTACAACCATTTGAGATTGAGACCGATGCCTTTGACAATGGCATTGGGGAATTTCTTACTCAATAGGGGAATCCAATGGCATATCACGGTAAGAAAGTTTATGACACAGTCCAGAAGTATACCACTTATGATAAAGAGATGTATTCCAGTGTGCATGCTTGTCGATTATGGAAGCGTTACATTCTGGGGAAGGAAACGGTCATCCAAACAAACCACAAACCCTTGCAGTTCATACACATACAAGGGATGTTGCAGAACAATCGCCATAAGAAATGGTCCACATACCTACAACATTTTCACTTGAACATCAAGTACAAGAAGGGAAGCACCAATAATGTTTCAAACTACCTTAGACAAATACTGATCATGGTGCTAACCACCGTGCTTGACTCTTATGGGAACAAGACTTTCAACTAGATGCTTATCTACAAAAGCAATCTAGAATTTGAAAACAGATAAAAGACACTCTGGGAGGGTAAGAATGTTCCAAAATTTCTCCTCTAGGATGCAATGCTATGTTACTTGGGACAACTTTGTGTTCCATCAAGTGAGCATGCCAAGTTGGTTTGGGAAGAAAACTACAGTAGGGTCGTAGGGAATTTCGGGGTTGAGAAAAAAATGATAGTACTATATAGGTATTTGTATTGGTTGAACCTTCAACAACATGTCGGGAAGTACATCAGATCCTGCACTGCCTACACCATTTCCAAACTGACCATCAAGAAGCAAGGCCTCTATATTTCTCTTCCTACCCATAGTCAACCTTGGGAATCCATCTCCATGGATTACATGTCAGACCTTCCTTCTACTAAGAATGGCAATGACTGTTTTTTTTGGTCATCGACATATTCTTGAAGATGGCCATTATGGAGGCCTACAAGAAGCGTATCACAATATAAGCCACTGCTAAACTCTTCTTTGAACTAGTGTGGGTACACATTGGGATCCCACAGTCTATCATCTAAGATCAGGAGGGCAGGTTCCTTAGTACATTTTTGTTCAGCCTATAGCCGATGCTAGACACCAAGCTCATTAATTCCACAGCTTTATGTCCCCAAAATGATGGATAGATAGAGGTTGTCAAAAGTATTATCGTATACATTCTGTGCATGTAAAACTCAAATAATTCATTGTAATATTCCCAAATGGAAAAAGCAAGAATATAGTGCATAAAACTGGAAATAGCAATGAATTAATCAACACACCATGATATGAGACAAATTTACAACCATCTTATTAAACATATCAGAAAATAATAGCAACAATATCTTGAGGATCAAGTAACTGAAGCAATGGAAAACAAGCCTCTACTAAACAAATATGTCAATACATAAGAAATAGCTACCATACAAATGCCATGAGCTATGAAAGTGAAGTTTTAGGGCATAACTGCTACAAAAATTATATATCAATATGGATATTCTATTATATAGCTCAAATAATTCCAGGAGTGAAGATCTAGGCTCGCAAACACATTTCCAAGATAACCCAAAAAGGGTTTCCTGAAACACACAAAAATGCAGAAGTACAAATATGGCCCTAGGGCTAAATAATATCTGCAACTAGATATATATTATGAGTGTAATATTCCCAAATTTTCACATAATATTTGGAATATTAGAGTCCTTTATTTTCTTAATTAATTAAGTAAATAAAAGGGTGGAGGGACCCACAATCCTCAATATGAATAAGTATCCACTTTGTGTGTGTGAATGTGGATTAATTTAGCCTAGATCCGCATAATAAGGTAGTTGAGAAACTACTAATGTGAATGAAATTGGAGAACCTATCTCATTAATCAGATAGATCATGGAGGTTGACACAATCAACTAATATCTTGAACAAACATAGGATGATTCAGTCAAATAAGATCTTGAAGATGTCAAAGATCATGTGAAATTCATGATAAAGTGATGGAGAATGTTGTGCAAACAAGGCACACTTGGTGGAAGGTGTACATTGCACCTATACGTGATGGCTGATTTGGTCAAACAACGCAATCCAAATTGGAGGCTCTTGTCCACATGTGATAGCACAGTCTAGATGAGGGCCAAGGCTTGGGAAGGCTCAAATGTTATAAAAGGAATATGAAGGCAAGGGTGAGGGATGTTGATTATTTCTTGATGTAAGATCTTTTCAGATATGGAATTGTCATGTGACATTCCATTGCTTTCTTGGGCTGTTTAGCAGAGATTACAGGTGCTATTTAGCACAGGGTGTTCCTGGTCTGGAATCCCACCTCTTTCTTAGAGCAGCTCTAGAAAGAATATTGTGCTTCATTATACATTAGGCTTTAAGTGCCATCTGCTTTTCCTACTTTCGGCAGAACACTCATATTTAGAAATTGCAGATTTCTAAAGATCAGTTTGGAAGGAGGAAGTTGTCTTCAGTACTTCAGCTAGAGAACTGGTGAGGGTTATTACTATCACCTAGGGCTTAAATATCAGCTTTTGAGAGCTTCATTACAGATCTGGAATTAGGCCAAAAGTTATTGACCTCCTAGCAGCAGTACTTCCATTAGGAATTACGTTTTCTATCTTGCAGATCTAAAGGGAGGAAGGAAGTTGCTAGTATTTTAGCTAGAAATCCTATGAGGGATCATTCCCTCACATTGCCATCAGTGTTTCCATTAGCCTAGAGCTTATTGCATCATTTCTCAACAGGCAAAAGGCCTCTCTTTCCCTCATAGTGCATTTTCTAGAGGTAGTTGTGTTGAAGCAACTGCAATCATCATTAGAGGATTGAGAAGCTAGATATAGAGCTTCTAGATCATAGATCTGAAGAAGGGATCAGGCCTTCAAGCTTAGATATGATCTAATAACACATTTCAGCCATCTATTTATTAGATCTAGCTTTAGGTCTGTATTTCCCAGCAGATCAAGGATCAAATCCTAGGGAGGTGATTTTCAAAAGTTGCAAATATGGAAAATCTCTTCTAGGTTACCTTGGGAATCCATCACATTAGCCAGATCTTGAATCTTGGCATCATCTGAGCTCCAGTTTTGAGTAGATCTGCATTTTCCTATTCAGCCTGTAACTATATGTTTATCTTCTACTAAAGGAACAATGAAGTATTTTCTTGAGTGCCTCTACAGTTACGTTGTACCTATTGCAGAATGTTTTTTGAGTGATTCTAGACCAACTTCTTGGTTAGATCTACTCACATTTTGTATATTTTGTAACTGATTCTTCTCTGAAATAATAAAATGGCTCATATTCTCTGTAAATTCTGGTGTTGCCTTAAGATTTATTATCTATCTTGCTATAAGTTATTATATTGTGTGAAGTATTACTACATTCTCCATTTTGGGATATTACAATGGTATCATAGCATGATATTTGGCTCAGCTTGTGGAAACTTCATCTTTTGTATCTAAAGAAGAAGCAGATAGATGAGATCTATCATGGAGGAAGAAAATTATGCCGCTCATTTCTGTAGATCTATGCAAGATCTCTCCAAGGAGTTCCATCAAATGGAATAGGAAAGGCAGAAAGAAGGTCCAAGAAGAAGATGTGATGAGGAAGGCCCCAACACTTCTTATCAGCAAAGAAGAAAACCAGATAATCCTAGATCTCCTCATAGATCCACTATGCCCACTTTGTTTGAAGAAGGTGAAGGGTGTAGAAATGAAGGAAGGAATGAACCTGAGACTCATGAGAATTTCAGTCTGTATCTTGAAGAGTACAAAGCACAGTCTAGAGCATTTAAGGCGAAGCTAATTCTCCAACAATTCTTAAAAATCAAAGAAGAAAGAGGATCCTATAGCAGCAATAGAAGAAAGAGGCATAATAGATTCTATTTGCCTACATTTGATGGATCTTCCTCAAGCACTGTTAATGCTTGGAGGAGAGAGTTAGATACATTTTTTAGGCTACATCCTGTAGTTGAAGAAGAGGTTGTCCAAATTACAGCACTTTATATTTTAGATGAAGCCAATGATTGGTGGTTTTGTCACATGGAGCATGCAAAGGTGACTAAATATTCATATTTCTTTCACAAGTTGAGAAATAAGTTTGAAGTGAAGAAGACAGATATGTTCCAAAAAGAGACATTTCCTAGGGAGAGGGTTGTCAATCTTATCACTCTGGAAAAGAGGTCACTATGTTCACCACCAGCTGCAGAAGTACTTGCATCTGGAGAAGATACTTTTGCATCTTTGCAAGATAGTCTTGAGCTCTTGACACATAGAGTCCCATGCATGGTTCAGGAGATGCATGAGGAAGAGGAGGAGAATTCCAATGCTGGTACACTTGGAGAAGAGAAACCATCACTCTTACCAGCAGTTGGAGGCACTATTGTCCTGGTTGGAGGAACTCTTGTGTTTTTTCAAGAGGTTTCCACATATCAGTTGATCCAAGGTATGCATACACATTCATCACCTATTTTTTCAGTAGATCTTATTGAAACTTATGGGACCATGCCATCAGGGCCAATGCATAACCAAGGGTTAGAACATAGTGCTGATTTGGAGCAGCAACATATCACAGTGCAGAGGATCCTTGATCTAATCAAGGAGGATATGAAAAGCTATCCCAGTTTGTCATGGATGAACTACATTCAACCTCTTGAGTTGAAGTGTAGAGTTTCAGAAGAAGGGATGAGCATAATCCTTTGTACAATGACTGGTTATGAGATCAGTATTGTACCTTTGTTTGAGACAGTTTATGTATTACCTTGTAGATCTACATCATTGTCACTTGGAAGAAGTTATGATGATGAGGCCCCATTATTCTTGGAGCAGTCTAACGGTAGCTTCACTCATGAAGAAATGGAGGACAAGATGATGAATGGTAGACATCTAGATATGAGAAACCTTTTCTCCTTTCTTGATGACACTTTCAAAATGAGCATGTCACAACTCAAATATGTTAGAAATATTGTCATTGATGGCAAAGAAGGCAAAGAATGGCAGCAGGGAATATGTATAGCAGAAGGCAGAGGCAGAGGTCGAGCAGCGCTGAAGCAGAAATAGGCAAAGGAGACAGGCTAAAATTATAACAGTCGAATACAGAGGCATAGCGAAACGGTCAAGCAGTAGAGATAGAGGCAGAGACACAGCTGTTATTCCGAGAATCGCTATCTCAGCCGGGGGATATATATAATTACAAATAATTCCGGGAATCTCTTAACTCCAATGGAAATGTAATGCGTATAATACAGAACCATATTCCGGGAATCGCAGAATCCAACTAGCATTATACATTTAATATAACACAAATATTATTCCGGGAATCACTTAACTCCAGCGGCAAAGTATATATATATATATATATATATATATATATATATATATATATATATATATATATATATACAAAACGTATTCCAGGAATCACATAACCCATTGGAAAAGTATACATATATATCAGTTATATAAGTGGAGCGCTTAATTATAAGAACCAATCTTTATATGGTGGGACCCCTCCCCAATCGCAATCGGAGATTGCAAGGGCAGCAGAACATGTAACCAACAGAAAGTTGCGATTGCGATGTGAGTTTGGACCTGATGGGTGTATAAACGATGGTTAATACATATTTGAATTCCATCCTAATCACATCAGAGAAAAGTTTGGCAGCGGAACATAGTGAAAAGAGCTCCGATTGAGTTTCGGACCCGATAAGGCATACAAACAGTGGCTTGATAACTTTGAAATCCGGCTTAATCGCATCGGAAAGAAACAAACCATTGCAACACATATTAAAAGACTTGCGATTGCGATTAAGAGTTCAGACCCGATGGGCATATAAAAAATGGTTAATATATATTTGAATTCCTTCCTAATCGCATCAGAGATTATAAGAGCATCGGAACATGCAAATGCAAGTTGCAATTGCGATTAATCACAATCGGAAGAACTTAAAAGTGACTCAATCGCATCAGAGTATTTGAAGTTGCGATTGCGATCAATCGCAATCGGAGCAGGAGCGATCAATCGCAATCAGAGATCGCTGGCAGAGTTAAACTAATCGCATCGGCAAATATCAATGAACAATGACCAATCACATCGGAGTTATAGAAGGGCATCGGAACATGCAAACGCAAGTTTCGATTGCGATTAATCGCAATCAGAAAAACTTAAAAGTGACTCAATCGCATTGGAGTATTTGAAGTTGCGATTGTGATCAATTGCAATTGGAGGAGACTCATTGCATCGGGAAGCGTGTCAAGTGGGCCCAAAAGGAGTTCTTATATGTTTAAAAAAATATTCATTATATTACACTGAGAATTGATTTAAAAAGGATGTTTGTATGTATGCCGAGAGTTGAAATTACTTATATGTATATATGAAAGGGCATTGTTATATATACATATAACATTGTTGCGGTTGTATTAAAGATGTGCCACATGGTCCGTGGGTTGTATGTATATGCCTCAGCTTAATCGGAGGGCGATTACTAATATACAACGATTGTGATATATGTCCATTCCGCTTGTGGAACTTCCACATCAACAAGACAACTATTGTATGAAAGAAGTTGGGATATGCCCAGATTTAAAAGGCAGCAGTTACACCTCAGCAGAGGATAGAAAAGCAAACAGAGCTGAAAAGAGATAAAGCACAGTCAAAGAAAAGACAAATGCACAGTGATCCAAAAGGCTGTATGAGTGATCTGGAGCTCTCATTGTAATTAAATGTAAATATTTTTAATTGATTTATATTTTTGTGATGCATTGGCAAGTCTCTAGAGGAAAAACAAAGATCCCACTATAATATTAAAATAAGCACCTACAGTTACATTTTTTTGAGTCAGCTGGAAAAGAAATGAAAAGGAAGAAAGCGAAGAGATATGGCTTTCCATTCCAAATTCCTTGAGGAATGCTAACAGTCACAAGAAAATTCTTATAAATAATATCATCTAGATATGCAAAAAAAAGGGGGGGGGTTAGAGAGAGTAAATCTATAGAAGGTAGAGTATAGAAGTGTAAGGCAGAGAAGACTAAAAGAAGAGAAGAAAGAGAAGCTACAGAACAGAGCTGATATCTGAGGTAAATCAAAAAACATTCAGTTTTGAAAATTGAGGAAGTTGGAGCTTCCCTATCAAGTTGCAGCTTGATAGCTATCATTTGTAGCTGACTGAGGTTGGAGCCTCCTGTAGGTTGGTGCCTGTAGAAAATCGAAGGGAGTTGGTGCTTCCTTGCAAGTTGTAGCTTGCAGAATTGAGGATAGAGCCTCCTGTAGGTTGGTACCTATAGAAAACAGTGGTGAGAGGGAGTTGGAGCTTGCCTTTGCATCACAACAATAATAAGATGTGGTTTTCTCCCTTTATGGGTTTCCACTTAAATCTGTTGTCTCTGTATGTGTTTCTTATGTGTTGATGTGATTTTTTCAATCTGCTTAATTGGTTGCTACTCTCAACATAAGTGTGGTGTCACATTAATTTAATATTGGCTGCAACATTTTAAGACTGTTTATAAATTAAGCTGTAAATAAATTTGGTGAAAATTTTGAAAAGATTATGTATGTATTAAACTAATTCACCCCCCCCTCTCTTAGTTTAAGTAAAGATTCAACAAAAGAGAAACTTCTACCTTTTTCAGATCCAGAACCTCATTGGTTTTGGAAGGCCATGGATGAGAAGAAGGTATCATTAAGACATCTCATTGGAGGTTCACTTCAACATTTCATGGAGTGAAAATTTCTTCATCAGTTTGGGGAAGATGGTATCCTACAAAGGGAGGATACCATGATTATACAACACATCACTCATCTTCCATATTGGGGTGAGTGGATGAGGAGGATAAGCAAGGGGTTGCATGAACACTTGCAGATTTACATGGGCCAGTAAGCTTGGTTACGTTGGTTGCCCTTGGGAGGTTCTTGTCACTACCCAAAGGCTCCTATTTCTTTGTTCCATGCCTTGAAGAACACTTATGAAATTAAGAAGGAAACATGGTTGCGCTGGATGCTCTTAGGTGAGTATGGTTACCACCAAATAGCTCATGATTTTCTGATTCATGCCTTGTGTATCAATGATAGTATGCAGAAAAAGAAGGCATGTTCAATTTTATTTCACTTGAGAAAGATTGGCCACCACATGACATCTCCTATGTCTACGTTTTTTGTCTTGAGTAAATGTTGGCATGAGGCTCTCATGATGTGAATTAATGATTTTTATTTGTATTAGGATGATGTGACATTCCATATGTCCATTATTATATTTTTTTTTCATGATGCACATGAGGAGGAGAGGAAGTAGCAATATCTCTTGTTGCTTTGGTTGATTTTGGGAGAGTTTGGATTTTTCATCTTACATGGAGGAGATGGAGGATGGCAGCAAAGGGCTTTACTCCAGTGGTTACTCTTAGGAGAATATGGGTTGAAATATTTGTGTAACCATATAACTCCTTTCCTTCTTCTTTTGCATAACATTGGAATGATGCTTGGATCCAACAAATCCAACAGGGCTAAGTATGCGAGCATATCAATGCTCAATCTAATTCATAAAACATGGGATGGAGACATGTATTGTACGATGGAGCTTTTCCTTTATGAAGAGAACCACCTTATTTTATGCACCTCATGTATTAATGATGATGTTGGACATCATATGGTTGTCACTTGGTACTTCATGATGGGAGGAGGACATCTAACAAAACAGTTGGAGGTCATTCTTTATGTTTTTAAAAGACAAATTTGGAACCAAACATACATAACATATTGTAGAAAATTGAGAAATCCTTCCTTATGTGGACACCATTTGGGAGTGAAGAGATGGCCTTGCATCTACTTTTGGAGTTGCTTGAGGACAAGCAACATTTTTCTGGGCGGGGTGGGCACTGTAATATTCCCAAATTTTCACATCATATTTGGAATATTAGAGTCCTTGATTTTCTTAATGGATTAAGTAAAGAAAAGGGTGGAGGGGCCCAAAATCCTCAATATGAATAAATATCCACTTTTTGTGTGTGAATGTGGATTAATCTAGCCTACATCTACATAACAAGGTAGTTGAGCAACTACTAATGTGAATGAAATTGGATAACTTGTCTCATTAAGGAGATAGATCATGGAGGTTGACACAGTCAACTAAGATCTTGAAGGGATCAAATAGAGGATGATTCAGTCAAATAAGATCTTGAACATGTGAAATATAATGGGACATTCATGATAAAGTGATGGAGAACGTTGTGCAAACAAGGCACACTTGATGGAAGGTGTACATTGCACCTAGACATGATGGTTGATTTGGTCAAAGAGCACATTCCAACTTGGAGGATCTTATCCACATGTGACAGTGCAGTCTAGATGATGGAAAAGGCTTGGGAAGGCTCAAATGTTATTTAATGAATATGAAGGAAAGGATGAGGGATGTTGATTATTTCCTGATGTAACATATTTTCAGATCTGGAATTGTCATGTGACATTCCATTGCTTTCTTCGGCTGTTTAGTAGAGATTGCAGGTGCTGTTTATCACAGGGTGTTCCTGGTCGGGAATCCCACCTCTTTCTTAGAGAATATCTAGAAATATTATTGTACTTCATTATACATTATGCTTTAAGTGCCATCTCCTTTTCCTACTTTCTACAGAACACTCATATTCAGAAATTGCAGATTTCTGAACATCAGTTTGGAAGGAGGAAGTTGTCTTCAGTACTTCATCAGAGAACTGGTGAGGGTTTATTCCTATCACCTTGGGCTTAAACATCATCTTCCCAGAGCTTCATTGTAGATCTGGCATTAGGCCAAAAGTTATTGATCTCCCAGCAATAGTACTTCCTTTAGGAATTACGTTGTCTATCTTGCAGATCTAAAGGGATGAAGGAATTTGCTAGTATTTTAGCTAGAAATCCAATGAGGGATCATTCCCTCAAATTTCCATCAGTGTTTCCATCAGCCTGGATCTTATTGAAGCATTTTTTAGTAGGAATAAGGCCTCTCTTTCCCTCACAACGCAGTTTCTAGAGGCAGTTCTGTTGCAGCAGCTGCAATCATCATTGAAGGATTAATAAGCTATATCTAGAGCCTCTAGCTCATAGATCTGAAGAAGGGATGAACCCTTCAATCTTAGATCTGATATAATAACACATTTCAGCCATCTATTTGTCAGATCTAGCTTTAAATTTGTATTTCCCAGCAGATCAAGGATCAAATCCTAGGGAGGTGATTTTCCAAAGTTGCAGATCTGGAAAATCCCTTTTGGGTTATCTTGGGAATCCATCACATTGGCCAAATCTTGAATCTTAGCATCATCTGAGCTCCAATTTTTAGTATATCTACATTTTTCTATTCAACCTCCAACTATATGTTTATCTTCTACTGAAGGAACAACACAGTATTTGCTTCAATGCCTCTACATTTACGTTATACCTATTGCAGCATGTTTTCTGAGTGAATCTAGACCAACTTCTTGGCTATATCTACTCACATTTTGTACATTGTGTAACTGATTCTTCTCCAAAATAATACAATGGCTCAGCTTCTCTGTAAATTTTGATGTTGCCTTAAGATTTATTGTTTATCTTGCTGTAAGTTCTTATATTGTGTGAAGTATTACTCCATTCTCCCTTTTGGGATATTATAATGAGGTGGCTGATTTGATCTAGAAATGTATGAAAAATCATCCTTTATATTCACCAAATTAGAGGCTGATCCCTCACTGAAAATCTATCTTCCCAAACTAGGGCTCCAAACTCTTTACTGCAACTGCACGCTAAAATAACATAGTTTCTTCATAAAAATGCATTGTAAATGATAGAAGTACCTTAGCATGATGCCAAATTATGAAATAAGGCTCAAGGGTCCTCTTTGGTAGCCTCCCGATGGAAGGAAACTTTCCTCTAACTGAAATCAGGCAAGGAAGTGACCCAAATCAACTCTCCACTGCTGCACCTTGCAACAAAACATAATACTCTGCATAAATTGTGATGTAAAACAAAGTTGTAGCATGGCATAATGCCAAATAGTGGATAATGTAGTGAAATAATCTTCAAAGAGTCCTCTCAAGGAAAGAGGTGGGATTCCCTATGAGGAATACCTAGTGCTAAACATCACATGAAATCTTAGCTAAATAGTTGAAGAGAGCAACAAGTATAAACAGATCATATAAAAATAATAATCTCCAACCTAACCCCATATGGTTGTCATCCTCTTCCTTATATAAGTGATGAGCTTCCTTACCCTTGGCCCCACTCATTTAGGTCACTACTTCCTTAAATTCAATCTCCCTCCAAAACTATGTTGTCCCACCATGAATGCCACTCCTCCATAATAACATTGTTGATTTGGTCAATGTTAACCCAGTCTTCATGCTCCAGCCCCTTTTCACACCTAAGGGTCTTCAATATAGCTTCTAATATGACCCCCATTCACACTAGGAGTGTCTTTATTCCTACTAAGGAGATTTATCGGTCTCCATACCCTCTTATTCCTCTATCTAAGAGAAAAAATAAAAATTTAATATTCCAGTTGGTTGTGTGCTAATTTAGGAATATTACAGTCCTCCCCTCCCAAATGTTGCTTGTCCTCAAGCAACTATAAGGATAGAACTGAAGAGCCTATCCTCTTCCTCCTATAGCATCATCATATAATAAGTTCCTCCAATGAACAATATGCCCTATCATCAATATGTCCTCAAGCTACTCCTCCCAAGTGTATATGTATGCCTTTGGTGAAAAATCCGAATGGATCTCATCCTAAACAAGTGGGATATCCATGGAGGCAACTACATGTGGTATAGAGGCCTTCTTGAGACATGGCATCAACAAATGATTGGGAACCTTCCTTCCCATGTGATGCTCCAAGCTCCAAGCTATCATCCACACAAATTGAGTCACCCTCCAAAATGGTAACTCATGGAAAATTTATTCTACCTTTGGCTCTTATAATGTAGGTGGGCTGCATAACTGAACATTGTAGACCAAATGGCCTACCCCACGTTATATTTCTCTCCACTCATGGAAAGTGTAGAGTTGTTGCTGATATTGGGCTTCAATAATGTTGTCCTTAATATACAAAAGGACAGTTGGATCTCCAAAGACCCCTCCTCTAGTTTCATGAGACCAAACAATCCCATACAAAGTGAATGGTACATCATTACCATGTGGTATCCAAATTAGAAAAATACTAAAGGTTATGTGCAATTTTGGATGGTACCAATGGTTTCTCTAGCAGATACAATGCATTTTTAATAGTTGTTGTTGTGGAACATCATGTGGCAAATTGTCTCGCAACAAGTCACTAGTTGTGCATGTTTTCTCATCTAATATTAGGTAGTAAATGGAATTATATATCAGATGAACATGATAAAAATAACACCACATTTTCCCCAGGTTATACAAAGAAGAGCTATCTCCATCACCAATGTTGGTCCTAGAATGACGATGAAACCCAAAGATAATCTTGCCCTTTTGTGGAGCAATGCACTGTACATAGATGGTGAGAGAATTCAAATACTTTATGAAATGATCAATAAGTACAAAAATACATTTCTTACCATGCATTGTGAGTAGGTTTAAAATGAGGTCCATGGATGGGCCCTCCCATGAGAATCTCCTCATAAAGGTCTGCAAAATAAAGGGATGCATACTCCCCTTGTAATACTCCATCAATAGATACATACACCCAAGTGAGAATGCTATTGGCCTTAGTGATAAGGCTATTGCCACTTCATGATTCCATTATTTGGCATGTCATATGACAAATTCATCCACCATCATGCTGCTATGTGTGGGAGACTCCTTCCTATCTGGAAGTACCTCCTGATCCTTTAATGTTGAAGGGTAGCCTATTTGTACTTTGATTGTGCCATCCCTATCTCTTGAAAAATCCTAAAAATTATGGGAGAAATTCAGCCCATACTCTCCCAAGAGTAGCCAAAACAGCAAGATCTCTTGTTGCCTCCTCACACCTCCATCACACAAATCATGAGGTGAAAACATGATGATTGACATGAAGAATTTCATATCAACACAATGCTCCCAAACTACTTGTTTCCATATGATGCAAGTGCCTTGAAAAGTCCCATCCACCAACATACTCCTTGAAACAGAATGTGTCACATGATGACCGAACTCTTTCAAAGGTACAACGTAGCCTTTCCACCTACTGCCTTGTGTCATAGATCTGCAAGTGGCTTTCTAGCCTCTTGCTCACCAACATCACCCATTCAACCAGTGGTGAGTGTCTATCATCATGCTCAAAATTAGCATTCCTCCAATGGAGAATACCACCCTTCTAAATCAGATTTCTATCTTTGTACTTCATGGGATATTGAAGTAAAACCTCCTGGAGATCTCTGAATGAAGACCGCTCATCAATGACCAAGTTGACCCGTTAAGGATCCAAATAAGATGTAGGAAAAAAATTCTCATCAAAATGTGAAGTTCTCATCAAGAAGTATCCATCATAATAATGGAATATGTCATCCATCATAATATGTCTTCCATCAACCATCTGCCTATCCTCTTCTATACATGTAGAAAGGTCATTGGAATGCTCCAATAATGGTTGGGCCCCGAACCTATCACTGCTGCTCATTGACAGCATTGCTGAGCTCCATGATGGTGCAACTACTGTCTCAAGATCATTCTCAATGCTGAACACATGGTTATGCATTGAATTTCTTAGGAAGATACTCATCCTATCCTCCAAAAATATACACTCCAACCGCAAGAGTTGTGTGCATCTCAACAAGGAATAACCAAGATGACTGCATATCTCCTCCTTGAAAAAATCAAGGGTCCTCAACATAGTGATAGTCTGCTACTCCAAATTAGTAATGTGCTTTGACCTAGGTCATGCATTTTCCCTGATATATTGTTTCCATAATCCTCCATATATGTGCTGAAACAATAGGAAATGGAAATATGTGCATACCTTGGTAATATTGGGAACATCTTGTACTGCAACAAAGGGTTCCTCCCTCCGGTGTGATGAATTCCCCAACTATTGATGATGATGATTACTCCTCTATGACTACATAATCATTGGTACAAGTCTCCTCCTCTTGATGCATCTCCAAAATAGTGCATGGGAATCTAAATGTCAAGATATCAAGACCACTTTGCAAAGGTGCAAGTGTTCTTTCTCCTAATGCAAGTGCTCCTGCAAAAAGTGGTGGTGGAAGTTCCTTCTCCTCTGATTTATTCTTGTCAAACTTCTTGATCATCCTTTGAGTAAACTCTTCATATGCAATCACTCTTGCATGACTCAAATGGCTGAACCACCAAATGTTTTCTTCACCCTCAAGGTGTAGCGTTGCAATCGCAACAACTTCTCTTTCTACTGCTAGATGTAGTAGGAATAATGCATCCAAATTCATTTCCAAAGCTCTTGCTATGAATGTATATGACCCATCAAATGTAGATAATAGAAATATATTGCTACAAGGTCTTCTTTCTTCTTTGAGATGAATGAACTATGGGAGAGTTAGATTATCCTTGAAATCTCTTGCTTTAGATTTTTATTCTGCAAGATACTCACTTAGAATATCATGATCTAAGTGTCCTCCATCTCCATTCCTCTTTTCTTATTATTCAAAAGGAAAGGGCATAGTATGCTTCTTTGGATCTCTATGCAATACCAAATCTTTCTTTTGCTGATAGGAAGTACATGGCCCTTCCTCATCTTGAAACCCTTTAGAGGTCTCATTGCATCTCTCGACTTTTCTTTGCTTGACCTCCTTGGTGAAGTCCCTCTTAGATCTAAAAAGAAATGAGATAAAACTCATTATTTCCTTCTTCTTATTCTCCTAATAACATAATGGCTGAGATCCACAGGCTAAGCCAAGATTATGCTCTGATACCACTGTAATATTCCCAAATCAGAAAAGCAGGAATATAGTGCAGAAAGATGGAAATAGAAGTGAGTTAATCAACACACCATGATATGGGACAAATGTATAGCCATCTTATTAAACATATCAGAAAATAATAAGCACAATATCTTGAGGATCAAGTCACTCAAGCAATGGAAAACAACCCTCTACTAAACAAATATGTCAATACATGAGAAATAGCTGCCATACAATTGCCATGAGCTAAGACAACGCATTTTTGGGGCATAAATACTACATAAATGATATGTAAATATGGATATGATGTTATATAGCTCAAATAATGTTTAGAATGAAGATCTAGGCTCCCAAACACATTTCCAAGATAACATGAAAATGGTTTTTTGAAATACACAAAAATGGAAAAGTACAAATATGGCCCTGGGGCTGAATAATATTTACAATTGGATATATAGTAGGAGGTGGCTGCTATTATATAGAAATGTATGAAAACTCCTCCTATATATTCAACAAATGAGAGGTTGATCCCTCACTAAAAATCTATCTTCCCAAACTAGGGCTCCAAACCCTCTACTGCAACTGCACACTAAAATAACGTAGTTTCTTCAGAAAACTATGTCGTAACTGATAAAAATACCTTAGATTGATCCTAGATGATGAAATAAGGCTCAAGGGTTCTCTTTTCTAGCCTCTCGATGGAAGGAAACTTTCCTCTTACTGAAATCGAGCAAGGAAGTGACCCAAATCAACTCTCCACTACTGTACCCTGCAACACAACACAATAATCTACAGAAACTACATTCTACAACAAAGGTGTAGCCTGGCATGATGCTGGATAGTGGAAAATTTAGTGCAATACTCATCTAAGATGCCTCTTAAGGAAAGAGGTGGGATTCTCAATCAGGAACACCCAGTGCTAAACAACACATGTAATCTGAGCTAAACAGCTAAAGATAACAACAAGTCTAAATAGACCATATCAAAATAATAATCTCCAACCTAATCTCATATGGCTGCCATACTCTTCCTTATATAAGTGATGAGCTTCCTTACCCTTGGCCCCACTCAATTAGGTCACTACTTCCATGCATTCAATATCCCTCCAAAACTACGTTCTCCCACCATGAATGCCACTCCGTAACATCACTGTTGATTTGGTCAAAGTTGACCTAGTCTTCATGCTATAGCCCTTTTATACACCTAAGGGTCTCCAATCCAGCTTTTAAGATTACCTCCATTAATGCTACGAGTGTCTTTATTCCTACTAAAAATATTTATTGGTCTCCATACCCTCTTATTCCTCTATCTAAGAGAGAAAATCAAAATGTAATATTCCAATTAGTTGTGTGCTAATTTAGGAATATTGCATTCATGGACATGGGATGAGAGCCTCCCCTATTTATAGCATAGCTATAACCCCTTTCACATAGGCTTGGGATTCCAACCACTATTTCCCCTTGATGTAGCCATTCCATTTGTGGCTACTCAAGCATATTCGGCTCATGTTGAGTCTAAAGCTAATAAGGATAAAAACTGCATTGAGCACATTCAAAACATCTTCCAATAGGTTCATGCCATATTGTGCATAGCCAATGCTAAGTGAAAGTAGCGACATGATCAACATTAGGTGCCACACAACTTCGAGGTGTGCATCAAAGTGTTGTTAAATTTGCAGAAGGAGAGCCTCACTGGACGCTAGTGCAAGCTTCGCACACTCTAATATGGGCCATACACCATCACAATTCTTGTAGGGAAAAATTCCTTCGAGCTTATTATTCCGCCATTTCTTGGTCTGCACCCAATTTTCAATGTAGACCACTTTTGGCCCTACTTTGCACCTCTACTTGAGACATCCAACATGGAAAAACAACTTACACCAAGAGAGTTAAACCCAGACTTCATTGAACAGCCCACAACTGATTAGATCATGGAAAAATAGATAAAGAACACCCACTAGCAGAGGATCCAGCTATATCAAGTTGTCAAAGAAGGTAAACTCCTCTTCCAAGGTAAGTGGTTCACCGGGACTAGGTTCAACAGAAATTTCCTCACCTCATGGAGGATATGCATGGAATAGGGGCCATTGATTCCTAAGGGGGGAAGAATAATCCAAGTGGATATTGGTGGCTACCCACCTATTCCATCTATACCTTCAGTCACTTTCATAAGTTTCCTTTATTATAGCAGCATTTACTATTTTTAGTAGTTTTTGTGTTATGAACTTCCAGAACAATTTTGACGCCCTAAACAGATTTTGTTTGAGGCCTATAGTAGGCAAGTATCCATTGGCAAGGGCCTGCAGAAAAACACATAGTAATTGGAGAGAAATTTCTAATGATATATCGTATGCGCCAAATAGAGATAATATGACCAAGTTACGACCCTAGGAAGTTGGTTCCCCAACTAACCCCAACGGGGCCCACAAACTCTTGGAAATTCATCTCCTCATTTATTTCCATTATGTTTGTAATCATATTTTTGTTATTTTGATATTAATGAAATGAAGTTTTATTTCTCCTACATCTCTACATTTATGTTTATTTATGTATTTTATTGCGCTCCTGCCTAAGTTTGGATCAAAAACCCAATAGAGATTATGAAATTTCAATTTTATTAATCAAGAATAATACACCTTGCGATGAGTGATTACAGAATTGGGTCTGTAGACCTTGTGCCTTAAAAACTTGCTTCTCTGTCTAAGTATGTGGTATCCAATGGGAAAAAATTAAACTAAAATATCTTTGAACTCATGTGGGAGCTAAAATGCTATAAGATGATAATGGGGACGATGAAAATGGTTATGGTGAAGAGTGGAGAGAAAACCCTCTATTTATAACAAAATATTGGAATAGATTTATAACTAGAAAATAATAAAATAATATTGACTACATAGAAATATAGTTGTTTTGAATAGTTTATTTTATTTTTTGAGACAGAAAAGATATTCAAAATTGTAAAATATCTTTATTTAGAAAATGGTTGAAGTAATTAACAAATAAAAATGATGTATTAATAATTTTGTGAGGATTAAGACATATATGAATTTGAAATGATTATTAAGTAATGATTTAACAATTATCTCATAAGGAAACTAGGGAATAAATGAGGAATAAAAAATAAATACTGATTTATTTAATTATTCCAAGGTGATTAAGTAAAAAGTGATAAGAAATAATCATCAAATAATGATTTAATAATATTTCTAGAGAATATTAATTAAATAATGATTTATTTAATTTTTCTCATGGGGTTTTTGGATCGAAATGATAAATAATTTAGGAAAATGGTTCAATAAATTATTTCATATGGTGAAAGTGGGTTTTACCATGGTAAAATTTATCCTACATGTTGTACTCCGATCAACCTAGTAAGAAATGGTTAGGTGAACAATTTTTGGTTGATAACACCATATTTCATTGCTTAAGAGATATGTACAAGATGTTGACCATGTGACTAATTGGGTTGTATTTCAAGTGGAACCATAAGGATTGTTCCAACCACAACCACAATGCATATTGCAGTGAAAATAACTCATGCTCTGGAAGCAAGCAATAGAGAGGGTTAAGGTGTAGTGGAAGAACTTTGTGCTCGATGAATATACATGGGATATGGTTGACTAAATGTGGGTTTCCTATCCTTTGGATATGTGTGTGTGTGTGTGTGCATTGTAAATAGTGCAATGAGTTGTGTTATAAATCTCCAATAAGTAGTACGTTGTAAATACAACATCAACCTATGTTATAAAGCTCCAATAAATATTATGGTGGTCATGTTTTCAGTAGTTTGGTATGTTGAAAATATTTCAATGAGTTGTGATATAAAGCTCCATAGGAAGTATTTTACGCTAGTCATAAGAATCATAGAACACCGATGACAGTATTCCCCCAAGGGAGAGGGGTTTGTAGTAGCCCCTGGTGGATTTTCCATGTAAATAAAATAAAACCAAGGTAATGGGAATCACTTTTGGTTTATTAATGATTATGGAAATCAGAAAAGGCATTGGAAAACGAAAAGAGGAAATAAATGGAAATTTAATATAAGAAATGAAGGAAAATAGGAGAAAAGGGAGGTGAAGAGGCACAAATATGCATGCAAGGGAAATCAGAGATAAAATGAGGAAAATGAAATAGAAAGGAGACATCAATGATAAAAATGAACCAAAGAAATAATTCACATGTTTTTCTTAGATTTGGATATGGATCAATTTTAGAGAGAGAGATATCCAAGAGAAGAGAGCAAGCATGTAAGAGAACGAAGGAGAAAGGGCAAGCAAAGGAAAGCAAGGGAGTGCAAGGGGAAAGTTGGATAAAAATCTACAATAGAATTACATTGTAGGTAATAGGTTGCATGTTTGGATTCCTTGTTGAGATTTGGATGCATGGTACATGAATGTGGTTCCTTGGTTATTTTTTTTCATTGAAATGGATATTTTCCTATATTTACAGTGGTTTCAATATTTCTTTTCCATTTCCTGGATAATCATAACACAGTGGGTTCTCTATCTGTATTTTTGATTATTTCTTAGGTTCTCCAATGGTTGTGGGTTGGGATAATATATTTGGAGCCCTGGAAAAACTTGGGTTCCCTAGATGTTGGGGGTTGGGATGGTTGTTCTTTGGCGCCCTGTAATAAATTGGGTTCCCTAGAGGCTATGGGTTGAGATAGTAGTCCCTCGAGCCCTGGAAAACTTGGAAAGAGACCCATATGGTTTGGTATTAGTGATTTCTAGACTGATTAGGTGAAATCATTATGGTTGAGGTGTGAGATAGTTTGGCAACTGGAAGCCATAGTTGGTTCTGTTTTGGGGTAACCCATATGATCCCAAATTTATGCTTGGAATATGGCATAGGGGTGATTATATAAAATATATATTTGGTTCCACTCAATCTATGATCAGGTGGTACATGGAATTCCCTCAGTACGATTGGATTTTTCATATGTTAATTTGATCTATTCTCTTATTTTGATTTATGAACACATGTACTTGTTATTGCATCAATCTCTCGGCTGATTTGTGATTAATTATTTTCTGGTTATATGCATATCTATATGATATGATATTGATTTGGATGGTGTTCATGATTTATAATTTATTGAATTATTGATGGATGTATGGGCTAACAAAGTATTTTTCTAGCTAGCTCGAGAGGGAAACGAGCCTTATTGATGATTCTCTAATGAAGTTAAGAAGATGATGATCATATATACATGCATGACCTATAGATTCTATGTTTAGCATATGTTTGAAGAGATGTATATAATGTATTAGGAATTTATTACATAATATCTAGGAACATCATTGATTTTTATACATCTTGTCATCTCAAACATGATTCTGGAAAGTTTTGGGAAATTATAGGAAGTGACCTATAAGTGATCCCTGAAAAAGTGTCACAGATCTTGTGACTGCATGCACATAACTAGAATATTTTTATCATAGCCGTGTGCAGGAAGGATTGTGGGTGAAGTTGGATCATTCCACTTCAATTAAAAATGCATCATG
The DNA here is from genome assembly GCA_034641835.2 of Pinus albicaulis. Taxonomy (NCBI): domain Eukaryota; kingdom Viridiplantae; phylum Streptophyta; class Pinopsida; order Pinales; family Pinaceae; genus Pinus; species Pinus albicaulis. Next base: position 1,277,670,343 of record CM076582.1, on the reverse strand, counting down.
GGTGTCATTGGGGTGTTAATTTTTAGAAAATAAGATCCAACTCATGGTTTTATCACCACAGTTGGTTGTCACACATGTGTGTGATCTGGAGTCCCTGAGGAATGACATTATCTTTCCCATTAGTATGCCCCACTTCCATAATAGGAACCTGGAGGTTAGGTCATATCATAGTAACACTTATATCATCTTTAACCTAGTAGATCTCTAAAAGTAGGTAAATATGGTACGAGGTGTTACAGGAAGAGAGAAAAATTTCTTATTGCAATTACATAATGCACAAAAAGTGGTTAACTGAGGAGAAAATTTGTGTAGTTTCTAAGGGGAGGAGGTAGTTCTTGAGCACTGTGACTGTGCAATGTACAATGCTTGGAGGTAGATATTGTTCAATGCACAATTCTAAGAGGCATGGAAGGATTATTATGACTTGAGAGTGCATAATTTTAAGTCCAGGGAGTTAGTTTTGGAGGAGGTTAACTATTGGTTTCTTCACTTTTGAAGATATTTTGGACAAATAAGTTTATAGAGCAATAAAAAAGAACAAAATGGATAGATGAGTTGGAATCACACCACCAAAAATAAAAAAGTGGCAAATAAGTTATGATTGGGACTTGCACAAATAAAATGGAAGGAAAAAGTTAGTCATAAATGAAGGAAATGCAGGTTCAATTTTGAAACGATCAAGAAGGATAAGAAAAAGGAAACCAAATTTTAACAAATTGGACCGAATCAAGGATGGGATAAAGGAACATATGCAACAACCAAATCAAGTGAGTGATTCCATAAATAAATACACAAATGGGAAAATTGAGAAAATAAGATCTAGGGTAGAATGAGAGATAATACTACTATATATATATATATATATGTGTGTGTATGTATATGTATATATATATATATATATATATATATATATATATATATATATATATATATATATATATATATATATATATATATATATATATAACCTAAACGCTATTGGTATGCCTGTTGAGAATGTGTAATTTGCGCATAATTATCATCCTTCATTCCGTAAACTTTAATTTTTAGGTGTAACGTATTGAAACTAAAGAGATGAGAATGCACAAGTTTGCGCAGGCCTATGTTGTAATGACTGCCTGAATAACAAAGAAAGTGTTGTGGGAATCTCCTCTGTTATATTATTGATAAATGCATGACCCCTTTACAATTTTCTACATGTATGGACAATTACTTATCTATTAATCTATGATTGATTGATTTATAATTAGTTCTAGCTATTTTGAATGATTCCGTGGTTAAAATGAATGCATAATTTGATGATGGTTTTGGCTTCATGTCACTGATCGCAATCCCTCTTACCATTATTTCCTCTAGCATGCCTTTAGTGAGACTCTCCTTTCCACTGAAGGGAGTTAAAATACCAACGATAAGCTATAATATAAGAGTTATTTGTTGGAAACCTTAGGTCGAACCCTCAGTCTATAATGTTCCAAAAATTTCACTAATACATGCTTCCATTTCCGAGAATCTAAAATTATAAGAGGGATCTAGATCATGGTATCTAGAATCCTTGGTGGAAGTATTCATGATAAATGGTATGAGACGATTGAGCATTTCATTCTGCAATAGGCTCAACTGAGACAAAAATTTTTGGACTTGGTCAAGGAAGAATTTTTATATCTTGAAGTTGCTTGTGACCAATATGAAATATTTTGGAGCAAGTTCCCTGCAGAATTACAAAATTAGTTGAGGCAGTTCCAAGTGAAGGTAACAGTCAGAAGTCACCTAAGGATTCATAAATATCAGTCTCCATATGATTTGTATGAAATTAATTAATTAGTCACAGATCTAACAACAGTTGTTGATTTTTGGTAAAATGCAATTTTAGAAGTCTATATAATTGAATTTGGAGTTGAATAACATGAGTAATTATCTAGAGCAGAAGCAGTATTTAAGTTATGGTTATGAGGAAGGTTGTTAAAAGATATCCAAATTTGGATTAAATTCTTGATTATTGAAGAAAATATGCTACTATTCCAAGAAGATTGGGTGGCTACTTAAAACCCTTAGTGCTAGGGGTTGGATCTAGGGGGAACAATGTTGTGTATTTACAGAACAATAGGGGTTGTTGTGATGGACCAACCAGATTTTTGTAAGGAAAAATATTTTAGAGCACTGGGAAGGGAATGGATACATGAAGAGTCATGAAAAATAAATATTTGGGAGGTTGGACGTAGAAGAATGGAATTACAGAGGATAGGAGAAGTGGTGACAAGTTTAGTGTTGTGAAGGAATAACATGGGTAATCTAGAGTTTCAAGCAAAAGGAGAGAATGCGGGATCTCATTCTGGCAAAATAGGAGGCACTAGTTTTTGGGATTTGGAATTAATACATTTTATTACTTTATTTATTATTTTCATATTAGTTTTATAATATTTTTATGTGCAGAATGTGATAACTCATGAAATATACACGTTATAAAGGAGTCAACAAATTTTAATTACTTTATCACTTTAATGAATTGATTTAAATTTTTAAAGGCATAATTTTCTTAGGATTTGAACTTTTATGTGAACAAGAATATCTGATATGAGATGTTGTTCCCTAGAGTAGCTGAGGGAGAATAGATTATGTGGACCTATTTGGGTTAATTATAGCCAGTTGAATGAGATTGACTTCTATCCTGAATGAATTAGTTGAAGAGATCATGGCCCACTATTCTGGGGAAACAATGGAGATTTTCCTAATTTGAATAAAGCATCCTGAGAATCTTCAAATTCTTAGGATCAATTTCCATTTGAAAATATCCTTGTTTTGTAATAAAAAATAATTAATTGAACTTCAATAGTAGATTAGGAATTCAAATTGGAGTTTTAATCATTCTAATCTATATTGGAATCTTTACAGGCATTGCTTGTAACTTACTTGTTACAAGTTAATGGAGACTTTTGTTTTTTGATTTTACCTTATCGTGCTAAGTTAGATATGAGGAAGTTGAATTCCAACGATTTTGGGCTTGAACCTAGAACTAATACTGTCTTTTCTTCTATCATTATGTTTGTATTCTTCTTTCAATTTATGTCATTCAATTATTTAGTTTTCTTCTAGATATACTCATTGTTAATCGAATTTACTGTTAAAGTGTGTATTTTGCAATAGTTACAATAAGATATCGTAGAATTATTTTATTGCAATTTGTTCTTCAAACTGTTACCTTTTCTTGTTGATTCCTTTTGGTTGATGTAGAGTTGTTAATTATTATGATTCAATATCATTTCAGGAGAATTCATTTTTATATATAGTGTTGTTACTTTCATGCAGACATAGTCCCTTAGGAAACATGTTTTTATTTGGTAGGATTTCTTCATTTTTTTGGTAGGAGTCTTAACTATTTTCTTCCCTTAGTAGTCTTCTTTATTTGAGCTTGAAGTGTAGAAGGAAAATGTAAGTTATTGCTTTCAATAAGTGTGAGTTTATTAATATGTCTTTACTTTTCATTAGGTTCATACAAGTTAAGTGATATTAGCACCATTTCTTGAAAAAAATGCGTGAGAAACCTTGAAATAAACAAACAAAGCCCTAGGTTGATTTAATGTCTAGGTGATAAGATATTTTCATTAATAAAATAGTTTATAAAAAATTTTGGCATTGTTTCTTGGGAGGTTGTCAAAGAAATTAGAGGAAATTTTATCCTAAAAGTCCCCCTAAGAAAAAATAATAAAATAAGAGCTATGAATTTGGGAGGGAAATGACTAAAAATACTTTCATCTCCTTATAGGTTTACCAAAATTTCAAGTGTATACACTCGTTGGATGAAAAATTAAATTCCACATCCAACAAGTACTCATTATGCATAATTACGAGAATACCCACGTTGATTAAAAAAAATTAAGATAGATGAAAAAATTGTATTAAAACACACTTTTTTTAATGTATCTTCAATTTTTATAACTGTGAGAATTTTTGAAAGTATACATAATGGGTACTCATTGGATGTGGAATTCAATTATGTGTCCAATGGGTGTCTACATTTGAAATTTGGGTAAACCTATAAGGAGATAAACAAAAAATAAAATTATAAAAAGTAGTTTTTTTAATTTTCCCTCCAAGATATTTACATGTAGCTATTTTTAAATTTAAAGGATCTTGATTTGTTTACATATTATGTACATGAAAATTTCATGGGAAATTTTTGGCTGAAATTTCCTCTAATGAGTGCTAAGTCGTATCCCTAAAGGGTTGGGTATTAAAGGAAGAAGGTAAGAACTTGTGCACACACTAAGTAAAAAAACTTGTGCCAGTACCTACCCTTAACCGATGCATTTCGATAATTTAGTGTGTATGAATAGGAAGAAGCATGGGAATACAAACCAAATAGTTATAGATCAAAAAACTTACCACAAAAACCACCAAAACCAAATGTCAACTTAGCCTTAGAAAAAAAACCTTTATAGAAGAAATCAATCACAAATCTGAGTCTCAAGCATCGATAGGGGCCGAGTAGTATTTGGGAAGGGTTCTACTATTTCGATTGGAGTAGCAGGGTCATTTTTTGTAGCTAAAGTTGATATTAATAATAAAATTGTAGGATCTAAGAAAATATTTCAAGATAAATATGTTAGGCACCCCAGTCCTTTTAGTAAGAAATAGGGGTTGTTGAGATGATTTTTTGCCCAAATTTTCACAATATTTAGCACATAATTATATGCTTATACCTAGTTTTTTTTATCCTTTTTTAAGTTGATGATTAGATGAATTTAGAGACAGTAGCCATTAATTTATAAATTCTTGTTATTAGTTAATTTTGCGAGTGTTTTGTTTAGTAACGTCATCAATAACAAGCTTCTTGGTGGCAGTTGAATAGGTATGGTGCAGGAATGCATTTGGGTACGAATTCACCCCATGAAAGGGGACAACATCTTGGGCTAAATGAAAAATATTAAGAGCTATGTGCTAGACCTTTTCCTAGTTTCAAGTTGAGGTTGTGCGTAGAACAAAAACTACACAATGTTATTTTTATGGGCCAACAACAAGAAGCATAGTGGGCTGGAATATGCAATCTGTCAACAGCAAGAGTCATATTGGTAACAAGTTGTCACCTTGTTGAAGAAGTTGAATTGAGAACATTTCATCCCCCTATATTAACTACTCAAACAACCATCGAGTGACAAACAAAATTTTTGTAAATCCATCCAAGCTAAATGGATCTTCCCATGTAGTTGGAAATCATGTGATTTCTGCTAAAAATCACTCTCATTTTCTTTGTCTTGCAATATACACAAGATGCCATTTCTAGTATGGAAGCTTTTAGAAAGTCAGAAAATGGATTTTAGCTGCCATGGCCAATTTTCCAGATGGAAATAAAGGGATAGACAAAATGTCTAAAGTTAAAAGAGTTATTGATTTCGAATTTCATGATATAGATAGATTTCTCCGACTTGTTTGAATTGCCAAGGAAGAAATAAATGATTAGATCGATATAGTATCACCAGCCCTCCTGAACTACCAGCATCAACACCATAGTGGCAACATCACTCTTATCATCCGTAGTAATAATTAAAACAACCACAAGCACAATTTAACATAATGAAAACCTCCATTTTTGGCTATATGACTTGCTTATGTCATCGATTTTTCTTAATACTCAGAACTGTATAGGCCACCTAAAAGGTCGTAACAACAAATATTGTCACCATGATGAATTTTTTTATTACAGAAAATGCAATAGAGAACAGAGGTTCAGGTTGAGAACCAAAGAGGAATGCCACATTCATTACAATGGTTGTGATATGAGATGGGAATGCGTTGATCCGCCTTATGACAAAATCATTTGTCAATAGGACGAGGAGAGAGTAAGTTGTACAACGCATAGAGGAAGATGAAGGTTGGGGTAACAAAATGAGTAATGAAATAGAAAATGATAAGGATTATAACTAACTCAGCTACACGTTACCTCTGCCAGCAACACGTGAGGATCAAATTGTTTCCAGGAATAGAGATTTAAGATAGTATTGCTATTCCAATTCTAGTTGATCTGCATTAACCAAATCTTCTAAATTTATATTCTATGTAACAAATAATTAATATAGTTAGAGCATCGTTACTTCTATTAAATGGAGAATATGTGCACTTGTAGGGGAGGAGTGTAATAGAGATAGGTGATTGTTATGTAAAAACTAGAATCGTTGTTCCTATTACTTGTGTAAATCGATTCCCAAATGATGTCTTAAATATACATGACCGCCTTTAAGTCGTGAGCAGAAGCATTTGTGCCATGGTTAAATCTGAATTCCATCTTTGATGTTTTAAACCTTTCCTCCATTGTAGTAATTCAGCTTACTCCAAGCGTGGGAGAGACCACCGTCTATGGAGATAAGCTTGATCAATAGCATATGATAATTAGATGTGCGTCATTTTATAGCATAAGTTTCCTATTTCTATGTGAATTTGTGGTAGGTATGGTTCAATTTCAAAGTGTTTTGGTAATCATTGTATTGTGCAAATAAATGGACTAAAAAATTATTGTAACCTAGGATTCATTACATAATTTGTGCTTTATTTGTAATATAGAGTTATACTCTATTCATCTTGTTAAAATCGAATGTAATGGGAGCTGTTAGAGTCGGTCTCTTCATCCCTCTGTCAGAGATCAAAATATATTTTGTTGCATTTCATTTTAGGTGTCTCATTTAGTTCATTCATTTGCATTTCATTAGGAGCATGGATCATCTGACAGTAGGGTCTTGTCACTCATATCCCTCATGTCATGTACCTGCTGGCCTATGTCTGTTCATAAAAGTTTATCGAAATCATTTGCAGTCATTCACAGTCATGTTTGGTCTCTTGATCAATAAGGAGTCATTTTAGGGTTTTTTTAGTCTCATTAGGTTTAGGGTTTCGCAAATTTAATCTTCAAAATGTCTAATAATGTCAACAGGCACATGAGGAAGTTTCAAAGAAGGTTTTCAATGGAAAATTTCATCGTCATAATTGCTTGATCATGATTCTTCTTCAAAACTCTGTTTTGAAGAAAAATCGTCAATTTCATCTTTTGTAATAAATATAATGTAATCTTCAAAGTTTCTTCAGTTGTGAAATTCTTTAGGCGCAGCCGTGGTCGCCTTTGCCAAGATCCAATGCCAGCCATCCCTGCAAGAAATAGACAAGAGATTCATCATCAGCTCAAAAATAGAAAGGAAATAAAAACAGAGTTAAGTGCAAAGTGCCAAAGTTCAAACATAAGAAATTGGGTTATTTCAAAAGAAAATAAAAGTCCTTTGTGTATATAAGATATCTTCATATTCAAAAAATTCATTAGCACCAAGAGACATCATTAAGCTAAGTCAAACTTTTGAGGAGAGCAAAAGTCAGTGTGAAAACTGAGACTGTGTGTGAAATCACCTGCGTGGTGCATTGGGTGAAGGTCGCGGCACATAGGTCCACTTTGCACAGTGTATTTTTGTTCCTGCACAATGCATATAAAGTGCGCGGTGCACTGGGTTGTGTGCTTGGCGCACAGGGCCAACACTAAGATTTTTGACATTGCCTCCAAAAAATTCCAAATCGCTCGGTCTAGCTTCTCCATGTAAGTTAGATTGATCTTGTATGAGCCATTAAAAAGAGTTTGGTAGTGTTTGAAAGTGAATTATAAGAGTTTGAATTCCAAAATCATAAACCCTATCTTCTTGATAAAACTACTCCTTAGGATTTTTGTGTTGAAATTTTAAAACAGTTTTTGTGCCACTCCCCACCTTTTTTTTTTCCATCTCCCATGATCTCATTACTACAGTTTATTTCCCTATTCCCTTACATTCTAAATCAATTATTCCTAAATCCCATTATCCCTATCCTTAAAATCCTTTCATTTCCTATTATTCCCCCTTTTCCATTTCACTTATAAAATCCCCAAACCCCAAGAATTCCCAAATAGTCAGTGGCCGTCCCTACACCTTTGATATAACTTGATTGAAGTTAATTATCCCCACTGTCCTATTTCCCCACAGTCCCTCCCATATCACCACTTATTTGGCAACAAAATTCAAAAACATCAAACTCTTCATATTCACCTCAGGCAACGTAGATGAAGAAGGCACCGAGGAGGCGTGAAAAGACATGATCTTGGCCAAAGCTTCTTTGGCTAAGAATAGCACTTGATTAGGGACCTTCAGCCTTTTGAATTTTTTGGTCACAAAACAGATTTTCCTGCCCAACGCGTAGCGCCACTTGGCATGCACTTATAATTGGAAGCTCTTCAGGGGAAAAACTTTGCATTTCTGAGTTTTTTTATCAAAAGTTATGCATGCTCATGGATTACCTAAGGATTTCATCAAATTATGGATTTCCTAAAGGGTCAAAAACACCCTAAAAATGGTCTTTCTTCGACCTTTTTCACACACAGGAAGAAGTGTTGGGAGGTTGAACTTTTGGAGGGGGAAATGGCAACCAAATCCAGAAATTCCACTTGGGTTGGAAAGTAGACAGGCAGGTATTTCCAACGAACTATCCTACGATCAATTTTGAATTCATGAAAGCCCTCAAAATCATCCTCAAACTTGTGCTATGCATAGAGATTTCAGGCGCGATGCATAGCGGAATTTGGCCTAGTTTTCACTCAGCAGCTCAAAATTTCGCCTAGTTTCGGCCCGTTTCACTTTTTCATGTAATTCTTGATGTAACTTGATGTAATTTTATGACCATGATGTAATTTTGGCACATTTTTACTCATTCTAAAAGATTCATTCACCAAAAGGTGAAATGTAAGTGAATGGATCAGTTTCCTAGCATATAGAGGCAAGTTGTTTCATTGCCTATTTTCTAGTTCCTACTTTAGATATGGTTAAAATAGCTCCTAGAATGATGAGCTCAACCCATCGAGGCATGGGAATGGGTTAGGATTGTATATATGATGTATTTTCTCAGTAATTTTCAGAGGTTGGACACTTGGGATTGCTTGGCACTTCATTGTACATTTCATCTCTGCACTTTTGGCAAAGGAATAGACCAGGGTTTGCAGCACTCTTTGGGATCCATGTGGCTCTATATTTTGATGGTTTTTTCCTCTATGTAATTGTAATTTCACTGATGTTTATGTGTATCATTTCATCTCTCCTTTATTCTTAGATTAAACAAATCAATGTTAAAGGTGGAATTCATTGGATTGCTCTACTCTGCCTTTAGTTTTGTTTAATTTTTCATGTTTTCATCTGTTTGAGGAGGACTCTTGAGACCCTCTTTCCATTTTCAGCTCCTCACTGGTCTGATCCATCCATTCACTCAATATAAAGCATCCAAACAATTTCCTTCCTTTCCCCAATCAGAACTCTGCAAAAACTAGGCCTAATCCCCGCACCCAAAACTGCCTTTCCCTTTGATCCAACAAAAACCCCCAAAAACACAATCAAACTCCTTCACTTATATAACTAGCCTAAAATTAGCTTTTATTTCAGTCATCTCAAGCCCTATTGATTACTTTTTGTTGAGAGTGACCCGGAGAGAGCCCTCTCCTGTTGTGGTAGGGCTAGCTACCAGACTGAGCGTGGTTTGATGTTACCCTGAACTCTGCCTTCTTTTAGCCTGAGGTAGATTTAAGAAATAACATAGTGGCAACCATATTGGGGATAAATGTTTGTTGTTTGATTTATAAACTACAGACAGAGCCTGAATTTAGCTAGGTAGCCTTCGAAACATTCTTGCTTTGCATTAGTAAAAGTAGACAAACGTTGCTTTAGTCAATCTCTAGTCTAGTTTGTAAACATAACATCTAACTTGTAAACTTCCCCAATACATGTATCAAGTTCAGATCTGATGGTTGATGGTGGAAAATGATCAGAAATAAGAAGGCTGAAATTATTCACCTGGTGACTCCAACTCAATGTAGAGACTCCACTGGCGGACTAACTCTTTCTCTAAGAAAATAGAAGGATCTTACACTAAGTTCAGGTATCCAAAGTGGAATGGTATTCAGGATCTAGTCTGCTTTCTTGCAAATTACTTTTTTGCTGGTCTTGAAGCTGTCTTGAAAGTTTTTCATAATTTTTTGTATGATAAAGGTGATCAAAATCTCCACTCGAACTATTTAAAAAGTGTAAATACTGATTTTCCCTTTGATCCTGGCCTCCTTACTTTTCCCACATCTTATGATGACTCTCTTCAGAGTGATGAGCCTAAAGAAAAAAAAACTGATCCCATAGCTCTTGTATGTACTCCTACACCTTTTATAGTCCCAGATAGGTATAAACCTCTTATTTTACCTTCCGTTCTCCATGCTTTCCCTGCAAATTATTACCTATATTTGCTGAGATATGATGGTGAATGTAACAATGTCAACGCTGAGCAACATGTGTAGAATGTTGAGAATTTTCTAGACCTTTTTGAAGTTGATGACGAATATGTTAGTATTAGGCTTTTTGCTCTTTCTTTGCAAGGCAAAGTCAAGAGTTGGTTCAAAGCCCTGCCTGATGTGAGCATCTTAGATTTCCAGCAGTTCGTCAAATTTTTCCTCGACAGGTGGGTGATCAGACAGAACCCTTTCTTGATTATAGAAGAGTATAACCAGCTAAAAAGATAGTGAGGGGAGACAGTACAACAGTTTTATGCCATATTTAACAAATTCTATTATTCGATACATGTTGATATAAGACCCCCTCCTGCTTGGCCCTTTTACATTACCTAGGTGCTTTTGATCCGGAAATGGAGTTTTAGTTGAGAGAAAGGAATGTTGCAACACTTGAAAAGATACAGAATAGTGCAGTAAATGTAGAAGCTGATTTGTTGATCAAAAGAGCAAGGCTAAAGGAAGAAGAAAAGAAGAATGTTGCAGAGCACCTGACACCTTCAGAGGAAAAGCTTGACCTTTTGGTAAATGTAGTAGAAGAGATGGTGTGGAAAATGACTACAAAAAATGAAAATGATGTTCATGAACAAGTGGCTGATCCAAAACATTTTGTTTCTTATCCCAGTTGCCATGATAATGGTTGTTTTTTAGATCATCTTGGAGAAGAGAGATCTGTTGATTTGACATGTATGCTTGATGATGTGTTTTATACTAATGATTTGCCTTAGTTTGATCAGTATGATGATGATTATGTTCTCCAAACAGAAGCTGATCTTGCAGACAAATCAGTAGCTAGTTTGTGGAAGGAGGAAGTTCACTTTCAACAGCTTGAGTACAGTGATCAACCGATGCATATCATCTATGACAGTGACGAGGAAAGTGCAACAAATTTTGAAGTAAGTGAAGGATCTTTGCCTCTTTTTTTTTATTAGTTTCAGTTCATTAGAGACAACTTCCATGCAATAAAAAATCAACTATTGACAAGTCTTGATTTGGACCATCTTGAGGGCAATGAAAACCTTGTTCAAGACTTCTTATATCCCGATTTTCAGCCCCTGAAAGCCATTGATTGTCAAGTTGCAGATGAAGACTTAGAAGCTGGCACATATGACCAAATGATACAAGATGACTCTGTACCATTTTGTTTTGAATAATTTCAGTTTTTGAAGGTTAAATTGCATAGTAAATCTTCAAATGAGCAGCTTGTAGGAAATTAACAATCTCTCAGTTTCAATGTTGAGGACGAGACAGATAGTGAAATTTTTGAGCAAGTTGGTAATAAGAAATCTTCCCCTAAAATGACTGATGAAATCATTTTGGATACAAAACCCTCCCTAGCACCAGATTTGCAGCCACCAAACGCAATTGAAGGTCAAATTACAGATGAAGGCGTGGAAGCCGAAATACATGAGTTAATGATGCAAGAGGATTCTGTACCCTTTTGTTTTGAAACATTTCAGTTTATAAAACAGAATTTTCGTAATATCTCTAAAGAAAAAGGTGAACAGCTAGTAAGATGTCATACAGTTTCAATGGATACATCGCAGCAGTCTTCTCAAGTTTTTGATGATCCTATTGCTCGTGTCTTAGATGATGTTTGTTGTAAAATTTCTTCTCCGTTGGCTAACCATGTGCCAGAAAATAATGTTGATAATAATCTGATTCAAAAGTCGCCTTCATTGTCTTGTTTAAAATATTTTTCATTACAACGCCCATACCAAGGTTCGCAGTCATATGAGGAGATTGATAAAGGAGACTTTTGTTCTATTTGGAATTAGCAACAGATTTTGGTTATTCACGAAATTCAGGATCCTTTTGATAGCCTGCTGCTGTCACCAAAGAAAGACAGCACAGATGTGAGGAAAATATTAATATCCAGCTATGAATATTACCTGGACTAGAGCAATAATGTGTTAATGGAAATAAATAGCTATGTTTATGAAGATCCTTTCACATTATTCTTGAATTCATCCAGTCAATTCATGCTTTGCAAGTTTATCAACAGTCAACTTGATTCCAAGTTTCCATGGGAGTTTCCTTTTGATTCTTCCCTTTTCCTGCGTATCAGAAAGCATTTGGGAAGAAATCAAATAGTAGCCAGGATGCTTACATGGTTGCATTGGCTGTTCCATTTCACTTGATCGGGTGGTGAAAAGAACAATTAGAGTAGGTTTGATGAATAAGCTCAATTATGAGCATCTCTTCAGTTTGTTAGTTATGTTTTAAGTCAGTTTGGTTTTATTATGGTTTTCAGTCTTAGTCTTAAGTCAAATTTAGTCTACATAATGTCAGTTTTAGTGTTTTGACTCCATTTCCCAATGAATGAAGGCACTGTCTACTCCCCAAATATCTGCAGTTCTTGGCACCTCCAAGGAGCTACCATCCCCATTGGAGCCAATGTTAGAGTTGGTCTCTTCATCCCTCCGTCAAAGATCAAAATCTCTTTTATTGCATTTCATTTTAGGTGTCTCATTCAGTTCAGTCATTTGCATTCCATTAGGAGCATGGATCATCTGACAGTAGGGTCTTGTCACTCATATCCCTCATGTCATGTACCTGTTGGCCTAAGTCTATTCATCAAAGTTTATCGAAATCATTTACAGTCGTTCACAATCATGTTTGGTCTCTTGATCAATAAAGAGTCATTTTAGGGTTTTTTTAGTCTCATTAGGTTTAGGGTTTCGCAAATTTAGTCTTCAAAATGTCTAATAATGTTAGCAGGCACATGAAGAAGTTTCAAAGAAGGTTTTTAGTGAAAAATTTCATCATCATAATTTCTTGATCATGATTCTTCAAAACTCTGTTTTGAAGAAAAATCATCAATTTCATCTTTTGTAATAAATATAATGTAATCTTCAAAGTTTCTTCAGTTGTGAAATTCTTTAGGCGTAGCCGTGGTTGCCTTTGCCAAGATCCAATGCCAGCCATCCCTGCAAGAAATAGACAAGAGATTCATCATCAGCTCAAAAATAAAAAGGAAACAGAAACAGAGTTAAGTGCAAAGTACCAAAGTTCAAACATAAGAAATTGGGTTATTTAGAAAGAAAATCAAAGTCCTTTTTGTATATAAGATATCTTCATATTCAAACAATTCATTTTCACCAAGAGACATCATTAAGGCGAGTCAAACTTTGGAGGAGAGCAAAAGTCAATGTGAAAACCAAGACTGTGTGTGAAATCACCTGCGCGACGCATTGGGTGAAGGTCGTGGCACATATAAAGTGCGTGGCGCATAGGTCCACTTTTCACAGTGTATTTTTGTTTTTGCGCGGCACACTGGGTTGTGCCTACGACGCACAGGGCCAACACCAAGATTTTTGACATTGCCTCCAAGAAATTCCAAATCGCTCGGTCTAGCTTCTCCATGTAAGTTAGATTTATCTTTTATGAGCCATTAAAAATAGTTTGGTAGTGTTTGAAAGTGAATTATAAGAGTTTTAATGTCAAAATCATAAACCCTATCTTCTTGATAAAACCACTCCTTAGGATTTTTGTGTTGAAATTTTAAAACAGTTTTTGTGCCACTCCCCACCTTTTTTTTTTCCATCTCCCATGATCTCATTACTACAGTTTATTTCCCTATTCCCTTACATTCTAAATCACTTATTCCTAAATCCCATTATCCCTATCCTTAAAATCCTTTCATTTCCTATTATTCCCCCTTTTCCATTTCACTTGTAAAATCCCCAAACCCCAAGAATTCCAAAATAGTCAGTGGCTGTCCCTACACCTTTGATATCACTTGATTGAAGTTAATTATCCCCACTGTCCTATTTCCCCACAGTCCCTCCCATATCACCACTTATTTGGCAACAAAATTCAAAAACATCAAACTCTTCATATTCACCTCAGGCAACGTAGATGAAGAAGGCACCGAGGAGGCATGAAAAGACATGATCTTGGCTGAATCTTCTTTGGCTGAGCATAGCACTTGATCAGGGACCTTCAGCCCAAATTTCAAGAAATTTGGGAAAAATTTTGTCAATTTTGAATTTTTGGGTCACAAAACAGATTTTCCTGCCCAACGCGTAGCGCCACTTGGCACGCGGTTATAATTGGAAGCTCTTCAGGGGAAAAAAATTGCATTTCTGAGTTTTTTATCAAAATTTATTCATGCTCATGGATTACCTAAGGATTTCATCAAATTCTGGATTGCCTAAAGGGTCAAAAACACCCTAAAAATGGCCTTTCTGCCACCTTTTGCACACACAGGAAGCAGTGTTGGGAGATTGAACTTTTGGAGGGGCAAATGGCAACCAAATCCAGAAATTCCACTTAGGTTGGAAATTAGATAGGCAGGGATTTCCAACAAGCTAGCCTATGCTCAATTTGGACTTCGGGAAGGCTCTCAAAATTAGCCTCATACTTATGCTACGCATAGAGATTTCAGGCGCGACACATAGAGGAATTTGGCCTATTTTTCACTCAACAGCTCAAAATTTCACCTAGTTTTGGCCAGTTTCACTTTTTCATGTAATTATTGATGTACCTTGATGTAATTTTATGACCATGATGTAATTTTGGCAGATTTTTACTCATTCTAGACAATTCATTCACCAAAAGATGAAATGTAAGTGAATGGATCAGTTTCCTAGCATATAGAGGCAAGTTTTTTCATTGCCTATTTTCTAGTTCCTAGTTTAGATATGGTTGAAACAACTCCTAGAATGATGAGCTTGACCCCTAGAGGCATGGGGATGGGTTAGGATTGTCTATACGATGTATTTTCTTAGTCATTTTCAGAGGTTGAACACTTGGGATTGCTTGGTACTTCATTGTACATTTCATCTTTGTACTTTTGGCAAAGGAATAGACCAGGGTTTGCAGAACTCTTTGGGATCCATGTGGCTCTATGTTTTGATGGTTTTTTCCTCTATGTAATTGTAAGTTCACTGATGTTTATGTGTATCATTTTTTCTCTCCTTTCTTCTTAGATTAAACAAATCAGTGTTAAAGGTGGAATTCATTGGATTGCTCTGCTTTGCCTTTAGTTTTGTTTAATTTTTCATGTTTTCATTTGTTTGAGGAGGACTCTTGAGACACTCTTTCCCTCTTCAGCTCCTCACCGGTCTGATCCATCCATTCACTCAATATAAAGCATCAAAACAATTGCCTTCCTTGCCCCAATCAGAACTCTGCAAAAACTAGGCCTAATCCCCGCACCCAAAACTGCCTTTCCCTTTGATCCAACAAAAACCCCCAAAAACACAATCAAACTCCTTCACTTATATACCTAGCCTAAAATTAGCTTTTATTTCAGTCATATCAAGCCCTATTGATTACTTTTCGCTGAGAGTGACTCGGAGAGAGCCCTCTCCTGTTCTGGTAGGGCTAGCTACCAGACTGAGCGTGGTTTGATGTTACCCTGAACTCTGCCTTCTTTCAGCCTGAGTTAGATTTAGGCAATAACAGGAGAATCCATGATATATGAATATAATGATTTCTAAGTTTGATTGGAATTAAAACATATTTTAATGCTTTGAATTTGAGTATGTTAATACTGCCAATTTAGAATATTAATTCAAGGTTTGCATTACTTAGCTTCTTTTGAACGTTTGCAAGATTTAATGGTCACTGGATTTGTTTATGCATCCCGGGACTTCACTTAGTAATTAGATCTCTTTTCAATTAGAGTATTTCTTGTTTTTCATAGTGTAATCAATTTCCTTATAAGAGTAAGGCTTAATTTGAATTTGATTGTGTAGGTAGATATATCAAGATTTCGAAGATACTTAGTCTATCATTATGAGTTACAAGATTTTGAAGAGTGACCTTGCTTTTGAATAATTCATTTCATCTAGATTAAAGCCTTTGAATTTAAGGTTTCTCATAGATTATTTGCAATGATATTTTTAATAGGATGTTTTAGGTGTTACTTTACATGAAGTGAAGTCGTTTTCTTCCAGCAATAGTTAGAACATTCCTTTGTTAGTTTTAATCTTGATTCTATTATCAAGAGTAGTTCTATTTAGTTTAAGGTGTGAATTTATCATGTGTGTCCTTTTGGTTATCTCAATTTTAGTTTCAAGTGTTAGTTTCAAGTTAATGAGAGGAGAAAATAGATTAGGGTTTGTTGGAAATATTTTCATTGATGGCAAAGGCGGCAACACTCAGGAAAAAGAGGTAGCGCTGAAGCAATAGAGGCAGAAAGAAGACAGTAAAAATGTAACAGTCATAGAAGCACAGTGAGACAGAGGCAGAGTGACAGAAGCAGAGACAGAGGCAGAGAGCAGTTACAAAATTCCAGGAATCGCACACTCCAGCGAGCATTATACATATAATATAACACGAATCTTATTTCGAGAATTGCAGACTCCAACCGGGTGTTACACATATAATACAGAACCATATTCCGGGAATTGCACTCTCCAACCGGCGGAGCACATATAATATATAAACCATATTCCGAGAATCGCTTAACCCTTTGGCAAAGTACACATATATGTCCGCTATATTATGGAGCGCACAAAATGAAGTTTTATATGGTGGGACCTCTCCCCAATCGCAAGTCTTTTGTTATATGCTCCGATCGAAGGCCGAACCCGATCGAGTTATATGCCACAGTTTATGAGCCAATTGCATCTGAGTTCCCAATCACAATCGGAACTTTCCGATTGATCGCAAGTCTTTTGTTATATGTTCCGATCAAAGGCCAGACCCGATCGAGTTATATGCCACAGTTTATGAGCTAATCGCATCCGAGTTCCCAATCACAATCAGAACTTTTCGATTGATCGCAAGTCTTTTGTTATATGATCCGATAAAAGGCCGGACCCGATGGCGATTATACGATGGAATTAATTGGTTCAATCGCGTCCGGAATCTCAATCGCAATAAGAACTCTCTGATTGATCGCACGACTTTGTAATATGTTGTGATTGAAGTGGAGGACCCGATGGTGATTATATGATGGAATTAATTGGTTCAATCGCATCCGGAATCTCAATCGCAATCAGAACTCTCCGATTGATCGCACGACTTTGTAATATGTTGCGATTGAAGTGGCGGACCCGATCCTGTTATATGCGGGAGTTAATTTGTGCAAATCGCATCCGTGTTCTGATCACAATCGGAACTTTTCTATAATGCATCTCGATTGCATGTGTTCAAAGTTCGGACCCAATTGCGATATGAGCCATGTTTTATGTGGTCATCGCGTCCGTTTGATCAATCGTAATCGCAAGTTTTCGTTTGACACCACCCATCCGCCGACAGAGATGTGGGGCCCGACACTTTCATGTATTAGTGGTTGTGATTCGACTTATTGGATTGAAATATAAGACCAAAGGCTTAAGGTGGAGGGCGATTTCTTATATATAAAAGGATTGTTGTTAGATATATAAAACACGGTTGCAGTTGTATTAAAATATGTCACATGGGCTGTGATCCCACGGGCCTCGGCCTAATGGGAGGGCGATTATAAATATACAATGACTGTGATATATGTCTGTTCCATTTTCAGAATGTTCCACATCAACAAAACACTTGCTGCAAGTCAGCAGTCACGCATTTTTCTAAGAGGCACTGATATAAAAGCACTATTACACGTATGCAGCAAATACACTACAGCAGAGGACAGAAAAGCATACAAAGAAGAAAAGAGTCAAAACACAGTCACAGAAAAGACAAATGTGTATCAAACCAAGAGACAAAATAAGTGAGCTAGAATTCATATTGTAATTCGAATGTAAATGTTTTAATTGTTTTTATTGTTTGTGATGCATTGGCAAGTCTCCGAGAGAAAACAAACTCCCACTGTAATGTTAAAATTGACACCTACAGTTATAATTTCTGAGTAAGCTGATAAAAGGAGTGAGAAAGCTGTACAAGAACTGTAACTTTCATTTTGGAATTCAAAACCAGAATACAATAGTCCATGTGGAAATCTGCAAATAATGTCATCTTGATATACGAGTGGGTTTTTTGGAGCAAGGGAGAGAGCATATGTAGATTAAGCGGAATATGTAAGAAGATAGAGAAGATTGAAGAAGCTACGAACGGAGGGCGATATGCGAGAATAAATTGTGAAGCATTCGAGTTTTTGAAAATGAGGAAGTTGGAGCTTCCTGTCAAGTTGCGACTTGATGGTAGAGCGGTTAGCAGGCGGCCCAGGGTTGAGGCCTCACCTTGGTTGGTGCTGTGACCGAAGGATTGGTGCTTCCTTAAGGTTGCTTAAAGCACGAGAGAGGTGAAGATAGGAAGACCTCCTGTAGGTTGGTGCCTGCAGAAAAGCAGTGGTGAGAGGGAGTTGGAGCTTGCCTTTGCATCACAACAATAATAAGATGTGGTTTTCTTCCTTTATGGGTTTCCACTTATATCTGGTGTCTCTGTGCATGATATTTATGTATTGATCTGATATGTATCATTTGCTTAATACCTGCTGCTCTCAAATTAAGTCTACTGCTCTATTAAACTAATACTTTCAGATTACATTCTAAGATTACTCTCTCATCAAATAGAGTTTGAAATGAAGGTGTAAATAAGTTTATTGAAAAGTTTAAAAGATCAGGAATGAATTAAACTGATTCACCCCCACTCTCTAGGTTTAGTGAGATTCGGCATAATGGTATCGGAAAGGGTTCATGTAGTGTGGAAGTCTAACAGTGAAAGAGGAGTCTGGAAGTTCCCAAGATGGCTATGTACAAGAAAGGATGCTCAACCAATAAAGCCCCTTTCTTCCTTTGGTGAAAATTAGCACACGAGAAAATCATGATCAAAATAGAAGACATACAAAATGTCTCTGGGAATAGAAATGCATTCTTTGTGGAATGAGATATGCCAGAAAATGACTCGATCAGGGGATGCAAAAGCAATTTTATGGCTAATGCAAAAGCCATGAATGCCATCCTGAATGGATTATGTGAAGCAGAGTTTATTAAAGTAATGCACAAAGACACTGCCAAGAAAATATGGGATACTCTTGAAGACATACATGAGGGAGACCAGAAAGTAAAAACTGCCAAGCTTCAAGTATATAGAGCCCAGTTTGAAAACTTAAAAAATGAATGATGATGAAGATGTTGGCAGCTTCTTCTTAAAAGTTGCAGAAATTGTTAACAATATGAAAGCTCTTGGAGAAACCATACCAGAAAGTATAGTTGTGCAAAAGATTCTAAGATCACTCCCATCCAGATTTAATCCCAAGGTATCTGCAATAGAAGAGACAGTGGATTGGGAGACTTTGACCATGAACATGATACTTGGAAATCTAATAGCCTATGAATGAGGCTCCCACAGAAGAAACCAAGTTTGAGGGAAGCAGCTTTTAAAACAGAAAAGAAGAAAGAAGAAGAGGAAGAAATATGCTCTTGCTCAGATGAAGAAGAAGCAAAATTTGTTAAGAAACTGGACAGAGGTTCAGGTAAATACAAAGGTAAACTTCCTTTCAAGTGCTTTAACTGTGGAAGAGTTGGACACTATGCTGCTAAGTGTCCTCACAAGAAAGCAAGGAATCAAGCTCAAGAGTCAGAAAAGAATAAATCAAAGAACTGGCAGAAGGGAAAGAAGTTCAACAGAAAATATTTCTATGCTAAACAAGACAGCAGTACATCTGAAGATTCAGATGAACCCTCAAGTGAAGAAGGAACCTCATATTTTTTATTGATGGCCATAGAAGATCTTGAGGGACTCCTACTAGAAGATGAAGAAGAAGAAGGGGAAGTCGACCTCGAGGGGGAGCTAAGAAGTGCTCTGGAGGAGATTGAGAGACTCAAACTAAAATGTAGAAAAAAAAAAGAGATTATCCTCAAATGTGTGAAAGAAGAAAAAAATTCAGAAGTCCTCATGCTGCTGAAGGTAAGGCTTGAAGAAGCCAAGAAGATAGAAGAGATGTTACTTCAGCAAATCAAGGATAAAACCCAAGAACAAGAGAAGTTGGAGGAAGAAGTGGTAGGTCTCAGGAAGAAACTAGAAAATGCTCAAAGGACAGTGGTTGTAAACTCTTCTCTACCAACAAGCTCTAGCAAGTTGAATGATATCCTGGTTGCTCAAAGATCCCCAGTGATAAAAACAGGAATAGGCTATGAAGGAGAATCAAGTAAAGGAAAAGAAAAGGAAGACAAAAATATAATTTTTGTAAAAGCAATGAAAACTGATGAAGAAGCCCAGAATATTCCTATAAAAGAAGAAACATGTAATAAGAATGACAAAGATCAAAAGAAATCTCTAGTAACAAGGAATATAATGAATACTAAGATGGTAGAAAAAGAATCATCTGCCACTAAGTATATCAAATTTGGAAGTCATCAGAGGGAATTCTTCCCTCCTATGAAGAATGCCACCTGCTATGTCTGCCACAAGCCTGGACACACTACTGCATATTGTTATGCAAAGAAGAGTAATTCAGACCTGCAAAAGATGCAAACAGTGAAGAGGCTATCTCAAACAAACAAATGGAGAAAACAATCTTACATCGGGTATGCAAATAATTTCTATGGTTATTGTTTTTATTGTAAGGAATTTGGCCATAAAATTATTGAATGTAGAAAGTATGGACAAAGACTGATGTTCAATACCTCAAGGAGGTTTATGAGTCAAAGCAATTTTGTTCATTCTCACAATTCTGCAAAAACTATAATCAAATGTTGTATATGCAATCAAATTGGGCATATATCTTCCAAGTGTTCTCTAAAGGGATATAATTCATCACCTCACCAAAGATACCAAACAAAAGGGGGCCTCCAGTGGATAAAGAAAGTGAATAAATGTGACCTGGTTCTAACTGCTCAAGATCTGAAAAGCCAGTGGTACTTGGACAGTGGCTGCTCCAAACACATGACTGGAGACAGAAGCAAGTTTATAACTCTTGATGAAAAGAAATCTCGCAATGTTATTTTTGGTAATGATAAATCAGGAAAGATCAAGGGAAAAGGCTCAGTCAGCATAGACAATGGCAGAGGAAAAGCCCAAGAGGTACTATTTGTGGATGGATTGAAAGAAAATTTACTGAGTGTCAGTCAGATGTGTGACAAAGGCTGTGAAGTTCTTTTTAGAGCACAAGATTGTGTAGTCAGGTCAAGCACAACAGGAAAGACTCTGCTCAAAGGTGTTCGAATAGAGAACAATGTATACATAGTGAAAGAGGAAGATGAAGCCTACCATCTTAGCAAACTTGAGGAGTCATGGTTGTGGCATAGGAGATTGGGACATCTCAGCTTTGACCATATCATCAAATTGAGCAAGAAGAAAGCTGTCAAAGACATGCCAGAAATAAAAAGGCCTTCTAGTACTATATGCAAATCTTGTCAATTAGGGAAACAGACTCGCACATCCTTTAAATCTAAAGAGGAGTTGTCAACAAGAAGACCACTCCAGCTTGTGCACATGGACCTATGTGGACCTGCTAGAACTAGAACACCAAGTGGAGAATCCTATTTCATGTTGATAATAGATGACTTCTCCAGAATGACATGGGTTGCCTTTCTCAAAAATAAATCAGAAGCATTGGAAAAATTTAAGATATTCAGAGCATTAGCAGAAAATCAAACTAGATGCAAGCTGAAATGTATCAGATCAGACAGAGGAGGAGAATTCACAGATTATGACTTTGCAGACCTATGTAGTGAACATGGAATTAAGCAACAATTTACTATTGCAGGGACACCTCAGCAGAATGGAGTAGCAGAGAGACAAAAAAGGTCTGTACAAGAAATAGCCAGAGCTATGATGCAAGAGAATAATATTGCTCAAACCTTCTGGGCAGAAGCAGTACACACAGCAGTACATATCCTTAATAAAGCTCACTTAAGGCCAAGCAGTGACAAGACTCCATATGAACTATGGCATGGAAATCCAGCTTCAATAAAACATTTCAGAGTCTTTGGTAGCAAGTGTTACATAAATAATAATGATGAAAACCTTGGGAAATTGGATGCAAGAGCAGATGAAGGGATTTTTCTAGGATATGCTTCCAAAAGAAAAGGGTTCAGGTGCTACAACAAGATCCTTCGGAAGATAGTTGAAAGTATTGATGTGAGATTTGATGAAGAACTTCCAAACAATACTAGAGATACAGACTGCTGCAGTACATCAGAAAACAATGAAGAAGAAGACCATAATGATGATGAAACCAGCAAGACAACAGAAGATGCAGAGTTGAGCTCAAAAACCCCCTCAAGATACACTCAGAAGAATCATCCTGAAGATCAAATCATAGGAGTCCAAACAAGAAGGCAGCTAACAGAACAAACATAAGAAGTATACATAGCCATGTTATCACAAATAGAGCCAAAGAAATTTGAAGAAGCTAGCAAGGACAAGTATTGGGTAAAAGCAATGAATGAAGAATTGGACCAAATTGAGAAGAACAATACCTGGGAACTAGTTCCTAGACCTATTGAGAAAAATATCATTGGTTCAAAATGGGTATTCAAAAAAAAAATGAATGAGCAAGGACAAGTAATCAGGAATAAAGCCAGGCTGGTCTGCAAAGGATACTCACAAATTGAAGGACTTGACTATGATGAAACATTTGCGCCTGTAGCCAGAATGGAGGCTATCAGAATGTTCCTGGCATTTGCATGCTACCAAGACTTCAAGGTATATCAAATGGATGTAAAGTCTGCTTTTCTTAATGGTGATCTAGAAGAAGAAGTGTACATGGAACAACCAGAAGGTTTCTCATTGACAGATAAAAAGGAATTTGTATGTAAACTGAAAAAGGCCCTATATGGACTAAAATAGGCTCCTCATGCTTGGTACTCAAGATTGGATAAATATTTGCAAAAACAGGGTTTTAAAAGAGGTGGAGTAGACAACAATCTATACATAAAAGTGCATGAAAATGAACTCCTAATTGTTGTAGTATATGTTGATGACATTATGTTTGGAAGCAACAGAGATGAGCTAGCAAAAGGATTTGTTGATGAGATGAAAAAAGAGTTTGAAATGTCTATGATTGGAGAACTCAGTTTCTACTTAGGACTGCAAATTCAGCAAAAGAACACAGGCACATTCATTTCTCAAGAAAAATACTTAAAAGAAATGCTGAAAAAATTCAAAATGGAGGACTGCAAACCAATGACAACCCCCATGATCACGGGATGAAAGCTGTGTGCTGATGATAGGTCTGTAGATGTAGATCAAAAACTCTACAGATCCATGATAGGAAGCCTACTATACTTGACAACTTCAAGACCAGACATCATGCTAGCAGTAGGACTAGTGGCAAGATATCAAGCAGCACCTAAACAAAACCATCTTCTGGAAGTAAAAAGAATACTCAGATCTCTACAAGGAACAACACAATATGGGCTTTGGTATCCTAAAGGCAAGAGCTTCACCTTAACAGCGTACACAGATGCAGATTGGGCGAACTGTGTGGATGACAAGAAGAGTACAAGTGGAGGTGCATTCTATCTAGGAGAAAGTCTGGTGGCATGGCTAAGCAAGAAACAAACATCCATATCTCTATCTACAGCTGAAGCAGAATATATAGCAGTAGCAGCATGTTGTACACAAGTCATGTGGATGAAGCAAACTCTTCAATACATGAAGGTAAGCATTAATGAACTTATCTCAATCAAATGTGGTAATACAAGTGCTATAAGTATATCTAAAAATCCTGTGCTTCATTCAAAAACGAAACATATACCAATCAAGTATCATTTTCTCCGAGAACAAGTGGCTCAGAAGATAGTTAAACTGCACTATGTATCAACGAAAGAACAGATAGCAGATATATTTACCAAACCACTTGCTAGAGAACCATTCGAATACTTGAGAGACAAACTAGGGGTAGTATCTGTAGATACTATTCTCTAATATGAAGAGAAAGTACAGTCTCAGGGGGAGAACAAAACGAAGATATCATTCCAGGGGGAGAACAGCCAGCAAGATAATCATAAAACAAGTCCATAGGATCAGCATTATCAATATTATCAGCATTCAGAAGCAACAAGAACCTTTCAATCATAAAATGCTTCATCTTTGTCTGCAATCTAGCACATATTACAGGCACTACAAATGAAACACAACATAGTCCAATTTCAGCAGAAGAGGACCTAAACGTAACTAAGAGAAAGGAAATACAACGATAGAACCCATACGGAGGGATGAGGAGTCATCCTTTGCCATTGATGTCAAAGGGGGAGGAAGAACAAATAGCCGGAGGAAGAGCAAGCAACAAGAGAAAGAGAAAGCAAACAGAGAAAGTGGATTGCCATCAATGCCAAAGGGGGAGACTGTTGGAAATATTGTCATTGATGGCAAAGGTGGCAGCACTCAGGCAAAAGAGGCAGCGCTGAAGCAATAGAGGCAGCAAGAAGACAGTCAAAATGTAATAGTCATAGAAGCACAGTGAGACAAAGGCAGAGTGACAGAAGCAGAGACAGAGGCAGAGAGCAGTTACAAAATTCCGGGAATCGCACACTCCAACGAGCATTATACATATAATATAACACGAATCTTATTCCGGGAATCGCAGACTCCAGCCGGGCGTTACACATATAATACAGAACCATATTCCAGGAATCGCACTCTCCAACCGGCGGAGCACATATAATATATAAACCATATTCCAGGAATCGCTTAACCCTTTGGCAAAGTATACATATATGTCCGTTATATTATGGAGCGCACAAAACAAAGTTTTAGATGGTGGGGCCTCTCCCCAATCGCAAGTCTTTTGTTATATGCTCTGATCGAAGGCCGGACCCGATCAAGTTATATGCCACAGTTTATGAGCCAATCGCATCCGAGTTCCCAATCGCAATCGGAACTTTTCGATTGATCGCAAGTCTTTTATTATATGTTCCGATCAAAGGCCGGACCCGATCGAGTTATATGCCACAGTTTATGAGCTAATCACATCCGAGTTCCCAATCGCAATCGGAACTTTTCGATTGATCGCAAGTCTTTTGTTATATGCTTCGATCAAAGGCCGGACCCGATGGCGGTTATACGATGGAATTAATTGGTTCAATCGCGTCTGGAATCTCAATCGCAATCGGAACTCTCCGATTTATTGCACGACTTTGTAATATGTTGCGATTGAAGTGGCGGACCCGATCCTGTTATATGCGAGAGTTAATTTGTGCAAATCGCATCCGTGTTTTGATCGCAATCGGAACTTTTCTATAATGCGTCCCGATTGCATGTGTTCAAAGTTCGGACCCGATTGCGATATGAGCCATGTTTTATGTGGTCATCGCGTCCGTTTGATCAATCGCAATCGCAAGTTTTCGTTTGACACCACCGATCCGCCGACGGAGATGTGGGGCCCGACCCTTTCATGTATTAGTGGTTGTGATTCGACTTATTGGATTGTAATATAAGACCAAAGGCTTAAGGTGGAGGGCGATTGCTTATATATAAAAGGATTGTTGTTAGATATATAAAACACGGTTGCAAGTGTATTAAAATATGTCACATGGGCTGTGAACCCACGGGCCTCGGCTTAATGGGAGGGCGATTATAAATATACAATGACTGTGATATATGTCCGTTCCGTTTGCGGAATGTTCCACATCAACAAGACACTTGCTGCAAGTCAGCAGTCACGCATT
The DNA here is from genome assembly GCA_034641835.2 of Pinus albicaulis. Classification (NCBI taxonomy): domain Eukaryota; kingdom Viridiplantae; phylum Streptophyta; class Pinopsida; order Pinales; family Pinaceae; genus Pinus; species Pinus albicaulis. The sequence continues at coordinate 1,277,644,525 of CM076582.1, read as the reverse complement.
TTTCTAAGAGGCACTGATATAAAAGCACTGTTACACGTATGCAGCAAATACACTACAGCAGAGGACAGAAAAGCATACAGAGTAGAAAAGAGTCAAAACACAGTCACAGAAAAGACAAATGCGCAGCAAACCAAGAGACAAAATAAGTGAGCTGGAATTCATATTGTAATTCTAATGTAAATGTTTTAATTTTTTTATTGTTTGTGATGCATTGGCAAGTCTCCGAGAGAAAACAAACTCCCACTGTAATGTTAAAAATGACACCTACAGTTATAATTTCTAAGTAAGCTGATAAAAGGAGTGAGAAGGCAGAAGGCAAAGAGACATGACTTTCCATTTCAAATTCTAAGCAGAATACAAACAGTCATGTGAGGAAATCTATAAATAATATCATCTTGATATGCAGAGTGGTTTTTTTTTGGAGCAAGGGAGAGAGCATATATAGAGAGAATGCAGAATATAGAAGGCAGAGAAGATTAAGAGAAGCTACAGAACAGAGCTGATATCTGAGGTAAATTAGCAAACATTCAGTTTTAGAAAATGAGGAAGTTGGAGCTTCCCTATCAAGTTGCAGCTTGATAGCTGTCAGTTGTAGCTGACTGAGGTTGGAGCCTCCTGTAGGTTGGTGCCTGCAGAAAACTGAAGGGAGTTGGTGCTTCCTTGCAAGTTGTAGCTTGCAGAAGTGAGGTAGGAGCCTCCTGTAGGTTGGTGCCTGCAGAAAAACAGTGGTGAGAGGGAGTTGGAGCTTGCCTTTGCATCACAACAATAATAAGATGTGGTTTTCTCCCTTTATGGGTTTCCACTTATATCTGGTGTCTCTGTGCATGATATTTATGTATTGATCTGATATGTATTATTTTCTTAATACCTGCTGCTCTCATATTAAGTCTACTGCTCTATTAAAATAATACTTTCTGATTACATTCTAAAATTACTCTCACATCAAATAGAGTTTTAAATGAAGGTGTAAATAAGTTTAATGAAAAGTTTAAAATATCAGGAATGTATTAAACTGATTCACCCCCCCCCCCTCTCAGTTTAATTAGAGATTCAACAGGGTTTTCAAGATATCATAGAGATTTAAAAATTAGAATTATGAGTTTATCCAACTACAGTGTGAGAGTGTTATATGATTGACGATTTCTTTGTATTTCCTTATAATTTCATTTCCATATGGAGTTTGTATTGAATGCTAAATATAGTTTAAAGTAAAAATTCTTCTTAAGTACAGAACCGATTGACTATATACGAATCTTAAATTACTTTTATAAATTGAATGTGATTATTGATTTTTACCACGTCAACCAATGAGATTTATTTCTATTTTAGAAAATTGAATTTAACTATCAGGATTGTAGGGAGCTTGAATATGATGGCTTGAGAAAATTGGTTAAGTAGATCCGCTTTTCAAGATTGTTTATCTGCCAGAAAATGTGTGTCTCATTTGAGTACCTAGTTTATCATTACAAAGGAATATTTATACTCTGACCATTAAGCTAAACCAACATTCAGTACAACTTGTGTTTACGACTCCCAGATTCACAATTAGTATTAAGATATTTATTCTGACAATTAAAAATCTCAACATTTTGGCACCATTTCCGTAGAGTTGTATTTTGGCTCTAGTAAAATTTTCTTACAGAGTTTCAAGGATGTTGCAGGGTAGTCAGAGGGTGGAGAGAGTACGGTAAGACGTGAGTGAAGAGCCGTGCATCCACTATTGTGGGGTTTTTCCAAAGTTTTTACATCTTGATTATCTCTTGAAATTTTGTTTCCTTTCCTGTAGAAGTAGGCTTTAGACATTTAATTTCCAAATTTCTTTTCTTTCAATAAGTTATCACTCCAGTAATTCTCTAGTTGTGAGATTTTTGGTTATTTAGTTGAGAAAAATAGAGGTAACCATAGACCTACTTTCAAACTCTAGGATATAGCCTTCCTAGGGTTTATAGAGGGCTCTCTCTATAAGATTTAACTTTGTTTGTTTTTATAAAATATTAGGCTAGTTATGATTGTGCAATTGTTTTTTTTTTTTATTGGTTTGGTGGGAAAAATAATTGAAATAGATGGATAGTGAGAACTATATTTTTCCAGTCAGCTAAGGAGTCAAAATTCAAGCATACAGAGCTAGGATGAAGGCAAAAAAGTCAATTGTTTTTGGGGCAAGATAGATAACCCTTGGAGATCTTGGAAAGTTGTTTTGTGAGATGGTATGATCAGGATAAAGAGAAATGAAGGGTTCTTTGATCCGGAAAAGGGAAGTAGTAGGCAGAGGTCAAATAAGAGAGGGAGAAATTAAGGGTTACCTACCCTGGAAATCAGATGAAAATATAGAAATGAAAAATAGTTAAGACAAGGTTCTTTTAACAAATCCTAAAGTAATCCTCCTATTCATTCATTCAAATTTGGAAAACATTATGGATTGCATGTAACAATGAAAGATAACAATGAAAAATTTAGAAAATACTTCACTCTAAATAGCTCATCACATGAATCCTGAAATATGATGCTAGTTGATTTGATCCAGTCTGCTACTCGAAATTTGAACACAAACAACCTTCAAGTCCACAAAAATGACTATAAAAATCTTCAGCAATTTATTCCACAATAATACTTCTAAAGATGAAGTATTTATACATAATTGTTTACAAAATATCCTAGAATGCTTCTAGGAATTATCTAAGGGAAATAAAATATTTTTACAACAATAATAGAGATAACTACTTAACAAATCAGCAAGCTATCCTATGTATCCAAAAGAAATAGAAATTGATTGAGGATAAGAGGCAGTTAGCTACCTTGTTTTCTTTCTAGCTGGCTTTAGATATTTCAAGTCTATTTAGAAATCTGATCTGCTTTAACTGATACTCTTTCATTGATTCTCTTTATCCTCTAATACTCTTTAACTCTGTAAAAGATCTTTACTGTTGAAAAAATCTGTTTGACTACAAATTTCAGCAAATTGTTTTCACGGTTACCTTTCTGTCTTTTTACCTTTTATAGTAAATTTGTTAATGACCTCCAAACTTCATTACTTAAAATTTTTATTTTCTTCAACTTTCTGAAATTTTCATCTGCTTCTGTGTACTTGGAGAAAGTTGGTTTGATGAAAAACAGGTGTTTAATCTCATGTTGTAAATAGAATAAGTCCTCAAAACTTCCAAGTAGGAATTTTCCTGTTGGAATGCCTTGTCCACTTCCTGCTTTTTCAACTTGTTCCTTGGCATATTCTCTGATATTTTTGTTATAATCTTCCTGAGGCATCAACTTATCATTTATGACCAAAATATTAGGAAAACTCCTTTGCCTCAAGTTCTGAAATTTAACCATAAACATGGTTATGTAAATGTTCATGTTTTCACACTTTTCCTCCAACTGCTTCATCAGGTTCTTTTTGGTTATAATCTTCTTTATCTCAATGGTAGTTTCAATTCTATCAGTTATTTCAAGTTCTTCCAACTCTTATATGTTCTTTCTATTGAGAAACTTTATTAGTTCTAGAGCTTGTTCTGGTTTGTTATCCAATTCCTCTTTAGTATTTTGGATCTCTTCTAATGTTGCTTTGAATAAGTCTCTTTGTTCAAAAATCACTTGGATGGAGGGCCATACATCATTGATGGCTTCTATGATTTTGTTCCACAAATGATTTTCTACATAGGAAATATGTTCCTTCAAGGTCAATTCCTTCTGCAATTTCTTTAATTCTTTATTTAATCTGATGGCCTTTTGCTCATGATTTTTTGCATTTATTTGAGCCAATTTGTTTGAATTCTCAATATTTTCTACCATTTGTTTTAATTTTCTGATTTCACTTATCTTAAGAGACATTTCTTCCATGGCCTTTACCATTTTGTTGGCCTCATCTGTATGGTGCACTGTTGTTGTAAATGATTCTATAGCTGAGGTGGTGGACAAAGTTATTGGAACTATATTAGCCAGTGGAACTTTAGGTGCCAAATTTTTAGCTAAAGTTGAAGGCACAAATGTAGTGATTATAGGAATAACCGTAGGAATTTCTGGTACTTTTGGTGTTTCTTTCTCCTGGAAAAGCTTGTCCATCTAAATCTCCATTTCCTTTATTTGTGTTGTAAGCTGAAAAATCAAATTCATCATGCCATATTTTTCTTTATTTCCTTCTATTATTTCCTTGGTTTGAGGATGCTCACTTTGAGGAAGTTTAAGCTATTTCCTCAAAGTTGCAATATCCTCATTATTTTTCTTCACTAATAACTTCGTTGCTTTGATATTAGCAGGGTCATATCCCACCTATAAAACAAGTTCTTTTGAGGATTTTATCCTAAGATCCTTAGCATACAAATATTATTTGTCAATTTTCATCTGATATTTCATATTGGAAATGGTGTTCTGGAGTTTTATTAATACGGCGAGGACAATTTTAAACCTTTATAAATATACGTTTAATCGAAGTTCAAAACTATATTATATGGGTGAGCGAGAGGATAAGGTTTTATTTGTTTCAATAAAAACGTTAGATAATGTTTTAACTAATACATATGTGGGCGCAGGTTTAATATATAGTTTGTTCAGACTTTTGACATGTGTTTGAGCACTATAAGGGCGAGATATTTGTTTTAACGATATGTTTGAACCAATGGGATTTGGGTGGGGATTTTATTTATCACATGGGATATTTAAAACATTGGTTTAAACATAAAATAGAGGGTTTATGGGTTTATTTAAAATAAAAGGGATTTAATACTATACGGGTGCAGATAATTATGGATTTGATAAATAAATTAGAAATTAATATGAAAATAAAGGGACAATGTATACAATGAATAAAAATACATGTTTTAACTCTAATTTAAAGGGTAAATAACATAATTTGTATTTGTTGTATTACTTCACACTTTAACTTAGGATAAATTTATTTTGAGGCTTTTATGAATGATTTTTGAAAGAGAATGGAATTAGTTATATAGGGTCTTAATTTTACTAAGTAAATTTGGGTTTTTACTTAGGAAAATGGATTAGGATTATGAAATGAAGGATAAATGCCGATGGATGTGGGTTTTTTGTAAGAATTAAATATTTTTAACCAATCAGTCATCGAGCCTTGGGTTTGGTCCCAACAAAAGTAAGAGAAATGCTCTGAGCCTCTTTAACTGATAGTTTAGAATACTAAATATTTGTAGGAAAGGGGGAATTTAGTGATTTTTGCTCAATGATGCCTTATTACATGCTTGTACAACTGCCTTCTACCTACCCATCTTTATTTCTAATATCTTTTCTTCATTTTCATGGGTGCATTTAGGCTTTCAACCCTAAATCAGTTTTTCCTTTTAAGCATAAATCTATCCAAATCAAAAATTATTTAATTCAAGGGCTCATATTAAATTGTTGAGCTCCTTATTTATTCTCTATCTTAACTACTGATTTTTCAAGTTTATACTGTTTGAAATATCTTTATTCTCTATCTAAAAAATAAAATTCAAAGCATGAAAAGTTAAGTTTAAACTATTTAACTAATGATGGATTATGGCATTTATTGACAATCAACACATAATCATTATTCTTGCAATAAAGTAAATAGTAGTGGCATTTTGAATTTCTCACTTTCAGGTCTTATTTTCATCTCTTTTTTCTTTTGGGGTCTATCTTTTTCTAAGCCCTTTGATCTTTATTTTAGGATTTTTTACCCTCTTTTATTTTCTTTTTTATTTTTCATTTTTCAAAATATGGGAAAACAACCTACAGAAAGCAAGATATGTACATATTTACAAGACTATCATAGTCAATTCAAAAACTATGAATCCTATTATTATAGGACCCTAACAGTGGCTCCACTTGGGGATGGAATTTCCTGGTGAAATGTCAAGAACTTTGAGATCAGTAGCCTTTGGAATTTGAATGTGATGACCCTGTAAGTATCTTCTGATATCTGCAATTATTCATACTAATGATATTAACCTTTCAGAGCTTAGGGCCTTCTCTTCGGGCTTCAAATTTGTTAGGAAAACATCCAATCCAATCTAAAATCTTAAATTTATATGTACAATGATAAAAAGTAAATGAAAACTAACAATTTGTTAACTAAGGAGAGTAGTAGTGATTCAAAATTCTGCCATTTACTGCTCCTTATGACATCTCTGATCCATCTATTTCTTTTAGGTAGAAAGCATTATTACCTCTGTAACCATAAATGAAATAAGGACCTTTCCATAGAAAATCGAATTTTCCATGTTTGCCTTTATCTTCCCTTCTTGAATCTCATTTTAACACTTTATATCCAATGTAAAAATCATCTTCTTTACTTTTTTTATCAAAAGTTTTCTTGATCTTATCCTGGATGACTTGATACTTGATGTAAACTTCTTCTCTTGTTTGTTGCAAGTGAAAAGTTTGATTAATCCTTCTTTGAATGTCATTTGTTTCGACTTGTAACTCTTGGATAATCTTCATCACTGGTACTCCTAGGGAGGATGTAAAAACAACATCCATTCCATAGACAAGTTGGTAAGGGTAGGTACCGATGGATTTTTTGGTAGTAATTTTATCTGCCCATATGGCATTAACAAACTTCCTATGCCAAGTTTTTAATATTATCTTCAAGTAACGTTTTGATGATGTTTACAAGGCTCTTGTTTGAGGATTCAGCTAGACCATTACCCTAAGCGTAATATACAATAGAATGGCCTAGGGTAATATGGTATTTTTGGCAAAATTCAATCATTTTCTTGGATTTGAATTTTTTTGCATTGTCAGTAATTATATTTTGGGGACATCCAAATCTTGAAAGAATGTTACTTTCTAGGAAAGAGATAATGAAAATATCCTTGGCTTGCCTTGAGGGTACGATTTCAATCCACTTGGTAGAATAGTCAGTGGCTGTCACAATCGACTCACGTTGGGCTGATGATCGGGGGTGAATTTCCCCAATGAAGTCAAGACCCCATTGTTTAAATGGCATTTTAGTAGAGATGGGTTTTAAGGGTAGGGGTAAGAACTTTTTCTTACCCTCACAGATTTGGCACTTATGACTAGAGGTTACATATCTTTTTACATCTGCAAACAAGGTAGGCCAGTAAAAACTAGCTCTAAGGATCTTTTCTGCAGTATTCTTCCAGTAAAGATGTCCTCCACAATCACCTGTATGAAATTCTTCTAATATTTTGTCATCTTCTTATTTTAAAAAACAATTTAAAAAAATCCCACTATGATCTCTCCAAAAAAGTACATTGTCTAGAATACAAAATCTTACTACCTTAAGCTTTAGAAATCTTATTTTGTTCTTGATAAACAAGGAGGAGCTTGTAAGTTTAGTAATACATATATAATATCTGCATACCATGGAGAATCTAAAAAGGCTACACTGATCTCTGGAGTCGCTATCTCTTCTTGATCATCTACTTGGGAAATAAAGTTTATGTTTAGGGCATTATAATTTGATTCAACCATTAGTCTGGCTAAACCTTGACCTTTTATCAACTTATTGGGTTTTATCTCTACGTCATATTCTAAGATAGTGGAAATCCACTTACCTCTTCTTCCATCAGTACCATCCTGAGTAAGAATGTCTTTTACTACAACATTAGAGACATAGGCAATGATGTGAGAATAGAGAATGTAAAACCTGGAGTCTTTAATGGCCTTTACCAAAGCTAAGGCTTGTTTCTCCATGATATTATACTTCAAAGATGCTTCTCTAAGTGTTCTTCTAAAGAAATCTATGGACTGTTCATAACCATGGTCATTTTTCTACTGTAAAAATACAACAATGGTATGTTATAAAGAAAATGAGGAAATGATGAAATCTTTTTTGGAATTAGGACTTATAAGGACAGGAGTTTTGGTTAAGGCTTGTTTGATAGATTCAAATGATTTTTTGGCCTCATTATCCCATTCAAGAACTGAATTTTTTTGAGCATTTTATTTAATTATCTAATTATTTCATCTAAGTTGGATATAAATATTCTTGAAAAGTTAATCTTACCTAGAATGGTTTGTAACTCTTTTATGTTTCTTGGTGGAGTGATGTTAAGAATTTCTTCTATCCTAGCAGGATCTATTTTGATTCCTTCTTTTGATATTATGTGTCCTAGTAACTTGCCTTCTTCTAATCCAAATAAGGTTTTCTTAGGATTTAATGAGATGCCAAACTTTCTGCATTTTATAAAAACTTGTCTGAGATGATCGAAGTGTTCATAATCAGTTTTAGAGAATAGATTTATGTCATCTAAGTAAATTAATAAGAATTATTTAATTTCCTTCACAAAGGCTATATCCATAGCTTTTTGAAAGGTTTCCCCTGCATTCATTAAACCAAAAGGAATTTTTACATACATAAAAGTGCCCAAAGGAGTAGTAAAAGTTGTTTTGGGTTGATCCTCTGGTTGGACTAAGATCTCGTTGTATCCTGAAAAACCATCTAATAATAAAATCCTAGAAGAACCAACTACCCTTTGTAAGATGTGATCAATTTTTGGTAAAGGGTAGTTATCTTTTAAGGATACTTTGTTTAGATTCCTAAAGTTGACACATAATCTAATCTCTCATGTTTTCTTTCTTGTTGGAAATAGGCTAGAAACCCAATCAGAATACTTGATTGGTTCAATGATCTATGTAGCATACATTATTTTCACTTCTTTTTCTATTAAGGGCATCAAAACAGAGTTGATTCTCCTTAAATTTTGTCTAAATGGTTTTTGATATTATTTTACAGGAATTTGGTGTTGAATTATTCTGGTGTCATAGGATTTAAGGTCCTCATAACTCCAAGCAAAAACATCTTGTAATTCCTTAAAAAGAGAAATATATTTTTCCTTTTCTTGTTGAGGTAAAGCTTTTTAAATTTTTATCATTTTGGGTTTTAGTTCTGTACCAATATTGCATTCCTCAATATTAGATCTAACTGGCTCCATTTTGGGTTTTCTAGCAACATCATTGGAGTCAAAGAGATCTCCCAAATTTGTTAAACCTTTTGGTAAGAAATTGTCTTTGAGATTTAATATTTCAGATTCTTCATCAATTATCTCATCAATTTATACTCTCTCTAGTTTATCTATATCTGATTGACTAAATCTAGTGGGTTTAAAAAAATTTACTTTATTTACATCTACATTATTTAAATCAATTTCAAAATCTAAATCTTGATCTATGGTACAATTAGTGTCTATCTTACAGTTCTAAAATTCACCTTCATCATTCAAAAAATGATTAATTTGTTGGTCCTGTGAGAAAATTTTCCAATATTTGAGGTTGTCTAGAATTATTTTCCTTTGTTTAACTTCTACAATATACATATGATTAGGCTGAAAAGGTAAATTACAAGTACTAGAAAAGGTTGCTAAAGAATGTGCTTGTAAGTTTTTCCTTCTTGCTATTGCAGAGAAATTACATTCCAGTAAATCATTAATAAAATCTAATATAGTCTCTCTATATCGGCTAAGTCTAGGACTGTAAATAGAATAATCACCTTTAGTTTGTTTAAAAACCAATTCTTAATCTCCCATTATTGTTATTCTTTTTCCTCCTAAATTTCTGATTATTTCAATTCCTAGAATGAGGGCTTCATACTCAACCATGTTATTTGTGCATTTGAAATTTAGTCTAAAAGCATGGCCTTCTGCATTATTTCTCTCTATATTATTTATCCATACTCTTGCTCCTGCTCCTAATTTATTCATTGAACCATCAAAGTCTAAATGCCATAAAGCTTCATGATAAATATTATCATTGTCTGGTGTTTCCTTTTCTTCTCTTAGTTCTGTCTTGATTTCATTATCAGTTTTTGCATTACATAGGATGAAAGAGTCTAGATCAGTAGGTGTGGTATAATTTGGGTAATTTATTGACCTTTCAGCACTACTTACCATATATTTCATTAATGTTTCCCTATATAACTTAGTTTTTCCAAGAACTGATATAGTAACATAAGACATGTCCAATTATAGAGATCCCTGTAACTTTTCTCCACATGAGTGAGATAGTAACATTCCATAATTAGGTGGGATATCAGCTACTACAATGTCCATTAATATACTCTTACCAGGATATTGAACTAAAGTTACACATAGATCTTTGATTAAACCTAAGCATTTTACTTTACTTGAGTCAAATGAAAATAAATCTTTATAGGGCCTTGTGATCCTAAGCTCAGAGTTTCTATTATAGCTTTGGGCATTAAATTATGTGAAGCTCTTGAATCTAGCATTGCATTGTGTAGGATTTGATCACGAATAGTTAAACTAATGTGAAATGGAGGGACTGCTCAATCTAAATTCTTTCCATTAACATCTGGGCAAAAAATCAACTCTGACTGATCATCATTCAGATTTATGGAATCTTCTCCATCATTTATGTTTAATGTTTCAGTTATGGTTAATTTATACAAGTCATGTTTTACCAATTCTGTCAGTGGAATTGGTATTTTTAGCTTAGTAATTTTAGATTGTATGTTGAATGAAGGTTGGGATTTACTTATTTGAATCAATTCTTCTTTGGTAATTGTAGTTTGTGTTGGTTTATCTTGTTTTTCTACAGCTATATTTTCAGTTTCAATTTGAGTATCTTGAGTCTTACTCCTTTCTATTTTCTTAGGAGTGGTTTGTGAAGCAATAGGTGTTTGTTCAGATTTGGAGTTATCAAAAGTTGTTTTTACAGTGGCATCTTTTGGATTTGCTAATTTTGGATCAGCATTAAGCATTTCAGTTTCTAAAGTTGTTGTTTTATCAGAATTAGATGCTTTGGGAGCAGAAGATTTTTGTAAATATTTTGCAGCTTGGGAAACTTCATCAGTTGTGTCTGCAATCTTAGGACTTGGTTAAATCTTTGGGCTAGAAACCTTTTGGGAAGAAACAGAGTTTCGTTTATTTTCCCTAGGGAGAATTTGCAGAACTTTTGTTTTGGGAGCTTCTATTGTTTTCTTATTTGGTTTTTGAGATGTTTTATTAGTAGAAGATTCATTACTTTTCTTACTTATTAGGTTATACTGACTATGTACTTCATTGATGGCAAAGTCATAACCTTGTTTATAATCAAAGGATTCCCCTGAATCTAATTGGAGCTGTTGGAGTTCAAATAACTCTTGATCTTCCTATGTGAGAAAGATAGTGTTATTATCATCTATTCCCATTAAATTTATGGTATCGTCATCATAATCACTATGTTGAGAACTCTCAGCATAGTTTTCATGAAAGGGAGGTCTTATTGTTTGCTCTGGGGCTGAGTCTTCTGATTTTCCTGAATTTGTGTTTTTTCTAAAATAGGGATTTTTGATTTTTTTTTTATTATCCCATTGAGGTCTTCTTTCTATGTTATCTAACCTATCCATCATCCTTTCTAAGGTTTTAGCTAACATATTTATTTTTGTGTCTGAACTAAAGGCTTCTTCTTTCATAGTCACTCTCCTCTCATTTCTCAATCTTTCTTTTTTAGCCAGAATGTTTACTTCTACACTTATAGCATCTATTTTAATTCTTTCTAATGTTTCTGCATTTATTTCTCTTAACTAATATTCCATGTCAGTATCAAATCCATCTAGGAATTTGAGTAATACAGAGTCAAGAGTGGGCTTTATATTTGCAGGAATTGAATTGTAAACACTGTTATATCTAGTGCAATAGTCTTGTATAGATTCATTTGGAGCTGTTTTCATTGCATCATATTCAGAAAAAATTTACAGAGGGTTTTTATTCTTTTCCCATTTATTTAAAAATAATGTATGGAAAATAGTTAAATAAGCTATACTACATGCAGTAAGAATTTTAAACCATTTCTTTACTTTTCCTATTAAATTTTGTGCAAACAACCTCATTTGTACATCTGATTCATCGATCTTATGGAGTTCATAGAAAACTGTCATTTTGTTTCTGTGTCGCTGTGCAGTATAATGTGTAGTAGCATCAAACTGTGGTATTTTACTTTGGTAGTCTTGGGGCATGTCATGAAGTTATCCTAGAAGAAAAAGGGGAGCATACCTGTCATCCATAGCTTGAATGCTAGCTTGGCTAGGAGTTAAAGTAGAGGTAGTTGGAGATGAAATAGAAGTAGTGGTTGATGAAACTGGATTATAAGGTGTTGAACTAGAAAAAGTAGTTGAAGAAATAAAGGATGAAGCTGAGGTACTGGGAAGTGAAACTGGAATATATATGGAACTAATAGGAAATGAAAATGATGTGTTTGAAAAATTAGTGGTGAAGCTAGTGGATGAAGTGGATGTAGGGGATGAAGAAAATAAATTTCTAGGCTGTAAGGGTAATCTAGGACTAAATTCATCTGAGGATTGAATGGTAGTAGAAACTATAGATGATGTAGTGGTTTCTAAATGGGGAATAGAAGGTTTAGAGGTATAAGCTAACAACTGAGCTAAATCTATGGCTTCATCAATTTCTTTAAGAATAGTAGCATTAATTTCTTCATGTCTATTTTGATCTTTAACTTTATTTAATTCAAAATTTGATAAAATACTTTTCTATTTTGATTCCATAAAAGAAATAAAAATAGGGTCTAAAACAACAGTACTTAAATTACTTTCATATTTGGTCCCGAATAAAGAATGTTCAAATTCTAAATCAAACTATATATCCTGCAAACTTACTATTTCTTGGGTTAATGAATTGACTCTTATTAATGAAACTTTAGCATCTAAATCTTCTCTTTGTTTTTCCTTTTTCCCTATTCTGTCTGGATTATCTACTATAACAATAGGTTTAGGGTTCGGATTAGACCTGGTATAATAAAATTTTCTAGAAGCCGGAATTACAAATTTGTATACTAACAACTAGTTAAAAAATCTTTAAAGGTAAAAAGATGATAAGAAATGATTTCCTTTAAGGTTTATTTAAAAACTAAGAATTGGTTAGATCCCTAGTGGAGTCGCCAGTATGTTATGACTCTATTAATTCTCTAGTTGTGAGATTTTTGGTTTTTTAGTTGAGAAAACTAGAGGTAACCACAGACCAACTTTTAAACTCTAGGATCTAGCCTTCCTAGGGTTCAGAGAGGGCTCTCTCTATACAATTTAACTTTTCTTGTTTTAATAAAATATTAGGCTAGTTATGATTGTGCAAGTGGTTTTGTTTTGATTGGTTTGGTGGAAAAAATCACTGAAAGAGATGGATAGTGGGAAATATATTTTTCCATTGGGCTAAGGAGACAAAAGTCAATCATATAGAGCTGGGATCAATGCCAAAAAGTAAAATGTTTTCAAGGCAAGATAGATAACCCTTGGAGATCTTGGAAAGTTTTTTTGTGAGATGGTATGATTGCGATAAAGAGAAATGAAGGGTTCTTTGATTCGGAAAAGGGAAGTAGTAGGCAGAGTTCAAATGAGAGAGGGAGAAATTAAGGGTTCCATACATTGGTAATCAAATGAAAACATAGAAATGACAAATATTTAAGACAGAGTGCTTTTAAAAAATCCTGAAACAATCCTCTTATTCATTCATTCAAATTTGGAAAACATTATGGATTGCATGTAACAATGAAAGAAAACAATGAAAAATTTAGAAAATACTTCACTCCAAATAGCTCATCACATGAATCCTAAAATATGTTGCTAGTTGATCTGATCCAGTTTGCAACTCAAAATTTGAACAAAAAAATCCTTCAAATCCACAAAAATTACTATAGAAATCTTCAACAATTTATTCCACAATAATACTTCTCAATATGAAGTATTTATACATAATTGTTTACAAAATATCCTACATTTCTTCTAGGAATTATCTAAGGAAAATAAAATATATTTACAACAATAATAAAGACAGCTACTTAAATAATAAGCAAGCTATCATATCTATCCAAAAGAAATAGAAACTGATATAGGATAAGAGGCAGTTGGTTGCCTTGTTGTATTTCTAGCTAGCTTTAGATATTTCAAGTCTATTTAGAAATATGATTTGCTTTAACTGCTACTCTTTCACTGATTCTCTTTATCCTCTCATACTCTTTAACTTTATAAAAGATCTTTACTACTGTAAAAATTTCTTTGACTGCAAATTTCAGCAAATTGTTTTCACTGTTACCTTTCTGCCTTTTTACCTTTTACAGTAAATCTATTAATGACTGCCAAAATTCATTACTTGGAATTTGTATTTTCTTCAATTTTCTGAAATTTTCATCTACTTTTGTGTACCTGGAGAAAGTTGGTTTGATAACAAACAAGTGTTTAATTTCATGCTGTAAATAGAATAAGTCCTCAAAAATTCCAAGTGGGACTTTTCCTATTGGAATGCCTTGTCCACTTCCTGTTTTTTCAACGTGTTCCTTGGCATATTTTTTGATCTGTTTGTTATAATATTCATGAAGCATCAACTTGTCATTTATGACCAAAATATTAGGCAAACTCGATCCTTTGCCTCAAGTTATGAAATTTAACCATAAAGATGGTTATGGAAATGTTCATGTTTTCACACTTTTCCTCCAACTGCTTCATCAGGTTATTTTTGGTTATAACCTTCTTTATCTTAATGATAGTTTCAGTTCTATCAGTTATTTCAAGTTCTTCCAACTCTTGTATGTTCTTGATGTTGAGGAACTTTATCAGTTCTAGAGCTTGTTCTGGTTTGTTATCCAATTCCTCTTTAGTCTTTTGGAACTCTTCTAATGTTGCTTTGAATAAGTCTCTTTGTTCAAAATTCAGTTGGATGGAGGGCCATCCATTATTCATGGCTTCTATGATTTTGTTCCAAAAATATTTTTTTACATAGGAAATCTATTCCTTCAAGGTCAATTCCTTCTACAATTTCTTTAATTCTTCATTTAATCCGATGGCTTTTTTCTCATGAGTTTTTGCATTTATTTGAGCCAATTTGTTTGAATTCTCAAGATTTTATACCATCTGTTTTAATCTGTTGATTTCACTTTTCTTAAGAGACATTTCTTCCATGGCCTTTACCAGTTTTCTGGCCTCATCTGTATGGTGCACTGCTATTGTAGATGATTCTCTAGCTAAGGTGGTGGATGAAGTTATTGGCACTGTAGTAGCCAATGGGAGTTTAGTTGCCAAATTTTCAGCTAAAGTTGAAGGCACAATTGCAGTGATTATAAGAATAACCGTAGCAATTTCTAGTAATTTTGGTGTTTCTTTCTCTTGGACAACCTTTTCCATCTGAATCTCCATTACCTTTATTTGTGCTGTAAGCTAAAAAATCAAGTTCATCATGTCATATTTTTCTTTCTGTCCTTCTATTATTTCCTTGGTTTGAGGATGTTCACTTTGAGGAAGTTTAATCTGTTTCATCAAAGCTAAAATATCCTTATTCTTTTTCTTCACTAATAACTCTACTAATTTGATATTAGTAGGGTCATATCCCACCTGTAAAACTAGTTCTTCTAAGGATTTTATCCTGAGATCCTTTGCATACAAATATTATTTTTCCATTTTCATCTGATCTTTCATATTGGAAATGGTGTTCTGGAGTTTCTGAGCACTCATGGCTTTATTTGTAACAATAGAGTATAAAATTTCTGAAGTCTGTCTATGGAATTCAATCTGATCAAGAGCATGAATATTATCTATTTAGACTTCCAGATCAACCTTCTTACAATATGCTATTGTATTTGGGGATTTGACTATAGGCTACAATACTGACATGATTAGCTTGTTGTTTGAATAATCAAATTCATACAGAAGTTTTTTTTTCACACTTGATGTCTTCTTGAGACATTGAGAATAAATATTGTCTTTGATCTCTTCATTCTTTAGTTTGATTTATTTTTATTTTTCTTTGATGTCCAGATATTTCTCTTCAACTGCCTATGAGGAAGAGGCTTCCATGCTTTGTTTTCTTTCTATCAACTGTGCATCTTCATTGTCACCCTGTTATTCATTCTGATTCTTAGTAATTGGCTCATTGGTGATGATAACAACAACATCTGTGTTGGTATCTATAAGATTTGTTTCTTCAACATCAATTGTTACCTTCTCTTTACCCAATAAATTTAACTTAGGCCTTTTATTGTATATTAACTTGAATTTAGTCTCATTTGTAGTTTCAGCAACATAGGCACCTTCTTCCCTTACTCTCTTGGTGGATTTTTCTGGCAAATCTGTAGTCTCTAAAGTGTGACTAGTATCACTTTTATTTACTACATCTATTAAGGTATTCTTTGTCCACTCAGTCTGATTTGCATATTTTTCTATATCTCACTTTGTTTCATGAATGAAGGGTGTTAATTTACATTTAACCCTTAATTTTCTTAGGATCCCTTGTGGATCATAATTTAAAGGAAAGATTTCTTCAAATCTGAATTCCAATAGCTGCTTAGCTGCTTCTTTCTCTACATCCCTATGATTGCAAATGAATGGCCCTATCTGATTCTTTAATTTGAACAGATTTTTCTTTTTTGCTGCCATGAATTTATAGAATCAGAGTTTAGTATTTGCCTGATATACTCCAAGGCAAAGATCCTCATTGAAACATGTTTGGGTAACTTGGAAGGTAACAAATTTGACCCAAAAAATCTAATCTCAGTATGTCTTTCATATAAGTACCAATCACCAACTTTATTCTTCTCTGATAACTGTAATATATTCTTCATTTATTCATTTATCCTTGGATGCTCTATTTTTGTTAACATTTTGATCATTGGATGTATGAAATTTTTTGAAAATTCTACATAAGTGAAATATGCACACTCTTTCCTGAGTAAAGTAGTCTAGAAAATTACAGAAACAGGATTTCCCTCTATGTCAAGCTTTTGAAGAGTAACTGGAAAATTATCTGATTGAAAATATAAAAAAATGTGGAAGAGGAAGGATGTGCATCTAAACACTCCTTCAATTGGAAAATTGGTCAATTCATAATTAATATTGTCTGCAATGAAACCAACATAATCAAATATTACAGATGAGGGTTGTCCTGGGGTAAAAGTGGATAAGAAAACCAAGATGGATTCATCTGTGTGTTCATCAGTAAAGTACCCTAGGATGAAGGAAAGAATAGAAATCACATGCCTTGAACATTATGGGAATCTGGAAGTGGAATATGGGGGATTTATTTGAGGGATTTCTACATGAAAAGGCATAAATGTCTGGAAAATCAAGAATCTCTTAGGAAATTCTAGGCCAATATATAACTTGGTAAGGGCCTCTATCGATAAAGGGACTTCTTGAGGATCAGGTTGTAGTTGTAGCATTTGGTTATTAGATTCAACAGAAATGATGAGAATAAATTCTTTGTTGGAGTTTACTATGGCTCTCTACTTAGGCACATAATACTATTGACATAAACTAATGACTTCTTGGCATGGATGAGTTAATGGGACAACATATTTGGGAAAATGGGATTCCCAAATATGGACTTCTTCTTGATTATCTAAGGACTTCTCATAGCTCCAGTTATGAATATCTAACAGATTAAACTCAACAATTGGGTTTGATAACTTGTAATCAGTATTA